>OX336372.1:40513756-41713756 GCA_946902895.1 Fragum fragum
CAGATTTTACATTGTATCTTTTATACTTTCTATTGGCATCAAAATGGTGCGAAAACGTCAATCGTTAACACAACGTCATGACGTCATTTCCTGCATATTTCATAACGTTTTCGGTTCTTTCACACGAGCTACACGATTTTGAAGGAGATATCAAAAAGTCGCTGACCGGAAGAGATGACGTCTACCGGCGACGTCGAATTGCGAAGTGTTTGTGAAATTTTGTGTCGCGCCAGAAAAATAACCAACAGAAACGCTGAACATGATCAAATCTACAGGAAAATGTAAAAAAATGCAGCCCAGCTACTGTATATAAGTGGCATGCGCGTATTAGAAGCGGACGTGATTCTACTGACACAAGCAATTTCTTCATTTTTCTCAATGTTTTCCCAACTTGTCTATTGCCGTCATCTAGTAACGGTATTAGTGCTTTACCAACGCTTTATATAATAACTGTTTTGTAGAAAAGGTGGGAATAGAAAACCTCTAATGAACACAATAACTTTCTTTCAATAATGACTTTTCCTCTAATCGAAATTCCGTGTTTTAGCTATAGATCACATCTTTTATCTAATTTTAAAGAGTTTGAAAACTTAGCGACTGTTAGTCTTTCAACGGAGGAAAACAGGCTTTGCAAAAATTAAGATTCGCATCCCTAACTTGGTTTTCAAGATGAGCTTCGTGCCCTTTTAGTTGCATTTGAGGCTGAAACATAAATAAAACAGCAACAACAAAAAAACACAATACTTTCTTAAAAATCTCTGCAATTTCGAATACGTAACAAGTAATATTTTGCAGTTAAAGGGAGGTAACAAATTACGTTCATGTCAATTCAAGCAATATATTTTATCCTCCCTTGGATGAGGCCGAGTTAAAAACCTGTGGACGAACGGTTCATGGGCAAATATATATTTGCTATTAAAGGGAGGTATCGATGTTTCTGAAACCTAGATAAGAAAAAATTACAAAGTGCCGAAAAATAGACCCAAACGAACATTTGATACTTTAAGTTAGGTCAGGTATTGTCTTGGTAGTAATCTGATAGACATCGATAAAGTGGCTTTTTGTGATTATTTCGGAAAGGTTCAGCGGATTTCCGGGTTATTTTTTAGATATCACAGAATTCGGCTGACCTCATTTGCATATGACCCAGAGTCAAATGAAGGGTAACAAATCTACTAGCGAAACAGCCAACGTCCTAATTCATGTCTCATGAAAAGCTAAGCGCAAAACTACGGTAAGTATTCATATTCGTAATAACGCTTACGACAGTTTTGGACTGATCTTTACAGACCGGCTAGCGAACATAACTCCTGATGACGTAACGATTACGTTGGTTTGATGTAATTCAAACTGAATGCAAGGTTCAAACGGTTATTCACGCCACGTGAATGTTCCATATTCTTCGCAACTGTCTCGGATTAATCTAAAAATAGATAAGTAGCCTACGTAGGCTATAAGGGAAATACCCTGCTTTTTTCTGGTAAGCGACCTCAGTTTTTTTGCAAAACTTCTTTGCGGCATATTGTATTCAAATAGTATATGAGAGGAAATAAAAATAAGTAAAATCTGTGACATGAAAAAAAACATCGACACCTACCTTTAAGCCGCTTTTGTGATTATATTACGATAATCATATTCAAGCATAGTTGATTGACATTTGTGATCTCAAAATGTTCATTATTCGCAATTGTACTTTTAACTGTAAATGCGTATACAGGAGAAATAATAAAAAAAAGGCTTTGGCGAACAGTTCTAACCATTACATAAGTGCGCCAAGGAAAGACCTGATCAGCTTGTGCATTCAGACAGTCTGATCAGAGTCTTCACTATGCGCTCTATAGATAGATATTGACACAAAGGTTCTTTAGACTAACAGCGAATATAAATGGGCCTCGGTGGACAGTCCTAACCATTACATAAGTGCGCTAGGTAAAGACTTGTGCATTCCCACATTCTGATCAGGGTCTTCACTGTACGCTCTAGATACTGACTCAAAGCTTCTTTAGACGATTAGCTAATATTCTAATTGCCTTGAGTGGCTGTCCAGGCTGCTCTATGTCTGGTTGAAATGTCCTTTTCATGATAAAATCATTTTGTCCCTTTGTCCCAAGTAAGCCTGCTTATTCATAAAACTTTTGGCATTGAAATTCTAAGTTTTCTTTGATGTTGTTGTTGTTATTATTGTATTGGGTTATATCATCGTTATTTTTGTATTCTACAGTCACATTAAGAGTGACCATCCCTATTAAGCGACCATACGTTTTGTGCGACGATATCAATACCAGTACTTTTTCAGTACCATTCTGAGTCAACTGATATAAGAAACGACGTGTCAGCCCTATTAGCTCATTTTGTAGAGTTATTGGCTTCAATCCTGAATATCGCAAGTTCGAGCCCTTGATTGACTAAATTAATAAACTAAACCGGGTGACGGTGTTATCCATCTAGCACGTTAAAGAATCAGGTGGCAATTTCAGCGGCTTCGTCCTGTATCCTTGCACTATCCCCCGTAACAACCAACCGTATTCCGAGGACGTCTTTCTTATGGGCATGTGCTTCGGTAGCGACGATTGATAAACGGAAACACACTCCCGCAAACACTCAAACAACTTCAGTTCGCTTAATTCATAGTCAGGAACATAAAGCAAAAGGCAGATCTTTAGTCTGCGGTCAAAAAGTCGTTACTACAGCTTGAGGTACTAAGATGTAGCAGTTCACCTTGAACTCCTTCGTAAAATGAATAATACGACAAGTTAATCGATATTTTGATTGACAACGGCGATCCATCAATAGGTCGCGGAAGCGGTAGATGTCGAATTATGAGGTCATGTGTTCGATCTCCAACACTACAAGCACCCTTTCCGACATTTAACAAACTCATGTGTCTGTCATCAATTGGTGAACAGCCACCTAAGTGGGATTAGCAGCCGGAGGCTCGGAGAGGATGTTGTGGTAGTTACGGTGTAAGAAAAAACATGAACACTTGGTTAGATGCTTTAGCAGCCGAAATAAGACACGAATTAAGATGAAAGTGGTGTTAAGCCCTAAACAATTAATCTGTCTGTTTATAATTGACGGATCGTCGTTTTCAATCAAGATATCGTTTGACCAATCAAGTGATTCATTTACAATGAAAGTGTTATGGGATCTCTAAATTTTTAGTTGGTAGGGGACATAAAGATCTTATGTACAGTTTATTCAAGTCGTTGTAATCCGGATTTATGAAAAACTGTCTTTTCGGGATGGAGCTTTCTTTTGGTGTTGCTATCTACACATCATTTGAGGCCCATTTCGAGCAAACGGATCATATCGTGCATTGAGCTATATAAATTGAGCAAAAATAGAAGTACTAAACCACTAAAACTTCTATCATAAGCAAAAGTATTTATCAAAATGTCGCAGATGTTTTTGTTGTTGTTGTTTGTTTGTTTGTTTGTTTGTTTGTTTATTTATTTATTTATTTATTTATTTATTTATTTATTTATTTGTTTGTTTGTTTGTTTGTTTGTTTGTTTGTTCGTTCGTTCGTTCGTTTTTAAATTACGATTTGGCTATTTTAGTTTGGACGTAATTCTCATTTAATTTGACACATTACCGGATTGTGAAGATTGGTAAAGCCAATGGGTCATATTCAAAATCGTAGCCCGTTAAGAAAACTATCAAATGGTTTTCGAATAGGTCCCAATTTTGTCTAATGTCATTAAAATACGTAATGCAAACCAGATTATTCAATAACAATTGAGATCTTCCTCTAAAACTTTCTGAAATCACGTCAAATGGACGTGAAAGAGGAAGATATTCCATACAGCTTGAAAGTACACAAAAGTTCGCCCGATCCTGTTAGTTTGTGCTTTTGCACACGAACCTCGTGTCGTCAACGTTTTAAACAGCCAGCCAAAATCGCGGTAGCGCTCGAACAGACTCATAATTCAAATCGTTCAATTGTACGTTATCGATATTCATATATTGTCAACCTGGTTGGGGTTAACCCATTCCAACTCAACAAAATTTTAGCCCGGTCCAAATTGAAAGGAGCTGCAGACGATATTTTCAAGTTGGTGGAATTTAAATTTTCTTTGACTTTTTTGATAGAAAACATTGTGGATAATGAAGAAATTGCTTGATCCAAGCAATTTCTTCATTTTCCACAATGTTTTCCGAAGCTTTTTCGTTGAGGGGCGTAAAAAGGAGGGATTGAGTGGGAATGGGTTAAGGCAAATATCTAGCTTTAAGCCTATGAAATCTAGTATAGCTAATTATTCTATTCCACTTGCCTATAATAATAGATGGTAACAAACATGGACGCAAAAGCGCTGACGTTATATAGCGAGTTCGACGTAATAAGCTTAATATAAGCCTAGCGCTGCGCAGAAGATCCTTTAAAATTCGCGAAGCGCTGGCCTAATGACTCCGCCAGGAAGTTTCGCTTCGATATTAAGTGTTATTTTGCGAAATCTATGGCCAGTTACATGCAACAAAAAATAAAAATGTAAATTGGCGACCTAAACGTCGCAACTGTATCATTAATAAGGTGATTTACAACGTTTAAGTTGCCATACCAAAAAAAAGAATGATTCATATTAAAACAATACAATATAACAAGTTTATTTAGTATTTTGGCCTCTGGCCCATATACATATCATATATAACAAATTAACAATAAAAGAGTGACGTATCAAAATGGAAAAACATGAATTTAGTTATATTTGGGAAAGATTAAGAGGGGTAGAAACATTTTTTTCTATCATAAACGATGGCATTAATTTCACAAAAAAGGTTTTCACATCCCAAATTATTTTACAAAGGTATGAATGCATAAACAAAAAGGCATGATAATGTTAAATACTTTGTTTTCTTATTTCGAAAGCATCTATCAGGTATTTTGCAACAATTTTTATTGTCATCAAATCGTTTAATGTAAAAATACTGTAAAACATATGTTTTGTTCTGTTTTGAAGCCAGTGTGTTTTGAAATATTTGATTCTTAAATCTTCATATTTAGAACATTTAAAAAAGAAATGGAATTCATCTTATATAATTGAAATATTAATTGCTTTGCAAAATTGGCAAAATCTTAGATTTCTATCGATACCAAGATGTCGTCCCTTTTCGATCATCAGATCGTGGTTACTACATCTAAATCTT
Source organism: Fragum fragum (assembly GCA_946902895.1). Taxonomy (NCBI): domain Eukaryota; kingdom Metazoa; phylum Mollusca; class Bivalvia; order Cardiida; family Cardiidae; genus Fragum; species Fragum fragum. Next base: position 40,518,902 of record OX336372.1, read on the forward strand.
GAAAGAATTTTTCTATAACTATATGGGATATCAATGCTAACGTATTTTTCTGGGTTTTTCTGGGTTTAATGCAGTTTTGAAATGTTTATATGTAATTGCTTTGGAAGAATTATCGATATTAGATAGCCATTGTTGCGCAAAGCAGTCAGTTAATCGTGTTTTAAAAAGCTTTATGAAATTCAATTCGTTCCCAATATCATGGTCAATCCATACGTATTAATGTAAGCTAATGTTGGAGTTCAAAGTTCACTTCCGGTCTTAATGAATGATTAGATATGTCGATTGATTCTTTGATTGACAGACGCGATCGGTCAATTCTACAGTACTAGAAATGATAAGCTAACTAATGATTGGCTATTCTCAAGCAACCAAGGCCTCGGCAATTCATTCAAAACTTGGTCAGCTTTCAGCATGATAGTCAACTTGTTTTGTCTTTCTCTCGTCTTAACGTATTGTGGTGGTAATGTTTTTTTCTTTTTTCTTTTTTTTTTTTTTTTTTTTTTTTTTTTTCTAAAAGTTTGGAGAAACATCAATTCTTTCACGTTCGTCGCCTGAGAAAATACATCTTCGAAAGCCAAGGTTTTTACTCCACCTTTTCCTTACGTTCGTAAGGAGGAAGGTGGAGCTTGAACCCATGGCTTGCGAAGAAGGATAAAATACGGATATAGCTGCTTTGTATATCGTTGAAACAAGCAAGTTGCTCGCGTAGAAAACAACATAGAAAATAGCTGTTTATAGGCAAGCACTACCAACGTATTGGTGTATTGATGTTTAGAATATTTCGTGTTCAGAGGGATTTTAAATTGTTTTAGAACGAAACGTAAATGCTCTCCTTTTCATTTGAGTGTGTATCTATTTTTCAAATATCAACCCCGATTGAAATATTCTGGATTTGATCTCTATTTTTCTTTTCAAATGCTTGTTAAATAGAAATACATGACGAATCCTTACAATCTAAACAAATTTGTTTCGATTCATTTATTGGAAATGATAAGAGTATGATTAAGTCAAGTCTGTCTGTCTCTCTCTCCCTCTCTCATTCTCTCTCTCTCTCTCTTTCTCTCTCTCTCTCTCTCTTTCTCTCTCCCTCTCTCTCTCTCTCTCTCTCTCTCTCTCTCTCTCTCTCTCTCTCTCTCTCTCTCTCTCTCTCTCTCTCTCTCTCTCTCTCTCTCTCTCTCTCTCTCTCTCTCTCTCTCATACACATACACGTATCAATAAATCTCAGGGAAGTAACCCAGTCTAACTTGATTCTTGTTTAGAAACAAGTTATCTCCCTGTACCAAGTAAAAAACATTGGTTTAGAAATGGGAAGAAAGTGTCACTAAAAGGAAATATTTGTTGATTTTTATTAATCTTTATCTATTGTATTTCTTTGGGCATTTACTCGGATTTTTCATCTATGGAACGGAGTCAAAAAACACTACCAATTGATTAGCACGCATTGAATTGAACCGTTATAATGCAGCTAGACTCATTTTTGTATGTCTGTTCGTTTCTTCATTAAGCATTATAAATATAAAAATAAGTATATAAGTATAAATATTATACTTAAATACTATAGAAGGTATTTGGAGAAAAATTAAGAATCAACTGATAAATAAACACGGTTAAAATTTGTATTCTTCATTTTTTCTTCACCTCAACCTTTTCCCGTGTAATATCTGATGTGAAAGATCCTAGAAATACTTGAAAAAGATACATGATCCAGTTAAAGCCAGTCTCGGTAAGATTTTTTCTAAAGGTAAGGTAGAATGGCTATTCCAGATTCGTGTATTTGACGGTTTGCATGCCGCGCGTAAATGTAATGGCACTCTGGTGGAACAGTTTAAGATACCAGGTGATATTATGAGTTGATCACCGAACACAAATAAGATCGATAATATTATATGTTGGAAGCTTAGACATCTTAACTACATGCTGAATTAGTGGATCGCCAATGTCGAAAAAAGAATCGATTGACCAATCATATCATTGCCTTAGACCGAAACAGCAATGTTTGACCCATAATATTTTTTCTGAGGGGGGGGGGGCTTAAAAGTCGTAGTCTAAATACTTGTATCAGCCTTCGCAAACTCATTGCCTCATTGGCTCTTTGCTAAAGGTTCAATCTAAGTTGTTGTTGTTGTTTAAGACGATCAGCGAATAACCCTTTATCCTTTAGCAACAACTTAGACCTGTCCAAATTTAAAGTTTACAAATGAGAACTGATACTCGATTTTTTTTAAATCATTAAGTAGGGGAGAATTATTGTGGAAAAAGAATAAACTGTTTCAAACAATTTCTTCTTTTTCCACAATGTTTTCCCAAAATAAAACACGGGGGCATAAAAACTGGGATTGAACAGGAAAGGGTTAAAGCAGTATGTGGATGGTTGTCCAAATTGGTTAGTGCCTTCGATTTACGCACATGTGACATTGTTGTGAAATGACAAGTATAGGATTTGCGCGTAAAGGTTGGAATCTAACTCATTTCTTGGCGAAAACATTTTGGACTAACTGATTCCCACACAACAGATTTTTGACTGATCCAAATTGAAAGAAGCTGCAGACGCCAACTCAAAGTTATTGAAATTTTAAAAAATCTTCGTCTTTTGGGGGTAGAAAACATTGTGGATAATGAAAAAAATGCTTGTAACAAGCAATTTCTTCATTTTCTACAATGTTTTTAAGGTCGTGTTATTGAGGGGCGTAAAAAGGAGGGATTCGCGGGAATAGGTTAAATAGTCACAAATGTCGGAAACCTTTCTGAAGAAGGGTTAATGAAATAAAGTTTTACAATCTATCACCAAATATCCAGTTTTCTCAATTCGGAAACAAGCCATAAAAGGGAATAAACCGCCCTACACACTGGATGTGCTTATATACCCCTGGTCATAAAATCCGGGAAATTAAAAGCGACCATTTGCATTTGTAAGGGCACTCGTTCTCTTTGATGCGGCGATTTTATGCGATTTTCGATTTAAATGGATTTTAAAAGAATAGGTGCGTGTTTACAAGTATTTATCAAATATCACTCTATCCCTTAAGATGCCATATTCAAAGCTCTTGATCTACAGTATGTTTTCCTTTTACAACGTAACATATCTAGCAATATACAATAACGGAGCGTGTACATGCATTATGTGTTTTATAGCTCCAACAAGACTTCACAAAACAAGGGGGATAAAGCAACATAAGAATATTTTAACACGATCCAATTTACTTCCCTTCCTACATACTAGAGTCACTGGGCTGTCGTATTCTTTATAATTAACCAATTCCCACACAGTTACGCTTTTTGACGCCCCTAAAGGAAAAAACAATTGGGAAAACATTGTGTAAAATGAAGAAATTTCTTCATTTTACACGATGTTTTCTATCTAGAAAGTTGAAAAAAATCCATTATTTCATAGCCTGTCAATTGTCTTCTGCAACACCTTTCAATTTGGACCAGTCCAAAATTTTGTCGTGTGGAAATGGGTTAAAGTGCGAAAATATCAGTATTCCTCTCCTATTCCGAAATAGATCGTAACATCCTCGGTAGGCGAGAAAAATGTCGTAACTATAGCTTTGTTTAGGTTGTAGTTACGATAGATTACTCTTCCAACGGAGAAATACTAAAGGCGAATTTAACAGATCACCCACTTCGAACGGCAGTCCTACAGGGCAGTTTGTTTGGCAGCCTGAGAAAAATTGACGGAAAAAGATTCTCATCGATAGAAGATAGACCAATCAAATCATGCATTTAGACCGCGAGTTAACTTTGAACTCCGAAATTGGCCGTCATCTATGTGTATATTTTTTGCTTGTTTTGTGGCTTAAACGTCGTAACTACAACTTAATAAACAGACTGTAGTTACTATCCGTCAATTGTTATTCAGTCGCTGATGGCAAAGATCAAATCGTTTGTTTGGCGACCAAAACGTGGTAACCACAACTTGAATAAGCAAATGAGCAAGGTGACTCCAGTATACTAATATGAACAGTCAACCGATTTCATTATAAGTGTGATTAGTCAATTTACCCATCGCGGGGCAATCAAAGAATCAATCGACCAATCAAATGATTCGTTTGGACCGGGAGTAAACTTTGAACCCCGACATTTGCCGACATAAATGTTGTAACTACAGTTTATTCAAGCTGTACCTACGATTATTAGGTCGCCAATCAACTATTTTACTTCTTTGTTACATGTCAATGGCCATAAGTTTTACAAAATAACGCCGTTAATATCCAAGTGGAACTTCCTGTCTGAAAGGGAGTGGACAGTAAAGTTAATTGGGGAGGTGTAAGCGATCCGTCAACACGAATATTTTGTATCAATTTTTGATGTATGAAATGATAGGCGGCAGCACCTGACATCAAATTTTGAAAACGATTTTGACCGCATGAAATATCTATTCCCCAAATGTACAGGCGACCTTGACGATTGTAATGCTGACAATTTTTCATTAAATTAGACACCTCCTTTGGCGCCATCAGAAGACCAAATATGAAAGGCTACAAGGGGAATATTTGGTAATATGTCTGCGAACAGTAAAGTGCTCTTCCAATTCTATTCCTTTGATATTTCCTCGCTGGGCAACCACAATGTCGTAACTACAGCTTTATTCAAGCTGTAGATACGACGTTTTGATCACCAATCGGTGATTTGTCAGTGTACTTTAAAACTGGATTCTACCATATCGATATATCATGGGTGTGATCAGTTGTCCGTCTTAACACTATTTTTTTTATTAATATCTTATTATTGCTGCTTGAACATTTTCCAAAGCATTGTCTTAAGGACACGGTATCTGTGGATAAGTAACGCGGAATGTAAATTTGACATATGCAAACCATGAGAAAAGACCTACACTATTGTTACGTTTTCAAGGTCGTCTTTCAAGGCCGAATAATGATTTTTTTTTTAGATTGGCGCTTTCAAAAAATGAAAAGATCTTCAATGTTAAACGAAAGTATCATCAGTGGTGCTGTTATTATAGTCATGGTTAACGACCAAGGCCTGTTTGCAAAAACACACAAACAAACGAAAAACATTACCCCCACCCAAAAAAATTACTTGGGCAACGGCAAAACTTTAGATGGAATTGATTTATCTCAATTATCCCAGTAGCAAGGTATTTCCTCTGAAACCAAGTTTAACTTCAATCTAATATCTAGATTTAGCAAACCTTAAGTACAACATCTGCACGACTTTTCAATAGGAAAAAAATAAACTTTCGTGATTAAGATAAGGAATCCTTTGTGACAAAACTTTTTGAAATTTCTTCTTCTGTTTTTCACATTGTATTCTCATGAATAATATCACAAGGGCGTAAAAATCAGGAACCGTGCGGAAAAGCGTTAAATCAACGAGAACAAATAAGCGGAAAATATAGAATTAAACGAAAGTAATTAATTACTCCATCCACTTTATTTTTTGTCTATAAAACTCAAACAATATAATTTTGCCGTCCTAAGTTAACTGACTTGGCGAGGGAAAGAGTGAAAACAGGTGTTTAGGCGTTATTTAGCCATAAGGATGTCTTTTGTTTTAAATATTCATAAATTGGTCTATTAAAGACTAACGGGGGAAATATCACGAATGTATGTCATAGTTTTTTATATTTCGCTTGGATACATTGTGGGTGGCTTTGAAGAGGTTTTTTTTTTTTTTCTAATTTGGAAAAATCACTTGGAACTAACCATATATTGGAATTAAAGATAAAATGTGATAAAGCACAAGAAAGGGAACGTCGGTGCGCAAGCAATATATCGTACCTACACCTTTTTAAATGTTGTAGTTACGACATTTTGATCGCGAAAAACGACACTTGGTGACAAAAGTATCATACCTACAGTTCATTCAAGCTGTAGGTGTGTTTTTCAGTCGGCAATCGACGATTAACCCATTCCCACACAATCCATCCGTTTGACGTATCTAAAGAATGAAGCTTTGGAAAACACTGTGGAAAATGAAGAAATTGCTTGTATCAATCAATTTTCTCATTAACCACAGTGTTTTCTGTCCAAAAATCCTACAAAAAAATCCATTAACTCGAAATTGTTTTCTGTAGCTTCTTTCAGTTTTGACCAGTCTAATAAAATTTTATTATGCCGGAATGGGAAAGAACAGGAAAAGAAAACTATAGACTTGTCCGCTAGAAAATAGGTTTATGGTGGTATTTGCAGGTGAGTGTTAATCAAAAAAATGTATTATTTAGATTCGGAAAAATCTATAAGAAAGGAGAAATCACTTGCTAATGCCGTTTTTGTTGTTGTTGTTTTCATTTTTTCGCATTATCTACTAAATGCAAGTTTCCGTGTTTGTTTAGATTTTTGAATTGATTGCATGTTGTTTTACAATACTGTCTTGCGAACTAATCCACTACTAAAGGACTGGGTTGATTTATGTTCCTTTCTTTTTATTTATTTTTTATTTATTCATTTATTCATTTGTTCATTTATTTTGTATTTTCTTTTTTCTGTTAACTATTTATTATTTGAAGAGCCAAAAGGGAGTTATCAAGTTATTTTGTGCAAATTTAGCAACAACGTTTCCTTAAATATTCCATCAATAAGAACACAAGATGAAGAATATATAATTTGCTTAATAAATCAATGATTTTAACGAAGACTTAATTAATGATAGCATCAAAGGCTTATGATGGTTGTTTGATTCTTAAAAAAAAAACTTCTTGGCGCTTAGAGAAATCATGATATTCATGGCAAAATATACAGACATTTTCTATAACATTTAAAGATACTATAAATGTTAATATAATTGCACTTTCTAACGAAATCTCATTTTTTGTTATTTAGTTATCTTTTTTTTATTATTATTATTATTTGATAAAAGATTTATAAATCCAGAACGATACTATTGTTAATATTTTGCATTTTTTGAAAATAAGAGATGAATAGATATTTTTTGTTGTTGTTGTTGTTGTGTTTTTTTTTTTGTTTTTTTTTTTTGTTTTGTTTTGTTTTGTTTTCATTGAGGTGCGAAACTAAAATCCAAATTACACTTTATGAAGCCGCGAAGCGGTTTTATACGAAAATTTCATTAGTTTTATATCCCAATGAAAACAAAAGAGAACCATTCTCTTGAAATGTGTGCAGGCATAAGAGAGTGATGACTTCTCACGTACATCTATAGAGCGAATTTCGAGACTATGCCTATTTTTTTGACGAAACCAAATTCAAATTATATTACTTTCAAAGTCAAATTAGTTTATAAAATAAAAAAAAGGATAGTTATCGAACGTCTAGCATTAATGTAACATCAGTTTTGAAATTATTATATCCACTTATAATCATATTGCCTTTAAAAAAACACGAACGTTTATAAGCTTCAATCCCTTTTGGCTACAACAAAAAAAAAGAAGAAATGAAATTAGATAAAATAAGACTTCCTACCAAAGGGCACAAATACAGAACTTCAACTATCTGTAAAACAAAAATCAACCATGAAAATTTAAAAAAAAATACGGTAAGAAAATATAATAAAATCTTTTCTTTTTTGCATTTTTTCTTTCGTGTTCATAAATTTTATTCCCGGGTCATTGATAAGAGACGGATCGCATTCTAATATCGAAGTAGAACTTCCTGTTGGAGCTCAGTGGGCGTGGCCAGCGATCCGTCAATTGGAATATACAACATTGGACTAAAGTAACCAAGAAATACACCTTTACTGTACAGCGATTGAAAATATATACATATAAACATAAAACAGTATTTCATATTTATTAGTCATGTCAGCTTCTAATGAATTTATTATCATAATTGTTACTTGACTTTTTTCTTATCTGAATTGTTCAAAATTATGCCTGTTTCCTGTTAAATAATTATTTGACATGTATTACTATCTTTATATTTGATTATTTTTAGATTCGTCTATCAAAAACGGGCTTTTTGATTGGTCGAAAAAATATTCATACCACCGTGAACAAAATGGGTACGCATTTATTTTGCATGCTTCCGAACAAAACAGACTGACACAAAAAAGTTTTAAGGTTTTGTAAACTTTTGCTCTTTTTCTCGCCAAATGCTCCTAATTTCACAAGAAATAAAGAGTTGTTTTTTTTTGTTGTTGTTGTTGTTTTTATGGAGGTATCAAACGAAAAACCTAATCACTCTTATGCATGAATCCGCTTCGCGTACAGTGTGATTAGTTTTCGAAAATATTCTTTTCGTCTCATAAATTGTTTTTAAGTATGATTGTTGCCCATTTCTTAATTTCCATTGTTTTGCTTTGCTTATTCATATTTTTAGTTCTTTTTACGAGATAATTCATCTTACCTTACCTAACTTGATGTAAAATTGTAGACATTTCCCCCCTTTCAAGTAAAATCTTATTCACTCGCCTTTAAAAAAATCACGTCTTGTCGTATAATCTGTGTTGACCCCTATGCGCTTTGAAAATTTTAGTCATAATGGAAGAATTCCAATGCAAGGTTTTAATCTCTATGTAAATAACAAAACTAAGCAAAAGCAACAACAACAAAAAAAAACCCACTAAATAACGACGAGTTTGCTTCTAGGGTAAATCAAACAAATAAAGGATTCGATTATTCAGCAATCATACGGACGAAGACAAAACGGCTACGTTTGTAAATATGTTACCAACTTTTATTACTGCTCTTTGTAATAAACATGTGATTATTGTGAAATCAAACCCCATAATTGAAGAATCGTTTTTCCGTTTGCCATCTAAAGGATGAAATATGTTCCTTGATAGAGGTTGCAGTTTTATTAAGATCATCGTCATTTAGACCCGGTTAAGCCTACTTTGAGCACCGTTTTTTTTTTTTTTTTTATTCTTTTCTAATATATCCTTTTCTCTTTAATTACATTTGTTCTTGTTTTATTAACCAATTCCCACACAAAGACCTTTTCTTTTACCCCCCCCCCCCCCCCCCCCTAGAAAAAGGCTTAAGAAAACATTGTGGAAAATAAAGAAATTGCAATTTCTTTATTGTCAAAGTGTTTTCTACCCAACATGACAAAGCTATTTGAAATTCAATAAAAAAAATGTCATCTGCATCTTCTTTCAAATTGGACCTTTCAAATATTGTCATCAGGTAATGGGTAAAATTATCTGGCAACAAATAGAGTAAATGCAGGTTTTTTATCTATATATTATTCGAGAGGTGAGACGTCCAAATTGATATATGTTTGTATTCTTTTTGTTGCTGTTGTTGTTGTTGTTTTCTTAGCATATAAGAAAAAATCTTGGTCAATATACTTTTTAACAGTAATATTTCTCTTTACTCTAATTAACTAGAATTATAAGCATGTAGAGAAAAACGCACCTCTTTAATTATAAGGAAAATATGGTTAAAATAAAATGACGGCTTTTGTGTCTTCTAATTACGATATATAGCATCTGGTGTTTTAAATATCCAAATATAAATGTAGCAATGATTTGATTTGTCGTCGGCGTAACTCTAAAGCCTCGAAACTACAGCTTGATACAAGCTGTAATTTCGAGGTTTCAGAATTTCATCGACGATATTTTATTCTATTTAAGAGATGAAGAGAATATTTTTTTTTTTTTTGTTTTCATGGAGGTATGAACCGAAAAACCTAATCACACTGTATGAATACGTGAAGCGGATTCATACATTGTGTGATTAGGTTTTTCGGTTCATACCTCCATGAAAACAAAAAAAGTTCTCTTCATTTCTTATAATTTAATTGTATCGAGCGAAAAAAAACGAAAACTTTACAATTTTTGATACCGTTTTGTATAGAACTATTTTGCGCGAAAGCATTCAAAATCGCAGTGTCCTCAAAAATTTGTTCATGGAGTTATGAATAACTTTTTTCGACCAATCAGAACGCCCGATTATGGTAGACGAAACTGAAAATTAAATTATAAATATATGTATTCTGTCCTTTGTAATAATTTTGAAAAAAGAAGATTTTTTTTTCAATGATGTATGAACCCAAACCTCAATCACACTGTATGAATACATGAACGTATTTTTAAATAATTCATTTGTTAGTTTTGTCTATCAAAAACGAGCGTTCGAAAAATGGTCGAAAAATTTAATTCATACCTCCATGAACAAAATTTTGAGCACTCAACCATTTTGTATGCTTCCGCACAAAATAATTCACTACAAAAAGGTATCAAAATTTGTAAAGTTGTTGCATTTTTGGCTCGATGCTATTAAACTATAAGAAAGAATTAATACATATGTGTGATTAGGCTTTTTGGTTCATACCTCCATGAAAACACAAAATATTCTCTTCATCTCTTAAGTAAACCGTTTTGAATTTTTGGGCAAGCATACAAAAAATAGATGCATGCTCAAAGTTTTAATCACGGAAGTATGAAAATAAAAACAATCAGACTGCTTGAATCTTGATAGATAGAACTAAAATTAGATTATTTGTTTATATGCGTTTCGACAAGCATTAAGGGATTTTATAAGAGGTATATCTCCTGATCAGACACCGTTGGCTGACGAGGATCAAATTTTGAGACTTTGAGACGATTCTGAATGACCATTCTAACGTTATATAATTATTTTTTGATATGACATCCGGTTTACGTCTGCTGAATCTCTTATTTTACAGAACGCTCGAAAAGTCCCTTTTCCGCCTGACAGAGCTGATATAATCGTTTGTTATTTATTCATTTATTCGATCGATTAGGAATGCTAAGATGTTTAACCTATTCCCCCATGAAAAAATCTTAGACTGGTCCATAGTATATTCTTTTTGAGGGCGTAAAAGGGAGGGATTATGTGGGAATGGGTTAATGTTAGAATTTTACTAAATTCGGAGTTGCCTTCCAGCAAATTACCCAGTAGTGTTTCTGTTGCGTTCTTAGAGTGTTTTTATTATTATTATTACTATTTTATTTTTTTCTATTATTGTTAGTCTTAGTATTTGTTTGTGTGTTTATGTGTGCTTTTTCTACTTTATTTTTTAATACATAGTTGTCATCAATTTATAATGTACTTGACCAGGGCTTTTTTTCCTTCGTTCGTTTATTTATTCATTCGTTTATTTCAGCGATTTTGTCTCATTTTTTTCCTCTATTTTTTTTTTCTTTTAACTTGTTTTATAAAATATTCTTTTAAAAGTTCTTCGCTGCCAAATGTCGATTTACCCATTCCCTTATTATCCCGCTTCTTCAATCCCCTTTGAAAAGGGATTACTGTTACAAACATCCACAACATTTTCCAACCCAAAACAAAAAATTTCAAGAACCAAAAAATGTCACCTGGAACATCTTTCAGTTTTCACGAGTCTAAAATCTTCTCTGGTAACGGATTAATCCATGTTTGATATTCGTACTAAAACAATCTGTATCAGCATTAACAAAAGATAAAACTATTCAAAGATGTGGGTATGAAAACTAATACCACTATTACAAGTCGAGAAGCGGATTCGTATACGATTGGGATTGATTTTTATACCGCCATTGTTTATAATTTAAAGTATATTAAGGCATTTAAAATAAACAATAATCAAAGATGGTGTATAATATTTTGTGCGATTTAATTTATTTCAAATTTTGTGCACAAGAATACAAAATAAATGTGCCTTATTCATATTTTGTATTCTTGCGCATGAATTTATTTATTTCGTAGAGGTATTAAATAAATTCTTCTACCATTTAAAATTTATTCATTTTCATAGACACGACTTTTAGAAATTAGATAATTTAAACCCGTTCCTGTTATGCGAAATTTTAGACCTGTCAAAATTAAAAGGTTATGCAGACGAAAATTTAAATTGGATTTAAATTGAAAAAAATAACCATACATTAGGGTAGAAAAATATTGTGGAAAAAAAGATATTGCTTGTGAAAAGCAATCTATTCTTTTCTAAAATGTTTTCTCAATTAATAAATCGCAGGGACGTAAAAACCAGGGATTGAACAGGAAAAGGGTTAATCCATTACCAGACGGCAAAATTTTATACTGGTCCAAATTGAAATGAGTTGCAGACGACAGTTTAAGGCTAATGAAATTTTGATAAATTTTTATTATTCTTTTTACCTTTGAGTTAGAAAACACTGTCAATAATGAAGAAATTGCTTGTAACAAGCAATTTCTTCATTTTTCACGATGTTTTCCAAAGTCTTTTTCTTTCGGTCGTCCAAAAGCGTCTCTGTGTAGGAATGGGTTAATTCAAAAACCCTAGTGCCTACAATATATACGAGGGCAGCAGAGCGGGACCACACATAGATGTATCAGACCACACAAAATCCGGAAGAGGCAAACTTGTGAAGTAAATCAACATTTTTTACTCTTTCTCAAAGGTAATGTCATTTACAAACGCCATAAATAAACAATAAAGATCGTAGTTTACAAAAACTGGATCGTTCATTTACTTGAAGTTTTATCTTATCATAAGAGTCACGCCAGGCGAAAAAACGAACCATAGCAAAAGTGAAAAAAAAATGTGACTACTCTGGTAAGACTGCACAAGGCAGGTTGTCTTAATGTTTGAGAATCCATTACCAGACGATAGATTTTTGACATGTCCAAATTAAAGGATGTAACAGACGGCATTTTATAGTTGATAGAATTTCAAAAAATATTTGTCGTTTTTGGATCGAAATGCATGAATTATGGATAACGAAGAATTTTTCTTTATTCATCACAATGTTTTTCCAACGGATTTTTTCTTGGTTGCCGTACAAAGGAGAGGTTGTGTGGGGATGGCTTAATTGCCATCTTTTGATGTGTGACTTCATATGCTAAAAGTGAAATTCCGGATATTCCGTAAAACAAGTGCTTGAAGAGGTCGTATTCCGTAAATATTGTAAGGTAAAATGGCCACTGTAGGTCAAAACCGGGTCAGCCAGCGCAGGGTCGATTCTGTCCGCATTTTTTAAGATGTATATTTTCTATTTCCCCCCCTACAAGTATATCTTCATTTCCGAAAGCCCTGTTGACGTGTTCTTAATTTAAGCTCTTTTTTCGGATCCTTGTTTCAGAGTCATAGAATGGAGCTTTTGCATGTACGAAAATCGAAAGAAATATTAAGAGAAAGTATCTAAGTCGCTCACCTGAATATTTTGGTCGACTGCTATCTTTAGCTGCATTTTGGGTACACAAATAGACAAGAGCACGAAACGACAGTACAAGAAATACATAAACAAATGTTCTTAAGAAATGAAGAGAATATTTTTTTCATGGAGGTATGAACCGAAAAAAACTTGTGACATTTTATTAATACGCGAAGCGGATTCATACATAAGTGTGATTGGGTTTTCGGTTCATACCTCAATGAAAACAAAAAGAAATTCTCTTGATTTCTTATAATGTAATGACTTTGAGCGAAAAAAGTAAAAAAAAAAAAAACTTTACAAATGTTGATACCTTTTTGGCGGAACTATTTTTTGCGGAAGCATTCAAAATCGCTGTGTGCTCAAAATTTGGTCATGGAGTTATGAATATTTTTTCGACCAATCAGAACGCCCGTTTTTGATAGACGAACCTAAAAACCAGATTATAGATTCACCATCGTAGTAATATTCTAACAATCTCTGGTTCGATTTTCCCCTTTGATTCACTAAGAGGTAAATCTAACAAATAGTCTTTCTTATGGACGAATCAAAATTTTATTCTACAAAGTTTTTTAGGACGGTTCCTTTGGGATTGCTACAAATTTTGGTCGAAATTGGCAAGTAGTTGAAAAAGATATGTTTAAAATTCAAAGTGAAAAAAGCCAAATTCTGCTACACCCATAATTAAAATGATAATCAAAAGTGTACTAACAAAATTAAGAAGAGTCATCAAGGGTATATATCTACAAAGTTCGGTATAAATTTGGGCAGTGGTTGAGGAGGGGATTTCAAAGTGAAATGTTGCCTTCCAACGACCATAATTACGTGCAATCCAATTTTAACAGTTAATCTTTGATAAGGGAAAACAAAGGAACAATACTATAACCAAATATATCCTAAATAATTATGTACTAAAGGAAATATCGTTAAAATAATACAGAGTGAAAAAACGCCTTGTCCCGTCAATTTCTATTAGCCTATCAAAATTCCAAGACAAACTTTGAAGAAAATCACCAAAGGAACATTTCACCAAAGTTTCGCCACAATTGGTACGGAATTTAACGAGGAGATGTTTAAATAATGGTTGACGAAAAACGACACGCGGTGGATTCGTGATGGTCTAAAACAAATAATCCTCAGCTGAGTTAAATACTTTGATCGGATCTGGTTTTAATGAATTATGCTTTGTATATCAAAATTGAATATATCCTTCATCAGATTGGCCTCTCCTTCTTTAGAAAATAAAGACGAATTCAAAGAAGTAGCAGACGACATTTCATAGGGTGATTAACCCATTTCCATATATTGACGCATTTGGACTCCCCTCAAGAAAAACAATTTTGAAAACATTTCGTAAAATAAAGAAATTGCTTGTAACAGGCAATTTCTTCATTTTACTATATGTTTTCTACCCAGAAAGATGAAAAAATCTAAAATGTCATAGCCTTTAAATTGTCGACTGCAACACTTTTAATTCGAACCAATCTAAAATTTTGCTGTCTGATAATGGGTTAAATGGGAAAACAAGTGCAGCATTGGGGTAGAAAGCGTTGTGAGAAAAGGAGAAATTGCTTGTCAAAAGCAAGTTCTGCTTTTTACACAAAGTTTTTATGGCTGTATTTCTTCAGGGCGTCAGAAAGCGTCAATGTGTGGTAACGTGCTATCTTCGTAAAGTAAGATTACGATCGAGATATCTTCGTACTTCATATCCGGTCCTCTTTTGCATGATAGATCGTGTTTTAGCCTATTAAGAGAGTTTAAAGCCCTTTTTTGAATTTCCATGCTTTAATACTTGCTAACAGAGCGTTTAATAACGCTCTTTTATGTAAATGATATTTGTCTTTGGCGTTTCTCCTTCACTGAACTTATCTACTCACAAAATATAATATGATATAAAACATTGAAATTTTCAATGAGCATTTACATGTGCAATGAATATTCTCTCTTTTGCCTTCTTAAAGCTAGCGAAATAACAAACAAACCCGATTGGATTCATATTGACAGTACGAATAATTATCATAACCTTTTGTTTAAGAAAGGGGGCGTGGCGATGATACAAACGCTAATCTTTAACCCTTTCCCACTTAGTGACGCTTTAAGAAGCCCCAAGAAAAAAAAACACATTTCTTCATTTTCGACAATGTTAACTACCCAGAGTGTTTAGAATTTTAAAAATAAACATAAACTTTAAATTATCGGCGGCAACTTCTTTCAAATTGAGCCAGTCTAAAATTGTGTCGTCTGGTAATAGAGATATGTGTCTCACTTCAGGACAGTCAGTTTTTTTTTGTTGTTGTTGTTGTTGTTGTTTTGTTTTTTTTTTTATCCCATTCAAACACAATAACCAGTTACGAGTTTTTAGAATTAAACCGCCCATACTATTTTTGTACCTAAGGTATGATTACACTTCCGTTCAGGTTAACAAGCATACAGAAGAAACGCGAAGCATCAAAAACACGATTTTCATAGGCAATCTAGGTCGCATTGGGTGGTATTGTTACAGAAACTATTCTTCACAATTGCTTACTTGTGTTGAGAGAAGACAAAAAACTTCACAAACATAGACTTATAAATCAGAAGAAGGCATTTTTATCGTTCTGTTTTGACAGACCAAAAGAACCCGTTCTTTCTTTACAAACATATAAGTTTACCGCTACGCCAGATTCGCTTGTGTAATTCACATGCAGAAACAGTATATCATTCAATCCTTACATTTTGGTTGCCTTTCTTCGAATTTTCTTCTTAATGATTTGGGAATAATTTTCGAAACCTCGTAGAGGTGTTAGAGTGTTGCAAATTTTGTTGATTTTTTACGACAATCATAAAAACAACGATGATTCCCGTTAGTGAAAATTTGTGCCGGATCGCCGGTTTCAACAAATAATCGGTTGATTAAGCAAATCGTTCGTTCAGATCAGAAATGTATTTGGTTCTTCGACCTAAACGTCGTAGCAAGACACCTCTTATGTTTTCAGTATTATCTGAAATAGAAATGGGTCACGGAATTGATATTTGCATTAAACGTCGTCGACTTTTGTAGGGGCGTAGCGTTTTTATGTTTTATTGCGTGACGTCATCCAAATTTCTAAGTTTTCGATCTGTTGATACTACTTACCAAAACAATCTACCATTTTACTTTTTACTTGTATAGACAAAATTGGCCTTTGATCACTCACTATAACTTGTACATCTATATTCTATGACATTTCCATGTGTATGTGCCTGTGTGTGTTATATGTGTTTTTGTCATTGTTGTTGGTGGTGGTGTCGGTGGGGCTTTAGTTTGTTTGTTCGTTGGGTTTTTTTGTGTGTGTGTGTGTATGTGGGTTTTTTTTTTTTTGGTTGTTGTTGTTGTTGTTGTTATTGTTGTTTTGTTTTGTTCGGGGGTGTTTGTTGATTATGTCTGTTTGTTTGTTTACGTTTTTTTGTTTGTTTGTTAGGATTTTGGGTTTTATTTGTTCGTTTGTTTTGTTTCTTATTGTTGTTGTTGTTGTTGCTTTCATAGAAATATTATTTTTAGGGCATTAAGACTTTAATATTGAGATTAAATATCTAAATTGAGTTCACTAACGTGTTCTCTTTCCTAATTTTCTGAAAGCTGTGTAAATGGAACAAGCGATTTGTGGAAGAAACGATTTTATACCATTTTTTTTTAAATCTTACGCATATATCCACGGAAAAAGAAACTAAAATATGTGAATCGCATACACGCTTTTCTCCCTATTTAATATACTTCTTTGCTGTCCCAAGTAAACGTGCGAAACGTATATTCCGAAATAGTTATCGAAGGCACTGTTGATCGACGGCCGCGCACCGATCCTAGGCAAATATAGGTTACACGGTAGCTCTGGTATCAAAGGTAAATGTAACGACGATATTTTTATCATACTTATATTCAAGTACTGTAAAGAATACAAACTAAAACTAGAAGAAAATAGTCTATCAAGTATGAGCAGTGATTGATTGATTAAATAGTACTTTACGGCGTTTCGATAACTATGTTCATTTAGCGCACAAGAAACATAACATTAAATTTAGGAATAACACAAAGACAACCACATGACATGTAGACGGAGAGTGAAACAAAAATGATTAATGAATACCCTTTAGTCGCCACTAATGACATGTCAGTTATCACGTTTGTTCATGTTTGTTCAACCAAATGAAATACCAGATGTGACAGGGGTACCCTGCTGTGGTTTATTCTTATACCCCGTTTAAGCACGCGGGGTCTCACACACAGGCTAGAGCTTTTCCTTCCAAAGCTTATTTACAATGGGATAAAAATATAAGCTTTGGAATAAAAAGTACAAGGATGAGCAATGATAGCCTGAATACTTTACCATCCGTCTTGGGTATCATAGATTTGAGATTTAATGACTTTGCGTAGACAGTGTGTCTATCTTATGAGTAGTTTCTAGCTAGAGTAATAGATTGCACAGGCTCTAGAAGGAATGGCCGGGTTATGCATAAGTCTTCACAGATAACATAACGTAAGGAAAGAGCAAACTATATTTTAATTTAACATTTTATCTTGTAGAGTCTTTAAATTACAAAAAATGCCCATTTGACGATAGATCGCATAGCTCATTTGACAACAATAGAACTAGTGCTTTATGAACAACTCTCTGTATGTATCCCATTGCCACAAATGAACGTTTTTTGACGCCCCCAAGAAACGCATTTGGGCAAACATTGTGAAAAATGAAGATATTGCTAGAACCAAGCAACTTATGTCATTTTCATAATGTTTTCAACTCGGGAAATCAGAAAAACCTATCTTTCATAAACTTTGAATTGTTGTCTGCGTCTCCTTTAAATGGACCAACCGCGGCTGTCAATCAAAAAAATTCTCAGCCATTGTAATATGTGAGTCAAAAAGAGGCTGCAATGTCATCTCCAACACTTTGACCTATCAATTATCGAAATATATTCGTTCCGGATATTATGACGTAAAGATATAAGATCCCGACACAAAAACATTTGCTTTTTTTTCTAAGCGAAATGTCCTCGACTAGATACTGAAGACTGGTGTTGTCTGGAACATCGGACAAACTGCCCGACTTCGTCGCCATTATGATTGTCTCCTAGGAATAATGTCAAAATGGCGGCGAACGTTGGATCCTTTTTTTTAAGAGTGATCTCCCTTGAGTGGGCGAAGCCAGCGAACCGTCAATTTTTTTCTGTCGAGTAATAGGTTAATTGGTAAGTTCACATCAAAACCTTTCGTAATCGAAACTGCCAATAACCTAAAACTCCAATTCCACTACAGTACTTTCTTTTATAATTATTGAATACATCCAATTACTCATTGGTTAAAGAGAAGCGCCAAGTAATTCAAGCACAATTTTCTGGAAGAAGGTATTTCAATCAAAGCGCTGATAGTACTGTGGGTAGGTTCTTGATGTCGGTTCATATTTCTTTTCTTTACAATGTGACGGTTATCGACACAACCCTTTTTGCCAACTCATTGAGAGCGAGGGGGCTTTGCGAAATCAATTCACCTGTTTACTAGAGGTTTACTAGCGTTGTTGCCAATCTCTAGGATTTCATTTGCATAGCACTGAATGTAAACTTTCAGAGTTTCTGCCCGGCTTAGATACTCCCCTTCCCTCAAAAGCAGCTCCTGCTCCGCGTACGAATATTTGGATCTTTTAACTGCTAATTTATATATTATCATTTTACCCTTATTACAATTTTGTTTACTGAATCGTTTAAGTACGTCCTAAATCATTATTTTTTCTCTGATTTACACTGTTTCCCGCAACTTATCTAAAATCGGAATACATTTTTGTGAGCATGGATAATTCATAACGCAGTCTTCAAATAGGACCTGATAGTATGTTTACTTTGGAGACGTAATAGCGCATGAATTGGTGCTTGACGTGTACCAACAAACAAAAACGTTATTTTTCGGATTAATAGATAGGCACAAGGGGATTCTTTTATCTTTTTCTGGTACATTTATCATCTATATGGAATCGCGAATAATTCTTCAATATCTAGATACCAACATGGTATATTTGTCCGTTGGGTTTTCAAATTAGCAACTTTCAGACCTACAGATGAGATGTGTTTTTTGCGTAAAACGTAATCATCACAACGCATTTTGAAGAAAATCAGGGGTTAGGAACGCAATTAAAATCACCGACCATCATTTCAAATATTTCTTTTGCTTTTTGTTGTTGTTGTTGTTTTGGGGTTGTTGTTGTTGTTGTTGTTGTTGTTGATTTTTTGTACCTCGAAAATTATTCCCGTTTCCAAAAAGTCAGAGAAATCGAAAACGCCTTACATTGGTAATTTAATAATCGATTCTGATTTTTGAAAAGATTTGCGAGAAAAAGCTCCTAAACAAAGTTGAATTCTGAAGCAAAAACACATTTCGATGGCTTAGAGCAAAAACAAAGTATTGCTTAATACAACGTATACAGCAAAACTTTGTTTTTGCTCTGAGCCATCGATTTGGAATACTCGGTGATCCTCCAAAGAAACTTTGGGTGACATCTATCTACATATGCCTTAGTATGTAAGAATATATAGCCTAATCTAAGTTTTTACTTTCCTCATATGTGAAATTATTGAAAATGTTAAGAGCATTTAAAGAATTGATTTACCAATCAAGCCAACCATTTAAATCCGAAGTTAATATTTATCTCCGAGATTTACATCAGGCATCTTTAAAAATCGTCATAACTACACTTTATTCAAGCTGTCATTATGATATATAGGCCTTCATCTAACGATTTTGTCCATGTCCTCGATCCTATGTACTAGCGGTAGGAAGGTTAGCAGGTTCAGAGAAGCTTGCTTTACACTCAAATCTCAAAGATAGAGATGTGACTCTAGTTGGATATTAAACCATTTCCTGTACAAACTCGGGATTTGACGTCGCTGTGATTTTTCCACAATATTCATACCTGATAGGATGGTTTCATTTCAAATTGCATTCAATTTCCAATGTTGTCTGCGATATCTTTCAATTTGGACCAGTCTAGAATTTAAAAAGAAAACGGGAAAGGGTTAACGCTGAAATAAAATCCAACCTCCCGCGGGGTGTGTTGTCTATCTCAACCGATATTACACGGGGGTCGGTTGTTGAAAATCAAACTTACTCGAACATCACATATATGGAGCAGTTAGGAGCCTGTGTTTCACAGCCCTGTCACACACCGCTGATCCAGTAGCATTCCCCGATCGGAAGGAATCGGTTACGTTAAAATAAATTTGTAATAAAACGGATATCTCGAGCGTACATCCTTGTTTGTTACATTCAAAAGATTTAAACTCTGCTCTGTGATACATAGTCATTCTTTAGTGACTGAAATGGGGAACGACATCACTACTATGATAGCCTGAAGCATAAAATACCTTTTTGACGTTGTTCTAACGTTGTAGGACGTCCGACATTGCAGCGCCAGGCGGCTATGAAGTGTCCGAGTAGGTTCGAATCCCGTCAAAAAAAATATTAGTTCTCCACTAGGGATAGGGTGAAAAAGACAAGAGTCACTGTCGTATTCAATATTCTATAAATACTAATTCTAACGTCATAGTTTAGACGTAAGAAAATAATAAGTGGATAAAACACTTGCTTCGCTTTTCCCATAAGTATATTGTTCGAGTGTCGTCAGATACATTAGTCAAACTACCTTGACGGAGGTCAGTGGGTGTGTCTAGCGATCCGTCAATTGATAAAAAACAACTGTACAGTGACTACGTTAATGTCGCGAGATCAAGTGAATGTTTCACAAAAATGTCGGCTAATTTCGTCGTTCAAAGTTCACTTCCCAATATAACATTCCTTTTTCATTGTGAATTGATGAACCACTCACCACGCCCTCTCTCCTTCGACTGGAAATATGACTTGGATATCAACCCTTATCGTGCTGAACCCGGAATGTTCCGGTTTTAGCAGGAGGTATGGGGGTATAGACAAAGATCAGACTGCACATAAGTGAAGTCTGATCTTAGTCTTCACCTCCTATCTGTTCTTTTGAAACCAGAGTTGTTTATGAAATTAATTTTCAATAGAAGTATTGACAACTGAACAATACGTACTACCAGTGCTTTCAGTCCTTTGATTTTTAGACAACTCTGAAAGTGGGAAGTGGTTAATTACACACGTGGTCCGTCATTTACCCAAGCACTATTTTGAATAGAGAAAAACTATAACTATTTCGAAGGAAAGATTCTGTTTGTTGACGTAAGTAATATCAAAGTGTAATGTAATTAGTTAAAAAAAAATGAAGATAACCACGAAAAAAGAAATGAAAAGAAATTAACAGAGAGATCTAACCTCAAGATTCAAATTTGTAAATTACAAAAGAATGAATTTGAAATGTTCACTAAGGAACGAGTGATGCAATACTTTCTTAGCTTAAATCTTTCCCGTTTTTTATTTTGAAATTTTAGACTTGTCCAAATTGAAAGAAGTTGCAGGCGACAATAAAAATTAGATGCAATTTTAAATGAAAACATTCTATGCGGTAGAAAATATTGCGGAAAAAAGAAATTGCTTGTTACAAGCTTTCTTTTTTCTTTTTCCACAATGCTTTCCTAAGTATTAAACAACAGTGACGTTAAATCATGGGTTTTGTACAAGAAAGGGTTAAGACCGACATCAGACTTAATAAGTTAATATATATAAGGCAATTGGCAACAAAGGGATTTATCCGCCTTCCCTGAGGGAATTTTGTAGGCATTTTTTTCTGAAATAATGTGTAATAAGAAACAATTTAAGACTTTTTGCACTCTAGCAAACGGCGCCTTTGGATGATACATTGCTTGAAAGTAACCAATTAATCAAACTTTAGATTAGTCGATGAAAAAAGTCAAACATATTCATCATGTTATTGTTACATAAATATACGAAGTGCTGAATGATAGAAAAGTACAGTCACGGTATTGATTTCGGAGGCATGGCATGGAAGTAACATACGTTACCCTTAAATTTTAATTGAACCTTGAGCAAAGAGCGGTTTTCATCATTCCTATTCTTCGGGAACTTTATTTTAGAATGTTGTTCTGAAAATCCGTGTTATAAGAAATTATTTAAGTTATGTTGGATCATTGGCGAACCGCAAGTTTGTAAGAAATATTACTTTGAAGTAACTGTCCCTAAAGTACAGAAAACTTGGTTGTATTATCCGATCTTATGAATCTTAACATATGACAAATCTTACATTTGCAAAGCCGATTCAGATCGTTGTTTA
This sequence comes from Fragum fragum, assembly GCA_946902895.1. NCBI lineage: Eukaryota > Metazoa > Mollusca > Bivalvia > Cardiida > Cardiidae > Fragum > Fragum fragum. Next base: position 40,541,107 of record OX336372.1, read on the forward strand.
ATCTTTTTAAGTCTCACAATGATCGAATAGAAAATACGTATAATTTTTGGAAGAACCGACCTATACAGAGAGCCTATGGCCTCCTCAACAATTGAAATTAGTTTACACTTTGACGGGAAAGGCGTTTGGTTACTCTGTCAATCAGATAACCAGTCGTCCAATTAGATCGTTAATTTAGACCTGAAATTAATTTTAAACTCCGCCAATGGCCACCATTTTTGTAAGCTTTTTTGTTAGTTTTGCGAGTTAAACGTCGTAATTACAACTAATTCAAGCTATAGTTACGATGTTATGGTCGCAAGCCAACCAATGTACTTTTTTGTTACATGCTACTGGCCTTAAAATTTGCAAAATAGCGCCGTTAAAAATCGAAGCGGCAGTTCCTGTCGGAGTCAATGGGAGAGGCCGATGGAGTAAGTAGACGGGGCCAGCAATTGGTCAATTGTTTGAAATGGCACTCTGAGGCCATTTAATGACTTAATGAGTGTCCAAAATTTTCATTATACGACTGTCGCACAAACAAAATAATGCTGAAGCATTTCCTATATCAAGTAAACTCTTTGTACGATGTGGTTTCCTAGCAGTAAAACTGTCATTGCATGTATTGATAAGAAAGGCATGGTACAGCAACGCTTATCTAGGGATTGTTTGTGCCTTTTATGTACTATGTCGTCTACATAAGTTTGAAGTTATTAAACGTGTAATATTCGACGTACTTATTCAAATTAGACTCAAATAAAAGTGTAATATACGAAAGCGAGAAGTGAACTAGACAGACATTTTTCAGCTATAATTATAGGTAGGTCTAGCAATTTGAAGGTTTCCTTAAACGAAAAGACTGGTTTTAATAACGTTCTGAGTTGTAACATAATGTGTTGGCAGCAGTGAGTTCTTCAAGTCTCGATCGTGCACACCATTTATATTAAGATCTAGAGCTGATCGTATTTCTCTAATCAGCTTGATTTCACGAACCGCTAAATTATAAGAAATCTTAATTTATTATACCTATCTATTTATGATGAACGTTAGTTCAACAACTGGCATCAGTTGAAATGTAAACAAACGAATTAAGCAATCGTCGTCAAAATATCGTAGGAAAGTTCGGGGTTTTTTATTATAAAAACTTATTCATCACGATAGTTTTTATACTCAAGTTTTGTAAATATTCCTGAGATTTCAATGTAATTTGAAATATCTTTTTAAACGAAATAACAAAAACTCAATTCACACTCGATTGAAATATCGAAAACATCATATGACTAACGCCACTTTCAAACATTACATGAGTACATAAAGACGGTTTCTTTCATTACTTGCGCCAACCAAACCGTACACATAGACGAGTGGTTTTGGCCGAAACCTTTTGAAGTTTTAGAAATTTTGCGGCAAGCGGTCTCACCAGGCTAATTCATTTCAGCAACCATCTATTAACTACTGCCCGAATAGAACTTAAAAGACAAGGTTATATTCGGGGTCAAGGTCACTGAGTGAATTTCATTTAAATCGATTCGTTTGATTCCGGTGTTTTTGGCGATAGCCACGAAAAAGAACTGAAAAACTGGCTAGTTAACATCAGCCAATATTACAGAACTGTACTTGCATATTCACAAAAGCTGTGTGAGCTAAATAATTAAGGTCAAGGTCAAATTATTAAGCCTTAACACAACATAAACAGCTGATGTATACATCAAAACGAAATACTGATCGAGTTATGAGTCAGAATAGGATTCTTTTTTCCTAAGGAGACTATCAAGACTACAACAGTCACAGATTTTAATAATTTTAATTCCTTCTCATTATATATTATATGAATACAACATTCTGCGAAAATCAGAGGTCGTCTACCAAAAATAAACCAGAGTAATTCCCCAATAGTCTACGTAGGATTTTATCACTTTTTGATTACGCCGAGACATTTGCAATGAATATTGGGATGTATAACCGTTGGAATCACGAGTTCAATTTGAATCCGTTCATCAAACGTCATTATGACGTCATCTAGCTAGCCGATTTTCAATTCTGTAAAGATCAGTCCAAATTTGCTGTAAAGATTAAGAAAGATACAAACATTTACCGTAGTTTTATGCCAACCCCTTGAATTGACATAATTCGGGACCTTGCTTGTTTCCCTTGTCACTTAGTCATTTTTTGTTGAATTCGGTTCCTAGATAACCGCAAAAAAACACTTTACGAATTTCAGATTACTTATATTGAATTGTTAAATGTTTGTTTGAGCGTATTTTGGGGCATTTGAGATTTTTTTCTTATCTAGGTTTCAGAAACATTGATTCCTCCTTTTAAGCCCCAGGGTCATACTAGATCTACATGTGATACTCGTAGGTTCCCTTGGCCAACAGACCCTTTGTGAAATACAGTAAATTTTGTATGAAGCGACCAATCAAGGGAGACGATTCTAATGAGTCCCAACAACATAGGATTTTGTTATGGCTCTACTTTTTTAACAAAATACCTTCACTTCTTAAGAGCTTTTGCATTTACAAAAGGGATCTCGATTACGGTCGCTTAATAGAAGTGGTCGCTCGAGCAAGATCGACGGTAAGTTACATCTAAGTTACCATGCGATTGACGGACCGCTGACCACGCCTACTGAGCTCCGACAGGACGTTCCACATCGACATTAAATGTAGTTATTTTTCAAAATTTATTTTCAGTAACTTGCAACAAAAAGTCAAATGGTTGGTTGGCGACCTAAACGTCGTAACTACAGCTTGAATGAGCTGTAGTTACGACGTTTAATTCGCCACACTAACAAAAATGCTTCATAAAAAGGTCAGCAAAGTCAAATCTTACATAATTGGAATTCCATTTAAAAAAGGGGTCAGATTTTGTTCCCCCCCCCCCCAAAAAAAACGCCTGTTAACCACCATTTTCTTTACAGTTCTTAATTTGAGAAAGTAATTCTAATGAGCATGCAACTAGACAAATTTATATCAGATCAAAATTTATTCGATGTACCTAACATAGAAAACATAGTGATTTTTTTTTAACAACATATTTTTTGCAAGAGTGTTTAGATGAATCGGTAAGGAATAACACAATCTGGGCAAAAAACTATGACAGAATGTTTCCTACCATAAAAGACGAAATAGTTAAAAATTCCACCAACTTTAAATTGTCGTCCTCAGCTTCTTTTAATTTGGACCAGTCTAAAAAAATGTGTAAGAATGGGTTTTTTGACGAAATTTAGTTCTACTGACATAAACTCATTTAAGAGAATTTCAGAAGGTTGAGTTAAAAAATCTTATTGTCTAAAACACACAGAGGGACTAAAAATTTTAAGTCACATTTAACAGATTTCGCGCTTTTCAAGCGAAATATAAAAGAAGCAAAACTTAAAACAACGATGATACCATCTTGTCTTGTTTCATTTTATTCTATTTGTTTATCATTTTATTATTTTTATTTACTTTTGTTAATGTATTTTTATATAAGGCAACTTTAAACATTACCAAGGCGTCAATTAAGTTTTTAACAGCGATGGTGTGGTGATTAAACTGTTATAAACTGGTGTTTTATTCATAATTTATTGTGACCCTTACCCGTGCAATCACTAATTTTTACGATTTAACTACGCGTATTTTTTAAACGTTGCAGGGAAAGAAGAAATAGCTTGTCACAAACGATTTCTTCTTTTTCATCAATGTTTTTACCCATATGAGTCGGTTTTATTTTCTTTACACATGTTTTATTAGTCATCTGAAACCTACATTTAGACCAGTCTAAAATTGCGTGTGTAAATAAATTTATCTCCGGTAAAAAGCAAACAAAAAGAAACAATATGCTATATACCTCAGAAATAACATTAATTCTGTAGTTAACCCCTTACTCCAAAACCCGCTTTTTTACGCCCCTTAAGAAAAGACATAAGGAAAACAAGGTTGGAAATGAAGAAATTGCTTGTTACAAGTAATTTCTTCATTTTTAACCTTGTTTTCTTCCAGGAAAGACAAAAGATATTCATGATTCTCTCAGCTTGAAATTGTTGTCTGTAGCTTCTTTGAATTTAGACCAGTCTGAAATTGAATTTAGATAGTCCATATAAGTAACGACTTCTAAAATGGTCTACATCATGTTTTGGTGTGACTAAATCAGGAAAGTGTTTGAAGTGTAAATTATCATTAATATAGATAAAACAAAAGCTTATAAAGAGCAAAGAATGATTTCTTTGAAAACAGAATAAAACTGTATTTATTTTGAGATTTTTATATGATAAAAAAGTTAGTTCCGATATCAAACGGCGTGAATAATTCAGATCAATACTATGCCGAATAGGCCGAGACTAAGATAAACGTACCCAGCAAAGAGTGTTGTTGTTTTTTTCTCCCAACAAATAATATATTCAAGCTTGCAAACAATCCTGTAGAGAAGATAAATTGGTGATTTTGGTCTATACGCACCTAAATCCCCTTCCTTTCTTCCTCTTTTTCGTCATTATTTTAGGCTGTTTATAATCACAATAAATAATCCAGAAAACGAGAATGCACATTAATCCGTCACAGATTATCATTATTTATGCTGTTTATCAATATACGAATACAACATTATGATTCAGTCAAAACAATTTATCCATATTGCATTAAATCGATAAGCTCCATTTATGTTTATTGCATAGCTTTCGGATAAGCTTAAGGGAGCAAAACACGTCGCTGTACCCACTCGCCTTTACTCTGTACACGCGACAGTTCGGTCTTTTTTTAATTTTTTAAACACAAATTAACACAGTAATATTCTATATCCAGCCACTAGTGTTGACCCGACTAATACATGGTATTATCCGGGAACATTATTTGCAAGAAAGCCATGTCTGCCAGGATAACTAAATTTTATGTTTCTTTTACAAGAAATAAAAGTCAGGCTATTCCGATCGTATTTGGTACAAAGCAGGGTAATAAACATTTCCATTACTTGCAACCAAGGTTATGTTTTACTATGGATTTTATCTTTTATTACTTTTCTAGTATTTTTATAGTTATAACATAGACTGTAATCCAGTAATGGATAATTTTCGTAAAACCATGTAATCACTCTTTTCCCCTTTTTAAACAGTAATCTAAAATCTCGAAAAATAAGACAATTTCCTAGGCATGTTGTGGACAGACCACTAGATTTTTAAAGTTCAAACCTGTCTCAAGACTTGTTTGTTTTCTAATTGACGGATCTCTGGCCACGCCCACTGACCTCCACCAGGAATTTCGACATAGTTATTAATTACACGGCTTTGCTTTACTTTGCAAAGTTTATGGTCAAAAGCATGCAAACCAATAAGTAAAGTGGTTGGTTGACGACCTAAACGTCGTAACAACAGCTTGAAAAAGCGACGTCTAACCCATTCTCACACAACAATATTTTAGACTAGTCCAAATTGAAAAAAGTTGGAGATGAAATTTTTAATAGATGAAATTTTGAAAATCTTGTTTTTTTTGGGGGCAGAAAAAAATTGTGGATAATGAAGAAATTGCTTGTGACAAGCAATTTCTTCATTTTTCACAATGTTTTTCAAGAGCTTTTATATTGAGAGGCACTTAAAAGAAGCGTCATGGTGTGGGAATGGGTTAAATCGCCAAAGCAACAGATATTATATGTTGGAGTTAGAATTTCATTTACAATATAGATGAATGATTTCATTGCTCGATTGAGTTTTTTGATACACAGCCGCGATCTGTCACTTTTATAGCACTGTAAAAAATGTTAAAAACAATGCACAACTTCATCTATTTACATTCTATTATCAGCATCATTTAATTCACAGGTTAAAAAAATCCATAAATACTCTTCTTTCTATTCAGTTCATCTACAGCCAACTTTGGAAAGCATTTAAGCAACGATCTTTCTTTTCAAACACAGGGTTTCAAAATTTTATTGGCCATAAACTGTTTTGTAAACAAGTCTGCTCTCATTATGACCAGATTCTTTTTGTCTGGTTTGAACTCGTCATAATCATTTGAAATTTTGAGAAGCCGGAATCCACCTTTTACAAGACGCAGTTAACGTTATCTGGAGACTGACGGGCCTCAAGGTCAAATAATACGAGTAACTATATTGATGCGTAACAACAAAACGTAAAATGATTGTATTAAGTTCTAAAAAGTTCTGAAAAAGGGATCCTAGTCTTTGGCTAATGTAATTTAACATACACGGCCATTCGCCTTTGAAAATTGCCCTCTATCCTTGATTTGAGAAAAAACAACACAAGCATACAGCTTGGCTTGGAATAAAATTCAACTATAACTTCTAATGATTATACCCATTTTATATTTTTCAAAAGTATTATCTTGTTTACAAATACCGATAAAAGCATTTTCTGGCAATGAATCATCAAAAGTTTTAAAAGCTGAAAATTAAAAGATTGCATCTTAGCAAAGGTTCAACCTTTAAAAACAAGACTGATTGTTCGTTTGTCTTTTTTTTTTTTTTTTTTTCGACGACTGCTCACATATCGTCGTTGTGCGAGCATAATGTCGTAATTACAGCTTTATTAAAGCTGTAGTTACGACATTATGCTCGTGCACTTTCTAAAGTAACATCTGTAAGAATGTATAGAGTCTGACGTAGTCATTCTAGTGGGTCACAATGGCAATACAGGGAACGTTAAAAGGAATTGGCGATAATGTTGGAGTCTCCGATCCCATAGCGTCAAATTTGACTGGTTTCTCATAACTGTCAGCTCTTTAAGAATAATTTATGAAGACAGGAGATGATATCTATGTAGGGATCCCAATTGCCACGTTATTATTGGACTAATAGAAATAAAACTGTCGTAATGAGTTTAAGTTACAGGTATGGATTTCCACAACGTGGGGGATTCCCAGACGGAGGCTAAAAATTCAATCCACCCCGCTGCAATGGGACCATTATGGCTGTAATTCAAAAGCTCGCATGTGTTCTGTTTTTGAACTTAATGAGATGATAGCAAGCAAACATTTGCATACAAATAAAGTTGATTAGTTGAAGGAGACCTTTTTTCAAATGAACTCTTGCATCAAATTCGATATGACAATGAATATATCTAGACTTCTTTAACTAGAGGATCAATGTTGAATTGTTAAACGTTAAATATATACAAAATAATCAATTAATTCGTTTAGCTTCAATACTTCGGAGGTAGTGGGACAGTATAGGGAGATCAAGTCAACAGTTTTATTATAAGCTTGTTATTTTTGAAATTTTTGAACTATGCAAGTTGCGACGAAGTAGATTGAAGCTTTAGTTTGCAGACGACAATATTGTAGTTGCCACTTTGCCGTTTCACTACAATTTCGATATTCGGGTAGACGGTCGCAAACATGACCATGCTCTCCAACCCTTCTCCTGAGATCGAAACTAAATCTGACCATCAGACAAAACATTTTTGTCACTCATTTCCACTCAATACTGCTTTCACGACCCCGCCCGCACTCCAAGACAATTCCTTGAAAATCGTTGTGGACAACTTGTTACAAGCAATACCCTCATTATTTGCTTGTAAGATGCAATTTCCTTATTGTCTACATTGTTTTCCACCCTAAAACACATAGATTTTTTTCAAATTGAATCGACCTAAGATTGTTACCTGCAACCATTTTGAATTCGGTCTAGTCTAGATTTCAGTCAACTGGTAATGGGTTAAAGGGTTATCAAGAATGGATATGTTAATCATATAACTGGATTTTAGACTGGTCCAAATTGAAAGATGTTGCAGACATCAATTTGTAGCTGGTGAAATAAATTAAACCTTTGCGTTAAAGGGTAGAAAACACTGTGGATCATGACGAAATTGCTTGTTACAAGCAATTTCTCCATTGTCAACAATGTTTTCAAAGCATTTCTATTGAGGGGAGTAAAAAAGTGGGATTGTGATGGAATAGGTTAATCAATCGACTTTTTTCCGTCAATATAAACAAAGTGCTAATTAAGAAATGCAATGCTCTGGAGGACAAAGAAACTCGGTCATATCGGGAAAAAACTGATCGGTAAGGCACGATTGAACTTTGGCCTCTAGATGAAATAAGAAGGTAAATCTCTTAAACCAAAGATATAGAAAAAAAATTAAAAAGAGTAAAATTGCCTCCATTCCTTGTTCTCTTAGCTTCTGTTTTGGCCGATATATATCTTGTTTAACCAGGGGTTTATTACCTTTCTGACATGAGTCACACCCCGGCTTAAGTGCGAGCCACCAGGCACTGGGCCGTTGATATAGGGCTATCGCCTCCAACCATCAAATGAAATAAACAAGTCATATACTAATGCTCTGCTTAATACAAACTAGCCCGCTTTACTTTGGTTTCCCGAGTAGAGAGTATGAAGTTTTGTTAAAGCATCATAAATAGCTCATAAAATCTAAAAGCTGACTATAGATGGACCACCGAAGTTGAAAACTTGTCTTAGGGATTATTTATTGGGACTGTAGTGTGTATCAGAGCGGTAAAATTTCAAATCGGTTTGACGAATTGATTACGTTGTAATGAAATATATATATTTATCTGACAATAGAATACAAATCATTCTTTTTTTATAATGAGTCATCTGCTTAACATTCCTCATCAATTTTTGCTTTACACTCATATCCCATTCTCTTCAAACAGGAGTTTCAAGAAGGCCTGTATTGTCAGCTGGTCATCGATGCACAAAAACGGGAGTTATTCGATGATAATTTCTTTCTAGTTCAAAGGTAACGTCATTATATAATGTCATAAAGTGTAACAATATCCTTTTTCAGAAGAAGGTTATACGCATGTGTCTGAAGACGTAGATTAAATTTTCTGTCTGCCTGTCCGTCCATCTATCTGATATCTGAAAATTGAACCCGAACGAATTCATTGCTACTTTGAGACTAAAAATAAAAGATCTAAAGTTCATACTTAGTACGAAAATACCTATGATCAATTTTCATATGCACCTGAAAGAGGCAATGTCATCTTGCCGGGTTACTATTACATATCTGGCTGTTACCGTAGTAGCAGCGTTTCACAAACAAAGCTTGTTTTGAGTTTTTATCCGAACATGTACACAGGGCATTCGTCCGTAAATGAAAATGTAACAGGTTCATGGTGGCATAACTGAAAGCATTAGACAGGTTTCAGAGGAGATTCAGAAACATGCCTTTTGTTGAAATCAATTTAGAAAAGTCGTCGTATGAATTCTGGCTTGAAAATAAATGTTGACAGTTTCGTGGGGTATTATTATTTTACATTTATACATAGTCGTTATCAAATACAAAACTCATCTTGCCATGTCCTATAGAAGTCCTCCGAATACTTTTATATATTATATATCTATAAAAGATATGGATTAAAATCTGGCTATCTAATACAACTCGACAGAAAAAAATCCGTATTCGGCGTGTACCAAATTATCGTATTTGCCGAGTACCGTTAAATACGGCTCCTTTTTTGTTTATTGACGTTCGGGTTTTTCGGAAAGTTGGTTGTTTCTTAATCATTTAAGAGAATTTTCTTAATGTCATGTCCTTAATGTATATAATAAAAGGAATATTACAATAGTGTGTTTTTCTATTTGTTGTAATCGTGTTTTCGAATCGTGTGTAGGTATTTTTTTATTGGATTCGACCTTCGGTCTCATCCAATGAAAAATACCTATACACGATTCTCGAACACGATAACAACAACTAGAAAAACACACTGTTGTAATATTCCCCATCTTCAACTAACATTTATTACTTGCTAAATTGATATCTGTGTTAAAGACAAGATGAAACTCGTGACTTGCAGTACACTGACTGCTGTATCCCAAAGCTCGACAGAAAGATGCTTAATCATAATGTAATTAGATTTAAACAAATATTTATTTGTTTTCTAGCCATTTTCTTATATATTTGACACCCAAAGTTCCAGTAGTCCCAACACCGGTAGTTTGGTTGTATGGAGTGTAATGCAACTACAACAGTATTTCAGTTTTATTGCGGCGGGGGTAATAGTAGTAGAAGGTCGGAACATTCGATATGGGATTATTTTAAATCCTTCCAAAACCGCTTCCGTAACTGCTTTGAAACAACAGCTTTCCATTGTCATTTGAAGATTGCAGGAACACGTTATACGTGTCAGAAGAATTCACCGAGATCCTATTCCCAGCTGTAGGCATCATTGAAATTGACACTATGTTATTTAGGCTACAATATAGTCTTCAGCGATTGGGGTCACTGATTAAATTTAGGCAAGACCAATGTGTTTAATAGACGTGGTAAACTTTATTATTTTGAGGCAAGAATAACGCGTTTAACAGAAGTGCTTAACTTTATCAACTTGAGGAAAGATCAACGTATTTAACAGAAGTGGTAAACGTTATCAACTTCGGGCAAGACCAACGTGTTAAACAGAAGTGGTAAATTTTATTAACTTGGGGCAAGACCAACATATTTAACAGACATCATTAACTTGAGGCAACACCAACGTATTTAACAGAACTTATATTATAGATCTTTCAAAAACATGTACACATCATGATTGCATGAAAACCTGTAATATACGAATTATGGTTAATCGTTTTGATTGGAATAGTGGTGATAGCTCCGGATAAAACAACAATTCTTTCGCCAGTATGAGGGCCAATAATAACAGTAAATTTTACAATAAGACTCAAACATTGAAATGTGTAACAAATTTCGCGGTAGTAATTTTCAGATCTGATACAGCCATTCAAATTAACATTCGTATGGCACGCTACTTAAAACTGATAAATGTAAATTTTGGTCTGAACCATAGGCTAGATACCTAAACAAGGCAGCTATACATTGCCATATAAATCCGAAATTTGACTTGCATATAAATTAGCTTTAAGAATTATTGGGAGAAAAGGAAAAACACTAAGCACTTTTTTTCGAATTTTCTGTCGGTACTAAACTATCCTATTTGCCGCTCTTCATTTCAATTTGAACTCACGTTGGAATATTTTATGCAATTTCTTTTGAATAAGACAGAGTGGGACTTTTGTCGTCTGATAGATTTTTCGAGAATAAAAACGTATGTCTTGATATACGACTAAAATAAGATAGCAGAGTTACCAAAATCTGCAGAAGGTCTAAGCCAATAGAAATATGGTATTGGGTTCAAATGTAAAGTCAATGAAACAATGATCTGTCTTTTATTGTTGTTAAGGGTATTTGAAAGAGCGATTTGACCCATTCCTACATAATAACGCTTTTTAAAGCCCCCAATAAAAATAATTTGGAAAATCCTTAATTTTACGTAATATTTTCCATCCAGAAAGTTGAAAAAACTTTAAACTGTCGTCTGCAACTCCCTTCAACTTGGACCAGTCTAAAGTATTTACGGGGGGTAATGGGTTAATATGAAGTCATTGTTTTACGGTAAGAGTTTATGACTGCCAAACGTAACTTTTAAATGGATCTTTTAAGAAAACAGTCGAATATCTTCAGCCCTATAGAAGACTGTCTTAAATACCATAGAAAAGGTTTGTACAAGCGTATATCCATTTCCCATCCAATCTACTCCTCCAATAATATGCAGAAAAATGTACAGAAGCATCGTTACTGTATAGTCACTGAAAGAATAGCGATTTTGAAAGGTCCGTGTATTGCAACAAGTAACAGCTCCATAAGAGCCAATGAAGTTTAAAAAGAAAATATATATCAAGGAAAGCTTATTTTTCCAAAAACTGCTGTCATAAGACTGAAAAGCTATGAAAGTCGAGTAATATCTAATAATACTGCCAGTAAGATGCTCTTCAATGTATTCATGTGGCCTTGAATTATACCAGCTGCAAGTTTACTCCTGAGGAAAGGGGTATATATGCTTATTTCACTAACGAGGTGACAGTAGCCGGTCACACCTTATAATAATTATGCCATTTTAAGTGATTTAGCTTTTAAATAAACTCACCACGGACCTTTAACAATTACAAGAATGGGGTAGAAAATTTTCAATAACTTTTATAAGATGAAAAACATCGAGTTTCAAAGGCATTTTTGTATCTTCCTATATGAAAAATATCGTACAAATATAGACCGGAACTATCCAGAGTTTCAGGGAAGTAACTGATCAAGCGGAGTAACTACGTATATCGGTAGGGGCTCATTACCTGAAATCAATATTGTTCTCTGTCGCAACATTTTACGCGTTCCCTTTATAAATGTTCCTTTTATAATTGCATATTGGACAATTTATAGAAAATGGTGTAGGAAAATATCATATTTTAGAAAGAAATGGTCAACAATATAAAAAATTGCTCGTTCCAACTACGGTTGCCTTATTTTTACAAAATGCATTCGTTCAAGCAGAATTCCATCAATTAGTACCAAGCTTGTTTAAAAGTTATAATTAGCAGTCATCTAGCAGATATATTTAACAGAAGTTAGTTAAAATTCCACGAAATTACTTTATTCTATATTTGACAGGTATATCAGTCCAGGCTATACAACGTCAAAGCCTGACGTAATCAATATTTATGATGCAAATAATTATGTTCTGTTTACTTTTAATCCTAACATATAATTTAAAGATCGTTTGTGCATGTTTCAAATTGTTCTAAAAGATAAGAATGTTGATATTACTCCAGCTGCCTTATAGTGTTAAGATAAAGAACGTTTACTACAGAAACAAGTGAAATGTTTCTGTTGACATGACTTTAGATTCGGTTTATTTTCTATTCGATTCCGTGTTTTATCGTTTTCTCTAGCAAAACATTGGTTTTATTAGACTTTTCTTGTCTTAAAGTGGACAAACTGACTTTTTTTGTTCCGGAGTTATTTTTCCGTGAAACGATAATGTAAAATAACAACAATTCCATGGGGATCGTCCAAGATCTCACTGTATATAATATATGGAAGTAATCGATAAAGGCAAGATTTTCGGCAGATAAAGGTTTATAGTAAACGCTGAAATCGAAAGAGTTGTTACAGCGAAGAACATGTTTTTAAAAGAATTACTTTATACCATAAAGGTCATACCTCTATAAGCTTTCAAAGTGCCATACCTTAGGACCAAAAAGCGACCAAGAAGTTACAAGAAGAATTGTTAATAATTTACGACAAACCGTTTAAGAAACCAGACCAACCTCCGTAGTTTAGTTCGATCGGGTATTGAAATATACAAAAACATACAATGCTCTTAGTTTTAAGTGACTTCGATTTTCTTTACCCGATTCTCACACAATGACGTTTTAAGACGCCCCTCTAGAAAAAGAAAAAACAGTTGGGAAAACATTGTGATAAATAAATTTGCTTGTAACAAGCAATTTCTTCATTTTCCACAATTCTTTTCTTCCAGAAAGATTAGAAATTCTAAAATTTCATAAAAGCTTACTTGTCTTTGAATTTGGACCAGATTAAAAGTTTGCGTCTGGTAATGGGTGAAGGTAAATGTCGGACATTACAATCCAAATGGTTTTACGGCACACTACGTGGGGTATGATTAATACGAGCCTTAACAACAAACAAGTAAATCAAACATAAGTAAAATGCAGACGCATGCATGATGAATATCATTGTTTAAATAACCAGACATAATCTGACCTGCATCCTAGCAACAAGACAACGAGATAGATTCGAAAATTTAAAAGCGTTTATTGCACACAAAACAATGCATCCATAATCAAATCGTTCATTTTTATTTAGTGTCTTCAGAGCTGATGCACGAAAGCCTCGTTGGAATATTTAGTATTCTCAAGGTAAAGTAAATTTCATTAATATATTGTATCACTGTATTGTCTGGTTTACCTGCTGGAAATGTATTGTATTTAGGTAAAAATAATTAATAACGCATAATTAGTATATTGAATTGTATATTGTGGCGTATTTGTTTTTAGATTTTTAAGACAATTTTGATATTTAAGAATAAGTAGAAAGATATTTTTCGACTTGTCTTTATCAATACCTAATGAAAAAAAAATGTTTTTAGTTGTATTTTTTCATTATTTTAACGCTCGTGGAATTTATTTCCGAATATGTACCAAAAATATGTACTATTCTTATGGAATTGAAATTTCGGCTCTTAGAATTCTAAGACACTGTATCTGTATACCCTTTTGAAGGTTCTTTCCGACCAAAGACAATGACGGCAGAACTAACGATCGAATCTTTAAATCTGAATTTAGCTTGCAAACAACCAATCATTCGGTAGAAACTCAAACTATCAATTATTAAGAATTCTAAAGACTTCTCTCTTCTTTTCATTCTTTTTCATCTTGTATTTACCTTTTTTTATTAATTCAGGTGATTATTCAATGAATTACAACGAAAGTATAAGAACAAGATCGAATTAATACTCAACTAAGAAAAGTTTGTTTTTAGACCCTTATTCCTTTTTAATGATACGTTCCTTTGCTATGTTCTAATTGTTTCGTGGTTTATTTCTTTCTCATTTTTATATGTTCACTATTTTTCATTCCCTTTTCATTTTTTTTTTTTTTTTTTTTTTTTTTTTTTCTTTCTAACAATTTTCTATTGTTTATGTTTCGTTTCTTTTTATTTATTCGTTTAATAATTTCGTTATTGATTGATTGATTTATTCATTTATTTTTTATTTATTTATAATAGCCATATTCAAGATCAAAAGTTTCTAGATTCATTATGGTGTGTATTTATTTCGATATTTATTTAGTGAGGACATGTCGACATTTCTTTAAAGAATGAAAACCAGAACGAATTTTCTAAGTATTATCGATTAAAAGCACTTTATTCACAAATAACAATCGTTCGGAAACGAAGACCTTAATTCGTTTAAATATTTATTTTCAATTAAACTTTTAAAATCCGTTTCCCTGATTAGTTTTTATGCGAGGAAAACATTAAAATTTTAACATTTAGCTTTTTTTCTTGTTAAGTGAATCGCTATCCAATCAATCGGTGTTTTAAAAAGACGACAACAAGGGTATAACACATAAGTTCTTTAACTAATCTTAGCAATTTGCTCATGCAGCGGGGTTAAATCAAAGTCCTATCAGTATACAATCAATTTTAGAGGCATTGATGTAAACTTAAGTTTCAAAAGTTCATTTTTATAATCGATACTTCTAGTATTAGACTTGGGCGATACAAAACTACCCTCTGAGCGCGCATATTTCATGGACCCATAAAAGAAAATCGACCTCTCGTATTGGTTGTTTTTCCACATAAAACCATTTCATTGGGCAATAAACGTGATTCTGAAATGAAGTGAGAATTATTGTAAATGAAACATTCATTTACACTTAAGTCTAAATGGAGTACGCCTTTGGTGGCATGAACTTAAAAACGAATGAAATCGGAAATATGCAAATCTTGATCAAAATTGAATTATAAGCCCTTTTTAATTAAAAAGTCTATGAGAAAAAAGATTTTGATTCAAAATATAGAATCAACGGAATTCGCTCGATTTCCGCTATCAGTAATAAAAAAGTTACTTGAAATGATACCTGTCTTTAATTAGCCCGATATTACGCTATAAAATGCACTACGATTCAATCTTATTATGGTGTAAAATTATTTTTCATTGAATAAAGAACCTTCAGGTTATACACCTCTTGAGCCAACTTGGCGCCGGGGGAACAATATGACATTTGCCTGCACTTTGCTTTATTGACATTCGGAAAAGCTTGTTCGTCGTCTTATATCCTTTTGTTATCATGTTACTTTTATTTCTGAGAAACAACGAACCCGATTATGTCGGTTAAGCTTTTGTGTAGTTTCCCCCAATTCATTGTTACCTCAACCTTTGACAATATGTCACCATTGTTTAAACAAAATACTAAAATTCCATTGTATACAAGCTGTAGTCATGGTTTTTCGGTAGTCAACCAACATCATGTAAATGACGACGCCATCTTTTAGTAATTTAAATAATCACATCTCAAAATGTAATAAAGTTACGAGTACATTGAAGGTAAATCAACATTAATCGCGATTCATATTAATTTATGAATTTGAAATAAAGAAAAACAATAATATAAGTCTCCGTGAACTATGCAGAACGTTTATGAACCAAAAGCAAACGAAAAAAAACGTCTATAATTGAATAGGTCCGGTTGTGTGTTGAAGTGGAATATTACAACAGTGTCTTTTCCATTTGTTGTTATCGTGTTCGAGAATCGTGAGTATGTATTTTTTCATTCGATGAGACCGAAGGTATATAAAACAAAAAAATATCAACACACGATTCGAGAACACGATAACAACAAATAGAAAACCACTCTGATGTAATATTCCTTTTATTATATGCCTTTTAGGACATGACATTAAGAATATTCTCTGATATTATTAAGAAATAACCAACTTTCCGAAAAAAAACCGTCAATACACAAAAGGGTAGTCCGTGTTTAACGGTACTCGACGAATACGTTTTGTTTTGTTTTTTCACGCCGAATACGGATTTTTTTATCTGTCGAGTTGAATTAGATAGCCAGATTGTAATCCATATCTTCTATATGTGTATAATAAAATCATTTGTAGTTTTCATTTTGTTAATTTCATTTGTTTTCAGAAAGAAGGTAAACCTGTATCTTCAGAATTAAAGCGGCTCAAAAAATGTTTGATCTGTAGCCAAGAATATTGTCTTAATTACACGAGAAATAAAGAAAAAGTATGTTTTACAAAATATTGAATGATTTAAAAAAAAAATTCATTAGAGGCATAAAAAAGGTCACTATGTCAACTGCTAGAAAAACTAGAGTACACTTTTTCACTGAAAACTTGTTTTAATGAAATCTACGGAAATATGGCTAAAGTCGGGTTGGGTTAAAAATGAAGGTCATTAGGAAAATACTCCGTAAATTCAAAAATGTGGTTCAGTAATAATGAGTTATCTTGTGTACAGCTTGAAAATACTCCTCCTCGCTCAATGAGAAGGCATACAACAAGGTAGTTTTATGTTTGTGTTGTTGTTGTTTTGATTGTTTGTTTTGAGTAGTTGATTGGGTTTTTGTGGTGTGTTGTTATTGTATTTTTAAGTACAGTATTACGAAACAAGTTATGTTTGTATAAATGTTCAGCATGCAAGTGTTAAATGTTCAAAATTAAGGTGAGCGGTATCCAGATTTTTTTTTACGACAGTTATTGTAAAGATGATCATAGTAATTCTAAGAAAAGCCGAATTAAAAATGACAATTTTTTTCTACCTCGTCAAAATATTTTGCTCGTCACTTGGCTTTTCTTAAATAAAAGTAGAATGTTTAAAAAGCGATTTTAACAACATTGGAGGCGACCCATATTGACATCATCTTATCTGTCTTGTATAACTTTTTCAATTACACGACAAAATAATTGTAGTAGTTTTAAGAAGTGTTTTATACAAAATCGGAGGCGACCAAATAGATATCATCTTGTCCTTCTGGCCATACCTATTTCCATCACTTGTAAAAATTAACAAGTGTTTTATTCAAAATCGGAGGCGACAAATAACGACATCGTCTAAGTCTTGTCATACCTATTTCCATTACTTGACAAAATAATTGATGTAGATTTAACAAATGATCGATAAAACATCGGAGGCGACCAATAGATTTACCATCTTGTGCGTCTGGTCATACGCCGCCGTCATAGCGCAGTTGGTAGCGCGTCGGACTGTCAATCTAGAGATCTCGGGTTCGATCCCCGACGGCGGCACTCATCCTTTCCGACTATTTGTCTCCCATCAATGGGTCGATAATCATAGACCTATGTGGGATAGCAGCTGGAGGCTAGGAAGAGATGTGATGGCGGTACTGATGTGAGAAATACCAGGAATCCATTGTTAGGTGCTTCAGCCGCCGCGATATAACTGAAAGATTGTTGAAAGCGGCGTTAAACCCCATTCAAACAAACAAACAAAGCGTCTGGCCATACCTATTTCCATCATTTGTAAAAAATTAACAAGTGTTTTATACAACATCGGAGGCCACCAATAAATTTACCATCTTGTCCGTCTGGTCATACCTATTCCCATCACTTGTAAAATTTTAAAACGTGTTTTTTACAATGTCGGACGCGACCAATAAATTTACCATCTTGTCCGTCTGGTCAAACCTATTTCCATTACTTGACAAAATAGTCGTAGTAGATCTAAAAAGTGTTTTATACAACATCGGAGTCGACCATTAAGACATCATATTGTCCGTCTGGCCATACCTATTTCCATCACTTGTAAAAAATTAAAAGATGTTTTGTACATCATCGGAGGCGACCAATAAAGACATCATCTTGTCCGTCTGGTCATACCTATTTCCATCACTTGTAAAAAATTAGAACGTGTTTTATACAACATCGGATAAGACCAATATCGAATCGTCTTAGTCTTGTCATACCTATTTCTATTACTTGACAAAGTAATTGTATTAGATTTAACAAATGTTATCTACAACATCGGAGGCGACCAATAAATTTATCATCTCGCCGTCTGGTCATACTTATTTCAATCACTCGTTAAAAATTAACAAGTGTTTTATACAACATCGAATAAAAACAATATCGACATCGTCTTAGTCTTGTCATACCTATTTCTATTACTTGACAAAGTAATTGTAGTAGATTTAACAAATGATGTCTACAACATATAGGGCCACCAATAAAGACACAATCTTATCCGTCTTAACATACCTATTTCCAATATTTGTCAAAATAATTGTAGTAGGTTTAACAAGTGATTTATAAAACATCATAGGTGACCCATATTAATACCATCTTATCCATCTGGCCATTTCTTTTTTTTATTCCTTGGGGGGAACCTTTCAAATTTTGATCAATCTGTTCATTAGGTGAGCAAACAAGGACAAATAATCGCAGACAGCCTACTCCCTTTCAGACGAAAGATACGTACCTAGATAGTAACTCAAGATGTCGCACTCTTGACTTCCAATTAAACTACAAATCTTGAGATTATAGTGAAAATTTAAATGGATTTATAAACGAACTAATCCTCCCACAATCGCCTTGGCTTATCGCCATTGAAGTTATGTCTTGATTGCAATTCGAGGAACAGTAGGTAGGGGGATTACCACCCCGGGGTTAAATTCAATCTACCATCTATCTAGATACACGTATAATCAACAAACTAAGTATCTCTTAACCCTTTCCTAACCAATCCCTCTTTTTACGCAATCAAAATAATATCTTTGGAATACATTGTGGACAATGAAGAAATTGCTTCTATCAAACATTTTCCTATTTACGCAATCAAAAAAGTATCTTTGGAATACATTGTGGACAATTAAGTAATTGCTTCTATCAAACATTTTCTTTTTTACACAATCAAAATAATATCTTTGGAATATATTGTTGACATTGAAGAAATTGATTCTATCAAACATTTTCTTATTACACAATCAAAATAATTTTCAATTCAATTCAATAGTTTATTTCTTCGACTTGAACACGAGTGTTCCTCGTCATTTCACCATAGAATGTTACATGCAGAACAAAAAGAACAACAATACATTACAAAATAACAACATAAAATACAACAAGGTTTTATAGTTAACCCTTGTTGGTATAAATAAATTGAGACAAAAGCGGAAGATGCTTTCAACATATATATGCATTCTATAATTATAGAGTTAAGTACCTTATTAGTTAATTAATTGGTTTATATTTAGGAACTCTTTTCTCATTTGAAAACTTTTGATACAAAATTGTGCCAGATTATTCAAGACTGGTAGTTCGTCGGTATTAAAAAGTTCTATAAGCTTAAAAACACTTGGTTTTCTGTAAAAGTATGGCTTTAAGTATAACTTTCTCAAATTGTTGTAAAGCGGACATTTAAGTATAAAATGGTATTCATCTTCTATTTCGTTTAGTATGCAACATAGACATTTACGCTCATTTCGCTGAATATTTCTGTATCTTCCATGTTCGATAAACAGTTCATGTGAAGATAATCTTAATTTTGACAGAACGTTTCTAAATTTGGTTATATTCATTTTATCAAGGTAAACAGATCGTTCGCATTTAGTTTTCAAAACTCGATAGAATTCCAATGACGATTTGTTTATGATGTCTCTATGCCATTCATTAATATATAGATCAATCAAACGAGTGCGAAATATAGGAATAAATACTTTAACATTAACGGAACTAGGGTAAATCCACACATCGTTAAAACCACTATACTGTAAAAGTGATTTCACTTTACCTGACCAATTGTTTTCTCCATATGATTCGAGTCGGTGTCTCATATCATCCTTTACTGTAGATAAAATACAATTATTTTGCTTTACTGAATATAATTTGAGGAAATATTTAATGGTTTGAATTTGAAAATTTATTTTCAGTGGGAATCGCCCTGTTTCACCGTACAGCGCTGAATTACATGTTGTTTGCTTAACTTTCAAAAGACGCCTTAAAAATTTTCTATGGACCTTTTCTAAATTATCGGTTTTCGTAAATGACCATATTTCACACCCGTATTTTAGGGTAGCCCCCACAAAAGTATCAAATAATTCGATCATTATTTTCACCGGTATTTCTTTCCCTTTAGTTAATGAGTATAGGGCCCCGAGGGCCTGTAACCCTTTCCCCGATAAAGTTTTTGTCGCATTTAAAAGTGAACCGTTTTTACTCAAAACGACCCCTAGGTAATTAAATGAATCTACGATTTCTATTTTTTCAGAACCATATGTAAAATCAAAATTCACAAAATTTCTGGCCTTACTAAAGACAACAATTTTGGTTTTGTCAACGTTAACTTTTAAGTTCCATTCTTTGCAGTATGAATAAAAACAATTAATTGATTTTTGGAGGTCTTCGGCCGTTTCGGCGAGTAGTACCGAATCGTCAGCAAATAATAATAGGTATATCGTTAATTGATCAATATCGAAACCGTTTACGGAATTAGTATGAAAAAACGTTTCAATGTCATTGACAAAAAGGGAAAACATTATTGGTGATAGGATCTCACCCTGGAATAATCCAACGTTATATTCGTATAGATCCGATAAGGTATTCAAATGTTTAACACATAATTTGGCGTCATCATATATCGATCGAATAATATGAAACAATTTACCATCCAAACCCTGCTTGATTAACTTATACCAAAGACCTACACGGTATATGCTGTCAAAACATTTCTTTAGATCTATAAAACAACAATACAGACTAGCTTTTTTGTTAAACTGTCTTTCTATGAAAGAGTTCAAAATGAAAATTGCGTCAATAGTACTAAAATTTGGTTTAAAACCAAACTGTGCATCAGTGATGATGTCGTTTTCGTCTATCCATGCTTTTAATCTATTGTTAATCAATGTTGTAAAAAGTTTAGCGAAACAGCTAATAAGTGTAACCCCTCTATAATTGTTTGGGTCGGAAGAATCCCCCTTTTTGTAAATTGGTACAATAACCCCTTTCGACCATGATTTTGGGAAACATTGTTTATTTAGTAAGTAATTGAATAGTAGGAGTAGGGGTTTGTCTAAAACATCAATTCCCTCAATGAAGTATTCGTACATAATGTTATCGATTGAGCACGATTTGTTTTTATTTAGAGATTTAATCGCGCGTCTTATTTCTTCTATGGTAAATGGCATATCAAGGTATTCAAAAGTACTTCCAAAATTTTCTTTTGTAGTTTTTGTGTCAAATTCTTTAACAAACACTTCACTAAATAGGTTTGGGTCGATATTTAATTCTGAAGATAATTTTTTAAAGTGTTCGAAAAATTCCTTTAATTTGATTTCATTACCGTTTTCATTTTGTTTCTGTTTTTTGAACATTTTCCAAAAATCGCCAGGTTTCTTTTTACGCATTTCCGACATATTATCTGCTAAATTTCTATTGTACCTACGTTTAGCTATCCTACAACACTTTTTATATTCTTTCTTTTTAGAAAGCAAATCATTTCTATTTGATTGGGTTTTCGACGAATTAAAGCTTTTTAAAGAATTGATATATTCGTTTTTACTTTGTTTACAATGTTCATCAAACCAAACCGATTTTTTGTGAGATTCCACTGATTTATAGTTTCCTTTAACGCGTTTTTCAAAATATTTATTTCCTCTTGAAGATAGATAATTTGTAAATATATTGACAATATCATCTGCTTCAACATTATTATTGATGCAAATATTCAAATCGCTGTATAAGGAGTTTATACCATTTGTTATATCTTCTATGAATTCATTTTTGTGATCCGGTGTCCAACGGTGATATATTTTCTCATTATATTGATCATTAATAACAGAATTAATTACTAAATTGAATTGTACAGGAGCATGGTTTGAGAATATATTAAAATCATTAATACGGAATTCTGATAACGAGTTAAAACTACCAATTTCTGTAAGTAAGAAATCCACCGTGCTTTCCCCATTATGGGTAAAGCACGTTGTTTTTCCCACTCCATAATCTTTACCGTGCCGACCGTTAACAATCCTCAAATTTGTCGTTTTGCACAGGTCGATCAACAGATCACCGTGTTTATTCGTGCCCTTATCGGTGAACGCACGAGAAACGCAGAGGTCTGTCTCGGGCATGTCATGGTCTGGTAACTGTCTATCATTGTCTATATAATCGTGTTTATTCCCTATCCTTGAATTTAAATCTCCGAATAAAAATACTTTCCCTTTACCGTTAAATGATAAGATATCTGTTTCAAGTTTATCAAAAGGGTTAAAATCATATAAACTATGTATAATAGAATTCTCCGGGGCTATATAAGTAAAACATAGATAGTAGTCATCCGGTATCGTGAAAAAGTTTTTATCAAGTTTCAACCAAATTATAAAGTCAACATCATTTTTTACCAATCGGATTCCCCTAACTAATTTCTCTTTTATAAATACTATCAATCCACCACTACATCGTTTGGCACGTTTATTTCTATATTTTCTGAAAGAATGGATTGTTTTATACCCCTTCAGTGTAGGGTTGGAATTAGCACTTGTCCATGTTTCACTGCAGAAAATGATGTCATAATTGTTCAAAAGGGAGATAAACTCTGGACAATTTAACTTATTGTCACTAAGCCCTTCTACGTTCCAGCTGACACAGCTAAGCGCACTTCCGCTAAATTCCTAGTCACTTCTGGGCTTCTTTTCTCTATACAGTTGACCATCTATATACAGTTTATCTACTGATATATATGCGTCTTTTTTATCTTGGCGTGCTTTCAACATGATCGGAATCAGTCTCTTTCTTTCTTCCATTATCTCCCTTGGGAATTGCTGGCTTATACCATACGGCCTTTCTAACTTTTTTGATCTCAATCTCACTTCCTCTCTATCGGGGTAGTATGCGAACTTCGCTACTATTGGACGGGTTTTGGTATTATTGTATCTGCCCATACGATGGGCCCTTTGTAGTTTTATATTGTCCCTTGCACCTGGAATTTCTAATTTTTCTTCTATCATATCTAATACTTTTTTGAGGCAGTCTGAATCGTTTTCACCCTTTTCCTCATCAATCCCGTAAAATATCAAGTTATCTCTCATACTGCGGCTCTTTAAATCTACTATATCAGTTTTAAGACTGGTTGATGTTTTCTCTTGTTCTTTCTCCAATTGTTTCAATTTATTAAGCATCTCGTCGATCTCGTTTTGCTTTTTGTTTATCTGATCCAAGCTTTCACTATCAAAATTTCGACCTTTTTCAAGGTCATCTATCTTTTTGTCTATTTCCTTTAGCCGGGAATCTTGTTTGTCTAGACGGTCCGTTAGGTTTTTGACCGAGGAATGTATGGAGTCTAATTGTGACAACTTCTTCTCAATATTGTCGAACTTTTCCATCATTAAATTAAACTGATCAGAAGTCACCGTGTTTACGTTGTTTAATACGGGTGTTAATGGTGTTAACGGTCCATAATATGATTGATTTTGACCATAGGCCGGAGGTCCACAAGGGTTATATGAATAAGTTTGAAAGTTTTGTGAAAGGGGCGGAGAGGAGATATTGTTGGCCATCCCTGTGTTGTAGGTAGTATTCTGTTGAACTTTCTTATCCATAGGTCCCGATGAGAATTGAATATTAATATCTTTTTTAGATTGCGTACCTTTCGAATTGTCTTTGTGATTTATCTCTGTCGACTTTGCCGGGCGTTTTGTGTCGTCTTTGTCTCCGGGCGAGTTTTTTCCTTTTTTCCTTTTTCCCATTGAAACAGATCCTTTTCATGCACAAAGTCCGACTACATTTGAAGACCACACTTATAATGTTTTCCCGATTGTTTTTGTATTTTTTCGAACTTGTGATAACACATTTTTCTCCAAAATTTATATTTTTTCTCAAGCAAATTTCAAATTTCGTCCATTTTGTTCACGCATGCGCGATGGATTACATTGAGGACAATGAAGAAATTGATTCTATCAAACATTTCTTTTTTACACAATCAAAATAATATCTTTGGAATACATTGGAGGACAATTAAGTAATTGCTTCTATCAAACATATTCTTTTTTACACAATCAAAATAATATCTTTGGAATACATTGTGGACATTGAAGAAATTGCTTCTATCAAACTATTTCTTTATTGTCCACAATGTTGTTCTTTTATTCCAAAAAAGACGAAAAAGAATAAGATTCCAACAACTTAAAAATGTCGTCTGAAACTTCCTTCAGTTTGGACCAGTCTCAATTTTTCTTATGTGAGAATGGATTAATTTTGGATCAAATGGGGACAATCCCATCGATTTTACAATTATGTAAAGCGTGATGCCAATTTTAACTGTTTTTCTAAAAAAAAAAGAAAGAAAGTATCTGAGTTGTAAAATAGCGTAGTATCTTATTGACTGGTCGCGTCTGTCAATCAAATATCGAAGAACAAACCAAGTCATACATTTCGATATAATTTAATTGTTAGTTTCGTCTATCAAAAACGAGTCTTCTGATTGGTCGAAAAATTTAATTCATACCTCCATGAACACAATTTTGATCATGCAGTGATTTTGTATGCTTCCGCACAAAATAGTCCCATACAAAAAGGTGTCAAAAGATGTAGGGTTTTTGCTTTTTTCGCTCGATACTATTAAATTATAATAAAAGAAGAGAATATTTTTTTGTTTTCATGGAGGTATGAACCGAAAAACCTAATCACACAATGTATGAATCCGCTTCGCGTATTCATACAGTGTGATTAGTTTTTTCGGTTCATACCTCCATGAAAACAAAAAATATTATCTTCATCTCTTAACTGAAATGAACTTTGAAGTCCAACATTGGTTAATATTTTTGTGATGCACTTTTGATGATTAGGAAACTTAATCGTCGTTACTTCAGCTCATTTAAGCTGTAGTTACGACGTTTAGGTCGCTAACCAACTATTTTGTTTTTTTTGTCAAATGGTACTGACCATGGATTTGCCGGTTGATATTAAAGTTGGAGTTCCTGTCGAAGTTAGTGGGCGGGGCAAGCGATCATTCAGTTGTTTTGAAAATATTAACACAATATGAACAATCTATCAAAAGTAAAAGAAAAAATGCAAAGTATGTTTTGCTTTTCCACTCCATTACTATATCTTTACTAATTTCATTCATTGTGGTATTTTCTTGTTAACCCATTCCCACACAATGACCTTTTTGAAGCCCCTAAAGAAAGAAAATTTGGGGAAAATTGTGTAAAATAAAAAAATTCCTGTAACAAGAAATTTCTTCATTTTCGACAATGTCTTTTCCACAAAGAATTGAAAAAAAACACTAAAATTTCATCAACTTTATTAAATTGTCGCCTGAAACTCCTCTCAATTTGGATCAGTCTAAATTTTTCTGTCTGGTAATGGTTTAAACTAATTACTGGTCTCAACAATTTATTTAATCAATATAAAGGTAAATCTGTCTAGATATTTTCTATTATACCTACCTGATACTTTGTTTTCAACTCTATTACATATTTTATCAACTTTGTTTCATCAAACCATATCAATGTGATTTGATCTTTTGCAATATCACCAAATACATCATCATTTAAATAATTACATTCGGTTTTTTTTGTTTTTTTTTTTTTTTTTATGTTGTTGTTGTTGTTGTTGTTTTGGTGTTGTTTTTTTTTGTTTGTTTTTTTTTTGTCAATTAGTGAAGGCAACAACGAGAAAGAGTTTTTTCAAGATCTTTATTTTTAAAAGACTTTCTTAAGAAAAACAGACAGTATAATGGTTTTTCATATTCTATCATTTGATTGAGGAACTCCTGATTCATGTATTTCTCGACGGCAAATATTAAGACTGGTCCAATTAAAAGAAGTTGCAGACAACATTTCAGATCACGTTCTATTTCTGAATTTAGTGTTAGATATAATGGAATAAATTATGAAACAAGAAGAAAATACTGGTTATCCTCATCTGTTTAAAAAGGATGTTTCCCATACTTTCTATATTTCGTTTCTTTAATTTTCCATTTATACTCCATATATTCACTTAGTTGAATTTTGCACTCCTCCTTCTATCAAATAAGGCTATTTAAAGTAGGAAAGATACTTATCTAAAAGATTTTCTAAATGTTTAAACTTGATTTGATATCAGCCTTAGGCGAGAGCACGTCATCGAAAGCAAGCATATGCTAAGCCTCAAGACTTCCTTCGAAAATTTAAAGTCGTCCTGGCCCTGTTAAAATAAATTTCAAAAGTCTTGAAGAAATATCAGAAGTCTTCAAACAAAAGAACACTCTAAGGAACCCAGAAGCATACAAACATGTGTGCATATTAAGCAATCCAAGACATATGCAGAACGTCTCAAAGGAACGTGTGCAGTCTTCCAATGTTATCTGAATTTCTATCATAAATAACTTAATTGTTAGTTTCGTCTATCAAAAACGAGCGATCTGATTGGTCGAAAAATTTAATTCATACCTCAATGAACAAAATATTGAGTACGCAGCCATTTTGAATGCTTCCGCACTAAATAGTTCACTACAAAAAGGTATCAAAATTTGTTAAGTTGTTGCATTTTTCGCTCGATGCTATTAAATTATATGAAATGAAGAGAATATTTTTTTTTTTTTCATGGAGGTATGAACCGAAAAACCTAATCACACAATGTATGAATCCGCTTCGCGCATTCATACAGTGTGATTAGGTTTTTCGGTTCATACCTCCACGAAAACAAAAAATATTCTCTTCATCTCTTTATTGTAATTATTATTATCATGGAGACTAAGCGAGACACAGTATCTTTTGGAAGAAAAATCAAGAAAACATAAAATAGCAACTACCAGCACCACCATCATCAACAACAAAACACGTTGAGATCTGATTTGCAAATTAGGGACGATTGTCTGTAATTTCTGTATTTTTTCTCCCTCTGTATACTTGCTTTCTAGAATATGTAAGCCCGTTAAAACTTTGAAACATCGGTGCTGTAATTGACCAATCGCTGGCCCTAGCCACCTACTCCATTTGCCATACCCTTCGAGTCCGACAGGAAGTCCCGCTTCGATTTTAAAATACTTTACATTGCAAAATGTATGGTAAGTAGCATGTAACAATAAGGTAGAATAGTTGGTTGGCGACATAAACGTCGTTACTACAGCTGGAGAAAAAGCTGTAGTTACGACGCTTTAGTCGCTGAATCAACAAAAAAGGTTAACAAACATAGAGGCCAAAGTCGGAGTTGAACGCTAAGACCTTGGCTAAATAAAAGATTTGATTAGCCTCTTGATTCCTTAATTGACAACCGCGATTCGTCCATTCTTGACCAAGTGCTTACCTTGGCCAAAGAGGACCACCAACAGTAACTATGACCATACCTATTTCTGGGTATCCCTTTGTTTTAGTAATCATTCTTCAGAAACGAATCAATACGCTCTTATCTTTTAAGGTTGTTTACAGTAGAGTAATTCAATGGTCCTTGCGCGAGTTTGGTTTCGGTAGTTTGTCCTGCGTTCTATAATAAAAATGGCCACAAAACATCGTTTATTGGCCAAGTAACGGTACCCGTTGATAATTAAAGCAGATAAGCCTCTTTTGATGTCCCGATTTAATTGCTGCAGGAAGTAGGCTCAGTTTAACCAGATTGGGCTTATATAAACACCGAATGTTTTAAAAAGACCTATAAAAGATGCACGCTATTATTTTATTATTGCCTGGGTCTGATGAAATGATATGATGGATTTATCGGACGGCCGTTCTGTAAAATTATATTTCAATATATTGTAGATTTAATATCACTATAGACGATATAATTTGTATGAATCTCTGTTGTATTGAAAGGCCTTATAATAAGATAATCTTTGAAAATTTTGAAATTTTGGGATATAAATTGCTTAAAAGAATATGTCAATAAACTATTAAACAATGAATCAAACAGTTATTTTCATATTAGTTGGCACAAGGGGACATTTGCTTAAACTGTCTGTAGTTTCCTATTTGTGAATGTAATATATTAGGGAAAAACAAAGTATATGAACTTCTAAATGTCCCTCAAAACTCGTTTTACATGCATATAAATGATAGAATCACTGATGAAAGATGTCGTAAGTAGGCGACCAAAATGTTGTAGCTACATCTTGAACAAGCCGTAGTTACGAGCTTTGGATTTTTCGCGTACGATGTAAATTTTGATTTCGATATTTCGAATTTTTCAAATATAACTGGCATGTAAATTAACCCTTTCCTATATTGAAATTTTTTAAACTTGTCCAAATCCAAAGGTTTTGCAGACGGAACTTTAAAGAGGACTTTATTTGAAAAATAACTTTCCAGTGGGATGGAAAATGTTGTTAAAAAAAGAAGGAATGGCTTGTTACAAACGAATTCTTCTTGTTTACAGTATTTTCTCAATTATAGATAACAGGGATGTAAAAACCAGGGATTGATCAGGAAGGGTTAAACAACATGTCTTTTTTCTTAAGCTTTATTTTTCAACAAAAATCATTATTTTTAAATCATATTTCTAGAAATATTGCTTTAAGAAAATTACCAAGCGACAAAATCATTGACTGGGCCAAATTGAAAGGAGTGAAAAAGTAGGTTCCAGATAATAAAGGTCGATTGTGAGGAAAGGAGAGATTGTGAGAAAAGGAGAAATTGTTCATAATAAGAAATTTCTCTTTTTTTCCACGGTGTTTTCATTGACGTTATCCTTTGAAATTATGTATTTTTGTGTTATCAATAATGCATTTGAATGTTTCTTACAGTAGCAAAGGCTATGTTCATTTTCTTATCTTCTCCTCCTTTTTTTTCAAGAAAGACCACATTCGCATCACCAGGCTATATCGACACGTTTATTTATTGTACATGTTTATCCCACGATGCTTTCAAGTTCATAGGTTTTAATTACCTCTGTTTTCTGGGTAGAAGACAATGTGGACAATGAAGAAATTGCTTGTAACAAGGAATTTCGTCATTTTCTACATTGTTTTCCTGAACTCTTTTCGGGGGGGGGGGCATGAAAAGAGTGATCGTAAGGGAATGGGTTAAAATTACACAAGTAAATTATTCATTCTGCATTTAATTGGTACAAACCAAACATTATCAAATTCTTGTTCCTGATTATCTTAAAGCACAGTTACGGAAAATTCACTAATAATCGCCTTTTGTAGTTGTCCGTCTACACGTAGAAAAAAATCTTGTTCTGCTACACTAACCGTCATATTTTAATCAACCTTGATATATAGTAATAAGTCGCTCATCGACGATTTTATTATCGCATATGGCTTATTCCCACACAATGACGCCTTTTGACGCCTCTATGAAATATAGCTTTGGAAAACATTGTTGAAAACGAAAAAAAAAATCTTGTGACAAGTAATTTCTTCAATTTCAATAATGTTTTCTACCCAAAAGATTTAAAAAAATAATCCATGTTTTCAAAAGCTAAAATTTGTTGTCTGCAACATCTTGTGAATTTGGACCAGTCTAAAGATTTATCGTCTTCTATTGGGATAGAACGTGTTACTAATAGATTGGATGCGAATACATTTCCTCTAATTTACAAGTGTGTGTATAACACATTAATTTTTTCCATCGATTTATCATCATCATTTTCATTGCCAATCTATTAGACTGTAAAATGGATTGTTAAATTTATTTGCACTCCCAGCAAATCTGATTAAATTGATTATCTATATAGTAAGACTGATAAACAATCCCGATAAGTCTCTTCTAAACCTAAAAATCATCCTAAATGATAATCGACGGACTAGAAAATTTTGACACATTCGTCATTCAGATAGTTAATTTCATCACTATCTTCTAAATGTACATTGGCCGGCTTTTAACCCTAGTCATGCAGTCTGATCTTAGTTTACACCACCAATTTATCCTTTTTAAACCAGATCTTCCTTCATAAGATCAATTTCCAAGCTAAATACTGATCCTGACAACCTGACAGTGAGAAATAAGAAATCTTAAAATCCAAGATCTATGACACTCAGGTGAGCGATACATAACCATTATGATCCTCTTGTTTTCTTTTTACCATCGATCCATCTGTTAATTCATTATAGTGAAAGTTTTTCTGTAGATGGAATATGTCTATGTACAGCTCATTTTTCATTTTATGCTTTCTTGCGTGGGGCCGATATCAACAATCTCTTTGATATACAGTAGAAAGTTTCACTCAAACCGCCATGCCTTCAGGCAAAGTTTCTATCTTCGACCAGAGTGCCTGACTTTTTAAATGTCTAAAATCGCATGAAAGTCAAATGAATATTTTTAATGACCGTCAAAGAATCTTTGAAATCAATACGTCTTGGTGTGAAGCCCGTGCTTTAAAGTCAAGAATGAAACGGTGTTTATGATTTAACCTTCACGCTCCCAATTCTTCACTTTAAGTTAGATTTATTACTATCCTCTGTCGTTTTAAAAGTATTACGCTTCTCTTGCCAGTCATGAAATGAACTATTACGAAGCGTTCCGGGGATCAGCAATGTACCGTTTAAGATATTGTGTCTGTTATAAGGTTCAAAAAAAAATTCTGCCGAAATTAACTAAGTTCTAGTAACTAACCCTTTCCTATACATACCCGGGGTTTTACGTTGCTATGTTCTTATAATTTAGAAAAAAATGTAGACCCAGTATAGGTCTCCTAACAACCACTTTACTTCTTTTTGTTACATGTTACGTGGATTCGAGTCCCGGACCTTGGGAATTTCTCTGTGTAAATAAGCTAACTTCACGTTGTTTCTGTCTGCATTAGTAGGTTTATATGAGGATGATAAGTCAATGTGCTGTATATCCTGGACATTTAGGATATATTTGTAATGCACAGTAACTTAATCAGTTGATAAATTGCTTAATAAATTGCTGACTAAAGCAATTTCTTCCTTTTCCACAATATTTCCTACCATGTAGGTTGGTTTAAGTTCAGATTGCATCCAATTTTCATTGTTGTCTGCAACCTCTTTAAATTTGGACAAGTCTAAAATTTCTAAAAACAGGAAAGGGTTAATAGCGTTGCTGCCACTAGTAAGAGAAACGGCCCAGTACCGAGAACGAACCAGATAGGCGGAACAAAAGCACATACAGGCATGTGATTTCTTTGCCAACAAACGACACTTAGATAGCTAAAATTGTTCCTTCAGCTTTTACTTGGAAATACGACCAAAACAATTAATGTGCTTATTTGAGAACACGGCAAAAGCCGTTTTCTAGATGAAACCGTTTTCTGGATGTTAAATTGAGAAACGGCCAAATCATTTAGTTTGATTACATTTGGTAACAAATCAAAACCACTTGCTTATTTAAATTTTATGGCCAAATCTTCAGGAAGTTGATTGATTGATTGGTTGATCGATTGATTGATTGATTGATTGATTGATCGGTTGATTGATTGATTGATTGGATGATCGATCGATCGATTGATTGATTCAATGATCGATTGATTGATTGATTGATTGGATGAATGGTCGATTGATTAATTGATTGATTAAATGATCGATCGATCGATCGATCGATCGATCGATCGGTCGGTCGGTCGGTCGGTCGGTCGGTCGGTCGAACGATTGAACGATCGATCGAGCGATTGGTTGATTGATTGATTGATTGATTTATTGATTAATTGGGGTTTAACACCACTTTTAACAGTATTTCAAAAAGTGTCTTTCCTGTATAAATACAACTGTATATGCACTTGATTCATCTATAAATGTCTTTAATATACTACACATAAAACAAGGCGAAAACCACTGGAGTACTTATTTCCTGATATGGCCAAAATTATTTATAGAGTTTTGTGTTGGTGAAGAAGTCAATTATTTTGGTTATACTGCTTAACATTAAGATTGGTTATTTGGTCTGAAGGTCTGGACCATTTATGGGATGCTTATTTAGTTATATAGTACAAACCATTAGTGTGCATATCTTAATAAAATAAGTCAAATGACTTTAGACTGTGCATAACGACGAAACCCGTGAGAGTGCTTGTTTAGACGTACAGCAACATCACTAGATTGCTTATTTGATATTACGACCAAACCGTTTCTCTGTTGCTCATTTAGTGAAACGGTCAAACCGTTTATAATGCGCCCAAACTCAATAAGTTGATTATTCTATTAACACAAGCAAAGCCGGTTTTAGGATGCTTAAAAGATTACTGTATTTAATTTAATTTTTAAATAGGGCTCATTAAATGGGTGCTTATTTTGTATCACGACCAACAAATGTCTTGGAGGCTTGGTGGATCATATCACAGAAAGCTTTGGTGTGTGCTTATTTAGTTATACCACCCATACCTTCTGTGTTTATTTTGTAATGCTACAATTACCTTTTCGGCGGTGTTTAATTGACCAATCGTGGCTGTCAATCAAATAACCAGTCGACCAATGACATAATTCATTTTGACCGGAAATGAGATTTGAGCTCCAACTTGGGTGTCCGTTTTTTTTTTTTTTTTTTTTGGTAACCTTCTTTGTTCGTTTAACGACTCAAACGTCTTTACGACCTTTAGGTCGCCAACCAACTATACTGCTTATTTGTAACATTCTACTAGCCATATTTTTTCAAAACAACACCGTTAAAAATCGAAGCGGAACTTCCTGTCGGATTCAATAAGCGGGGCTAGCGAATTAAGTGGACGGAGCCAGGTATTGGTCAATTATTCAGTTTAACTAGCAATGTTGCCCAGTAGAAAATAACATAACAAGATAATTGTCCAATCGCTGGCGCAGTCTCCAAACCAACATAGCTGGTTCCGAACGGTGATCTCCAATAGATATTAAATGTGTTAGTTTGGTCTATGGTATGTAGTACGCAACAAAAAGTAAAACGGTTAGTTGGCGAGCTAAATATCGTAACTACAGCTTGAAAAAGCTGTAGTTGACATTTAAGTTGCCAAAAATATTAAATGGTTGATATATATGCCGGAATGCAAAGTTAACTTCCGGTCTAAATTAATGATTTGATTGGTCACTCAGTTTTTTTATTGGCAGTAGCTTTCGTAAATTGATAATACTACGCCCAATTTTAGCTTGCATATTATGCAATTTATGTCCGCATTTTATAATACGACCAAAAAGTCGTAAGAATGTATATTTAGTAAAACGGTCAATGCTAAATTGGTTATACGACAAATTCCGTAACTGTGTTTATTCATAACATGACCAAAACTATATGGTTACTAATTCATTAATAGGGTTAAAACTTTTTTAAAAGAAATTAATATACCAAACCAATGAGATAAGGCGTAAGATTAAATGATCATACCCTTTTCTTTAAAAAAAAGAAAAAAAGCTAAGGTGTGCTTTTTCGGTACAACGGCCATAACTTTTAGATATTATTTTGGTGGCAAGACGCTTAACGCAAATTTGAACTGGGACGTATTTATTTAATACATTTGACTGAATCTCAGTTCAAAATTACGTCCCTTTCGAAAACAAATAAACATAAGTACCAATGATGAATCGAGTTATCATAGCACAATAAGTAGCGAGGTAAATTCGTCACTGAAGGAACCCGTGTTCTAATATGGTCACAGACATCAAAAATAATTCTTTACTCTCACATATATTGGCATTTTTAAAAACTGATCCCTTCACATTTCTGTTATTCGAAATCAAATGCTTTAAAGTTTAATTAGGTTGCCTTCAGGAAATAGATAAAACTATTACTTCTAAATGTGAAATTTGTATTTTTTTAAGGAAAAGCTTTCTTTCGCATAATTCTAATAAAGCTGAAAGATTAAACCTAGTTCAAAACATAACAAGAGTCCCATGAGGGCCTGAGACGCTATACTATTTATCAAGGTTTCCCTTAAAATAATCTAATGTCAAAAGTTAAATGCTAAAAGAAGACTGCATAAAATGATAATAACGAATTGGACTTTATCTCCCTTTTATTTTGAGCAATAATGCTTACGGCCCCTTCTCCGCATTTCATGACGGATCCATCAATTTCCAAAAGTAATTTTCATTAGAGTCCGATGATAATTGTGGACTTTATCACATAAACGAAAATGTTTTGGGTTGAAATGCACCAAACCGTTTTGCCTATGTTTTCCGATGGATCTACATCATTTCCGAAAGGAACTTCCCTATAATCGTCTTGCGAAATGTTTAAGACAATTCGATAATAATTGTAGACTCTGTCGCATATACCAGAATTTTTCGATGATAATCTGTAAGGCCCCTTTTCCTGTGTTCCTAATGCCATAATTATTCCTTGCATCTTTGAAGTGATTCCGATAACAACTTTGGACTTTATTGTGTTAATGAGGATATTTCAATTAAGTTCTCATAATGCACCTTTCCTCTGATAACTTAAAGACCAAACCGAATTTCAAAATGAAACAATTTGATGAAGATACAATCGTTCTATGAAAGTTTAAAGAGTGTAAAAGAAAATAGTGGACTGAATTGTGTCAAGATTTATTTTTATTTTTTTTTTCTAATTAGACTTTTCGCAAGGCCCTTTTTCGGTGAAACCTAACAAATAAAACCAATTTACAATTGTTATGATCGTACAATCATTTAGAAGTTTTCCTGTGATACTTGACGGATCAGATCCAATGTCAACATCAACAATTGTAATTATGGTACGGCCAATCTCTGAAAATTTGAAGAGAATCCGATGAAAGGGGCTTTATTGTTTTAACACGGATTTTTAAATCAAATTTCATAAATCCCCCTTTGCCCGTGTTTCTTGACCGTTCGGAAGGAATGATCCTTAGGACAGTATAATCATTATGTAAAAATTTGAACGAAATCCGATCAAAACTGGGGGCTTTATTGCTTTAACGAGGATTTTTAATTGAATTGTCATTAGGACCCTTTTCTCACAAAAATTAATTTATCGGACCCAATAACGATAGGAATGATCTACATGATGATACAATAATTTTGTGAAAGTTTGAAGAGAAGCCGGTGAAAACTCTGGACGTGTTAGCGAAGATTTTTTCAATTAAATCTTCATAAAGCCCATTTCCCGTAAAACTTAACTGATCATACCCAATTTTAAAAGAAATCATTTTGATAGTACAATCATTCTGTGAAAGTTTGAAGAGAATTCAATGAAAACTTTGCACTCTAGAATGTTAACGAGGAATTCTCAATCAAATTTTCATAAGGCCTCTTTTCTCGTGTTTCTTGACGGATCGGACCCATTTTGAAAGGAGCGATCCTTATAATTGTACTATGAAGAGACAATAGTGAAGAGAATCCGATGAAAATAATATATTGTTACGAGGAAAAGTAAACGGATCGTCGGATGTCATATCGGACGGACGAACGCAAGGACGGGAAACATGCCATTGCTTTAGCTCTTCTGGCCTTTGGCCGTTACAGCTAAAAATCAGCAAAACTTTTAAAAAGAAAGGAAAATAAATCCTTACGTTATATGTATTTGGTCTAAAACGAAGCTATTTGTCTCGACAACATACCACAACAGCTACAAATTGTCGTAAGACATGTCTGTCATATAATTTGTGAAAAAGGGGGGTATAATTGTAATTAAGTGTAGCACTTATGTCTTTAAATATCAATTGTTTATGGCACATACCGTAAGAAACCTATCAATTGCACATGTTTTTGTCATGATATCAAATGGTTCACCAATAATCCTATTTATATTTATAAAGGACCTTTACCTTCTTTATTGTGTTAACATTGAAAATTAACGGACATAACAATAAGGGGAAATAACAAAAGACCTATACGTAACAGAGTTGATGATCTTGTGCGCTACACTTCCCTTTGATAAGATCTATTCGACCATAGAGTTTTAATTTCATATAATACATATATACCGATTATACTCTCTGATATATACTATTGAAAAAATCAAGTCTAAAACATAATAAAAAGCAATAACCCAAAGAGAACGCTTGACAGGGTTATGGTTCCTATGCACTGCACTTTGCCTTGCTAAGATCTATCAACCACAGAAGTTTCAAAAGCATAGGTAGTAAACTTTCAAAGATATGTACTGGACGGTTTTTTCTTAAGTCGAAAACAACAAAAGGCAATAACTAGAAAAGTACACAAAGTAGACTTATTCTTCTTGTACACTGCACATCCCCTTTATAGGATCTATATACCCATGAAATTTCATAATCACTTGTATTGTACTTTCAGAGATGTTTAGGACAAAATTTAAGTCTGAAAAACACCAAAGGACAATAAATTTCAATTGAAGGGTTATCGTTCTTTTGAATTGCACCCCCAAATAAGATCAATTCACTTATGTTTTACAACACAGTAGCTACTATCTTTTCAGAGATATGCTCCGGACAAAATTTAAGATAAGGAAACAGACATTACTCAAAAAACTAAGCAAGGTATATATAGAGGTACTGTTCTTGTACACTCGTTTCGTATTCCTGAAATGAATACAACTGTCAAGTTCCAAGTTTAACGGTCATAAGGTGTCAAAGTTATGCACCGGGCAAAGAAGTAGACGACACCGGCCCGTCCGTCCGCACGGACGCCACGAGTGATCCTATGATACGTTGCGTCTTCGACGGTCATCTAACAAGCTAAGGGAAAATCATGACAATTTCGGTTTTTATCCATGTACATTAGATCTCGGGTGCTCGAAAATGAAAACAAAATATTTGTATCTGTTGCAAGAAAGGGGACCCATCTCAAATATACAACAAACACCATCGCCCGTGATCAGTCTATTCAAACAGGGCTGACATGGGTCGCATCATTTATGTTATGAACATTTTCTAAATGTTGACTTGACTTCCTGCCTCATAGAACTGTCGTTTTTTTCCAATCAATCTTATCTGTTTTAGTCCTGTACTTGGTTCTTTTTTCTAATGCGTCACACATTCCAAACTGTAAAGATGTACAAATTCGGGTGTGCGATCAACAAGAATGATAGACAATACCGGTTTCTCGATATTCACTATGACTTGTCGATCTATACATAACTCTAACGGTATTGTGAACAGTAGTCAATAAATGTCTACTAACAACTGGTCAAAGTACCAGATTCTATTTAGTCTATTTATCTATAAAATCAGCTATTTTGAGAGTAGTGTGTACAAATATATTCAAATCACCGGTCAAAAATCGTATTCGAATTATATGGCTGAATAATGGTTCGCTGTAGGATTTTCTATTTTTAATTGGTTTTAATCCATTGTCAAATGACAATATTTTAAACTTGTCCAAATTCCAAGAGAATGAAGATAGAAATTTTATTACTTAAGGAAATTTGAAATATATGTGTTTTAGGATGAAATCATTATGTTTAACGAAGATTTTGCTTGTCATAAGCAATTTCCTATTTTTCTTCATTTTATCTAAAGCGTTTGTCTTTGCGGATGTAAAAACGAAACGCTTTACAATAAGATAAGTAATGAAATTAGATGTATAATTCGTATCTCTACTAGTTATTGTTTTCGATGCTTTGTATACATATTTCATAGCAGGTGGTTCACCGCTGTAGACGACCTAATTTACCAATCTCTAGCCCCGCCCACTTACTCCATTGACCCCGCCTACCAACTCTAATATGTCTATATTTAATAGCGATTTTTGCGAAATCTATGTACAGTAACATGTAACAAAAGGATAAAGTCTTTGGTTGGCGAAAAAAAACCACCGTAACGGCTGCTTGAATAAGCTATAGTTTCTAAGTTTAAGTCGCCAAACCAAATAAATTGATTCAAATAAAAGACGGCAAATGTCGGAGTTCAAAGCTAACCTCCAATCTAAATGAATGATTTCCTCGTTGGTCAGATTATTTGACTGACAGCCGGGATTTGTCATTTGTTACTGTCTCGCAACTTTCAATCAAAGCAATCGCGCCGTTCATCCTACATGGTGCACCGCTAGTCGTCCACCCTTTGGCGAGGGACGAATTCCGTATATTGCAATTACTTTCATCAAATGTCCGGAAGAATTTTCATATAGGAAGCGGTCGAATTCAAGACACGAGGATTGACAGAACGACGAGTAACCGGCTGGGTAACTTGGCGGGCTGGCTAACTAAAACTACGACACAATCTTTGCAAGTCTAATCTAGTGTCTTAAGTTGATCTGAGAAAAAGTTTGAATTTAACTTGAGCGGTGTCACAGTAAAAATCACTATATACTTCAAAAGACCCCCAAATTCTTTGTCCAACAGGTAATGATTGTTTTATAATCGCGTAGCTGCCTGGTTTACCGGACTTTAGCATGATCTAATTTGCTACTCGTGGTGCCCTCAGATGGTCTACAAACAATCTAACTTGAGATTAAACGACGCCATACGGAGGTAATGAAAAACAAAACAAAAATAAATCTACCTCATCAATTCCAACAAAATTACTCTTTTTCGTCCCCCATTGGAAAGGGATTTGAAAAAAGATGTCGGGAAATGAAGAAATTGTTTGTAAGAAGCAATTTTTTCATTATCCACAATTTTTTTCCACCTGAGAATTTCAAAATTTAACAAACTTTAAAAGATCGTCGCCAACTTTTTCAATTAAGAATAGTTGAAATTTTGTCATCTGGTAGCAGGTTAAATATCCCTTAAATTCTTTGTCTAACGCGGTAAAGATTGGTTTAATGATATTCCTGGTGTGTGACGGTTTGTAATTACTGTTTTATGATATCGCCATCTTGTTAGACCTGGCGGAATGTGTCCTCAGGGTCATAAATACTTCACCGCTATTGTGACACTTTCAAAACTTGGTATATCTATAGTAAATAATGCTGCCAAGCGATATCAAATGATCATTACAGGAAAAAGGATTTTTAACAAAACATTGTACAAAGCAGTGTACTTTTATCAGTTTTTGGTATTCGAATCAAAGTTCTATTTAAAGCATTTCTGGTTTTATAACACCTATAACTTTAATCTACGAGCGAATATGTTTCTTCTGCCCGTAATTTCTAGAAGAGGAAAAACTTTACTTATCATATACAAGGCAATTTTCAGCTTGTCCAATGGATTATAAGTTAAGCATTGTTCAAAAACTAAGTTAATTGCAAAAAGATCTGCATTATCAAAACTTGAAAACACTAATTTTGATCCAATAGAAATTAAGACGACGAGGATATAAACGTAGCTTGTCGATGCATTTCGTTTACAGATAGTCATTCCTCGCGAAAATTGGCATGAGAGAGAAACGTTAGTTAGAACTATGGGATACACTTAGTTACAGGTCCTAGTTAATCATAGAACTATTGATGAAGATCCGTTTACTACTATGCTCCCGAGTAAACGTCTGACTTACTTCTCGTTGATTTTACAAGTCATATTTGGTCTAAATCACTCTTGAGCCATTTCAAAAGGGACACCACAAGACAAAATTTGAGACTGGTCAAAATTCTAGGAGGATGAGTATAAAGTTCTACTAAATTTATGGATCGATTTTAATTGATTGAATAATATGAATTGGGTTTAACGCCAATTTTAACAGTATTTCAGCCATATCGCGGCGACTGGAGCACCTAATAATGGATTCCTGGTATTTCACACACTAGTTCTACCACTACATCCTTACCTAGCCTCCAGCAGCTATCCCACTTAGGTTTACGATTATCCATCCATTGGTGAAAGACAAATTTCGGCAAGATATGTGCCGCCGCCGAGGATCGAACCCATGACTCTCATGAGGATCGATTTTAAAACAACTTGGCTAAGTTTTGAATAGATATGTCATTGAATAAAGAACTGGGTTGTTTAAGGTCAAGGTCCAAGGCTAGCTGAAGGCTAAATGTTGAAATAGAGTCAATCGGGAGAATGAATCCTATAATTTTTCGGGTTTCAAAATAACTTAGCATAACTATTCTCCGCCATGATTAGGTGTGTCATTTGAAATTTTTGTTTGTATGGATCGACTACAAGATAATTTGACAGTGTTTTTCTATCATGAGCTGGCTTGCCCTTTCAAATATACATCAAGTACGTTGAAGATCAAGGTCGTAGTGTAAGGCCACACTTTCGCCTGGACCATAACTCCCACGTTTATGAGGTGTGCGACACAGCTAATCCGTTGACAAATCCAAGAAATTTAATGTTTTCACTACTTTGTTCAGTTCATCCGACATACTTCAAGAACGCACTTTTATTTTTCCCATATAGCGAGGCCAGAGTTGTGTTCTTAATTACGAGGTTTTTAATAATGTATTTTGGTTGTTTAAGAAGGAAACATATAAGACCAAATAAGGAAAGTAAAAATTCTCGAAGAAGAAGCTTACTAAACAACTACTTCATCTAGCAGCGGTGTCGACATCAGATGTTTTGACCAAAACAACTCAAATTATT
This sequence comes from Fragum fragum, assembly GCA_946902895.1. Classification (NCBI taxonomy): domain Eukaryota; kingdom Metazoa; phylum Mollusca; class Bivalvia; order Cardiida; family Cardiidae; genus Fragum; species Fragum fragum. The sequence goes on from OX336372.1 coordinate 40,581,583, forward strand.
TTAAAGATTATCTGATTTTGCTACAATGATTATTAGACCTGTTCTCCTTTGAAATGACAAAAAAGAGGCGGCAGCTATGTTAGAAATAAAACGTCATGTGGTGTTGAACTAAATGTAGCAGACAACCAGTGTGAGCATCTGAAAATAGCATTTTCAAAGACCAGGAATGGATATCGCGGTTAAATGTTCCACAACATGGTAACACGGACAAAAAAATCAACGCCATTAGAAAATGGTAAAGGGGCATCTGACCAGCCGAGATAACGTTAACTGTCACCGTTTTCAATCAGGTTCATTCAATTTGAAGTAAAACGGTTTTATGACTTTTCACACAATGATTAAGTGCAAAATAGACTCTTTGCTTTGTAATGGAACTATTAATTTTTCACAAAGCTATTGTTAACCAGGTTTTGAATCCTTTCTTTGTTTTGATTTGTAAGTACATTTTCTATAGCCATAGGTAAAACTACAGAAATCAAATCACCTTATCACGTGCAACGCTGAGAAACCAATCATGACACTAACTTCGAAGCGCGTGGATTCCCTTCACGATTTTTGTCTAAGGATTCATTTTTCTCTATATCAACATTTGTTTGTGTTTTTTATTGTTGTTGTTATTATTTGATAGCTTGCTTGTTTATTTATTTGGTGGTTGGGTTTTTTTTGTTTTTGTTTTTTGTTGTTTTGTTGTTGTTGTTGTTGTTTGTTTGTTTTGTTTTTTGTTGGTTTTGTTTTTTTTTTTTTTTTTTTTTTTTTTTTTTTTTTTTTTTTTTGTTGTTGTTGTGTTGTTTTGTTTTGTTTGTTTGTATGTTTGTTGTTTTTTAATTTATTTTTTATGGGGGTGTTTTGTTTTTGTTTGTTTGCTGGTATTTTGGGGGGGGTGGAGGGGGATTTACATCATAATTATACTAAATATGCTATGCTATTCAAGTATACTTAGAAAGTTTAACTTTCTGACCAGTCAGAAGTAGTAATAAGCTTTCTCTGAAGTGCAATGTGAGTTTTTCGTCATTCTTTTTCGTGACATAATTCAACAATGTCTTCCTTTTTTCTAGATTTTAAACGGCACAACTGTATTTCTTGATTTTAAATTCTTTCAAATGAATACAAGTTAGTTTCGAGAAAAACCACCGGCAGGTAACAGAGTAGATGATTACTCTACCACCTCATATATTTACTCTTATACGAATCTTGCATTTAAAAGTATATATAGCATTACGAAGCCCAAAATGCAACGTCCAATAGTTGACTTACACGTGACGTGTGCTTTTATTCTACTCTATTTTCTGCTAAATGCTTCAAAATGTGACCACATATCATTTTTATTTCCATAGAAATTGTAGATAGAGTTTCAACCGTGAAGTGTTCAAAAAGTTTTAACCCTTTCCAACTCAACAAAATTTTAGACTGGTCCAAATTGAAAGAAGCTGCAGACGATATTTTCAAGTTGGTGGAATTTAAATTTTCTTTGTCTTTTTGGATAGAAAACATTGTGGATAATGAAGAAATTGCTTGATACAAGCAATTTCTTCATTTTCCACAATGTTTTCCAAAGCTTTTCTCTTGAGGGGCGTAAAAAGGAGGGCTTGTGTGGGAATGGGTTAATTAAACAAACGAGTTTTCAAATATTGGTTTTGACCAACCTATTTCATTCATTTCTATTGCTACTCTTGAACAAAAAATTTGTCGCCAACTTACTGTGCCTTGTTTCAATGTGAAGCCTTGCTTTAACATAACAAGACATTCACCATAAGCCTGCTGAGAGGATTTTCCCTGTTGCTCACTTGTATCCTATCAATTGAGGTTTTGGTTCTGAGCGACTTTAGTGTAGAAAAGTACCCGACTAGAAAAAAAAAGCTAAATCTTTGGCATGTTTTTTCGTGAGATTATTTGGATTTTTTCTTCTTCCTAAGTTAGTAGATTTGTACTTCCATAACTGCTCTACAGGCTGCAGCAGTAAATGTATACCAAACGCAAAAGGTAAAGTCAAACTTTTCAGTGGGTGATAAAAATATATCATTCAATTTAAAGGATATGTTGACTATGCAATGTATTTGTCAACAAAATCGCCTCAAGTGTTTTGCATGTTTCAAACCTTTACTTGCCAGAATAAGCCGTGCATGAATTTTAGCTTAATTCTTATAAGTGGTCAATGTATGAGTGGTGCATTTTTATGTTTCATTGTTTTTGACTTCTCTGAGAAATACATTCTTAAACGTTACGCATTCTTTGGGATAAGTTTTATTAAAGGGTACAGTGTATTCAGATCATGAATTTGGTGAGTTCATCTTTCAGAACTTGGCCAGCCCTTGAAATGTTGCAGCAGCAGTATTTATCATCACAGTGTCTACTACATATAAATATTGATGTTACAAGGCCCACTCCCCTCTCGCAAAACATTTTGCATGGCATCAAAAGTGTATCCCTGCATCGTGAGACAACTTCGGGGAACATTTGCCATTATTACTTAAAATGGTTGAGACCAATCAATTAACATTTAAGTTAATAATATCTCACTTTTGAAAAATGAATATAGACCGAAAAAGAATTTGTTGGAGAATACATTGGCTTAACGTTCAAAAGCCTTTAACAGGAGAAAAGTTGACGATGTAAAGACGTACAAAAAATATTCTGATACGAAAGCGAAAGCTAGATTGCTAACATGACAAATGCATTTGTGAATTGGATGTGTCATTATGACGTCACGTATAACACTGAATGTTGAAACAAACGATTTATAAGGCCGTCAACATTAGAACGGAACACTGGCGATTTAGGAGCACTGCTTATCGGTTTATACCGGCTTCATATATAAATTACGGCCAAATCTTCGACAGAGTTATCTAAGGATAAGAAATAACCGAAGCGGAAATAAGGATTGTGCTGCAAACATGGCCGAACGGTCTTCAGCACGCAAACTTCTAATTAGCTGGATACATGCATATAGAAACACGTACATGAAAACCTCGTATGTAATTTATGTAGATAAATCTTACAAGAACTTTTTATCGTCAGGTGTTTTCTGTTACTCATTGTTACAATAGGTTTTGGATGACATCTGAATGTGCTGAATATATAAGTTTGTGGTCTTGCCTATTTATCAATTAAAGATTTCTGATTTTAATCCGGACAAAGCAGTGATTGCCCAAGAACATCCGCTATGTAATGTCTGATTTCCATATATCGTCCTTTGGCGACCAAAGCCTCGTACATAAACTTCATTTAGCTGTAGAAATGTTGTTTTGGTCGCCAAACTACGACATATGAATACAAAGGTAAATCCTATACATTTTGTTTTAAGCTGCTTTGGTAATCTTTCAGATATCTTTGCGAACTTGGCTTATCTATGAGCTCCCGGGATAACAAGAGTAAAGGCTTCAGTTATGAAATATCTTGCCCAATGACTAGCAGCAATAACACAAGCTTCTCTCTGCTTATCTCCTGGACGAGGGCTACGATCCAAAGACTCCTTGCTAGGCTTGGTGGAATCATATGGGGCGCATTAGGGTTAACCCATTCCCGTTTTTCGAAATGTAAGACTGTTCCTCACTGAAAGAGGTTGCAGACGCTAGACTGTTCCTAATTGAAAGAGGTTGCAGACGACAATTAAATTTGGTTGCAAATTGAAATCAAACCATCCTATGTGGTGGAAAATAGTGTGGGAAAAGGAGAATTGCTTGTTACAAGTAATTTCTTCTTTTCCACAATGTTTTCTCAAGTATAAAACCACAGTGACGTGAAATCCCAGGTTTGTACAGGAAAGGGTTAATAGACAGAATGTCGCTATTAATAAAAAAATAATTTGACCAAAAAAATAATTTAAGTTAGAACTGAAGCGAACTATGAATTCCGACATACATTTTTCAGCAATTTGTTCGTTCTGCGGCTTTAATGTCGAAACTACAGCTTATTTAAACCATTTGCATTTTACTTTATGTCCCTTGTGATATATTATACAATAAAACGTCGTTTTGACGAGAGATCCAATCATTGTGTTAACTCAAATATAGTTATGATATCTAGAGAAACCTATACCTTTTAACCCATTCCAACTCAATCCCTCCTTTTTACGCCCCTCGAGAAAAAAGCTTTGGAAAACATTGTGGAAAATGAAGAAATTGCTTGTATCAAGCAATTTCTTCATTATCCACAATGTTTCCTATCCAAAAAGACGAAAAAATTCAAAATACCATCAACTTGAAATTATCGTCTGCAGCTTCTTTCAATTTGGACCAGTCTAAAATTTTGCTGAGTTGGAATCGGTTAAATATTTCTTGTATAAGAGCTTATATCATCTGAATGATATCAAATTCAGATTGATTGGTTGACTGATTGATTGATTGATTGATTGATTGGTTGATTGGGGGTCACTTTTAACAGTATTTCAGTCATATCGCGGCGGATAGAGCACCTATCAATGGATTACACCAGTAACACCACTACATCCTTTCCTAGCCTCTAACTGCTATCCCCCCTTGGGTTTACGATTATCCACCCATTGGTGAGAGACAAATGTCGGAAAGGATAAGTGCCGCTGTTGGGGATCGAACCCATGACATTCCGTGATTGAAGATTTTGAGTCTGATGCTCTACCGACTGCGCCATGACGGCGGCAACAGATTCCAAATTCCCGTGTCAATTTTAATCCATTTAATGTAGTTTTTTATTTGGTTTACACCGAGATCATTCGAGAAAGGATATCGCCGCCATATTGGCGGCAAAGGCAATTTCAGGTTTCCATAATTGGAAAACATTTTTTTAAACAAAACTTTAATAAAATATATTCCAGACAAAAGTATACGAGACATATTAAACACAAATAGAAATTTTAACATCAGAAATTACGATTAGTTCATACTTTTGATGCAAGATAGCAGTATAATCTTTTCTATATTTTTCGGGCACCTGCTTTTGAGTCCACGACAGTCTTAAACGCAAGGAACAAACAGTGATACCCGACGATAACCATGTCCAACTATTTACGAAAAACAGACTAACTCGGGGTAGACCGATGACAAAGTAGTTGAATCTATTTTTTGTTGATGGTCTTTTCAGAAAATGAACAAAATTGGAAATGAACGTGAATACTCAATATAAAAGACCCTGTATTTATGTACTCGTAGTCTTTGTAAATTTGTTTTGCAATAAAGATCACAGAGATCTAGGGTCGTACCGTTAACAAAGAGAAGGGCATGACGATTTTTGATGCCCCTCAATAAAAACAACTGAGAAAACTTTGTGGAAAGAGAAGTAATTGCATGGTACAAGCTTTTTTTTTTCATTTTCAATAATGTTTTCTACCAATAAAGTTGAAAAGAATCTAAAATTTCATAAACGTTGAATTGTCGTCAGCAACTCCTTTCAATATGGACCGGTTTAAATTTTGCTGTCTGGTAATGGGTAAATAAAGAGATACATCAACTTTAAAATCAAAACTCCGTTGATACTCTTATCTCAACTTCCAACGGTCGTTTGTGGTTGATTTTCCTTTCACAGTTCGGCAAATGTATCATAAGTGGTTATGCTTCTTATGACGTCATCTCTTCTCTACAACATTTTGAAAACTGTACCAGGCGAATTACCACTGTCAATATCGCAAATGTTTCTAGACATGATATTCCACTGGTGTATATACGAATCCTGATGACGAGAAGGCCGAATGTTTTCCGGTCGGAAGACACATTTGAAGACAACGTTCATATAACCTTTACGCAGACCATAGAACATTTGAAAAGTTAAACAATAATAAAACCGTCGCTCGTAAATTAGACTAGGTTATATTGAGCCTGTTTGTAGTCATCTATCTAAAACAAATGAACATTTTTTGCCAGGTAAGTTTGAATAAATCAGACCAGGCTTTCAGACCACACAAGTTTTAGGCTGTAGCCGTAGATCATTCTCCGAGTGAATATTTGAAATATTTATGGATTTATAGTCGAGTAAAAAGTTTGTATGGAGTTTGAAGACTTGACGCAAACCATGGATTCGTTACCATCAATCTTCGAGATTTGACTTTTTATCTTCTAGCATGGTCTGTAACCTTTTGTAAAAATGTGCCACACGAAAATGTTCTGAATTGAAGCTCCAGTTTAACCCATTCCAACTCAATCCCTCCTTTTTACGCCCCTCGAGAAAAAAGCTTTGGAAAACATTGTGGAAAATGAAGAAATTGCTTGTATCAAGCAATTTCTTCATTATCCACATTGTTTTCTATCCAAAAAGACAGAAAAATTCAAAATTCCATCAACTTGAAATAGTCGTCTGCAGCTTCTTTCAATTTGGACCAGTCTAAAATTTTGCTGTGTTGGAATGGGTTAATCTAAAATCAAGAGTATGTTTTGTTTGCTTCTTGTCCTAATTACCCATGAACGGATCGCTGGCCCCGCCCACTGACTCCGTTGGTCACAACCGCTGACTCCTACAAGAAGTTCCGCTTCGATAATTAATAGCGTTATTTCGAAAGATTTATCGCTAGTAACATGTAACAAAAAGTAAAATGGTAGGTTGGCGACCTAAATGTCGTAAATACAGCTTGAATAGTTACGCCGTTTTCGTCGCTAAACCATCTAAAATGTCCCAAAAAAAGTCGGCCAATGTCACAGTTTAAATTCCACTTCCGTTCAAAATGAATGATTTAATTTGCCATTTTTACAGCTACGATTGGTCAATTCGGGGCGAAGAGACCCCAGGTATGATAAAAAAATTAATTGAAAAAGAAACAACATACCCTTATAATATAACTGTATATTAAAAAAAACGAAGTCCAATTTTCAGCAAGGTTTAGGACATTCAATGCATTAGACTGTGCACCTTTATCTGATATGTCCTCTTAGAATTTTATTCTAGAGTGCTAAAGAAAGACGAGATGCAAGAAATTACAGGTCATTTGAACATTCAGTTATTGCATATAAATATATTTTATCTTGATTTTTTTTTCAACGACCGGAGACACATATCCATAGGACAAAAAACATTAGACAATCAAATTCCAGAAAGTACCGTAAGCTATCAAAACATGGTTTTGCTAAGTAATCTTCTTTGACAATGGTTATCATGTTAAATGAGATTATTGTAACCAAACGGTTAAACTATTACAACATGACAAAATCTTAGACTGGTTCCAATTGCAAGAAGTTGCAAACGACAATTTCATGTTGGTGGAATTTAGACAATCTTTAACTAGAGTGGACATTGAACAAATTGCTTATTTAAATAATTTCTTCGTTGTCTACAATGTTTTCTAACGTCTTTTTCTTGAGTTTATTACAAAAGGGATTAAGTGGGAATGAAGGAGTTCCCTACACTTTCAATAGAGTTAATTCATATGCCATACAAAGCACTCCGCATAGTATAGACTCTGATCAGACTCGTTTTGAACAAATGTGCTAAAGTGAGTTAAAAATGCCTAGGAGGTGAGCTTGCAGGCAGAGTTTGCAATACAGAAATACACAAGAACTACTTTTTTATGGCGTAGGCGCTCAATTTGATGGTTTTAGCCTCCAGTGGCAGTTTTCGCTCGTTAAACTCTGGGATTTCCTCAAAATTGTGTTTGTTAATTTAAGCTATCAAAGCTGGCGCTTTTCTAGCTAAAAATTACGTCGTTGGGTGGATGCAATGCCGTTCAAAGTTTCTATACAATGCATTGAATTTAAAAGAGTCCTCCATTCACTAACTGATCTGTTTTCAAGATGTGCCTATCAATAGATACAATAATTCTACCTAATTAATCATTCGAAATTCCATTAAAATCCTTGTATAATATGTATACTTCTTTTCAAAAATGTAATATTATTGCTACTTTTCTTTAAATTCCATATAGTGTGCTTTATGTAGAAAAGGGGTGGCTAGGTACAGCGACGGCATTCCTGTGTATTAATTTTTTAAATAATTAATGTTGATCACTGATAAATATTTTACAAGAGTGCCGTCTTCATTAGATACGCCGCCACAAAGCTACAATTTTAACATAGAAATTATTGATTTGATAGAGTTTTAGGCTGTTTTGAACAACTACCTTTCAGTTACACCATGGCGAAGTTATTCGTGTTTTCCTGGGTATCATCAGTATTAGATTGTGGCTCTGAACGCCCAAGGACATTCCCGCCTGACTAGTGGAGGGCGTCCAAGATGGCGTCTCCGTCATTCTGTGAAATGATCATCTAAATATGTCAATAACTGTAGGAGTAGTTGTAGGAGTAGTTGTTTTCACAAAAGATGGACGGACGAAGATGGTTCAAATTTACATCTACCTTGTATGTTTAAAGGTTGAGATTTCCGACGTGGCGATGTAGATGTATTCTTGAGGACTGGAAAGTTTTATCGTGTTTCAAAGGCATGACAAAGAATAAATCGAAATACAAAACTATTCTATTTGTACACCGTTTGTCTTTATCAAAATGTTTTTTGTTGTTGTTTTTTTTTTTTTTTTTTTTTTTTTTTTTTTCTCTCTCACGTTTTCAATATGGGTTTGTTAAAAGACTTTCTTTGAGGCCCGCCCTGTAATATTACCATAACCATTCAACTTTCGGGTTTCGTGTATTTTTTTGACATTCCTATCACTACAGATGCACAAGGTATAGTGTGTGATCAAAGGTCAATTTTGTCTACACAGGTATAGACAAATTGACTTTTGAGCACTCACTATAACATAAACATCTATATCATGTTTATTGTTATTGTTATAACCACGACTATATAATTTAATTGTTAGTTTCGTCTATCAAAAACGAGCGATCTGATTGGTCGAAAAATTTAATTCATACCTCCATGAACAAAATTTTGAGTACGCAGCCATTTTGAATGCTTCCGCACAAAGTAGTTCACTACTAAAAGGTATCAAAATTTGTAAAGTTATTGCATTTTTCGCTCGATGCTATTAAATTATAAGAAATGAAGAGAATATTTTTTGTTTTCATGGAGGTATGAACCGAAAAACCTAATCACACACTGTATGAATCCGCTTCGCGTATTCATACAGTGTGATTAAGTTTTTCGGTTCATACCTCCATGAAAACAAAAAATATTCTCTTCATCTCTTAAATAAATATCATAAGTCAAGTCCACAAAATATTTTCATGCTGTAAAGAGTTCGCATTAAGATTATCTCAAATAAGTGTGTAGAATCATTATTTCTACGGAATTTAAGTAAAAAAAATGGATATAAATATCAACATATTGGTGTTAACATGAAAATGCAATAACGCAACTTGCCCACAGACGGTGGAATAAAGCAATCAGATTCCATATTTGAAACTAAAACCTTATCTCCACTTATGTCGGCCCCCCAAATAGAAATTGTTCATAGATCGACAGAGTAGTTAATAGTGCCTCATATACTCCATAATTGTAGGGACGCAAAGCCTTGACTATCACCAAAGACGTGCTAAACCGTCTTTAGAACATGGAATTGTATTTTTAGAAAGCAAACATTGTACTTAATAAATAACTGACACCGCTTTGGCATCATTAGGCGACTTGCTATAAATAAGAAGGCGTCCAAAATGGCGACTCAGACAAATGTCGAAAGTGTGTTTGTCTGAGATGGTACATAGTGCAGCCGAATTGTCCTTGAATTGTCCTTTGAAGGCCAAGTTGAATTAGAAGTTTAATGAACAAAGTGGGGTCTTGTTCTTCTTTTTAGCAGATATACACAAATTCCTCAAAAGCAGTATGTTTAATAAAGGGAGATAATTCCAAGAATTGTGGGTTTTGGGTTTGGTTTTTTTTTTTTTTTTTTTCAAATTCCTTTTTTTTACTAAATGACCTACCGTCTGAATTTAAAAGAATTGATAGCGAATACCAAGTTCATCAGGACAGATCGGATGTATCTGATTACCTACTAAATTGTGTGTTTAATTGCTGTCTGCCCACAAAGTGTCCCAGGTTGTAAACTGAAAGTAACCGTGATGGCATTGTCATAAATGTAATGAAATTCCATTTGAACACATCATACATTAAAGTCCTGCGGTAAAAATTTCAAAATCCTACCATTACCATCCATTATTCAAACTTAGTCATTTTTGAGAAAAGTAAAGTTACTATAGTAAAGCCAAACTTAACATTAGGCCCACGGATCCCGTTAAGACGCCGTATACCAAATTCGAGTGATGGCCGTATGATGTATCTGTGCAATTATGGCACTGTTCGCCGTAGACCTTGCAATATCATATCATTTTCTATGAATCTGATGCCCGAAAGCACTTTGCGTACGTTGGCTACTGGCTTCAACAAAATCTTACACTTAGATTGGGAATCAAAAAAAAAAATGAAAACAAATGTCATTAGTTATGCTTAAATTAGGAACTTAATTAAAAGCCGTATTTATACAAAAAAAAGGAAATTACTAATTCTCAAATAACTTCAAATTGGATCTTAACATTCAAGTTTCGAATTTTTCGGGTGATAACAAACGATTTCTAGAAGAAGTGTGTGGAACCTGGGGTTTTATTTAACCGCGTTCTTTCCATTTCCTTTAAAATCAAAGTACTGAAAGTACTATAAGCAAGCAAAACATAGATTTGTTAAGTAGTATTCTTTGTCAAAGGTTATCATTATAAATAAACGGGTTTGTATAGTCGGTCGGTCGGTCGGTCGGTCGTCGTAGGAGTCCTATGCGCTACGACCGCTTATTGGTTAAATGAGGTTAAAGTAACCAAGGAGTTAACCCATTATAACACGACAAAATCTAAGGCTGGTACAGACTGAAAGAAGTTGCAGACAACAATTTCAAGTCGGTGGAATTTTGAAAATTTTGTTTTGTACAGTAAATTGATTGATTGATTGATTGATTGATTGGTTGGTGTAAAAGGCCACTTTTAGCAGTATTTCAGTCATATCGCGACGACTGGAACACCTTACAATGGATTCCAGGTATTTGTCGCATCAGTATTACCACTAGATCCTTTCCTAGCCTCAAGGGGCTATCCCACTTAGGTTTACGATTATCCAGCCATTGGTGAGAAACAGATGTCAGAAAGGATATGTGCCGCCGCCGGGAATCGAATCCATGACATCCCATGATTGAAGATTTGGAGTCTGTTGCGCTACCGACTGTCGCGATATTACAATCACGACTTTCGGATTAAAATGTTACGAATTCTCGGAAAACTAGTCCCTCCTTAGCTCGATAATACAATTTAACAATCGAGATTTTGGGTAGGAAAATACGATTTTAGTATTATTCGTATTGTTTACAGGTACAAGCAGGTTGTAAGCAAGCTGCATTTGTTACTCTTTCCAAGATATTGGATCTACTTTAAAAACGTGATGTTAAAATGTTACAAAAACTTTCGAGATTTTGGGTATAAAAATGCGGGGTTTTTTGGGGGTTTTTTGTTTGGTTTTTTTTTGTATTGTTTTGTTTTTTTTTTTTTTTTTTTTTGTTTTGTTTTTTTTTTATTGTTGTTGTTTTTTAACAATTTTATTGTTAGTTACAATGATGTTACAAGTATGTTACTTGCTTGTTATAAAGGTGACAAATATTTGGGAAGTGGGCTTCTCTTTGAAATTAACATATTTAATTATAACTAACCTGTGTATTGTTTTATATAAAGAGCTTTGTTTCATTAAGTAACGTTGGTTCGTTCGTAACTTATGCACATATATTCTATATATATTTCTCCAAATGACCAATCGCGGCTGTCAATCACAGAAATAATCGATCAACCAAATCATTCATTTAGACCGGGAGTGAAGCTTGAACTCCAACATCATTGGGCGGGGCCAGAGGAGTAAGTGGGCCGGGCCAGCAATCGGTCAATTATGACCCCTGTCTCCGACTTACAAAAAGAGTGTTTAGCAAGTTGTGAAGCATGGGATATTTCTCCTCTGAGAAAAAGCATACAATGCATTTAAGATTGTTTACGTCTACTTTTTTATATTCAGCTGGATAAGCCTATCTCATTCGATACTTCTAACCAGTGACCAGAAAACATAATTTTAGACTCGTCCATAGAAGTTGAGGTCGACAATTTTAAGTTGATAAAATCTTAAATGTTTTGATGTTGTTTTTGTTGTTGTTGTTGTTGTTGTTGTTGTTGTTGTTGTTTCGAGGGGTCTTGTAGATAGTTTAGAAATTGCTTGTAACAAGTAATTTCTTTATTTTCAACCATATACATTAAGGTATTTTTCTTGAGGCGCGTATAAAAAAGGGTATTGTGTGAGAAAGGATTAAAAAAGTAGGTTGCCTCAGCGTGCAGTGAAATCATTTCATATACTGGACTCTGACGTTGAATGATTGTTATTATCATTTCCAAGGTCAAATGTCCCCCTTTTCAATAGCGCGTTTCATATAAAGATATTTCATTTTTAGCGTGGAATTCCATCGATTCTCCAGAAATATTTGGCCCCACGGGAAGAATTTATCATTGGGATCGCCGACCAGTCTCCAACCTGATCTATAATGGTTGCGATGTACCACTGCTTCCAATGTAGCCCGTTTGTCAGAGATATTTATGAGAGACATAAATTTGATTTCTGTTTCCCAATAAAATTTACTGACGTGTCGTAGATTATCCGGATTTGAATAAACATGGCATCTAACAAATTACGTACCTAGCTGATGGTCTACTGGGAGTCGGAAAGTGGATGGTTTCTGATTTGTAAGCAATGTCATATCATTGCCAATGAATCTGGTTCCTAAAAGCACTTTGCGAAAAAATCGTTGTTGCACTACTTTGGCGATTAGCTTTAACAAAATCGAATCCTTGGATTGGAAATTCCGGGGGGGAGAGAAAGAGAGAAAACAAATGTGAAAATAAATATCACTGGAAGTCGGAAAGTGGGTGGTTTCTGATTTGTTAGCAATGTCATAATCTCCAATGAATCTGAGGCCAAAAAGCACTTTGAGAAAAAACGTTGATGCACTACTTTGCAGACATCGAAACTTTGGATTGGAAATGCAGGGGGAAAAAAGAAAACAAATGTGAAAATAAATATCACTGGAAAACGGAAAGTGGGTGGTTTCTGATTTGTTAACAATGTCATAATTTCAAATGAATCTGGTGCCCAAAAGCACTTTGAAAAAAAGCGTTGATGCACTACTTTGGCGACTGGCTTTATCAAAATCAAACCCGGTAATTGAGAAAAGAAAAATAAAACAAATAAAAACACAAATATCAAAAGTCATGTTGGAATTTAGAACTTGGTTTAAAGTCGTAAATGTACTAAAAAACTAGGATTTTGCTTATCCCAAATAGCTTATTTTCCCAATGACTTTAAACTGGATCTTAACACTCAAGATTCGTATTTTCCAGGTTGGTCACAAACTTTTTCTGAAAGAAGTCTGCGGAAACTGGGTCATTGTTTAATCACTTTCTTTCCATTTCCTTAAAACGCGGTGTTCGAAACATTCCAGTTTTTGCGGTGCGTGAGAGAAAGAACGAAAAATGCTATAACTAAACAAAAGACCGTCAACACGCCTATTGTGTAAAATTTAGTCAAAAAAGGACATATCATCGTTGTCATTCTACAACCTCGTAACACATCAAGCTGTAGTAACGAAGTTTTAGAACGACAACGACGATGTACAATAATAAGGTAAATATCTGTTATCTATTACTAGTATGTAATTTGAAGGCTTTTAATGTATGTCGGTCCACATTATATTTCATCGTCTATGAAAATATTTAACAGTTACCACACAAAAACATCTAAGACTAGTCCAAGTCGAAAGATGTTCTAGACGAAATTCAAATGTGGCAAAATCTTTAAATTCTTTGTTATCGAAAGGTCGTTAATATAGTGGTAAAAGAACAAAAATGCATGTCAGCAGTTTCCCGATATTTAACATGGCTACCAATTCCAACATAATGACGCATTTAAACGCTCATCAATATAAAAGCTTTGGAAAATTGTCAAAAATGAAGAAATTGCTTGTTATAAGAAATTTCTTCATTATCCACAATGTTTTCTATTGCAATAATAAATATTTTAAAGATTTCATCAATTTGAAATTGTCATCTGCAGCTTCTTTGATCTTATCGTGTTGAATTCAGTCAAGTCTCTTCGGGGCGTTTTCAAGAATGTATGGTAATGAGTTACACAAACAGTTTGATACCACGTTGAACGTGTTTGAAATCGCGATATTAACCCTTTGTCATACTGTATAAATTACCTAACTGAATTGCTGTCAAATCAAAGGGCTGAAAGCACTGAAAGAACTTGTTGTTCAAAATTAAATATTTTTTTTAGAAATCAACTTCATAAGCAAGTCTGACAGGAAAAGTACAAGCAGGAGGTGTAGACTAAGATCAGCCTGCACATAAGTGCAGTCTGATCTTAGTCTACACCTCCTGCCAAAACCGAAATATTCCGGGTTCAGCATGACAAGGGTTAAAAGACGGACACAAAGTTCTATAAAGGTTGTTTTCTTTAATTTTCACAAGGCTAACTTCGTGTGTCAGTAAACGCCATCTCACCTCCGCCATAGCAGTTAGACTGAGGAAATAAACGACATTACATGTATTTGTATTTATATATTAAGTCAGGGTCATTAAATAAAATGAAAATCAATGGTTGGCGATCTAAACGTCGTAAATATAGCTTACCCAGACTACAGTTACTACGCTCTAGTCTACAAACTGACAAAGTGCTCAATGGTAAGTGTCTGAGTTCAAAGATTACCTCAGTTCCAAATGAATGATTGGATTGGTCAATCGATTTTTAAGCGGCACAGCCGACCCGTCATGTAAAACAGAATATGAACCCTATAAGATTAACCCATTACCAATTTAGACCGGTCCATAGGAGTTGCAGACGACAATCTGAAATTTTCAATTTTAGAAATATTTTAATTTTCTGGGTTGAAAATATTGTGTAAAATGAAGAAATAGCTTGGCTCAAGCAATTTCTTCATTTTTCACAATGTTTTCCCAATAGCTCTTCTTGATGGGCGCCCAAAAAGCGTCACTGTGTTGGGACGGGTTAAAAGATGTCTGTATAAGAAGGAGATCAAAGACGAACAAATTCAGCATAAATGTCAGTCTTTATAAGACACAACAAACATAATACTACAGCCGGTACTCGTTGTCTCGACATCGGTATAATGGAATTTCGAGGTACTATTCACTTCTCTTCCTTTATACCAAAATTACTTGTTTTGTCGAACCTAGAGTATAAGCAATTCTTAGAAAATCGGGGTTTACCAGTCGAACTTGATTTATACCCCATGAAAATAATCAACGGGGTTTTAATACAGACGTACTAATAAAGTTGCTTTGCCAATGTCAATGTTACCAAAGTTTCCTCACAATCCCGCTTTTTACACCCCTCAACAAAAAGTATGTTTTAAAAAGCGTTTTGGACAATGAAAATTTCTTGAAAGAAATCCCTTCGTTATTCACATCTTTCTATCCTAAAATACAAAGATTTTAAAACAAACCATCTAGAGATGTTGTCTGCTACTTCTTTGAATTTGCAACAGTCTAAAATGTTATCGTCTGATAATGGGTTAAGAAACAAGTAACAAATTGCCGGCTAAATTGGTCGTGAATATTAGGCTAAGGTCTGAAAAACAGGAGGATTATCGCTTGTCTCTTTCGAAATATCATTCAAAAATCCTAAAATACAAACTTCTCCGGTTTCAATAGTCTAGTAATGTATCTAACGTTAGTTATTTCGAGTCAAATGTCGACTTTACGCGCATATAAGCGAAAACAGAATTATAAAGTAAATTTCTACCACGTTTAGTTTATTCTTTATAAAATAAGTTATCTATCAAGAAAAATTAATTATTTAAAAAAAATTTTTTGCATGAGCATTAAATATAGAAATAAACGCAGCATTGTTTGTGTCTGGAGGTAAATAACCACTATTGG
The DNA here is from genome assembly GCA_946902895.1 of Fragum fragum. Classification (NCBI taxonomy): domain Eukaryota; kingdom Metazoa; phylum Mollusca; class Bivalvia; order Cardiida; family Cardiidae; genus Fragum; species Fragum fragum. The sequence continues at coordinate 40,597,398 of OX336372.1, forward strand.
ATATTCGTGTATTAGCTCCGCCCCTATGATGACGCGATATCAGCTCCCAGTGATACTGCAGCGATAGCTGAAACAACCTTTAACACACTAAGTGGAAAATACAATTATAAACAAATCATAAAAGTACACCATACTCTAACCTGATCCCAATCCATAAGTAGCTCAAAGTTCACAATAATCACTCAATAGGTAACGTAGGCAATGGTATGTTTTCTTTTTAAATGCGAGCTGAGTTAATTTCTAACGTTTGAAGTTGACTACATTTATTGGTGGTAGAAAGAGTGCTCGGTCTACCACAGGCTCTCGTTATTATAATACATAGAGTGGGAGGTATTATTGATAGGTTAAGAAAATGGAGGGTCGCTTATGGCACCATAAAATGTTCTAATCACCCTCTCTACCTGTTGGTCGGGAATTTTTACTGCTGGATGAGCTTTCGCATGAAAGGTTAGTACTGTTATATTGTTCTACCTTTAAAATTTCATTTGATTTTTAATATGTTGTAGTCATAGAAATAAACGTCGCCACTAGTTTTTCGTTGTACACATGATAACCGCGGTCCTAACAAATACTTGTTTATGTTTATTGTTTTAGTGTTAATGTTATGTCTTGACTGTAAGTTCCATAGTCGATTGAATTCAGTTGTTCTCGCTGCTTTCATACTGTGTTTAAATTTTTAGAGCTTAAAAAATGGGTAATTCTTAGGATGCAATTGGGCTTTGTTGAACGATGTCCGTAATTATTAAAAGATGCATCACAAGGACTGATTAAACCATTTTGGGAAGTCACAATATTTTCAACAAAGATAATTATTGGATCTTTAGATTAATCATGGATGAATGAGTGTAGAAGAAATTCCTAGATATTCCATTTCAAATCGGCTTCGGTTCTAAATTGATGTATTTTTTTCTTCTAATTTCAGTCAAAACAAATGGTCACGATAGACTTATCTATGTGATGGATTTCGTTTTATCTAATTGAATTAAGTTCCAGTCATTTTTGGACACAAAACGTTTGACAATTTGAAGATTCTTGTAAGATATCAAAAATAATTTCATTTTAATTGTCAAGCCATCGCTAATCAGAACCGCCTCCACAAGACGCATAGTTTCTCTAAATTTGATGCATCTATACTACTATGAAATATAAAAATATGTTCAAGACAACAATATGAAGTTCGTTATCCCGCTTTTTCACTACGCACAATATCAAAAACAAGAACGAAGCAGTTTCTTTATTGTCCATGAATCGTTCTTCCATAAAGGACTAAAATACTTCAAATTTAATCAAATTGAAATTATCATCTGCAACGTCGTTCGGTTTGGACTAGTTTAAGAATGTGTTGTCTAGTTATACGTTTTATAAACAACTGCTTTAGAATTATATAATTTTAATAGTATCTTTCGTGGACGGACAAAACAAAACTACATTTTAGACAATTGACCAATCACGGCTGTCTATCAAAGAATAAATCGACCAATTAAATGATTCATTCAGACCGAAGTAAACTTTGAACTCCGACATTGGCCAACAATTGTGTTAATTTTTATTATTTTTTGTTGGTGGTGGTGGTTTGGCGACTTAAACGTCGCAACTACAGCTTGCATAAGCTGTAGTTACGACGTTTAAGTCGCCAACCAACCATTCTTCCCTTTTTTGTTACATGTAACTGGCCACGAATTTCGCAAAGTAACGCCGTTTAATGTCGAAATGGAACTTTTGTCGGAGTCTGTGGGCTATGCCCACAGGGTCGGTGGACGGGGCCACCGATCGGTCAACTGCATGATCAAGACGAACAATTTATCACGATTTATCCAGACTACATTTATTTAGTTCGCGATAAATCGCAATTGCTAGATTGGCGATGTACTTGTTTGTTGGACATCTAATATCGTCACTTTCTAAGAATTTTGAAAATGAAAATAAACACTGTCTTCAAGAACCATTTTCAGTATTTAATCAAATTTAAGTTCATGTATGAGATAAATTTTACCATATGTGTTGGTTTGATACTGTACCATTTCGTTTAAATGGAATTTGTTTTTCCTCTTTCAAAAATTCGGAACTTAGGTACGCTGAAAAATAGTTTTACCCCAATGAAATAAATATAATACTGAACTATTTCGTCTGCTTGAGCACTAAGACATCAAACTGTCTGAAACTGTTAAATTCTCTGCTTGTTTGATAACATTCAAATCAACTATACTAAATAAACGGAATATTATTATTATTTCGCCAATATATGAAAATAAAACTTAATCGTAATCTATGAACCTGCGAAGCGGATTCATACAGAGGTGTGATATGGATTTGAAAACAAAAAAAAATAGTCTGTTCTTCTATTTAATCTTAAATTAAAAAATTGTTTCCCGTCATTCTACATCAATACTTTTTATTACTTCAAGTACTGATGTGTGCACATATACACGTAGATGAATAGTTACAATTTCTTTGTTATTTATATCATTTAGTTCTGTGTGATTTATTGATATCTGATGCTGACTTATTTATCCCTTTCGGCCAATGTGAAATAAGATAATAATTGTGATCTAATATTTTCCAAATTTGGTCAAGTAATTCAGTTCTTAAGGGATGTTGCAGTATAGCTTTAATTAATAGGGATGAAATAGGACTTTAATCATATTAATTATTTTCTTTCTTAATTTGTTAAGAATATTATGACATAAAACTTACGACGAATTCCATGATAATATTATATTGAGAACTAAATGAATTAAAGAGTTTAATAGTTTTGAATAAATTGAGATACTTTATAAGCAGGACTCTAGAATTTATGAAATCTAAAAGAATTATGAACAAGCAATGAGTCATTTCTTCAGACTTTTACTTAGATCAAGGTTCATCGATTGTATTAAAAATTAAAGAAGCATGCCAATCAATGTTCTAGTGCGTCATCACTCACACATCGTCTACAAACGGCACGTGATGTGATATGTAGGTCACCATTTAATAAGAATTTGATCAGCAATCGATTTCAAAATAAAAAATTATATTTATTATTTACGGGAAATCGGCTATTATGAAAATGCATTTTTAAATAGATTTAAAATATGTTGATGCGTTCAGGGGAAATTTAGATCGTTAAGACTACGATTATTCTGGTATTTAAATATGTTTTACAGAAAAAAGTCTAGGGGTAACTTTACGGTTTTATGGTTCTCGTAGGAATAAAATTTCTAACCCAAAGGAATCCTGAAATGTTCGTTAAAATTGTCTGCATGCCCCTCTATAAATGATTTCAGAACAGTTCACAAGCCCGCTTTGATGAACTTTACCGAACCAGAAAACGAAAATAAGTTTCAAAATTATTTTATGTTAAAAAGCTTTGCTGAACAAAAAATGAAAATAAATTTTAAAATTATTTTATGGTGGTAACATAAAATAATTCTGAAATTTATTTTCGTTTTCTGCTCGGCAGAGCTTTTCAAGGCGGGCGTGTGACATATTCTTTAATCAGAGAGGGTCTGAAAACTGTTTTAACGTCGATTTCATGATCACTTTTTTTATAATTTTTTTCTAGGTAATACTGTAGAGCCTGTAAGAATAAAAAAATGCATATTTCGGGTGTTTCATGCGTTTATCATTCATTCTGCACGTGATTAAAAATTTACAATCTCTGCAACAACTCCAATTTTAAATTTATACAGCGTTCAGATACCGCATATGAAAAAATGATATCCAAGAATCATTGTAAATGTTTTAATTCCGAAACCTGTGTTGTTTTTTTAATTTATCTATACATTTTTATTTGTGATTCAAACATTTTTTTTGTTTTCGAGACTGATCATGTTTCGCGTAAAAAAGTATGTCTACAAATAAAACCTTTTTTTCCCGGCTTCTTCAAATGTTAATCGTCGGTGAGCGACCACAGTGTCGTTTAGCGACCAAAATGTCGTAACTATAGATTTTCAAGGAGGTCTATTTACGACATTACGATTGCCCACAGATAATAGTTCATTTGTATACTTCTTGTAGAAATGGAAATGGTTGGTAAAATACTGCAAATCAGCTGAACCCATTCCCACACAAATACCCTTTTTGACGCCCCCAAGAAATAAAGGCTTTTACAAGGAATTTCTTCATTGTCCACAATGTTTATTCCCAAGAAGTAAATGAACAACATCAATTAAAATTTGACGATGCAACATCTTTGAATTTGGAAAAGTCTAAACTTTTGCCGTCCGGCAATGGGTTAAGAACACACTAATCTCTGATTTCTTGTTTTCATTGTTTGTTTGTTTACTTATTTGTTTGTTGTTGTTTTTATTATTATTATTATTACTATTTTCATCATTATCAATTATTATCGTTTACTATTATCTCTGTATTCCAAAAGGGATCTTCTGTTCAAAATATCAACGTGAATAACTTAGTGTAGACATTATTCTTCTCGATTTAATAGATTCATCATTAACTAAACACGTACAAATAACCAGTACAATGTGTAGGTAATAAACCACGGTTTATGTCTACTCCTCCTGGCTATACCATAAATACTGACTGTAGACCACAAACAGGGACCACCACCGCACCAAACAGGACGTCTCTATACTTGCCTAAGCCTGTACCACACCGCAAATTTTTGGACTGGTCCAAATTGAAAGAAAGTTGCAGATAACAATTTCAAGTTGGTGGATTTATTTGGATAGAAAACATAGTGGATCGAGAAAAAATTGCTTGATAAAAGTAATTTCTTCATTTTCCAAAAGGTTTTTCAAAGCTTTTTTTTGGGGGGGGGGGTCATAAAAAGGAGGAATTGTGCGGGAATGGATGAAAAAACTATCACACATTGGCGTTTTTGGACGCCCTTCTTCAAAAAGAGTTTGGAAAAATAATTTTAAATATGTAGACATTGCTTGTTTTAAGCAATTTCTGCATTTTCCAAATTGTTTTCTACCAAAAGGACGGACATATTTGAAAATCTATCATCTTGAAATTTACGTCTGTAACTTCTTTGAATTAAGATCAGTCTAAATTTTTGTTGTCTGGTAATGGGTTAATTCGTAACTTAATTTAAAACTTAACTAGAAATTTCTTCTATATTTCATACAATAGAGGAACTTTTGGCAGTCTTGGGAATCTGTCTTATAGGTGCAGAGTCTCACACACACACACACACACACACACGTTTTTGTTATTATCATAATCTAAACAAATTGCTTTTTGTTCATAGAAATTAGGAAGATTCATAGAATAGAAATACATGTATGTAGTTTGGTTTACATATCTTTAATTGCCATAGTTTGTACAAAAAGTCAAAATCAAATTATGGCGAAAGGGTCTGGCTACAAATTCAGCCAATTCCAAGACGATGAAATTTTAGACTGGTCCAAATTAAAAGAAGTTACAGACGACAATTTTTGGATGATTGAAGTTTAGAAATCTTTATTTTTGGGGATAAAAAGGATTGTGAATAACGACGAAATTGCCTGTAGCAAGATATTTCGTTATTTTCCATAATGTTTTCTGATGCAGTTTTACCCCAGGGGCGTCAAAAAGGAGGGATCGTGTGGGAATGGGTTAACGGCCATTCATCAAAAATATAAATATAAAAATGTACTGTTATACCGATATTCTTCTAAATGAGACTAGGCCAACTTCATCTGATACGAAAGAAATTTCCAATTTGACCAAATTTACATACTGAAAATGGCTAGCGTTGACTCGTGGGGAAACAGGTATAGCAATATTGAATGGTAATCTCGTAACTTCTTTTTTAACCCGTTCCCACTCAACAAAATTTTAGACAGGTCATAATTGAAAGAAGATGCAGACGTGCAAGTGTTTGGAATTGTAATTTTTTTTTCGTCTTTTTTGGATAGAAACATTGTGGATAATGAAGAAATTGCTTGTAACAAGCAACTTCTTCATTTTCCACGATGTTTTCCAAAGCTTTTTTCTCGAGGGGCGTAAAACGGAGGGCTTGGGTTGGAATGGATTTAGTAAAAAATACTCTTTAGATATGATTTGTCTTCAAAACACTATATTTTTCATTAACTTTTAAAATTGTTGAACAGTTGTACTATGTCCGAGATTGTTACACAATCGTTACAAAAGAAAACAGAATATAGTCTTTTTTACTCTCTCTCTCTCTCTCCCTCTCCCTCTCCCTCTCTCTCTCTCTCTCTCTCTCTCTCTCTCTCTCTCTCTCTCTCAGTGTCCCTCTCTCTCTCTCTCTCTCCCTCTCTATCATTAAACCTGTAAATCACCATATATATATGTACTTAGATTTTTTTTAAAAAAGCTGACATATTTCACAAAAGGCAATTCGCGTGCTTCTTGTGAAGAAAAGTCTTGCAGCGATCTAAAAATCTGATTTTTTCTATTAAAGTTTTTTGAAAAAAAAAACGGTTCTCTAAATGTCAAGGATTGGGCTGTTCAAGACAGGCATTTCGTTCTTTTATTTTTGCTACTATTTTTAAAGTCAAATGAGCTAACACTTGCTACTTTTTTATAAAATCATATTTCATAATGTTTCAAACTTTATGTCAAAATCCAGCTTACTGTCCGCAATTAAGCAGATAATTCGTTAAACACACGTGACATTTATTTCTTGTAAAAACTATAACGTGCGTGAACATTTAAACGTGAAATGCAAAAAAGAGGAGAGTATATTAAAGCCAGAATTTCACGAAATTCAAGAGCAAACACAAAACATATTTATTTTATACGTTTTTATTTTCTTTGCTTTTTGCTGTTGCTGGTTTAAAAGATAGCCTTTATGAAAATAGGATTAGATTGTGTTAACTTGACTATTTTAGAGTAAGTACGAGGTTACATATACCCGATATCAAGTGAGTACATATGTACATATTCAAATTGATCGAAACCGAATTTAACCCATTCCAACTCAATCCCTCCTTTTTACGCCCCTTAAGAAAATAGATTTTGAAAACATTGTGGAAAATGAAGAAATTGCTTGTATCAAGCAATTTCTTCATTATCCACAATGTTTTCTATCCGAAAGAAAGAAATAGTTCAAATTCCATCAACTTGAATTTGTCGTCTGCAACTTCTTTCAATTCGGACCGGTCTAAAATTTTGCTGTGTGGGAATGGGTTAACGATTCTTTCCTCATTTTCCTGATTTATTATGTTTGTATTTTGACGATGAACCATATGTGTTCAAGTCAAATTGTTAAATAAATATTCTGTTCTGTTCTGTTCTATAAATAAAAGGTTCACGAGACGCATTTTCTAATGTACAGTAAATCCTGTATTAAATGGTCACTCAGGGGACGTTCACAAATAGTCGCTTAAAACACATCTTTGTGAAATATATGAAGACTAATTCGATTGCATACATAAATCATTACAGAATTCCACGTGAATCTTATGTTAGGGGGACTCATTATAAACGTCTAACTGGGACGATCCTAATGAGTTCTCGAACAACATTAGATTTGGGTAAAATATGTTTTAGTTAATACGACCACTTCTTTATGAAAGCTTTATATTCTTAAAGGGGGGTTTCGACTGTGCTTGTTTCATTTAAGTGGTCGCTTAATACAGGCAAGGTCGTTTGTATTTAGTGTATAACATTAGCTATATGTAACAACTTGTCCTTTTAGAGAAACACAAACGCTAGTTATATTTGGTCAGATCTTTTTCGATAAACTATTCACTACAGATAATTACTGATTATCCTAATTAATTGACGGTTCGCCCAATTCAATTTAAAAAAAAACGGATAGATCAATCAAACCATTCATTTTGACCCGAAGTAAACTTTTGTGATTAGCAGATTTTCTGTCCGTGTACAAGTTGAGTTAAGACGTTTAGGTTAATCTTATGTCCGTGACGACATATCTTCGAAAATAGCGATAGTCGAAAAGAAATATCGGAGTTCTTTTGACGTGGTCGGAGATCCACCAGTTAATGCTGTGACATACTACATACATATTATCTATTTCTGAAAATACTACATATTAATGACTTAGGTTCCTTATACGAGCATTAACCCATTCCCACACAGTGACGCTTTTAAACGCCTCTCAATATGAAAGCTTTGGAAAACATTGTGGAAAATGAAGAATTTGCTTGTTACAAGCAATTTCTTCATTATCAACAATGTTTTCTACCCAAATAGACAAAGATTTTAAATATTTCATCAACTTGAAATAATCGTCTGCAACTTCTTTGAATTTGGACTGGTATAAAACTTCATCGTGTAGGAATGGGTAAAGTGCGAGGTGTTTCACTCTAGGTAAAACAGGAGTCCCTTGTGACTGGATGTCCTGACCATAAATCAAGCAACCCACCTCCATAGTGTCGAGGGTTAAGACAAATAAAGCCCGTCAGTGACCTGGACATATGTAATGGGTGACATTCATCGTCATGATGAGGGAGCACCTCAATGCGCTATAAATGACACCAACAGGTTTTTACATGGTCTGCTTTTGGTTTATGAGTGTTTTATGTACTAACTGTTAGACAATCGCAGTGCAACACTCTTCCTTATTTGTTTTTGTAATTTTTCGATTTTTCATGAAAATATCTGTATATCAGTGGCCTGTATGTGTACAACGGTTACAGCCAATTCACAAAGAAATAATCTAATTTTTAGTTTCGTCTATCAAAAAAGAGCGTTCTGATTGGTATAAAATATTATTCATAACTCCGTGAACAAAATTTTGATCACGCAGTGTCCGCACAAAATAGTCCCATACAAAATTGTATCAAAATTTCATAAAGCTTTTTTTTTTTTTTTTTTGTTTTTTGTTTTTGTTTTTTTGTTTGTTTTTTTTTTTTCGCTAAATGCTATAAAATCATATGAAATGAAGAGATTTATTTTTTGTTTTCATGGAGGTATGAAACCAAAAACCTAATCACACTTATGTATGAATCCGCTTCGCGTATTCATACAGTGTGATTAGTTTTTTCGGTTCATACCTCCATGAAAACAAAAAAATCTCTTCATCTCTTAAATATATCGATGGTTTAGTACAAAAACATGGTGGTTATCTATACACCGTAAGGACAAATACGACTTTTTTTAAACTAAAGCCAATGATATTTGTAAGCCAATTGTCAATGGGAAGCTCATATCTGTGTTGTTTAGAGCGTGCCTAAAAAGTATCGCGCACTTTAACGAAATAACCACATTGTGTTTAACAAATGTTTGTATGCGTTCTTAAATTGTGTAGAAACATACAATAAGAAACGAAAAAGATAATATCATTACATATAGGAACATTGAAACATTTCCAGATGCACATTTAAAAAAGAAAATCTGATTGTTAAACCTTTCATTATCAATTGGCTCCAAAAATTTACAGTTCCTGATAAAATCTTTTTCTACAATTTATTTTTATCTTATTGATTAACTTTGATGAATATAAAAACTTCTATTATTTTTAAGAGCAATCATTAATAAACTTAATGACGTATCCTCGAGTACTTTGATGTAAATTTTTCAAGTCTAAGACGCAAAGAGAACGGCCATTAGACCAAAAATGAACCTCGTTTAGTTTAATAAAAGTTCAAACCTACTTTTTCTCTCTTTGAATGTTGAAGGACATAGACAAAAAGGAAAGGTAAATAAAAGGAATAAAATGTATGACTTTTATATAAATGCACCGGAACTAGACGTTATTCTTATAGCCGACAAATTGTTTCACAAAGAAGATACGAAAACTTTCCTATAGATGAAACCCTCGTAAAATTGCATTTAAGCATTTTGAATGCATTTGACCCTCGTCATGCTGTATAAAAATTAATCTACAGAATTGTTTTGAAATCAAAGGGCTGAATGCAACAGAAGCATCAATTAATCAGTTAATACTTCTGAAAATTTTATCAAATATACACCTCTGACTTAAAAGAAAAAAAAGGTGGTATAGACTACGATAAGACTGCACTTATGTGCAGGCTGGTCCTTGTCTTTAGCTCCTACCAAATCAGGAATATACATGGATCAAGATGACAAAGGTTAATAATATTTTTATCGGTAGGCAAATAAGGCAGAGGCAAAAGATAAAGCGCTGATTTCATTGCTGAATCTCTTATCGCCATTTCAGCGGCTAGTAAGTAAAGCTTGGGATCCGGAAGAACTTGTCACGTGATTATATTTTTAGACAGTACTTTTCCGACCCATAGACCCATAGACTTGTGAGCAATTTAGTACAGTAAATATTTTGACTTGAATGTTCTATGGGCACGAATATTTCAAAACACCACGTTCTATTGACAACAAACATGGACAGGAGGTACATCGAAGAAGCAAAGACAGTTCACGATGCTATGATGTACTTAAAGGCTCTATGGCTCTCGTAGGGACAAATCTTGTCAAGAAAAGGAATCCTAAAATCTTCGTTAGATAAATTTCAAAATTATTTTATATCAAAGAAATTAAATTTCAAAATTATTTGATGTTGTAAATAAAGTAAATTTTGGGGGGGCAAAGCTTTTCATATTGGGCTTGTGGCATATTCTTGAATGTCTGTAAACAAATTTAACGAAGATATCAGATTTCTTTTTTGTGAGAAATTTGTCCTAACGTGAGCCATAGAGTCTTTAAATATCGGCTGCCATCACAAGAGAACACTACCGTTGTGTAACAGAATGTTAAATGTGAGTTAAAACCACAAAGAAACACGTTTATCTAATTCCTGAAAATGTAGCGTGCACTATTTCTCGTGTTGTCTGTGCATGTCTACTGATGCAATCACTCCTACATACACACACAGGGATAACAACACCCTAACACGCACCATCATTGATAGTAAACAGTGGCTTTATTATCGTATTCCTTGTGTTGAGAAGATTTCGGTAATATCAAAGTTGTCCTTGCACGAATCTAGTTTTTCAGCGCCCTTGTCAGTTAAAGAAAATGGGACTATCATAGATGGCTTAAATTCTTAATCGATCCCCAATCACCCACGTGAAGATCAATTTGAAAATCATGTATATCGTCTTTCAACGCACAAGTCACACCAAGAACAATTTACCTTACCCATTACAACTCAATGCCACCTTTTTACGCCTCTCAAGAAAAACCTTTAGAAAAAATTGAGGATAATGAAGAAATTGCTTGTATCAAGCGATTTTTTCATTAACCACAATGTTTTCTACCCGAACGGACGAAACAAAAATTAAAATTCCATGAACTTGAGACTGTCGTATGCAGCTTCTTTCAAATTGAACCAGTCTAAAATTTTGTTGTGTGGGCATAGCTTAAGACAACAAATAAAGGTCTTCTCAAAGAAATGAAAAGAGCTAACTAGATTTTGCTGATAACAAACTGATAGAAACGTTTTAACTTCCCTAAGCCGCAAGGTATTTATATTTGGGTATAAAGTGATCGCTAGCAAAGCCTGCTGCTATAAATGAGATTACAATTAAAACACCGACAAGGTAGCATGTCGAATATACAAGAAGTATTCAGCTGGTTAATGTCGGAGACATTCCTCAGAGAAAAAAATATTGAAATAGGAGTTTAAGCCATTCCAACATAACGACGTCCCGGAGAAAAAAGATTCGGAAATAATGCGGAAAATGAAGAAATTGCTTATTACAGGCAATTTCTTCATTATCCATAATATTTTCTACCTCAAAGGACAAAATCAAAGTACTGAAAGTACTGTAAGCTAGCAAAGCATGGTTGAATTTAAAAGACATTTCCCTTGCTTGGTAGAAAACATTGTAGACATTGAAGAAATTGCTTGTTACAAGCAATTTCTTCATTGTCCACAATGTTTTCCAAGGCTTTTTTCTTGAGATGCTTAAAAAGCGGAATCGAGAGGGAATGCTTTTAAAAGAGTTCTCTACAATTTGAATAGAGTTTGCAATATTCCTGAAATATATACGAACTATTTTTTATGGCGTAGGCATTCCATAGATTTGGTTGTTAAGCCGCCAGTGGCTGTTTGCACTCGTTGAACTTTGAGACGACCTCAAAATTTTGTCTGTTAATTTAAGCTATCAAAGCTGACGCTTTGCTAGCCAAAAACGGAAAACGAAAATTATTTTAACTGCATTTTGATCGCCCATCGACGAGAGGGCGATTTAATTGAATTTTATTGGAGATAAGCATTGCAGTACCGGACTAAAAATTATGTAAAAAAGCCATTATTGATTGACAGAGGTAATTCGTCCATTAACTCATCGCTGGCCCCGCCTACTTACTCTGCTGTCCCCGTCCGCAGATCTCCGACAAAAAGTTCCACTTCGATATAAAACGATGTTATTTTGCAAAATGTAAGGCCAATACCATGTACCAAAACAGTAGTATCGTTGGTTGGAGACCTTGACGTTGTAACTACAGCTTGGATAAGCTGTAGTTACGACGTTCAAGTCGCCGAACAAACAACAAGAGGACCAGTGGCCCTGGCGCTCACCTGAGATAAGGCTCTTTTTTTCTTCAAGGCCTAATACAAACCGGGTCTGGAGAAGACCTCCTTTAACATTTAACTTAAATCAACTTATGTTAACATGCCAACAATTGCTTTCAACAGATTTCAAATATTTCAGTAATTATCAAAAGGGGGCAAACAAACATATTTCTGCCCAATTTTGTTTAAATTGGCCAAATAGTTTTTAAAAGGGCTTCCTTCTTTATTTCTATTTAAGCCTACTCACCCTGTGGCTCTAAAATTTTATTAATTTTGAAAGAGGTCAATGTGCTGATGCTTCATGCAAAATTCAAGATTCTTCAACTTCAGTGTCAGGAGGAGATGGTTCCCAAATTTTACTCTTGTTGTCATAGCAACCAGAGATTTCAACTGATTAAATTCTTTGGTTTAAATCAGCCTAGTGGTTGGAAGAGGCGTCGTTTTATAAATCCTTCTTTATTTCTTTATAAGCCCCACCTTCCCTATATAAGGCCCCTTGGGGCCCGAGGTTGATGAGTTTAGCAATTCTGAAAGAGGTCATTGTACTGATGTTTCATGCAAATTATCAAGACTCTAGGCCTTCTGTGTTAATTATTTAAGCAATTTTCATAGGGTACCACCCAAGAAATATTTCTGCCAAATTTGGTTGAAACCCGCCCAGTGGTTTGGGAGAAGATGTCGTTTTAAAGATCCTTCTTTATTTCCATATTATCCCACCCCCTGGGGCTCCCGAGGGTGATGATTTTAGCAGTTCTGAAAGCGGTCAATGTTCTGCTGCTTCGTGTTTCAAATATCAAGGTTCTTTTAAAGATTATTTTAAAACTTCAGTTTTGTTACCATTGCACAACAAGCAGCTGTATAAAAAATGATCATGTGATTTGATAGAGCTCAATTAAAGTTCAATTTTGATGTAATACAGACTTCGGTTATACTTGCAGGCATAATGGTAAAGATATGATTCTCTGCAAATGCACATTGATACCCGCTATAAGATATGGCTGTGCTTTTAAAATGATTTTCATATTCATTTGATTACCTACATTGTTTGACAGAAATTTGAAATATTTTATGGAAGCATAACATTTATTTATCTTTATGATTTTGAAGATAAGCCATGGATATATTTTCTATATTTCTCGATCCTAGATTTCATTTGTAACAGCATTTATCAAGAATATCAAAGGCTGTTTAACGACATCACATGGTATTTGTTTTATAAACAGACCACTTGAATTTAGCGACCACTCAGTGGACACGGTCAGATAATTGTTGATTGGTACAATTTTTTGTGATACATAAGAATGGTCTCAATGGTCCTTTGGTTCAAACGAATCGCCCCGGCGGCGGCACATATTCTTTCTGACATTCGTCTCTCACCAATGGGTGGATAATCGTATACCTAAGAGGATAGCAGCCGGAGGCTAGAAAAGGATGTAGTGGTAGTACTGGTCTGAGAAATAACAGGGAGCCATTGTTAGGTGCTCCAGTCAATCAATCAATCAAGAAACTCTAAATGAAATTGTCTTGTGTGAATCGCGTTTTGTAGTTCTGAAATAAGCCATGTAAGCACAAACAAGTGATTTAAGGATGCAATATGATTATTTAAGCATAACGTTGTTGGACCAGCAAATTGTCGTAAATACAGCTTGAATAAATCTGCATTTATGACATTTTTCTCGCCCAAGGACGATGTCTTTCTAATGTCTCAACATAAATGCAAAAGTATAGATTCGTAATTCGTTAGAAGGTTTCTTCACGATTTCGTCATTATTCCCCTATGTAGCGTGTGTATGTAGGGGGGGATAATATATGGCCTTTTCCCTCTAAAATTAAAGAATAAGTCTGAGAATCATTGAGTCGATTGTTAAACGTGTTAGCCAGAAGACATTTTAATTTCATTCGGAAGATTTGGGGATATTAAAGCTTATCTTACCATGTCCACTCATCATGTAATTAGAATTTCGATGTTATAATCGAATAAAGAGTTGAAAGTGAAACCTTTGCTAAACATACAGTATGTTATTGATAAAGAAAAAGGTCCATGGCATTTTTTTAAAAAATAGTTTCAGAGTTTCACAGTTATCAATTCCTAGAAAAAAAGAGAATAAGCGAATAACGAAACCTCTCAGCCGCTATATGTGATACCAAAATCATAAACTGTCCGTGTTTCCATGTTACTTGGTGGAGTTAATACTATTTTGAAAGAAAAAATCCTCATGTTTGTACCGTCAACATGTATAGGTTTAGAAAAGAATCCGATGAAAAATATAGATTTCAACGCGTCAACCCATTCCCACACAGTCCCTCCTTTTAACGCCCCTCAAGAAAAAAGATTCGGAAAACATTGTGGATAATGAAGAAATTGCTTATTACAAGCAGTTACTTCATTATCCACAATGTTTTCTATCCAAAAAGTCGAAAAAATTTAAAGATCCATCAACTTGATATTGCGTCAGCAGCTTCTCTCAACTTGGGCCGGTCTAAAAATTGATTATGTGGGAATGGGGATATCGATTAGATTTTTGTAAGTCATTTCCCCTGTGTCCCAGTGGTTGGATAATCGTGAACTAAGTGGGATGAGAAGCAGGAGGCTCGGACAGGATGTAGTTGTTGTACTGGTATGGGAAATACCAGGATTTCCATGGTTATTTGCTACAGCCGCCGCGATTTAACTGAATTATAGTTAAAAGTGGCGTTAAAACCTTTTCAAACTAACAAATGCCCTCTATAGCCAATTTAGAACGGACCATTTGTATCGTAAAATAATTGACGGGTCGTTGGCCCCGCCAACCTACTCCGCTGGCCACGCCTACTGATTTCGATACCAAAATTCACTTCGATATTCAACGGCGTTATTTTGCAAAGTGTATGGCCAGGAGCATGTAACAAAAAAGTCAAATGGTTGGTAACGTCGTAACTACAGCTTCAACAAACTGTTCAAAGTTCATTTCGGGTCTAAATAGATTCTTTGACTGGAAGATTGATTATTTGATAGACAGTCACGATCCTATAATTATTTGCAAAACTGAACAGTTTGGGTCGGGTTCTTTTCATACGTTCATGGATACGCCTCTTTAGTTTAGCAATGGAAATATAATGGACGGACTATCAGACGGCTGGATTGACAGACGTCAACTTGCGATCGAAAAAGCTCTAAAACTTGTATAAAGCGACCACTCAGGGGAGAACCAAAAAGTTGTCTCCGAGGAAAATTGTCGCTTAATACATTTGTGTGACATTATTATGACGAATCGGTTTTCTTGCATACATAGATTATTGCAGAAATCTCAGTCAATCCTATCTTGTTCAGACTCATTAGAATTGTCTCAATTGAGATGAAAAATGATTTAGTTATGGTATTTTTGAAGCAATTTCTCAAAAACTTATGTTTTAGAAGGGACATTTTGATTTGGTTGTTCATTAGAAGTTGTTGCTTAATAGAGACGGTCGCTTAAGCAAAATTGACTGTATATCTAATATACCGCTACCCTTAACCGATTTCCTCTTTTTCACGCCCCTAAAGAAAATCAAAATTCGGCTTAACTTTATTGAAACTTTGTCGGAATATTTGTCAGGGCATTAGATGGATGGTATTGACAAAGAGCACATACTAATCGAAAATACGAGCAAATGGTCTTAGTGACATTTTTTTTTTGTTTACACTCTAGTGCCAACATAATTGGCTCAATCTTGATAAAACTTGGTCGAAATGTTTTTGAAAACTCGGTAAATGGAGCTTATATGGCCCTTTAGGGTCACAAGTTAGCAACCTTTTTATGAAAATTCGTCAGAATGTTTGTCAGGTCATAAAGATAAAACATGTGGAAGTTGAGAATATCCATTGGAAAACTCTGGAAATGGGACATCAATGTCAATTTCTTTGTTTTCACTCAAGGGTGCACAATTTTGTTTCAAAAGTGATGAAACTAGGTCAGGTTGAGTTTCGAGTCATAAAGATAAATCGTATAGGAAAATATGAACAAATGATTTGAAAAAAACATTGGGGGTGGGGGACAACAAATTTGTTTACACTCTTTGAGCTATATCTTTAGCTGGATTTTGATGAATTTTGTTCTGATGTCTATTAGGTTATTAGGGTGAATGTTATAGACGCTGGATACATTTAATATGAAAACCCAAGAAAGGGGGTCTATATGTACACTTTCTTTCAGTACACTCTATGGGCCATTATTTGTGCTCAATCCACACGAAACTTCGTTACATTGATAACCCGGTGGGTTAGTGATTTAGGATCATCAAAGTCCTTTTGTATATAGTAGAAGACATGAAAAAACGAAACGAATTGCAAAATTTTAGTTTTACCGTTTTCTATTTAGATTGCGCATTTCTGACAATTTCACATAAAGGATTAATTCTGATCAGAGTCTTCACTGTGCGCACTGCTTTGTAAGACTACATGTAGAACTGTAGTAAAATTGTATAGAACTTCTGCAAAGGCATGCTAAGTCCTGATTTACTTTAATTTATTCATCATGGTAACAAAGAATATTACTTAACAAAACCATGCTTTGCTAGATTATAATACTTTTAGTGCTTTAGTTACCTTTTTTTTTTTTGCTTTTTTTGCTTTTTTTCACATTTTCTCTCTTTTTTTTTTTTTTTTTTTTTTTTCTAGATAATCTTATCTAAGATGTCAGATTTACAATCAGATCTATAAAAAGAATTATAGAAGTTTTGAGTGACCAGAAAATTAAAAAAAAAGTTTTCGGTCTTTGCAGTGAAACTTTGTAATATCATACATGTAGTTGGTGATGATACCAACATTTAATATATTGGCAAATCCCAAGATTTCACCGCTAGGAATATTTTAAAGAATGATTATTTAAAAGTCATTCGACATCCTATTTAAAACATAACCTTTTCCAATACCACTCTAAAGTCAATATTACCTCTGTGTTTTGGGATCCCGAGTATGTATAAAGGTTTAGAAAGGAAAGCTTTGGGGTTTTTGTTGTTGTTGTTGTTGTTTTTTGTTTGTTTGTTTGTTTTTTGTTTTTTGGGGGTTTTTTTTTTTTGTTAGTATGTTTGTTGGGTTGTTTTTGTTGTTAATGATTACAGCTATCACTCTTGAATCAAAATAGGTGCTTCGTTGTTGGTTACGGATTCAACATACAAATGATGAAGGGAAATCGTTAACAAAGTACGCCAAAACGTAAATCCTACAACTATTACACTCAGGGGAGCCAAATAGGACCACTTTGTCCTCTAATTATCTTCTAAATTTCAAAATTCGTCTATGTGTGTTGAAAGTGTTAAAGAAATATGGTTTGGTGGTTCAGAAACAAAAACCTTTGCGTACGCACGAAATTAAAAACTTTTTTACATTCGTAAATCAAACTCGGTGTATGCAAATCTGTAGAACATAAAAACATAAGAGGAGACCACACATAGAGTGTCTGCTGCCTATGTTATAAATATAGGTTAATACACGAGCGTTCATTGATTATTTCTTTTATCAAACGAGTCACTCTAAAAATGATAAAAATGAGGCTGGACCGAGGGTTATTTTACACCCAAGTATACGTGTAATACGAGTTAAGGAAATAATAAATATGAATGTGATATAGTTCAAAGAAATTTTGGAACTATGATTGGCTTGGGAAAAATTACAAATATTTCATACATGTAACTCCACGAAGGTATTTAGTACGGAACTTTTTCATTTACATGTATTGCACAAAGAAGTTCGATAAAAATAGTCACAATTGTTGACATTGTGTATTGCGTTAAATGGTTATTTGACAAAGCATATCTTTTATGTTTCATGGAGGTATGAAAATAGAAACCTGATCCAGGCTGTATAAAGAATTTACTATCTTCATCTAATAAATATTTTTTCGGGTAGATACCATAAAAGGTGATTGACCATGTGCATTAGAAATATCATGTAACGTGAAAGTGGCCAGCTGGGAAGTGTTATAGGTATTGAAACATTTCTGTCTGTGCGGGTTGCACCAGCTCATTAGAATGGAACTTTTACCCCTCGGCAGTTTTACTGGAATGTAGGAAAGTCCTACATTAACAATACCTTTAAATATGAAAACCAAACCTAATTGACCTCTATTGTATTATTTCTCTGTTGGACCTCTGCTGTATTCAATTATTTTATTAACTATTTGTTTCCCAGATTTCCCGGATGGTTTTTAAGTTGGAATGCTGATTCCAATTCCAACTTAGATTTAACAAAACCGCAAAATGAACACAAGACAATTTCATTTCGGGTTTCTTGATAACACATATCACGTGATCTCTTAAATATGAATACACCTCGGGTTACTTCTCATCTCAACTTGCCACGTCCAATCAGTTGGTTGTAGCCGAAGACAATCATATGGCACATGTAAAGGATGATAGAAATATTCGTTAAGAGACTTCTAGACATGCTTTAGTTTGCTTTAAATTATTTAAAATGAGGTAATAATCAGCACAGTATTTTTTTTTTTTTTTTTTTTTTTTTTTTAATTCGCCGTCCCTTGTTTGGCAATCACGTGATCTCAAGTGACATGTGGTAGTCATGTGACCATAGATAGGCAATGTTTACAAATATGGCTCAGGTCGCAAATGAGTTTTTACAATAATCACGCCGCCCAGAAGTTCACATATTACAGTTGGTCAAAAGGAGAATGTTATGCTTGAAAATTCTAATTTTGCTGTGCGTGACACGAGCTTATAACCCATTCCAACAAGATAAAATTTTAGACCAGTCCAATTCAAAAGTAGCAGACGACAATTGTAAGTTGGTGAAAATCTTTAAAATCCTGGTCTTTTTGGACAAAAAACATTATGGATAATGAAGAAATTGCTTGTAACAAGCCATTTCTTAATTTTCCACAATGTTTTCCAAAGCTTTCATAATGAGGGTCATTTAAAAGCGTCACTGTCTGGGAATGGGTTA
Organism: Fragum fragum; assembly: GCA_946902895.1. Classification (NCBI taxonomy): domain Eukaryota; kingdom Metazoa; phylum Mollusca; class Bivalvia; order Cardiida; family Cardiidae; genus Fragum; species Fragum fragum. The sequence continues at coordinate 40,616,666 of OX336372.1, forward strand.
AGGCAATGCTAGTTTTTGCTTTCTGTATGTGGGTTTATGTTTTTTGTGCGTTATTCACGCACATATGTACACGAATAGGAATGCTGGTTTAAGTTTAAGGGGGGAGGCTTACTAGGAAAGTAATAAATGAATTTGAACCGAATTCCACAGTTATAACCCTTTCAGTGCATTCCAACTTCTCAGTACTTTCAGTCCTTTGATTGATCGCGTTATTGGCCACACATATGTACAATAAACAATGTACAAGTCAGCCTTACTTGTAGAATAGAATTGATGAATGTTTTGTTTCGTCACACAACGGTACATTTTGCGGGAATTTCCTGGCGCCGACATTTTTCTTTTGATTTATGTCCAAGAATCTCTCCCCGGGCTTCCATAAAAATGCAATAACTCACAACGTTTAGTTCCTAGCAGTTCAAAAGAGCGTTATATCACATAGAAAACATCATTATCTAAGACTTGTCAACCCGTTATGTACATGTAGTATCTTCAATGAAAATTTTGATGAAAACAAAGTTGTAACCGAGGTGTATCTTGGCAGATTAACCAGCAAAGATAATATTGGACTTTGTAGGAATTGACCAACCGCTGGCCCCGCCCTGTTACGCCCATCGACTCCGTCAGGAAGTCCCGCTTCGATTTCAAAAAGCGTTATTTAGCAAAATTTATGGTAAGTAGCATATGACAAAAAGGTCAAATGGTTGGTTGGCGACATAACGTCGTAACTATTAAGCTTTATTAAGCTGTAGTTAACACGTTCAAGTCGACAAACCAACAAAAAGGTTAAAAAGGGTTGCCATTGTCCAGAGTTAGTAGATATTTCTAGTCTAAATGAATGATTTCATTGGTCGACGGGTTATTTGATTGACAGTCGCGATTGGTCACGTTTGGTGGGTTTTTCAAGTTTTCATTGTGAAATAGTTCGATCTCCGGTCGCGGCAAATATTATTTCCGACAATTGTTTCCCACCATTGGGTGGATAATCATTAACAAAAGATGACTTAGCAGCAAGAGGCTCGGAAAGGTTTTAGTAGTGGTAGTGCTGGCGTGAGAAATATCAGGAACTCATGGTTAGGTGCTCCAGCCGTTCAATATGACTGAAATACTTTTAAAGGCGGTGTAAAACCCGAATTAAACAAACAAATCATTATGAGAAGGGAAATGTAAACAACATTCTAGAGTCGGAAATAAGAGTGAAAATGCGCTGACTGAATTGTATATACTCATTTCAAGTAAACAAAGAACAACAGGCGAGGGAAATGGGAATGAAGGAATCGCCCCCCTTTTTATTTTATTTTTTTTTTTTTTTGAGAGAGAGAGAGAGAGAGAAAATTATATTTGATAGATATTACTTTTTTATGATAAAAAAAGAAATAAAGAATAGAAAAACCGAAATTCTCATTTATATAAGGCTTAATATAAATGTTCTATTTATGGCTCTTATTGTCTCTAAATTTGGTACCAATATTCATGAACTTCAAGAACACATATAACCCATGATTCAAGCAAGTTCAGCAGAAATTCAACGTCATAATTTACAAATCACAGCCCAGTAGGAAGTTTCACTTCGATATAAAACGGCGTTATTTTACAATACTCGTGGCCAGTGGCCTATAACAAAAAGTCAAATGGTTGGTTTGTGACCTAAGCCTCGAAACTACAGCTTGAAAAACCTATGGTTACGACGTTTAAGTCGTCAAACCAACTAAACTGGCGTCAAATATTGGAATAAAACGTTAACTTCCAGTCTAAATGAAAGATTTCATTGGTCGGCGGACTATTTGACATCCCGATTGGTCAATTTATTGGGTGTAGCCAGCGATCCGTCAATTTCAGTTTTTGGAGTTTGTGTTATAATGTGATTGTCTTCGATACTTTGTACCGGTGGGGAACACGATTGTCCAAGTTTCTATGTAAATTAACTATGCATTTTATGTTAAAATGATAAATTCAGATCCGTGAATGGGAAAGAAATCTTCCGGGTGTCAGTAAAACAAACATTTGAAAAAAAAGGCACATAGGATAAAGCGAGGTGATCTGTAGACGTCGTTTTATAAACGAATAAATGATAAGATAGAATGACCAACCTACTTTAAGAAAATTTACAAAGAGTAAAAAGTTTCTTGAAAAACAATCAGGATGAAACTAAGTCGATTAGAGACAGTGTTAAGTGATAAGATAGAATGGTCAATCTGCTTTCAAAAAAAGTAAAAACAAAAGTTACGATCCCGGTCAGTTAGCGCAATCCACGCAGTCTGACAGGGGTTAACTCTTTTCGCTCGTATCAAGAGATTTCCCTTCGATTTACGGATCTGTAAAATAAAATCCGGTAGTATAAGGAGCCCCCCCCCTTTCGATTTACTGACATCACATATAAAGTCCAATCGTATGAGCAGGTCAACTTTCAATTTACGGATCACCAATTGTCGGTGTTCTACCAAAATCTCGCAACTACAGCTTGGAACAAGCTGTAGTTACGAGGTTTTAGTAGAACACCAACGAATATAAATTCAAAGTGAACTCCTACCGCAAAATGAAATGGGCCATGAAATCAAGATACATGTACGAGTAATTTCCCTTTGTTTATCTTTCAGCGATTAAGAGCTTCTAATTAATACGAACCTGTTTTATATCAGCTGTTTATGAAAATCATTTTGCACGGATAAAAAGATAAAGAATAACTCGTTACCGCAAAACCCCGCATTTTGATGTTTTGAATTGATAACGCCCTTGGGAATAGAGGAATTGCTTGTCTGCAACCAATATATGACCTCAGCTCGGAAAAGTCCAGAATTTTGTAACCTTGTAAAGGATTTACTATGGAAAAATTGATTAGTTTTTTATGAATTGTGACATTTACTGACACTCAAAGCTTTCTGAGAAGCTGTGACCATGATGGCCTAAGTGTATAATGTCAGCCCGATTAGCTCAGTTGGTAGAGCACTTGACTTCAAACGGGTCATGGGTTCGAGCCCTGGGCTGACCATATCAACTAACAAAACTAATTGTCTTTCGGATGAGACGTTAAACCGAGGCCCCGTGTGACGATGCTATCCGTCGAGCACGTTAAAGAACCAGGCGGAGCTCTCAGCAGTTTCGTCCTGTATCCTTGCACTATCCCCCGTAACAACTAACCGTCTTCTGGGGGCGTCGCTCATATGGGCATGTGCTACGGTAGCGACGATAAATAAACGGAAATAATCAATCAAAGTGTATAATGTCTGCAAACGGTTCAAGCCAAGAACTGACGTGCGAGTGTCAATCAAAGAATCGAATTAAGAAATGCCAAATTCAATGAAATCTGAATGGACATCTGCGACTGTTTCAATTTTGATGTTTTCGTGTATGGTAATAGGCTTAACCCTCTGCCACAAAATGATGCTGATAGAAAACTTAGTGGGAAAAGGAGAAATTGCTTTTCACAAGCGATCACTCCGTTTCTCACAATCTTTTCTATCTTAATTAGCACTTACTCTCAAATTTAAGCGCGATTCGAAATGTTTTATACAGCTTCTTTGACTTTAACCAATTCCCACTCAATAACGCCTTTTGATGACCCTCAAGAAATACAATTGAAAAAAATATTGTGTAAAAATGAAGAAATTGCTTGTAACAAGCAATTTCTTCTTTTGACACACTGTTTTCTCGCCAATAATTTGAAAATAATCTAAAATTCCATAACTTTTTATATAACTCCTTTCAATTTGGACCAGTCTAAAATTTTGTCGTCTGGTAATGAGTTAATTTCATAAGATTTATATAACACTATACATGTATATGTAATCTAATAATCATCAGTACAGTCTAAGAACGTAACAGAGTTTTGAAAATTTGTTTTCGCAATAACCGCTGATTATAAATATTATCTACATAGAAAATATGCAAAATATAATATGTTTAGACATGCACTGATTATTTTAGAGTTCTGTGTGAGAATTGTATTTTTTCTAAGTCCTTACCAGACGACACAGTTTAGACTGCTCGAAATTGAAAGAGGTTGCAGACGACAAATCAAACTATTTGTGAAACGGAGAAATAAAAAGCTTTCGGGGTAGAAATTTTGTGGAAAAGGATCATTTCGATTGTGTGAAAGGTTTAAAGGCTCCATGGATATCGCACAACTTGAAATGGTCGTCTGCAACTCCTATCAATTTGGACCAGTCTAAAATTTTGCAGTCTGGTAATTGGTTAAATGTATAATAAAATGTTGTACAGACCATTTTATCAATATTATCAGAAGAGGTCACAAGTCTACTATGAAAAAGCCTGGTCGAACAGAAAACGAAAATATATTTCAAAACTATTTTATGTTGGCAAAGCTTTCACCTATTCTGAAGTAATTGATAAAATGGTCTGTAACCAAAATAAATTAACCCTTTACTGTTTTACAAAATTTCAGACTGGTCCAAATTGAAAGGCTTTGCTGACGAATTAAAGCTGATCAAATATAAAAATACAGTGACGTAAAAACCAGTGACTGAACAGGAAAGAGTTACGGTTCCTTTTAGTTAGAAATGTTGTCTCTACTCAAGCCATTGAGCCTTTAAGGAATACGAGATTCAGCGAATTACAATTTTCTATTTGATCTTCCATGGCGTGTCTATGTCGTGATTTTCGTATAAACTATTCGGTATTGAGTTCTTTTGTTTTGTTTTGTTTTGTTGCTTACAGTTTTATTTTGATAAAACACGATACATCTGACTGACACGTTTGTAATGCAGTTCCTATACAAGGTATTTCACTATTGGAAACATAATAATGGGTTGATAGCGGAGGTTGAAAATATCCCATAAATAGGTCATTTACACTAATAGACTTGTTTTACAGCCCAAGTTTATTACCGTTCGCAAATAAGCAAGGTTTTTCCCATAACCCATTACCACACGACAAAATTTTAGACTGGTCCAAATTGAAAGAATTTACGGACGACAAGTTAAACTCATAAAATCTTATATTTTTTCAACTTTCTAGGTAGAAACATTGTGGAAAATGAAGAAATTGCTTGCAACAAGCAATTTCTTCATTTTCCACAGTGTTTTCTCAATTATTTTCGGGGATGGCATCAAAACGCGTCATTGTGTGGTAATTGATTAAAGTCACACTGTTTTCATTCCCAGAAAATTACGTTACGGCCTCTACCATGTTACAGCCAGAGAACGTATAGGCATGGTACCATGTTAAAGTGAAATAGCGTTTTTGTCAGTTTACAGTCACAGTTTCTGTGTGAAAAGAAAAGACATTGATATCGCACAAAAAACATCTCTAAATATTTAAAAAAAATTCACAGAGGGCGATTTCTTAGTTATATAATGTACTTTCTTTCAACAATATGAACAGTAAGGATTCTGACCATCTTATTCCAAACTCATAATAAATATTCAAAAAAAAAACTTCGGGTCGAAGAGTTGCAAAATGTTTTTAAAGTTATTTTACCAGTCCTCAATAAAGCTGTGCGGTCGTGTAAGAAACAGTGTTGCTTTTCGCTAAGGGGAAAAAACAAGCGTCAGGCAATGGATGTTGAAAACCCTTTATTAATTTCCTAAATGTTTCAAATTCAAAGGGGTAGCAGACGACATTATAAAAGTAATTACAATTCAAAAAAATAAAACGTCCTATATGATAGACAACATTGTGGGAAAAGAAGAAATTGCTTGTTACAATGTTTTCTAAAGTATAATATCACATGGACTTAAAAAATAGAGATTGTGTGAAAAAAAGGTTAGAGATGAAATAACACCGCAAAAATATTGAGAAACGTAATAAAACAAAGTAAGACTAATTTTTTGTGTTCATAAAATTTAATATCATTAGAATAATTATTAATACTATATAATTTATATTTTGAAAACTAATTTTCCTAAGGCAGTGTTGTAAATATTACGATTCGAATCTTGGTGATATGGCGGGGTTGACCCATTGACATGTTACTGCTAATTACGAAATTAATTCGATAATTTTAAGTACATGTACTTTTTTTGAGTTTGCTTAAGCCTTTACAAAAGCCTTTCCTTTGTTATCACCCAAAAAATTGAAAAACCTGAAATACAATAAACTTTAAATTGTCGTCTGCAATTCCTTTCAATTTTGGACCAGTCTAAAATGGCGTTGTGTGGTAACGGGTTATCCATTATTGTTGTTTCCTATTTTCCTTTACCATTATAATCGTTATCATTATTATTAAAAGAATACATCGTAGTACAGTCGAATCCACTTAATTGCAATCCCGATAATAGCAAGTCAGTGACTTTATCAACAAACGGTAGATTTAACCCATTCCCGCAAAATCCCTCCTTTTCACGCCCCTCAAGAAAAAATCTCTAGAAAACATTGTGGAAAAATAAAGAAATTTCTTGTATCAAGCAATTTCTTTATTATTCACAATGTTTTCTATCCAAAAAGTTGAAAAAAATTCAAAATTCCACCAACTTGAAATTGTCGTCTGCAGCTTCGTTCAGTTTGGATCAGTCTAAAATTTGGCTGTATTGGAATAGGTTCGTCTGGTAATTGCAACAAAAGTAATGACAATTTTGTGTTATGATTAACAAGTTTCCACTGTATGTACAATGTTATTAGTAGTGAAAAAATTGTATTATAAATTATGATGGGAGAAAAAAACACTAAGTTATGAAAAACAACTAATGGCACTGTATTAAGCCTAAAGAGGAGCCATGCAGGACCGTGGTTAAGTTTCCTTTTTAAATCTCAGTGAAAATAAACAAAAAACAATATCCTTGACGGTTGTAATAATTTAATACATTCACGACATCAAACAAATATTTCAATCAGTTTTAGACTCTTCTTTATTAAACTGTCATGTGCTTAATGATATTAACTAGTTCCATATTTAATTTTTGTTATCATGGAATAATTTTTCTGCCAGTCAAAATTCACCATTTTGACTTGCGAAACTAAAATTCAATTATATTCAATTATTTCTGCTTTTTTTTATCTAAAACGTATAATATAATTTTAAAATCCAGACGCGGGATTAAACGGCGTGACTTTTCTTTTCTTCAAAATGATCTTTATGTTTTTAAGAACCGCTAGAAAATCCAACTTTGTTCGACCATCAAAGAGAATATACGTTTTACTCTTTGCCTTATCAAATCTTAATTTTGATTGCGATTTCAATAAAATCGGTATGCTTCGAATCTTACCTTGATTTTTCGAAAGAACTTTAAAAAAATTACGTAAATAGTAATACCAAATGGCACTAGTGCTCTTTTTAAGGCACGAAGAGATGTCGTTACTTAAGCGAAAAGTTAGATTCCGTCCGAAAATAGCTTAAACCCAAAAATATAACGAATAACAAGTGAAAGACCATGAAGCAATTACACAACAGTAACAGGTTTATAGACACTTCTCAAACTGAACAACAATATTAAAAATCCAGATAAAAATAATAATTATAATATATTTTATGAATATTTACAAATTATAATTTCGTCCCCGGTTATCAAACAGCCACAACAGCCGCTCAATCAAGGTTTTATTATTATTATTTATCTATTTTTGTAGACTTATTTTTTTTCTTACTTATTTTCAAATCTATTTTTTGAAACGTTTCGTGGCTGCGTATTTCCTTCTGAATTGTTGGTCTATCTCCTTAACAATGTATGAATATTAAGGTTTGTATAAATTTCGAAATAATACGAAAAGAAATGAAAAAGATTTATATTTCTAAATAAATTACAACAACAACAAGCACAATACTTACTTTCGACTTGGTTCTGGGTTTTTTTGTTGTTGTTGTTGTTGTCGTGTTGTTTTGTTTTTTTGTGTGTGTGTGTTTGTTTTTGTTTTTGTTTTATTTTGAGGGTTTTTTGTTTTGTTTTGTTTAGGTTTTTTGTGTTTTTGTTTCTATGGGGGTTTTTTTGTTCTGTTTTGTTTTGTTTTGTTTTTTGTTTTTTTATTTATTTATTTTTTAGATTTTCTTAATTCTTGACAGACTTAAATCATAAGAATAGAGAAAATAATCAGGACCCGCCATTCCAAATAAATGTTGTTTCAACTTAAAAAAAAGAACTAAAATTTTTTTCTTGTCCATTGGGGTAATGAAAATAACTATGTGGCACTTATTCATTTGAATGAAGGCTCAAGAATTAAATCAAAGTACAGCTTGTCAACCTATTCCAACACAATTGTTCCTTTATACCCCCGTTAAGAAAAATGCCTCGGAAAACATTGTGGACAATAAAGAAATTGCTTGTTAAAGCAATTTCTTTATTGTTCACAATGTTTTCTGTCAAAAAAGTCAAAGAAATCTAAAATTCTATCAACTTAAAATTCTCAATCAAACTTCTTTGAAATTGGACCAGTCTAGGATTTCGTTGAGTGGGAATGGGTAAACCGTTCATATATATATAGATATTTGTACTCTGGACTTAACATCATTTTTGTAACTATCTTTATCATGATCATCATTATTTTGTATTATCATTATTAATATCATTAGCTGTTGTAGTCACAGCAGTAGTAAGATTATCTTTATTATTATCATTATTATGATAATTGTGTTTCCGCTCATTTTACCTTATATGAAATTAATAAATTATATAATCTATAATTTTTTTAATATTTAAAACAAAATATTTACTTGGTGACTATCCTATCGAGTCGTTTTTGTTGAAAGAAATAAAGAAAAGAATCTGGAATCAAAACCTGCTTTAAAAAAGGCTGCCAACATAAAGTCTCATTAAAAGTTGTTTCTATTCTTAACTATATAAACACAACAAATTGATTACTTAAATCAAAAGGCTTGTAACGAGAGCTAAAAACGCGATGTAGCAACAGTCCGGGATTTGTTACTATGTTTACGACTCGAAGTGCACAACGTCAAATATGAAGACCTCCCATATTTAACGACCATACTAAATATTCATATAGTATTGTACCGATCTCGTTAACTGTCTCGGCCAATCACAGCGCGCCTTACAGCCCGTGTCGGTATCGAATAGTAAAATTTAATGTTGTACACGTTCTCGTTTAGAGTTGGGCATTAAAATTTGTTCAGCGAAACGTTACTCGGTTTTAATTGTTATTATCGCTTTTATTTTATAAGTATCTAGAGATTTTAAAACATATTTTTACGCAATTCATGTGATTTTATTTTAAAATTTATTTGGACATGTGTTTTTACCGGGGTCTGGTTATGAATCAAGAAATAAATAAGATCATGGAGTTGTGTTTAATGTTTAAATAATTGATTAGAAACCATTCACTAATACAATTTCTTGTTCTTCAGATTTTAATGAACCTTAATGAGATAAGCAGATAGAAGACTTTGACTGACCAGTTTTTTGGAGTGATAAGAGACATTTTATCAACAGACAGTCGATGTGCGATTTATGACAAACATGGATATTGTGGTTTTATGATAAGGAAAGCAGACTTCTACGTTTGTAATAAATGTGTATTAAAACATCAACCAGTGTTGGATTAAGATAATGTACGACCCTGAGTGTTGTAAAATACTCCTATAGTACGCTGGTGTTTAAGACTTGGCAGGGACTAGAGACTACAAATCTTCTATATTTACATTACCGACTGTTATTCATGGTTATTTAGCCTAGACACAGAGTCAGGTAAGCTGTAGGTCCTGGCAACACGAGTCTCCACTCTAGATATACGTACATCACAGGCGAGACGACATCTCCTCATTATACAATCATACACCGCCAAGCTTGAAAGCGGATCCACATTAAATAAATTGTGACGTCATTTATTAGTGTTTGATCTGTTTCGGACAGAATAGTTCAATGTTTGAATTTCATTTCGCTGTGTTCTGAGTGCTCTTGAATATTCAATAGGATTATATAAAATTCTTCGTGGAAAGATAACAACGCTGTTTTAGGAAAAGCGATCTCCTATTCACCCTCCATACTTCTCGCTGTGAGTGCTTTATTTTATTATAACGTGGTGAAATCTTAACCGCAACAGTGAATTATTTTAATGATATACACCAAGAAATGACCGCCATGAATCCATATGCGTTTCGCGGCTGGCATTTGCCCTCGTACCCCGATGGGGCCAGTAATTATGAACGTTATAATCACATGTACGGGTCTCTTCCATCCGGCTACTTCGCACCGTCATCCATGTACCCCTTTAACACAGACAACCACAATCAGAAACAACATAACGGAGATTGGAAGCTACAGAGTTCGTCCGTATGTTCAACGTCCTCGGACGGTTCTCCAAATACTCTTCGTGACCAAGGTTTACCAAAGACAGGCTATGACAGTTTATATAAGCCAAACGCGTGCCGAAATGCTGACATTGACGACCCAACGAGGTCAAGTTGTGCGCTCTCGTGCACGTGTAACAGTCCACAACAGAGATTGTCCGTCCTAAACAATTCGTGGGGCGCGGATCTGGGTGGAGCCCTGGACTTTAACAAGACCTCTATGACCATGTCTTCCATGAGCCAATATCAGTCTATATGTAACAGAGGTAAGTCTGATCTTAATTTTTTCAACGACATACACTTTTTTCATGGGGCTCGTCGATATTCATTTTTATTATTATCAAAATGAAATGAGGAAACCATTGTTTATTATTCTTCGATCAAGGATGCGTTCAATTTCACTTAAAGATTTCCAGTTTTGTCCGATTCTTTATTTAATGAAAATCTGAAGAAAAGAATAATAGAAATAAAAAATGAATCTATTTCCTATATTATGACCTTAACTCCTTTGAAATAAAATTCATGTAATATTCATTACAATATACATTCCTTTATCCATTTATTGTTTATATATATTATAATTTGCCAGTTTCCGGTTATTTGCCATGACATGGAAATTGATTTCTCTGAGAATAATTGTCTAGAAGCGTTCAATAACTCAAGAGGATAAAGTTACTTCAAAAATGATAAATCCGGAATGTTCAATGTGTGACCTCAGGGATTGGTGTAACAATATCCGTTATATGTATTACTTTAACAGTTTTGCTTCAGTAAATAGTGGGTCGAGGCTGAATAATTAATTGAATTTATAAATCATTCAGGAAAAAACAAACACGCATCTACACGCATCTCGTGTTAGTACAATATTCTATTTTAAGTCCTCTTCGTTCTGAAAACTTTTAAGGTAGTAGCGAAAAAGAAGAAACGAAAGGGAAGATCTCCATTGTTTGTTTGGTTCATATATGAGCGCGTGCGTGACATTTCCAACCATTACACATGTGCGCCAAGTTAAGACTCAGATCAGCCTGTTCATCCGCACAGCCTGATCAGAGTCTTCACTCTGCGCTCTGTATATAGATACTGACCCAAAGCTTCTTTAAACAATCAGGCAATATTCTAATTGCCTCGAATGGCAGTCCAGGGTGCTCAATGTGTGCTAGTCTTGCATCTGCGAAATGGTTAGAAATGTCACGCATAGGCTCATATATTATCTTTGTCTCAATATGAGTATGATGATGATCTTTTTATATAAATAGTACCAGGAAAATAAAACTACAGTTTTAGTGGCTCACCGATGATATATTATATCATAAAAAATTATATTTCTCTGGTTTCAAATTTCATTATCCTTCAAATTTCATCATCGTTTGTATCCCTTTATCCAGTCGGAATGGTCCGTTATTTATTTTCCTCTTTATGATTAATTGTGTTGTAAATTGTCACACCGATGTTATTTTTTTCTTCAAACTCTACCTTAACGATTTTATTGACATCTTTTTCTAGTTCAGTACATAGGAAAAAAGGCTGTGCCTTCAGATTTTGCCCTGAAATTTAGGGTTATTATCAATTATTCGCCTATAAAGTCATTTCAATGCTTTCTTTGTCGATTTCTAGATCGTTCTCGTCGAGAAGTTCGAGCCTTTATAGAACGGAATATGACATAACCTTGTTGCAAATCATATTTGAGAGAAGAACAATTATAATAAAACTGATAATCTTGTGTTTTTAATAAAAAAAAACCCAAGATCATCAGTTTTGTTATAATTGTTATTAGCCATCAACAATTTATTGGTTGGTTTTTATATATTTCTTCTTTTGCTTTGTTTTTTATTTATTTTTTGTTTGTTTGTCTACTTTTTGATATTATTATTATTATTTCTGATATTTTACTGTAACATTATTGTTAGTAGTTTTACTGTTACATTATTGTTAGTAGTAGTACTGCTGATACAAAGGAAGCACATGAATAAGTCAACCATGACGTGATATAATTGTATATCTGTTAAAAGCGGTGTAAAACTCCAAATAAACATGGCCTTTATTATTATCATTATCATTACAAATATCACAACAATGATAAGTATCATCCTCACTAGCATTTCCTTAATTGAAATACTCCAATTAGCATCAACCGGAATTTGACAATAAAGACAGGATGATGGACGGCATTTGTAAATAATATAACAATAAGAAACATAGTGGAACTGTTCTGAAATATTAAATGCTGCCCAAATAAGTGCAAAATGACAAAGTTAACAAACGCTCCAATATGTGTGCCCAAGATTTTTGGAAATTTTAGAAAAGAAACGCATGTATAATAAAATCTGCTTGATCGGTTACCTGTATTAAAGGTCTGCTTGCCTAACCAAGTCACCAGTTACTAATAAAGCGTTACAAATAAGCCAAAACTGTATTTAAGAGCCAGTCTAGAGAGGATTTATACAAGAATAAGGAATACCATCAAATGAAATGTGTGAAATCATTTAGAAAATAATTTTCTTAATCAACATGATCCATACCATAAACGTACATGTTTCAGGTGGATAATTTTGTCTGTACAGACAAAATGATCCTTTTTAAACATGACCATTTTCAAGACAGCCAACTGTGTAAAAGGGACATTTTGGTAAAGCATTTGAACTGGTACTGCTATGCAGGTTTTGACTGTATGTTAAAAGTTGAAATATCACCCACGTTTAAATCAGACATAATCCCCTTAAGAAGTAACTAAACTCTTGATTTATTACTAGTTTTGTATCAGTAATGTAAATTTATAGACATTATACTATTTCCTTCAAAAATAGTGGCTTGTTTCATTGAATTTCCTGGTATTAATTATTTACATGAATAGTTGAAAATTTTCCCGGTAACACTGAAGAAATATGTTAAAGAGATCATAAAAATTGCAGTCAAAAAATATTAAAAGCATTATAGGAAAGAAGTAATGCTTGCCTGCATTCCTTCTGTTTAAAAACAGCGCAAGAAAATGAAAGATCGTAAAGGTTTAACTAATTTCCATACAACACCGCTTTTTTAGACCCCCCTCAAGAAAAGAAATTTGGAAAACATTTTTGGAAATGAAAGAACGCACTTTCTTTATAGCGTTTTATTTTTATTTTATTTTTTTTATTTATTCATTCTTTTTATTTTTTTTTTTTTTTTTTTTTTTTGCCCAAGAATACATTTTCTTTTACATTTTATCAATTATAAACTGTCGTCTGGAATTTTTTGGGTATACTAAAAATGTTGTCGTTTGGTAATCGGTTAAATTTACTCTCCTACCATTTTTACCTATCTCTCTCAAGGAAATAATCAGTCGGGGAAAAACAACATTTGTTTTCTGTAATAACGCCTGTCTGTCTTTATAATTTTGACTTGTACAACGACTGTCAATCAAAGAATCAATCGACCAATCATATAATTGATTTTGACCGGAAGCGAAATTTGAACTCCTACCTTGGTAGACATTTATTTGAAACAATTGCGTTTTGTTTGTTTGTTTGGTTGTTTTTTTAAGCAAATTAAATGTCAAAGTCACCGCTTATTCAAGCTGTAGTTGCGACAATTAGGGCGTTCAAGCTGTAGTTACGACATTTTTCATGACCAAAATGATAATATTCAAAGCTAATGAGGCAACAGTCTGATCAGAAACAAAAACGTTGCGGAAACTGTGAAACAGTTTTCTAAACGGGGTTTTTGTTGTTGGTTTTATTGTATTTTATTTTTGTGTGGGGTTGTTGTTATTGTTGTTTGAGTTTTTGCGCACAACGCCCTCCTTGTAACAAGCACCAAAACCTGCAACATGCAGCAAAACTCGGAATTATATTATAATGCTTTAAAGAAAGGATTATTAGAAATTATTTCTTTTATTACTTAATATTACACACAGACAGCAAATGCATGTTATGAATTTCATTTTATTTTCATTTAATGAAACGTCTTATTTCGGTTTAATTCTTGGGCGTTGGAAACAAAATTGAAATTGCAAGACAGAAAATCTCACGTTAACTAACTCGTCTGTGAGGTAAATTTGTATTTATCGAATATTACGTACACCAAATTGTATATTTTTTTCCATTACAACTATTTCGTTTTATAAATTGCAACAGACTTCATCAAATAATTACTAATTTTTGAAACAAAAGCTAATCGTTTAGAATTCAGGGCAAACAATGACTATAGTTTTCTCATCCACAAATCGAGATGTTAGTGCGATACGATACTTCAATAAGTGTGTTTATTTTGTTTACCTACTTAATACAATTTTTGAGTAATCCAAAAAGCACATCGTATGGAACGACCCCCAACCCCCTTCCTTTTTTGCGGATTTTATAAATGCAGAATGGTCATTTTACCTATTACCAGGCGATGAAAAAAGAGTGGTTCAAATTGAAAATAAAGAAACAGACTTTTTGGATAGAAAATATTGTTGATAATGAAGACATTTCTACAATGTTTTACAAAAAAAATTAAAAATGCCTGATTGGAAAGGTTAAATAAAAACAGCGATTTGTCGTTTTTTAAATTTGTTTAATGAAACTCCTATATTGTTCCATTTTTATTCAACACGGTTTGAAAACTCTTTTAAAACTTCATACGAAATTTTAAGGAGTATAAATTTTTATGAAAATGAACGGTACTTCAGTCACCCACCGGTCTATCTCAAAATTGATATCCATTCGGCCTTTTGTGCTGGATTTCATTGTTTGTGTTTCTACTGTTTTTTATACTGAAAATTAGAAACACATGGTTGAAAAGATTTTGTATATTGGACCTTTATTTGCAATTCTTCACAGAAACCGACCTTTCAGAGACAATTTACGGCACTACAAAGATATCTATCGAGTTTAGTTATTTATTCATAGATTTATAGATAAAACATATGTAGTCTGAACACAACTCATAACCGTTGTTGGGCCACGGCCAAAGTGCAGTGGTAGAGCGTAGGAATCATAATCATGGGGTACCGGGTTCGAACCCCTGCCACGGCTTATAACCATTCCGACATTTGTCTCCCACCAATGGGTGGATAATCGTAAATCCAAGTGGGGTGAGCAGCTAGAAGCTCGAAAAGGGTGTAGTGGTAAAACTGGTGTAAGGAATACCAGGAATCAATGGTCAGGTGCTCCAACCGCCGCGAAATTACTGAAATACTGTGAAAAGTGGCTCGGAACCCCATACAGAACAAAATCGAAACCGTCGTGTTTGTACGTATCATGAAGGCGTGCAAAACTCTATATTTGGGTGGTTAAAATGATGTACAAGAACACCTATGAATGTCGGTTGATTACCTTTCTTTGATTGTTTATTTATATGTAATCATGTCAAAAAGCTATTTATCGGCCATAAACAAGCCACCGTAAATCTGGGACAAAACTATTTTTCCTTTATTTCAAGTCAATTTTTATCTGTTCGATATGGGCTCGTGGACGGCGAGCAAAATAAAAGTCCAATTAACTTCAGTTCTGGACGCTAGTCCCTGTCAAGTTTTATGGGCACCTAGACAAATGCGACTAATTGCTATAAAACAAATGGTCTCTTCCCCTCGAACCAAAATGACCGGAAAAATATTCCCCACGTAAGATTTTGTAGCTGTGATATTTTGAATCTGTTGATGGTCATTTTTTTATGGTTCTAGCACTTGGTGGGTGTAACTTTGAATGAACCGACAATTACGTCAGTGGGCTACCAAATGTCGTAGATACAGCTTGAACATTGTTGACAATGAAGAAATTGCTTGTAACATGAAGTTTATTTTTAAAAGAAATATTGATTTTTGAACAACAAGTTCTATCAGTGCTTTCAGCCCTTTGATTTGACAGCATTTCAGTTAGGTATTTTATACAGCATGACAAGGGTTAATATCGAGTAACACTCGTGATTCCTTGATTGTATTTGGAATGGAAATGATAAAAGCCGATTTTTCTAGCAATCCTTATGCGACAAAATATACTGTTTTGAGAAAAAAAAAGGTGACTTTGATGATTTACAATCTTCAGTAAATACCATAAACTACAGGTTGAAAATCAAATGTCTTTAGGGCTTTATCAAGGAATGTGCGTTTTATTTCCTCTTCTCGTTTAATTCGCCTTCTATACATGTAGAGGAAGTAAAAATATTTTTCATTTGATGGATAGCTGCCCCCCCCGCCCATCGACCTCCGACAGGAAGTTGGACAAATCTAGCAAAGATCAGTCCGAATTTAAAGGAGTTGAAGACGACAATTCAAAATTTATAAAATTTGGGGGTTTTTTTACCTTTGGGGTAGAAAACATTGTGGAAAATGAAGAAATTGCTTGTATATAACAAGCAATTTCTTTATTTTCAACAATGTTTTCCAAGGCTATTTTTCTTGGGATAGGTTAAAGCTCTTTAGCAACGCCTTTAACTTTCTTTTCTGTTAGGTAAGGCAAAGACAGACAGACAGACAGACAGACAGTACATTGAGTTTTAGTAGGTGTACAAAGTACATGGTCAATATTTGGTACATTGAATATCAATAACAAATTTAATATTATTATTATCATGCTGTTTTAAGTTATTAATTATTCAATTTTATTCAATACTTGGTACATTGAATATCAATAACAAATTTTATGACCCGCCGTCAAATTAACGGATCGCGGGCCACGCCCACTGAGCTCTGAAAGGAAGTTCTACCTAGAGATAAATCGTCGTTATTTTGCAGCTTATGGCCAATAGCATGCACCAGAAAAGTAAAATAGTTAGTTGGCAACTTAGACGTCGTAGCTATTACTTGAATAAGCTGTAGTTATGACATTTTAGTCGCCAAGACAAAACAAAACAAAAGACTTCACGTTAATGTCGGTAAATGTTGGAACTCAAAGTTCACCTCCGGTCCAAATAGTTCATTTGAGTGGTTTATTTATTCTTTGATTGACAATCGTGATTCGTTTGATGACGTCATTTTGCAGGTAAATGACATTCCGTTGAGAATAAAAGTTATTGGGAACATAAAAAGATATTGATTTTAGACGATTTTTGGTAGATTTTTTTTTAATCTTAGAAAAGTTATCAATTGTTGGTTTGAGGAAATGAAATAACAAACAGGGATCACTTGACCCTCTATGAGAATTTTTAAGGGCCATAGCAAATGTGAGAAAATTCTAAGGCTCAAAACTGGATATTTTAACCCCTGATATTTTCAGTGATTTACCATATGGGCTAGTGAAAACTATATAAATCAACCCTTGTTATGCTGAATAGAATCCTCTACAGAATTTAATTTACAGATCAAAGGGCTGAAAACACTGGAATCACCCATTCTTGGTCAAATATTCATTTAGAAAACAACTCTGGCTTAAAAGAGACAATCAGGAGGTGTAGGCTAAGATCAGACTGCACATATGTGCACGCTAATCTTGGTCTATAGCTCCTGCCAAAACAAGAATATTCCGGGCTCAGCATAACGAGAGTTAATGTTTACTTCATAATTTTATAAGAGATTTATAATAAATAGTCTACATAAACAAGAAAAGGTCTGGTGACATTTAAACGTTCAACTTTGTATTCATCATTTTCTCTTTTTACTGTTTTAACCCTTTCCTGTTTCCCCAAAATTTTAGACCTGTTCAAATTCGAAGGTTTTTGCAGACGAAATTTAAAGTGGGTTTAATTTGAAATAATTAATATTCAGTGGGGTAGAAAAATATTGTGGAAAAAGAAGAAATTGCTTTTTACAAGTAATTTCTTCTTTTTCTACAATGTTTTCTCAATTATAAAAATCACTGGGATGCAAATAAGAGGGATTCAACAAGAAAGGGATAACCCCATCAAAAACAGTTATTGGCAAGGAGTCTTTTGACTCCTAAATTTCGTAGACTAGCAAAGAGTAAAGAGATATCGAGACCATATATTTCATAAGTAGAATGTTCGCTGCCCGTGGTACGACAAGCTCTGGTGACGCTTTAAAGCAGAATGGGTAAAATAACAAAAGAAAATAAAGTATTGACCTTCGTTGCTAAAAAGACTTTTCTCGACGTAGACCAGTTTCGGGATGTTCTGTTTATGGCCGATTAATACAATATTATTTGAAAATGATGCGTTTAGTAGCTGTAATAACTAATAAATAACTTCACATTTGCAGTTTTTATTAGTCAATATATTTTGTTTGATGGTTATTTTCAATCAATAAATCAATAATTAGAAGGGACAAAAATCACGCGAGTGCGTGATTTATAACATCGGCACACTGTAAAATTAGTAACCAGAAAAGTTTTAATAAAAGGATACAGACGTTAAACAGAAAAAAATGTCGAATTGAAACTGGCTTCAAGTGACGATTTCTTGGCCTTGGTACTCGGAGCGAGCCCCAACTCAAGCATGTCCGCAACAGAAGAAATGTCTTTTTACACATAGATAATTTGATTTTTAGTTTCGTCTATCAAAAACAAGCGTTCTGATTGGTCGAGAAAAATCATTCATAACTCCATGAACAAAATTATGAGCACGCAGCGATTTTGTATGCTTCCGCACAAAATAGTCCCATACAAAAGGGTATCAAAATTTGCAAAGTTTTTGGTTTTTTCGCTCGATTCTTTTAAATTATAAGAAATGAAGAGACTATTTTTTTTTCATGGAGGTATGGACCGAAAAACCTAATCACACACTGTATGAAAAACCTAATCACACACTGTATGAATCCGCTTCACCTCCATGAAAACAAAAAAAATATTCTCTTCATCTCTTAAATGTAACCGCTTTGTTTGTAAATGCCTTCATGGACCGAAAGAATTAGCATTGGTTATGAAGAGCCAGGTATATTTGTAGTTGTGCATTTAAATATCAATGTTTAATTCATGCTTTCAATTTGATCTTCGTTTGATGTACATGTAGATTGAAGTGTCGTATGTTAAATTAACCCTTTCCTGTACAATCACTTGTTTTTACGTCCTTTTACGTGGATTTTATACATGAGAAAACATTGTGGGAAAAGAAGAAATTGCTTGTAACAAACAATTTCTTCTATTTCCACAATATTTTCTACCCTACTGGGTGGTTATTTCTCAAATTAAATCCACTCTAAATTTTCGTCTGCAAAACCTTTGAATTTGGACAGGTCTAAAAAAAATTAAAACAGGAAAGGGTTAATCTACAAAAGGAGGACATAAAGTGAATGAATGGTAGATTTTTACCATGTTCGATTTTTGCAGCTCCGAAACGGTTGCTTTTTCGCATGCATGGGTCACAAAAATGGACATATTTGTACCGACAAACAGTGCTTAGTCAACGCTTGTGTGATTATTATTTTAGGTTCATATCTCAACGAAAACAAATATTTTTTTTTCATTTCTTCCATTTTCATGCCACAAAGCAAAACAATGCAAATATTGATTTGTGCCTAGGCATACAAAGTAATTAGGTTCCTAAAATTTTGTTCATGGAAATATAAAAAAAAAATCAGCCTATCGAAGCACTTGTCTTCTTCGACGAAACTTAAACCAATACTTATTTCTATGTGTTTTGCTGAAAGAAGCAAAGAATGTTATTTCATTGTAGATTCATCATAAACGAAATTATACGATAAACGTATTGATTTCAGCAAGGAAAATAAGATTTATCATCCATTTTTTTCTGTGGGAAAAAATCAACAAAATTCAATCAGTATAAACAGTGACCCTACAAGTAATTACCACACAACAGAATGCTTCAAATTGAAAGAGGTTACAGACGTTAATTTCAAGTGTATGGAATTTTAGAATTTTCAACTTTTTGGGAAAAACCATCGTGGAAAATGAAGAAATGGCTTGACCCGTTGCTCAGTTCAGGCAATTTCTTCGTTGCCCACAATATTTTTTTGTTTGTTTTTTATGAAGGGCACCAAAGGGCGTCATTGTGCGGGAATAGCACAGTGATTACATGCGATGTTCTATATCAACTTTAATCCAGACTTGTCCAAATCTAAAGAAGTTTCAGACGATATTTCAAAGTGAGCTAAAATTAGGAAAGTAAGTTCCAATTAAGAGGGAAACTATTTTTAGAAAAGAAGAAGGCTTGTAAAAGAGCAACTTCTCCTTTTCTCACAATGTTTTTCATAACATAACATTACTTACGGGAGTCAAAAAGTGGGATTGTGTGGGAATGGGTTAAATTAAAACGTGATTAATCGATGGCAAGTGATGGGGAACTGATCAGAAATAGTTCCGATACATTAGTAATGTGAGAGTAGCCCGTGCATTCTAAAGTCGCAAAGTACGGAATATGGTAATTATTCAATAATTTTTTTGGGTGCCCTAAGTTCAAACCTCTGCAGATAACTGTATATACACATGCATTATGCAATATTTATGAAGATTGATTGTACAACACTATCACTCAAACATATATCTTCAATAATGTTATGTAGGAAATAGTTTCAATTCTCTTTTTAGTGGATAAAAAGCGTCTTTAACCAATGGAAAATGACAATCATGTTCCTCAGTTTTAATTGGTATATTATGAAATGCACAGCTATTGTTTCGGGTACACAACTTTCCAACCCACGCCCCAAAAAAATCCCTAAGATTTAATAATTTGCAGAGTGGTTACTTTTTGCGTTGATGGGTCAGACAGTTGACCATTTTCACAAAGGATAGCGTCACGAGTAGAACCGTACGGCCCCATGATCCACGACCAAAAAGTATCTTGTAAGTTATTTCTCAGTCCAGATACTTCCCCATGGAAGAAAGGGTCAAGTATAATGAAGCAAGGATATATGAAATGAGCATTTCTAGCATAAATTGACCAATCGCTGACCCTGTCCCTTACTCCGTTCGACTAGCCCATTGACTGCGACAGGAAGTCCAGCTTCGATTTTAAACGGCGTTATTTTGCAAAATTTATGGCCGGTAGCATGTAACAATAAACTAGAATAGTTAGTTGACGACCCTTCAAGCTGTAGCTACGACGTTAAAGCTGCAAAACCAACCAAAAAGTAAACAATAATGGCGACCAATGTTGAGTTCAATACTCATTTCTTGACTAAATGAATGATTTCATTGGTCGACAGGTTATTTGATTGACATCCGCGATTGGACATTTGTCTTGATTTTTTTGTCAAAAAGATTACTTTAACGAGTTATCAGTATAATTGTATATCAAATATATCTCGAATTTGATAAAAAAAAATTGTCTTTCATTTTCTAAATTTTGAGATTTTTTTTTATAGAAAACAAACGCTGATCTCGTTTTTGGGGGGATAGAATTAGCCTGTTAAAGATGTAATGAGCTCAGAGATGACACAGCGGGGGTCATACACGCTTAAAGAACCCGCGCCTTGGTCGAGACAGGTTTTCAATGTTCCATGTCAAAACGGCCTTACTCTTGCTTTACGACAAAGAAAACATGATACGGAGAAAAAAATCATTCATATAAACAATTGGTACGCCTCATTTCTTGGGAATTCCACTATCTACAAACTCAAAGCTGTTACGTTTGATTGAAATTGTCTGAGGCCTCTATCTTCGATCGCGTAGAAAAGATCTAAAGAACAGGAACAGTAAAAACTGTGGGAGAGAAAATTTCATTGATGGAACCTTGTTTAGCAAATATAACAACAAAATAATGCTTAATTTACACGGTTAATTCCGGGTTTCGTGGAGTGTTTGTTTATAATGTGCATTGTTCTGTGCGCTATTTCGAGTAATGCACATTAGTGGCTTGTTCAGTATCACAGGAATGTACATAATATTCTTAACCCATCACCATACGACAGGCAATTTATTCCCTCATAAAAATATTTTTCTCACTCTCTTTGAGCGCGTCAAAATTCGGGATTTAATGTAGCTAGTCCAAATTTAATGAATTAATTTTTTGGTTTGTTTATCGATGTTTTATTGATAGATCGTCGATTTACTCAGATTTACTTGTATAAATCCGAACTTCTGCCGTATGACTCGAAATAATTGATCCTGTAGCATATATGTATAGAAAATAAAACATTCGAAAATATTTATTCTAGGTCAGTCAAATTTATTTGTATAAATAAGAACTTGTGACGTATGACTCGAAATAAATGATCCTGTAGCATATGTGTATAGGAAATAAAACATTTGAAAATATTAATTCTAGGTAAGTCAGGCATTCATTAACAGAAGGTGCTATATTTTGCAATTTAGCAATATTTTCTTTGTGTGGTATTCGAGGTTAAAGCGGAATTTCCCTTATTTACTTACATATTAACTTAGAAACTAATGTGTGTTTCCGTCTCTTTTTATTTATTTTCTATAAGTTAACGAAACGAAGACGATTATACAACCTGGAATTTGGAGAAATAAGTATAATTCGGCTTCATGTGAGCACAAAGGCAGCTACTATCACGTATTAGGCAATACTAATCATACGAGTTTATTCCCCTTCATGACGCCATCCGTTATCCGTAATTGTGTGGCATTTTCAAAGTTGTTAATTTTACTCCTTTAAATATAAAAAAAAAACCTACCAAATTCTTTACATGCGAAACTTAACAGTTTTTCTCAAGAGACGTGCTTTAATGTTGCTATGATACATACAAAATGTTACTTTAACCCATTCCAACTCAATCCCTCCTTTTTACTCCCTCAATAAAACAATTTTAGAAAACATTGTGGAAAATGAAGAAATTGCTTGTTACAAGCAATTTCTTCATTATCCACAATGTTTCCTACCCAAAAGATGAAAAAAATTAAAATTTCACCATCTTGAAATTGTTGTCTGCAGCTTCTCTCAATTTGGACCAGTCTAAAATTTTGCTGTGTGGGACTGGGTTAAGCATGCCTAGGAGTAATGCTAGCTTTAGTTATAGGTCTTGCTGAGTATTGATTTGCATGAAAACGTGATCACGTGAACTCTCTGACGGATTTGTATTCTAATTCAATCTGGCTGAACGGGCGAAGAAAACTAAACCCAATCCCACAAATTCCCTTTTTACGCCTACACCCCTCAAGAAAAAAGCCTAGTAGACAGTGTGGACAATGAAGAAATCGCTTTTTACAAGCAATTTCTTCATTATCCACAATGTTAACTATCCCAAAAGAATTTTTTGTGTTAAAATATCATAAACTAAAAATTGTTGTCTGTTGTTTTTTTTTGTTGTTGTTGTTTTTTTTTGTTTTGTTTTTTTTTTTTTTGTTTTGTTTTTGTTTTTGTTTTGTTTTGTTTTTTTTCAATTTGGACGTTTCTAAAATTGTTGTTTTCGTTATGAGTTAAGAATAAGATTTTTTCTTACTTTCTTTGATATCCCATGTCTGTTGGAGGAAATATGCCATGTTAATTTAGAAAATTCTTTTTTGCATAAAAATATACACAGTGTACTATTATTTAAAAGTAATAATTTAAATCAGCCACCAAATCATTGTAACATAAGCTGAAATAAATTGAAAATACAAGATTTTGGTAACCAAATGACGAGAGTTTAGGTCAATCCAAGTTGTTAATTTTATATACCTTATCTGTCCCAACATATACACCAGGGACAATAATGTTACGGCAAGGGTCTCCAGACAAAAAGAGAAATACGCTATCTTTTTCGTTCTAATCTTTATTTCCAATCTTGGTATAAAAATCTCGGTTTTACGACCTCTTTCGCCGAACCTCAAAAGTTCGCTCTATCTACCGTGTAAACTTCTAAGGCCAGGGGGCGACATGGCGATCCAATTTGCCTTGGGGCCATGACATCCCTTAAGGCTTTCTTTCCTCAAACTTTTTTTTTCTTTTTAATCTGAAGCATATTCATTTGTTTATTTATTATGCTTAACAATACTAATGATAATTGTAATTTCATCGAATCAACAAGATTGTAGTTAAAATAATCCGTACACATAAACAACCAACAATATTTTGAACAAACCTTTTATGAACAGGGTTGCAGACGACAATATAGAATGGATTTAGAAATAAACACGAACAAGATTAGGAAAACTTTGCGGGTAAAAATGAAAAATTCTCATCAGTTTTGTTTTTCCATAATGTTTTTCTGTATCGCATGGTCGTTTAACAAAGATTTGAGTGAGAAAGGGGTGAACTGTTCTGTCCTTGTAAATTCTTTGTTTACAGCTTAAACTTTATCGCACAATAATATTGTATCCCCTATCGTTTTATTATATAGTTTAATGGCGGCTATAAGGTCTGTGTTCAAGAATAATCTAACGTTCATCGTAATTTCTGCAAACTATCTCACTTTACAATGTCTGGAAGTGAAGATTTGTAATATTTCTGTGAATCTTATGAAGGACATGTGAATTCTAACAACTGGATTTATTGTAAGAGTCTGGAAAGTTAACCATTTGCTTCATAAACAGTTGAAATTTTGACACCAATCTTCATGCTGCTCTACTATAAACTTCACAAAATTCATTTTATTTAAGAAAGATAGAAAAAAAAGTTTTATTTTCATTGAGTTATGGACTTAAAACCTCGATCACATTGTAAGAATGCCTAAATAAAAACAAAAAATATTCTCCCCATTTCTGAAAATTTAATGCCATCAAGCGATACAACTCAACTGTTTTACTTGTTTTGAGTAAAATTTAACCCATTCCAACACAAGAAAATTTTAGACTGGTCCAAATTGAAAGAAGCTGCAGACGACAATTTAAATTTGATGGAATTTTAAATTTGCCAGTATTTTGGGGTAGAAAACATTGTGGATAATGAAGAAATTGCTTGATACAAGCAATTTCTTCATTTTCCACAATGTTTTCCAAAACTTTTTTCTTAAGGGGCGTAAAAAAGAGGGCTTAAGTTGGAATGGGTTAATGGATCTACTTTGTGCGTCAGCATACGTAATAGTAGAGTGCTCAAAAAGTTGTAGCTGGAAGTATGAAAAATATAATTAGCCAATCAAAATGTTTGAATTTTGATAAATGAAACTTAAATAAAATTATTTTATATATAAATATATTGTCAAGTTATAAATTTCAACTTCATCAGCAGAACAGTTGTAAATAGAAATAGATTTATCTGTTTGAATGTTTCGGCCTTAAAATTAGACATGTACTACTTAATTGATAATTAAATGTTATTTTATTTTACCTCAATCCATTGCCACCCAATCCGGCTGTTTTACGCCCTTCAAGGATTTTTTTTAAAAAAAATAGTGGATAATGAAGAAAATGCTTGTAACAAGCAATTTCTTCAAGGTCAACAATATTTTCGACCTTTAAAGGCAAATAACTTTTTTGTAAATTTCACCAACTTGAAAATATCGCCTCCAAATCTATTGTAATTTAGACCTGCTTTAAAATACGTGGGGGAATGGTCTTATTTTCCATTCATTAATCTGTTTATTAATGGAATTATCGGAGATACAAAAAGTATTTTGAATTGTTAAAATTGTCAAAACGTCATTCTTGTTTTTTAAACCAATTTCCACACGGTCCATGCATTAACCAGTCTGTTATTGGAATTCTTCGCTGGGACGTGTAATTCACCTTTTTGGCAGAAAACAGTTTAGGTCTTGATCAGACTATTCTATTTGTTATGAGGTTTTACGCCACTTTCAACAGTATTTCAGTTATATTGTAGCAACTGGTGAACCAACCTATTGCTACCTGTCATTTCACTGAAATAATTAATAATACGTTTATACATTAGTGTTTTGGGCAATGAGTTATTACTGTTTGAGGTTTTTTGTTTGGTTTTTCGAATTTTGTTTGTTTTGGTTTTTTTTTTTTTTTTTTTTTTTTTTATTTATTCATCCTGCGTAGCTGTCCATTGCCTTGGGTCAGAGGAGATGGTGATCTTCGAGGGTTCGATCGATTGGTCAAAGATAGGTACTAGAGCATATTACGACTCCGCACAAACCGTTTCCCTCTTTTCTTTCGAATTTAAAACTGGAATCAATTAAGAGTACGTGTCTTGTTTCTGATTTTGGAGAGACGCCTTGAAACATGTTGTAGGAATAACGGTGTATTTTAACTGAATAGACGTTTGGATCATTGTCCATTGTTAAATTATACGATTTTTTATAAGGGACGGAACCTATATATATGGGAATCGGGAAAGTTATAAAACTACCTTAATGGTGTGACTAACGGCAAAGGAGTGAAATATAACCGTTTAATATTTTTGAAAATAACTCTGGCGTTTTAAGAAATGAAAAGATTTCTTTTTTCTGGGGGGGGGGGGGGTTATGAAACGAAAAACTTAACCACACTTATGTATGAATCCGCAAAAAACCTAATCACACTGTATGAATCCACGAGCGGATTCATACATAAGTATAGTTAGGTTTTGCGTTTTATACCTCCATGAAAACAAAAAATATTATATTCATATCTTATAATTTAGTGACATCGAGCGAAAAAAAAAGAGCAAATATTTTACAAATTTGGGTACATTTGTCATAGAACTATTTTGTGCAGAAGCATACAAAATAACTGAGAGTTCAAAAATTTTATATAACGAGGCATGATTATTTTATTTTTCATTTTATTTATTTATTTATTTTTTCGGCCAATCAAAAAGCTCGTTTTGATAGATGATACTAAAATAGAATTACATTACACTAGAGTAGTAACAATGAAAAAGAGCAGAAGCCTATGGCAACGCATTTTACCTAACATAATAAAACGTCATCATGCCAATGATGACGTCATTGTACAAGTTTTTCGCAATATCACATACGGACAAAATTTAAAGATTTATTGATCTATAGTAAAAATTAAGGTCTTGCTATAAACAGAATATCAAATTCGAGTACATAAAATATTGAATTTATAAAGCAAATTATCTTAAAGAGATGAAAAAGAACTCGACACAGCCTTGTTATTTTCAGATGATTCTTTAAATGTAACCGATATTATATGGCAACTACCTTCTTTGTAGATTGCACAGGTCAACCCATTCCCACACAACAAAATTTTAGACTGGTCCAAATTGGCAGAAGCTGCAGACGAAATATTCCAGTGGCTTGAAATCCAATTCTTTTTCTCATTTTGGATAGAAAACAGTGTGGAGAATGCAGAAATTGCTTGTAAAAAGCAATTTCTTGACTTTCCACAATGTTTTCCAAAGATTTTTTCTCTCCAGACGCGTAAAAAGAAGGGGTTGTGTGGGAATGGGTTAAGAATTGGTTACCTGTTTATAACGAAAGCATTCCCTGAAAAGACTTTAGAACATGCACATGAACGCAACCCGTAATTTAAAACAGCAAATCACACGAACCCAATAATATTGACAGCGACCATTAAACTAGAAGGAGATGTATTTATGTACGAATTTATCTCATAACTCCGCTATCAAATCTACATTAGCCACCCATTTCATTGAGTTAATGTGAACTGTAATATGGCGACCAGTTCCCTAACTACATTTTTGTACTTTCTTGGAATTTATGCACCTGTGATGCATGCAGTTAAAGTGTACATAACACTCGTTCTTTAATAAGCATTACGCCCGGTATAGAAGTTTCTAGGTAAATAGTTCGAATATTTGTTGAATATTGAAGCTATAAAATTTGTATATGATTATGGAGAAAACAAAATGTTGAGCTAAAAGTCTTGCTTTTTCAATATTCCTATGCAATACTTTAGATGCTTTCTTACTTTTTTTCCTTATATAATATTTTTTATTTTTGTTATCATAAAAACCGGTAGGATTTTCACTCCATGAATTTTTAAATATCGTAAAATTTCCTAGTAAACTGGTTTGATTGAAAGGGAAGACATTGAAAGAAAATAGAAATTTCAGTGCTTTTTTCATGTTTTATGCCAGTCCTCCGATCTGGACAGCGAACGTTTATGCAGTAGAATATTTCTTTTGAACGATTCTAATGAGTTAACAGACATATGGGATTGGAGTTAAATGGGTTTTAGATGAAAATGCATCAATTTTGAAAAACTTTGGAAGGCAGAAAATTTAGATGACGTCGCTACACAATATTGGTTGCTTACTAAGAAGTAATAGCACATTGGGTCAATCATAAGAAACAATTTCTTTCTTAGTCACACTGTCATTTATCTGAATTCAATTAAACATTAATAGTATCAATGATTTGTGGCTGTTACATGATGTCTGTAGAAGTGAAAGAAAGTAAAACTGTCTCGCGTCGAAAAAGTAGAACTTTATCCCCTGCTTTGAAACCTTTTATAACAGATGAATTAAATCCAAGCCTACGTGTCTGAATATTATGACTGTTTTATTTCGGTTTTCGCATGATTGAAACTTGATACTCAGCTTTGTAGATTACCACTCTCTGCATCAGAATTATCCTATTCCCGTTTTTGATTTGCTTTTTAAATTTTAGTCTGGTCGAAATTGAAAGAGCAATTTGAAATGAAACCATCCTATGTGGTAGAGAAATTGCTTGTTACAAGCAATTTCTTCTTTTTTCAACGATATTTTCTCAAGTATAAAATCACAGCGACGTAAGATCCCTGTTTTGTTCAGGAAAAGGTTAAGCTGATATATAAAACAAATATAGATATACATTTAACATTTCATATAATGAGACATGCATCCTGCATGTCCTCTGTTTTGGTATATTTGTCTGCTGTAAACACTGTAAATAATGCAATAAATCCATTGAGTTGAATTGTATCGTATTGTATTGTATTGCATTGCATTGTACTGTATTGTATAAAATATAAACAACTATTACATTTTTAGTACATGTATATCATTTATTGTAGACTCATATATCTATCATTGTGTGAACAACTAAATCTATTTTCTACACATTGTAAAAGAAAGGTTGCTTTTGTTATCCGGTAGAGTAAGAATTGATCATCTTGCAAGTAAACGTAACACATGTTCGTGACTTTATTTTGCATAAATAGTAAGCCTCCAGCAATCGCATTTCTATGCACATAAAATCAAAATTACTTGAAGCCATGACGTCACGACTTTTAAACAGGAGCTTAGTTTGGTCCAACTATAAAGCCATCTTCCTGACTAGTTGGTTAATCAGCTATTATAATTATTTTTTTCATATATGTCTTTATCGCATAATGTCAACTTTAATCCGAAGAACCGCGAAAGAAAATTCTTGTTATAAATCTTTTACGGTTGCACAAAAATGTCCCCGGTAAAAATGTCTGTTATGACTAATCTGCACGTTTGTCGTCTTTTGTTTGGTTAGATTGA
Organism: Fragum fragum; assembly: GCA_946902895.1. NCBI lineage: Eukaryota > Metazoa > Mollusca > Bivalvia > Cardiida > Cardiidae > Fragum > Fragum fragum. The sequence goes on from OX336372.1 coordinate 40,645,914, forward strand.
CATTTCATTGGTATCTCCATAGTAAAATAAGATCACAGAAGGTTGTAGGTCAATCCAGTTCTTTATAAGTGACAAAAATCAAAGAGACGGAAAAACCCATTTATCAGCCGAGCCGAACTTGAAGATATTCGCAATTACAGAACATAATTACATGAGTACATTTACCCAAAAACACATTTACCTACCGTGCTAGACCGACTTCGCCGCGTGAAAGCAAGAAAAAATCTTCTGAGTCAACACTTTCTCCTCAAATACTAGAATATGTTTTTTGGAAAGAAATGCACACGGAATGGTGGCCGGGGCTTCTTGTAAAGTACTTTTAGATAATTGTCTCAAATTAGTAGTTTTATTTTCGCAAATAAAAAAAACACCTTTTTTTTCCTATTTTGGTTATAGCGTTTTGTTGTTTGATCTGAACGTAAGTCTAAATGTCACTGTGAAAACGGGAAAAGAGTCAGAAATTTCATTTAATGTGAGCAGATATTACCGATTAATGTTTTTTTGAGTTTTATGTTTCAATATTTTGAACATTTCTACCGATAAATGGGTGATGATTAAGTTAATGGCCATTTTGAAATCAAAATCAGCATGTCAAAGGAGAGTGCAGAGGATTTTCAGAGAGTAGTTTCTTTTAGCAATATTTGCAGCATATTGTCTGAATTATTATGTGTTTCTAGTTCTATTAACAAAGGACAAACTAATCAGACGGTATGTAAGGTCAAAGGATGCGACTCATCACGTGAAAACGGAACGTCCATAAATTCACGGACCGCCGCTGTCAATCAAAAATCGATTGTCCAGCCAAATTATTGATTTAGATCGAAAGTGAACCTTTAAGTACGATATTTATGTCAAGCATTTTTTGTTGGATAGGCGACCCAAACGTCTTATGGCTTATGTAATTAATTTTCATTCATTCAAGGACATAATATAATATAACTTTAAGTGAGGAAGTGAAATAAACTCGTTGGGTATTTTGATATTAGACGGGTGATACTATACTAGTGTATTGAATATTCAAAGGAACTGAAGCCTATAGGAACGTCGTTTCGTTATCGCGAAAATGACATCATAATATACGTAGAGACACCATTTTAAGACCGGCATTTCATACAGTTCCGAACCTTTAAAACACGTCTCCCAAAACTGATTAAAACTCCAAAATCCCTACTTTTTTATCTACCTAAAGAATACTTATTTCATGACTCCCCATTCCGTAATCTATATCTATCCGAAGGTATTACTATTGTTGATCAAACGAACGAGTTTATGGTAAGGAAGAATAAACCAATATAAATTCAGAAAAAAATACCAAAAACGAAGACCAGAGTATGACCATAGACTGGTGTTGACTTTAGGTATCGTTTTCCCACAAGGACTAAATCGTCATTGTACCAATAAGATGTCGTAAATTCAGCCACATTAAAGCTGTATTTACGACATTTTGCTTGCCCACTGACGACATTTACTACTAGTATATTACTAATCGGTACCGACGTCATTGTGAGTTATCAAGGGTCAGAGGTTCGATATCCTATAGGAGCCCTGAAAAAAAAATCGAGGTATCTTGGGTGCCATATAAAGGAATACCCAGTAAGACTCTGATTAAGCCGGAAAGCCAACCAATAAATGAATTCGGTAAGATATGACTAGCAAACTGTAGAAAGCAACGGTAACACTGAATAAACGAAACAACAGCCTAAAATAGACCACTTATCTTTTTCCATTTACCATTGTCATGTTGAACCTGGAATATTCACGTCTTGGAAGGAGGTCTAGACAAAGATCAGGCTGCACATATGTGCAGCCTAATCTTTGTCTAGATCTCCTGATTGTCTCTTTAAAACCGCATTGTTTTTACCATTGACTTTCTAAATAATTACCAACCCAACAATTAGTGTTTCTGTGCTTTTAGTCCTTTGATTTCACACAATTTCATAAAGGCTTTTATTCAGCATGACTAGGGTTTAAAAGGTCGAGCGTTTTCATGCGAATAGGAATTTTCACCATTGCCAAACATGAATTGCAAACATTAGGGGAAATAGTTTTTTATCTATTTGATCACAATGTATTGATTTCTTTAAAAGGCACCAAGACTGGGTCACGTAATAAATTAATTATTTAACAAAACCAAGACTTTTAACCAAAAGTCATAAAATATGCATTAATGGCCTACTAAATTAAAAAGCTCTATATTAAGTGATTTTAATACGTTTGTCCAACTATCACCTCCGGTGAACATTAGGACGCCCATATAGACACATCGTAATAATTCGATAGCTTAGCGCAAAAAAAGGTCATGGAAATCTTTATATTGTATACACAGTTTTCGTCGATGAGCGACCAAAATGTCGTAAATACAGGATTTTTTTATCCATTTTTACATAATCCCGCTTTTTGACACCCCTCAAGAAAACAGCGTCAGAGAAAAAAGTAGACAATGAAGAAATTGCTTGTTACAAGTAATTTCTTCTTTAACAACAATGTTTGAATTTTTTACCAAAATTGTAAATAATATTTATATTTCATCGACTTATAATTGCTGTCTGTTTCTTCTCCAATTTCGTCAGTTCTAAAATTTTGGCGGCGAGTTATGGGTTAAAGGCCCAATCATATCAAGAGACTTGAAAATTGGGCATTTGACATTCTTTCTACAATACATAATCAGACGATACTATAGCGATTGTCGGCAACTTTTCCTCTGGATATAAAAGACTTCTTTGTAGCGAAAACAAAGTTGAAGCCTTTACATAACCTTGACAAACGCCAACGTTGAAATCAATGTGATTCAAAACTTAAAAAAAAAAATTCCTAATCGACAATCTATAACTATACATGTGAATGTAGCTATGTACACACATTTAAGAATATAAATTTGATTAACCATTAGATATAGTACATATTACTTGCAGACAACAACTGAAAAAGGGTTACAATTGAAAAATAAGTTGCGTAGAAATAACCTGTATTTCCATTTCTAGTGTTCAAGACTAGTCGCATATATTAGCGGCAGTCACCAAGTAATCAAGGTTCGAAGGGTTTAGTTGGACATGAAATTGAGTAATTTTAACTGAATCTTTTATTTCAATAACCCATTTCTCATTGAGTTAATTTGTTGATCATTTTGATGTGTTGAAAGCTTCGTCTGATCTCGTTCAAAGTCAGTATTTTATGGCCACCTATCTCATTTAATCTTTATTATTTAGCTGGGAGGCCTTCGCTGGTATACACTAAAGGTCAATTTTCCGCTAATTGGTATAGCGACATAAACGTTGAAAGAAGGCTGCAGGGGATTCGAAATTTAATTTATGATCTCTAGTTTGTTAAACTTTTTTTGCAATAATATGTGATAGTGATAACGTGAAAGTCGGTAAAAATTCGGGTCAGACAGTTATACATATTCATTGGTGGCCTAGTCGAAACCGATTGTCTTTTAAATCGTATATATTTATCTTTATATATACACATTAATAAATGAGTAAATATTCCTATGGCTAAAGTTTCAACTCTAGAGTGGTGTTTAGCTGCTGTTTTATTAGGTCCTCGTGTTCTACTTTTCAAGAGGTATGCGTTGTCCCTATCTCAAGACAAACATTCCTAGAACAGTACATTGGTTTTACTTACAACCGTACAAAGTTCTATATTTAAGAGAATATTTTTTCGTTTTGATTAAGGTATTTTTAAGCATAATCACACTGTATTTAGCCTCGAAACTGTTTTCATACAAAAAAGTGATAAAGTTTTTCTTTTCAAATCCCAATGAAAGCCAATGAAAGCCAAACAAATATTCTCCTCTTTTCATTTAAAACATCAAAATCACGAATAGCACATGTTTTACCAATTTGGGTCATTTTTAAGAGGTTATTTGTTTGCAAGTATACAAAGTAGAACCGTGCTACATTTCTCAACCGACTACTTAGACTGGTCCAAATTGATAAGAGTTGCAGACAACAATTTAAAGTTTATAAAAATTTGGATTTTTTGGGTAGAAAACATAGTGTAAAATAAGGAAATTGCTTGTCACAAGCAATTTCTTGACTTACACAATGTTTTCCCCTTTTTATTTTTCTTGAGGGGCGTCCAAAATCGTCATTGTGTGGGAAAAGGTTAAGCAATGTAGGAACCGAATTTTCAGCCATTCTGATTTAAATTCGATGGTCGAAAAATCTTAAATGATGCATTTGTGTGAAAAGAAATAAACTGCTTACAGCCATACATTTTTCTTTTAAAATTTGCCTTGTTGTACCCTTAATGCTAAAGTAGATAAGTCATCCTTATCAATGACTTAGTTCGTGTACATTGTATAGACACTTAAAATTCTTTTGCACTAAGTCATTATTATTCATTTAGCTTATCATCTTAGAGGATCCAAACATACAATTTAGGACAAGATAAAGGTACGGACCACTTTAATTAGAATATCCTTGTATCACGTGAATAATCTTTGGCACAGGATTCCCAAAGAGATTCTTATAAGCAGGAAATTTCACATTCCTGGCTGAGCTGCACATTCGACTGAACATCTTTGACAATTGGCAATGAAAAGAATCAATTAGCGCCATCTTTAGTTAGTCAGCCTTCCAACACACTCGCAAGCTTGCACAACGTTTCCCCCCTCATAAATCTGATAAGCCAGAGGAGGCTTTCAACCGCCCTTGCCATCTCTCACATAAGAATTCATTAGTGACAATGCTATTTTTTCAAAGACGTTATCTGTGTTTCGTGAGTTTGTAGATACGCAATGTAAATACATAGTTGGAGTTCTTTTAGACAGGCACAATGTTTTTGTTGTTCAGAGAAAGCTTTTATTAAAATGAGAGAAAAATTGGGTTTACTTTGGCCTCAATTGACCATTCGCTGGTCCCGTCCACTTGCTTCGTTAGCCCCGCCCATTGACTCCGAAAAGGAAGTCTCGCTTCCTTTTTAAACAGCGTTACTTTTAAAACCATTATGGCCAGTAGCATGTAACAAAAAGGTTGTGTAGTAGGTTTGCGACCTAAACGTCGTAACTACAGCTTGAAAAAGCTGTAGTTACGACGTTTAAGTCGTCAAACCAACAAAAAAGGTTAACAAACATGGCGGCAAATATTGGAGATCAAAACTCATTTCTAGTCTCAATGAATGATTTCATTGGTCGACTGATTATTTGATTGACAGCCGCGATTGGTTCATTTCGGTTAACTATTAACACTGTCAACGGAGTAGTCAATGTACACTAAGAAGGGAAAACCTGTTTGTTCCTCGCGAAATGTTATTATTCAAATTAATGTTGGTGGTCTTTTTTTCTTCAAAACTCTATTCGAAAAACGTTGATGAATTAAGTTGTGCGTCTTGGGTAAACAAAACAAAGTTCCGAAAACATTTTTGTCGAATAAAATATCACATTCCTGTTGTTTTTATGTCTGTACCGAAACGAAATATTTGCAGGATCGTTACAAGCAATTTCTTCATTTCAACATTTTCTCCAAACATTTTTTCTTGGAATGTGTGAAAAGGCGAGAGTGTGTGGTAATGGGTTAAGGAACTATATAATGGATATACTTTAACTGAAATAGGGTCATTTGTTGTTGTTGATTGTAAGTATTTTGCCGATACAAATATTTTGGAAAAAACTGCTCGTAAATGTAATTTTAAGTACTGAATAAAAAAAATGGGTTATATCTATTGCTACCAGAGTATTCATGGTTCACAGCACAAAACTTGTTCATTGTGACATGGTGCACATCTGTCTGAAGGTAGATTGAAGATACGCCATGTAAATGCAGATGTAGGGAGATCTTGTTGATCTACCCGAGTCAAATCATTTGTGTCAAAATGAATTCTTAGCTCTGTCAGTTAGGATAAGTCCTGTCAAAGAATTCCTTGTTTTTAAGTACTCGTAAAGTAAACAGAGCTGTATTTATGGAGGGTATACTTTTGTAAGATTTACACTGTTTTAAAAAAACTAAGTACTGTTAGCTGGGAAATCAAACTGATACGAAGAGAGATAAGTCCTCAAAAGGGTGTTTCAGCTAACATTTGACAATAGGTGCAATATGAAAAAAAGTATTTCAGGGTTCTGAAACGCGAAAAAGACAAACAATTACATTTGAGCGCGTGCGTGACATTTCCAACCATTACGCATGTGCGCCAAGTAAAGACTCAGATCAGTCTGTGCATCCGCACAGTCTGATCAGAGTCTTCACTCTGCGCTCTGTAGAAAGACACTGACCCAAAGCTTCTTTAAACAATCAGCGAATGTTCTAATTGCCCCGAATGGCTCTCCAGGGTGTTCAATGTGTGCGAGTCGCGCACATGCGAAATTGTTGGAAATGTCGAGCACAGGCTCATTTGTAACGACTAATGAACCTGAATATTTAATTTGATCCCTCTAATATTACATAAAAGTATTAAGTTTATTAACAATTCTACAACATCTTTTCACTGGCAATAATCATTTACCACTTTCCCACAAAAGGACGCTTTGTGACGCCCCTAATAAAAACCATTTGGGAAAACATTGTGAAAAATTAAGAAATTACTGTCCACGATGTTTTCCAGTGGTTTTTTTTTTTTTTTTTTTTTTTTTTTTGTTTGTTTGTTTGTTTGTTTGTTTGTTTTTGTTTTTTTTTTTTTGTTGTTGTTGTTTTTTTTTTGTTTTTTTTTTTTTTTTGTTTTTTTTTGTTTGGTTTTTTTTGTTGTTGATGTGTTTTTTTGAGATGCTTAAAAAGCGGAATTGGGTTGGAATCGCTGAAAGCTTTTGAAAGAGTTCTCTACAACTGAATAGATTTTTCAATATTCCTGAAATTCATACGAACTACTTTTATGGCGTGTACATTCAATAGATTTAAGCCTCCAGTTGCAGTTTGCACTCGTTTGAAGTCTGAGAAGACCTCAAAATTTTGTCTGTTAACCAAAACTATCAAAGCTGACGCTTTGCTTGCTAAAAAAGAAATAAAGGAATTGAGAAGATGTTCGTGCCACAGAACAATAAAGCCTGTAACTGAGCATCTTATTTCTAAACTAAACACTCGTTTAAGTGATACTAGTGATGCTAAATCAATACGTAAGTCGGTGTTCAATAGAATGATCATTGATTTATCATGGTTTTATACGTCCGTTTGTAGTCTTACGTAATACTTAGTTGAATGAAAGTTGCCGAGGTTTTGTGTTTTATGTTTTCCTCGGCTTTTTTATACCAATTTCTTCTATACTAGCCTGTGAGTGATATTCTCAATACGAGCGTGACATTCTAAACATGTGTGTGGAATTTTCAACATTTACGTGATATTACCAACAAGCTCACGTGTTATAGCTAAGCAAAGGCTCAGATCAGCCTGTGCATCTGCACAGTCTGATCAGAGTCTTCACTTTGTGATATACAGATCAGACAAAATACGGACTCAAAATTTCTTTCGGCGATAAGCTGATGATCTATTTTCTCGGTGTGGCAGTTCAGGCTACCCAGTAACTGAAAGTGTTGGTCATGCCATGCGAAGGCGTATATTAATTAGATAGCTCAACTCTGTTTGTCGTGGGAATATATGCAAGGGTCGTTTTCACCTGAATGGTATATTTTCTGAGGAACAAGTATGGATTGACAAAAAAAAAATACAACGAAGTAAATTCAAAGAACTTTAATACAAAGGGGGTAATTAATTACAAGACATGTAGAATACGTATTTGCGTTTAGTTATGAATTTCCAAAAACAGTAAATTCACTAGGGTCTTTGACCATTCTAGTTATCTCTACCGTAACAAAGGTATAGTTTTATCGGTGAGAACGGATAAAAACATTCCAAGAGCCTTACAGGTTTAATATTTTATCAAATTTCCATTCAAACAGACATTGTCGAAATGCTACGTATTGATAGTTATTACAAATCTAACAAATAAATGTTAATATCCACCAGACTGACATAAATCTAATCTCAATAATGTAATAAAATTGGATTGAATTCCATATTGGAATAGCAGGTTTTATTAATTATTTATTTCCTTGCGACATCTCTCTTCTCTAACATACTCTATTAATGACCCGGTAGAACGAGAACTTTCGAGTAATGGAAATATAATGATTTATGTCATTGTGACCCCGTCAAAAACTAGATTAGAACTGTCATCTATCTATCTATCTATCTATCTATCTATCTATCTATCTATCTATCTATCTATCTATCTATCTATCTATCAACTCAATCTATCTCCAATCTATCTATCTACCTATCTATCTATCTATAGATCGCACAGTCAAGACTCTGATCAGACTGTTCTGATTCTTTACTTTGCACACATGTGAAATGTTTGAAATTATAATACCCAGACTCAAATGATATCGATTCAGGGTCTTGCGTTAGCCCAACGTATACAAAAGGTAGCTAATACAACTGTAGTAAGGTTAGGATGTCATCCGATTTGTGTCTTCTAGAAGTCTTTCTATTCAGACCATTATATTTCTGTGTGAGAGACAATTTTGCTTAAATAAAAGCTGGTTTATCTTGTAACAATTAAGTTTAACTTTATAAAAGTGTCTAAGGCTTTTGTCATTTATTACAAGTAATATTGAATAACATCGATATTGTACAATGTTAAATATTGTATGCCGACAAATACATGTTTATGGTGTAACATTGAGTCCATCATTAGAAATTTGAATTAACTTAAAATGAACTGTGTAATGGATTCGTTGAAGATTCATTCTAAACGCAATCAGGTGAAAGGAAAAGGGTATTTTAAATAATTTGTCGACAATACATTGCCGAGTAAATTAAATATGACGAAAAGGATAGACCTCATCTGGACGAAATTATTAACAAAGTTTAATGTGTACCTTTTTCTCAATATTAGAAATCCGACAGAGCGAAGACTTATAAGGAGTCGGTTTTATTGCTTTTTTCACCAGGTTTTATGACAAAAATCCCGCCGTGGTTCGCCAAAACGCGGTAAAATTATGATTAAATTTGCAATAATGACGTGTTCAATCAACCGTGACAACATTTTCCCCATCAATGACAATTTTGGAGTATTATCTTACATGTGCCTAATTGAAACGTTCCAAAAATTTATGGGCCATACAACCGCTCCGACTACATTATACAGTGCTATTCTTCTTTTAATCTTACCGTCGTTGGACGAGCATAATGTCGTAAATACAGCTTTATTCAAGCTGTATTTACGACATTTTGCTCGTTCACCTGTAAAAAAAATTAACACTATCAAAAATCAAATTCATTTACATGCAATTATTTATTGTTTTGAAAATGATTGTTCAAATTATTATAAAGAAATTAACCCAAGACCGCGGGATTCAGATTTGCTCTATCATTTCAAGCCTAACTTCCAACTGTTAATGTCCTCCTTTTTACAACACGCCAAAACTTAAAACTGATCCAGATTGAAAGAAGTTGCAGACGGCGATTTTCAGGCGATTTTTCATTAAATCTTTGTCTATTTGTTTAAATTTTTCCTGTTTTGCAAAATTTTGGACCTGTCCAAATTTAAAGGTTTTGTAGTCGAAAATTTAAAGTGGATTGGATTTTAAAATTAACCATTTAGTAGGGTAGAAAATATTTGGGAAAAGAAGAAATTGCTTGTCACAAGCAATTTCTTCTCTTTCTCCAATGTTTTCTCAATTATCAAATTAATGGGACGTAAAAAACAGGGATTGAACAGGAAAGGGTAAAAAAAACACATTGTAGATAATGAAGAAATTGCTTCACCATTTTCCATAATGTTTTCCAATTTTTTTTTCATGTGGGATGTAAGAAAATCGGGATTGAACAGGAATGTGTTAAATTGGGTTCCAATAGAACTTATTTTAAGGAAATGTCTTTTTCTTCATTACAAATAAAGAAGTTATTAAAGACACAGATACACGTACTACAATATGGTTAACTTACGGATCGTTGGCACCGCCCACCGACCTCCGATAGGGCAGTCCGACTTGGGTAATGCACGACATTATTTGAAAATAAAATGTTGTCAGAGGCATAAAATAAATAATAATATGGATGGTCGGCGAGTTTAACGTGTGAACTGCATGCAGCTTGAATAAGTTGTTGTAACGACGGAAAGCCAAAATAAACTTCATAGCATAAAATGTCGGGGTTCAAAGTTCACTAACGATCTAAATAAATGATTTGATTAGTCAATCGATATTTTGATTGACAGTTGTTATCCGTCCTCTACCACTAAACATCATCGACATACAAAAAAAAAATCAAAGAAAAAATCTGTGTAGATTATTGTTACAAATCCCGCTGAAAAAAATCATCATATTTTACGATTTAATTCATCTTAAGCCTTTATTTAAAAATAATCTAATTTTTAGGTTTGTCTATTAAAAAAACAGGCATTCTGATTGGCCCAAAAAAAAAATTCATAACTCCATGAGCACACAGCGATTTTATATGCTTCCGCACAAAATAGTTCACAACAAAAAGGTATCAAAATTTGTAAAATATTTGCTTTTTTCGCTTGATACTATTAAATTATAAGAAATAATGGTAATATTTTTTGTTTTCATGGAGGTATGAACCGAAAAACCTAATCACTCTTATGTATGAATCCGCTTCGCGTATTCATACAGTGTGATAAGTTTTTTTGGTTCAATCCTCCATGAAAATAAAAAATATTCTCTTCATTTCTTAATTAAGTAACGTTTATACATTACAGCTACCTTATTCAACTGACAACAAAAACGACCTTTTCATACCACCTAAAGCACGCACTGAAATACGCTCCTTCCGTTACTTTATTACTTCGAAAATCGGTGTTACTTGATTGGCTGAAATTTCTAGTCAATAGACTTTAAAGAATTTGTTTGATTCGTCGCAAAGAAGACCTAGGTCATGTTATAAACCGGACATCAAAATAAGTGTTCATTACCAATCAAATTTATCTAATTCGTCATCAGAAACAGACATAAACTCGACAAACCCTCGTTTTTATTTCTTTACAGATGATTCGTTTTAATGAATTCGGTGTTTTATAGCAACTCAAGTGTTGGAACCTGTCTTCGAATAACTATGAATAAATCAGCAGTGCTTGGTAAAAGTTTCAAAAACGTCTTAATAACGTTCAAGAGCGCAAAAACTTCAAGTATTTCTTTACGGATTTTCATGAAAATTTGACACAGAATACGTAATTGCTATTTCAACAGTTTATTAATGCCAATTTCAATATAAATGCTCTTTGGCCTTTAAATCTTCTAATTTTACTATAGCAGCGTTTTAACCCTTTCCCGTTTTGAAAAATTTTAGACCTGTCCAAATTCAAGGGTTTTGAAGACCAAAATTCAAAGTCGATATAAGTTGAAAAATGACCCTGTTTAGGATAGAAAACATTGTAGAAAAAGAAGAAATTGCTTTTTATAAGCAATTTCTTCTTTTGCTTTAATTTTTTCTCAGTTATAAATTCACAGGGGCGTAAAACCAGAGAATGAACAGAAAATGGTTACCCCACCCCTCTGTGGCACTCCAGTTTATTCCCCATTTGAAACGAACGACAAGTATGCTTGGAGATAGATGTCCTCCATTGAAACCTTTAGGCGGTTATTGTCCTTGGATAAAGTCGATAACGACCAAATTGTTAGGGGAAACATGGGACGTAATTGATGCGTCTTTGGAAACCACAAATAAGGTAATGTTCGGTAGAATCGAAAGATAACGTTTCCACCCGATTAATTCCAATTCACTTCGGGTTATACTTCGTTGAGTGATTTGGCGTAACGTAACACCAAATATTTTGGCTTCTTTTCTATCTTTTCCTTAAGTTATGAAGAGTCGTTTTCATTACGAAATCATTTAAACACCCTTCTTTAAAGGTCTGAAAGCGTTAAAGTCAGAAACTTGGAACCTGCGAGACAAACGTTTTTATCCATAATCTTTTAAAGAGACCTTTTAAAAGTGATATTCACGTAATAACGGTACATTTGACACACGATTAACGAACTACAAATAGACGGACAAGACATGTCAGCGACACGCGGTCATTACGCACTATTTGTCAACGTTAGAAAAACAAACTGCCAGTCGACACGTCAGGGATGAACTACAAATAGCGAACATAATCTGACGTCCGATACCAATCTATATGTATACGATGGGACTATCTGTAAACAATGAAATGTTGCGTTCATCACCAATCTAGGCGAAATACTTTGCAATTAACCAATCGCGCCTGTCAATCAAGGAATCAACCGACCAGCGAAATCATTCAGTCAGTCCGGACCTAGGCTTTCATTTCCTGCATTGACCGCCATTTTTGTAAACCTTTTTTGTTGGTTTTGCGACTTAAACGTCGTAACTACAGCTTATTCAAAAAACGAGTCGCAAAAACACCAACGACAAAAAAAACGCCAACAAACGTTATGAAGCATTTTGTAAGTTTGGCGAATTAAACGTCGTAACTACAGCTTATTTAAACAACAGTTACGATGCAAAGGTGGCCAATAAATCATTTCATCATAACGCCGTTTAATACCGAAGTAGAACTTCCTGTCGGAGCCTGGTGGGCGTGGCCAACGATCTTAATTAAACATTCCGCGGGAGTATGTTCAGCTGGAAGCCACATGGGTTACGGACCCTAAACTTCCAACATCTCTGGTCATAACTTGTCTGTATTAAACTATTTCCTGTTCAATCCCTGGTTTTTATGTCCCAGTGTTTTTATTCGGGAGAAATATTGTGGAAAAAGAAGAATTTGCATGTAACAAGCAATTTCTTCTATGTCCACAATATTTTCTACCCTACTAAATGATTATTTTTTCATATAAAATCGATTTTATATTGTCGTCTGCAAAACCTTTGATCTTAGACAGGTCCAAAAATTTTGCAAAAGAGGAAAGTGTTATTTTTTTTTTTTTTTTTTTAGCTACGAATATATAAATGATAAGTTAAATACAAATCTGACCATTCAATAAAACGAACTCGGTTGATCAATTATAACACCATTGATAAGTAATGCTTAAACAAAAATTTACGGGAAAACGCTAGCTCTGCATCGATTTGAGGTTACAACTTTGCTTAATGAAGCTGTATTTAGGACGTTTAGTAGGGTGGTTCATCCTGGTTTCGTATTTACCCCTATACGTGAATAATGGATCGCCACTATCAACTAAACAATCGATTTGCCAATCAAATCGTTCATCTAGTTAGGAGTTACAGTGTTGACCTACGGTATTTATTGTAAACACTTTCATAGGTGAATGACTAAAAAGTCGTAACTACAACTTATCTAAGCCATAAAAGCGATATTCAGACAATCCACTAACAATTTGTTGTTCAAATCCTTGATCATATGTTACTCAAAATCATCTCATTTGAAATCTCGGTGAAACTGTGTTGTTGGAATACAGATGAACTTGAACAGTCGTTCAACCCGTTACTTAAACGTCTTCCGAACCATCAAGTTCAGGAACATTGATAAAGAAAGGTGTTTGACAAGTTTATTAGAATCAATTAGGGACAGTTTGGTAACATGTCAATGCGTCAGAAATCATGTTATGTCAAACCGATGGTGTCTATGTGTCTTTATTAAGCTATCTGCAACCTTTGAAATGACAGATCGTATGTGTCAATTAAAAAGTCGATAGACCAATGAAATTAAATATTCAGACTGGAAATGATCTTTGAACTCCGACAGACTTACACGTTTATCCACCCGTTGGTGGGATACAAATGTATATTCGTCGCGACTTGGGGTCAAAACGTAGCCCTATTAGAAGGAGTCCCACGAGCTTCCAACTGCGCTATAGCTATGGTGGTAAATATTTTGAAAATTGCAGTACTGTTAGGTTTTTTAGTAAAACTAGCTTACTCTTATCCGAAATTGAATATTTTGTTTTACGTTGACTCGGAAAAAAATCTTACAATTTGGATTTACAACTTATTAAGATATAATGCATTACTTGACACAACAGAATAATGAATAACGACAATAATAGCAATCATTTATGAAAAAAATGCGAAATCATTCATCGTCTACTTGATCTATGAATTCTTTCCGTTCATAATGCATTGCCTTATTCCGATACTGTTTGATAAATCGAATGTTTTTGGCCTTAAAGCGGCTCTTAGACAGATTTTTATGAAATTTTGATAAAGGAAAAAATTATTTGCTTTTCCAATGATTGTTAATGTCATTTACACGACATTATTCTTCGTATTAAATGTATTAAGATTCGCGATAAAATATTCTTTCTTCGTGTTTAATATTGAATGTTTTATATTTACTATGGACTACTTTGAAACATCTGAGTTTTCGGATGAGGTCGTTAGTCTTCGGGTAATGTCGATAACGACTGAACTGCGAGCGCAAGTCAATGACGTAATTGGAATGTCATGGAAACCACATATAAGACAATTTCCGGGGCAATCGACAGATAACGTATTTTACCGATGAATTCCGATTCCATTCGGGTTGTACTTCGTTGACTTATAAGACGTCTCGTTACGCGATTTTTTTTTCTTTTTTTTTTTCTATTATGAAGTTATTAATAATCATATTTATTACAAAGTCAGTGAAATCACTATTTTTCAAATGTCTGAAAATATTACAGTTTGAAATTTGAAAATAAAGAACCAAAAAATTTCTTCGTTATCTGTGCAAAAGCCATTTGAAATCCAAGTTCAACAGTATTTCAGTGCTGTGCACCTAATCATGGTTGCATATCATTCCCCGCAGCAATCTGCGCTATAAAACTTTTGTGTAATGTAATATGTTAAACAAACAACAAAAACGTTTTCCCTACTACTTTCACAAGGGGGGGGGGGGGGAGTTGGATACATTTTAGCTCTTTGAAACTCAGGAGGATTAATTGTTTTATTTGTCAGGGACTGTTACCACGACAATATTTTCTGTCCCCGGGGGTTAAATGATATGACATGATATAAAAAGTGTACAATCTTTGTGATCCATATCTGAGACTAAGTCCGTAAGTCATACCCGTCATGGGTAGAATCAACATGCCACCGGAGACGCTAAAACATACCGTGTAAAGTTGATCCTACTTTCATGAGTTAACCCATTTCCACACGATGACGCTATTGGACGTCCCTCAAGAAAAACAATCGGGAAAACATTGGGTAAAGTGAGGAAAAATCGGATTCATCGTGACAAGGGTTCAAAGTTGCGACTGAAGACATATTCTTTAACTAAAATAAGGCTGTGATAAGTGTACTTTTACGCAAAAAGCCATTCTCAGCATGTGCTCATCGATTAACTCTTTCCCGTATAATCCATTTTTGCGTTCCCGTGATACTGTACCTGAGAAAACATTGTGGGAAAAGGAGAAATTGCTTGTAAAAAAAGATATCTTCTTTTTCCCCAATACTTTCTACCTTGTCGGTTGGTTACTTTTCAAATTGCACTATTTTTCTATTAATTGTCGTCTGCAACTTCTTTCCACACTAAAGACTTAAATTGTGGAAACTGCTTTTAAATCTCGGTATGTTTGGCGGAAGGACTTTCCGTTACTTTTCTTGCAATCAAGGTATCAATCTTTTTATGAGAGTATAGATTTCCGCATTTTTTTAATGTGATTTGGTGGTTTTGTCTCATTTTTAAAAAAAAAAATTACCGAAGGCGTTTACAACGTCGAAGCGTTTTGTATGTTCACACAGTTTAATGACAGAATACAGCTAAATCACGCACTACGTTTAAATTAAATACAATGTATAAATGCTTACCATAACGCCAATATCATACGTCAACACAGAACGTCATCAACTACGTCACATCGAATTGTCCGCCATCTACAAAGTTAAAGGGGGTATCGATTGGGGTTTTTTTGTGTAACGGACCTTCTTACTTTCTTTATTCCTACATTTTATTCTATCTCGCGTATTGTTTGAAATATTTTTTTACAAATAATTTTGAAAATAAATTCATATGGTGATTATCAAACAGAAGTTGTTGTTTGTTTGTTTGTTTGTTTGTTTGTTTGTTTGTTTGTTTGTTTGTTTGGGGGGTGTTTCGTAATAGCTTATGTAATATCCTACGTATCAAATTAATTTTTTTTTGAAAGTTGCGATGACTTGTGGGACAGTCACGTGGTGATTTAAACGGATGACCTCGCGCTTTCAGTTTGAAAGAAGCTGCTTGTACCAGCGTAACGTCACCTAGTCGGTTTTCGATTTTGTAAAGATCAGTTCAAAACGGTGTTAAGGATATGTGTTTTTTAAAGGCACTTATAAAAGTATTGTACCCCTAAATATGACATTTTTATAAAGTTGGTTGTTGCCCTTGTCACTTGATTTCTTCTGTTGAAATTGGATCATATAAAAATAAGCTCAAGAGGATATCGTGAATTCTAAAAGTAATGCTTGATTCCACTGGACCTTTGTAAGATACAAAAAAGCACCTTAGCTCATCAAATAGCCACGAAGACAAGAACTGATTCTTTTTCAAGTATCTACCATTCCCAAACAATGGCGCTTTTTGACTTCCCACCCAAAAAAACGTTTGAAACATTGTGGATAATGAAGAATTTCCATGTAGCAAGCAATTAATTTCTTCAATGTCAACAATATTTTCTTCATCAAAAGACAAAAAAAAATAATCATCTAAAAACTGCAACATCTTTGAATTTGAACCAGGCTGAAGTGTATCGTCTTGTAATGAGTTAAATGGTTACTAGTTTGTATTTTTGTGTCATTTTGGAAAATTTTTATTTCTTAGGATTATGAAATCCCATTAACAACACCCCCCCCCCAGTATTCCGGAAGGACAAGACAAGAAATACAGTAGATATAAACAAGTGGTTTGACGAGAGCTGTCAATACCTGGTTGGTAACGCCTGTCAGTTTGGCTATAATCGATCAAATGATCTCCACTATTTCTCGTCCTCCACTAACCTTTGACATCTCTATACGGCCAGTACTCGTGACCACACATCCCAGGGGGTCTTCCGTGATTGATGACTAATTAAGGATTGGTTCTGTTAGTTGCGGGCCTGTTTGACAAATCGTCGTTCCGGTCTGGATGAACGATTTTATTGGTCGATTGATTCTTTGATTGACAGCGGCGATCCGCCAAGAAGGCATACTATCACGACCCACTTTCAAATCTTGAAGTCGTGGATCTATGAGGCGACGATCCGTACAACTCGTAGCGGAAGTGAACTTGTTGACACTAGTACGGGGTAACAAGTGCACGCCCATCGGTTTGTTGTGCAAGAGTTAATACCTAACCTGAGGTCGAAGGGTGCGATACTAATTCCGAATTTCGCTTTCATGTTAAGAGATTTCTACGATTAATCCAAAAATGCACATATTCTATAAAGAGATAAGATTTTAAATGCGCCAAACCGCAATTAACCAAAATCTTGGCGGCAATTAATTCATTGACAACTAAAATGATATGGCGTATAAATAAGCTTACTTAAGGGTCGCGATTCTCTTTCTGCACAAGCACTTATTATCAAAGATACGTTGATAAAAGAATTTACTTATGAACGTGAAAATGTAATGGCAGACCGCGCTTTTCTTGCTTCTAATATATGTAATACCAAATGCAAATTGAACGTATCTAAAATGAATTTGTAAAATCATTTGAAAAAAAAAAGAATTATTTCAGTGTTACCACAAAAGAAACCGATTAAAATGTACAAATATATGTATAAGTATGGTATCAGATATTCTTTTATGAGTTTTATATCACTATTTTGATATCCCTTTGTTCACTCTTACACAGCCATGTTGGTTCTCTAAAACTTAAAACTGATTTTCAACATGTTTTCAACAATTTGAAATATTTTGTGATAAAATTTCACTTGTCTTGGGGTTTGTAGAGTGTTAAGTGATTTTTGTAGGAGCCAGAACGGTTTTAATTTCTGTACATTTTTTTCATTTCTCTTCGACAACTTTAAGAAGCGTTTCCAATTTATTGTATATCGCAGTTGTAGGTGTACTCATATCAGCGTCAACAGTTTGATTCATAGCATGTTTTTCTCGTTATTTCGTCCACGGCGGTAAATGGTTTCCGCGTTTTTGTTTTATCGTGTGTAATATTCTCAACTGCTACATTCATGAATCAGATTGCATCGAGCTTGTCTAACACCGTAGTGGCGCCAACAATCGCAGAGTCGATTTAGCTTGAATAATTCTTGAGCAATAATGCTTTTTCCATACTTCAAATGAAACAATAATAAAACGTGCTTAATGTTCAGAGATAACTTCATAAAGCTGCAATAAATTGTCAACTTTAAAGGCTGCCGTAGGTTCGAATTATTAAGTGCTTGGAAATGTTATGTAAAGCTATTACACAGTTTTGCCCGCCCGTTTCGTATCTAACAAGGAAGGGATATAGCGAGTTAGGTAAATTGCTTCATAAAAATGATATACGTTCATACGGATATAACATCAGTCTTTTGAAGTTGATACTTAATATCTTTACATTAATTATAATGATTAATATAGGACCCGACCCATCAGAAAACTGAACAATATTCCTGGAAAATACAGACAAAAGCATTTTCTTTAACCCATCACCCTACATAATTCTGTAAAAATATAATTTCACCTTTTTTGGAGTTGAGATTGTTGTTGATACACTCTTCATAGATAAGGGAAAATATGCCATGGATCACATTCGACAGCTGTTAGAAATAGACAGTACCAGTCTTTTTATGGAGTAATTTTTTTTTTTTTTTTGACAGATAAAACGAGGCTTTGTCGAGTTTTTACCTGTTTTCGTTGATAAGTTTATAACAATCGGTATTTTGTTAGTTCAATTTTTATATTCTTTTTATGATATGATATTCGATTTGAGATATTCAGAGATAGATACATCGACGTTTGTAAAATGACGTCGTTACATTCATGGCGTGACGTCATTTTCATGGTAACGGAAAGGCGTTACCAAAGGCTTTAGTTCATTTGCATACGCTAGTGCTGTTTAACCTATGTAATATCAAAATTATTCAAAAGGTTAATTACACTCCCGAGTCAGAGATATTTTTGTTGCTGTTGCTGCTTTTTTCAATGAAGTTTGAATCTGAAAGTCTAGTCACACTGTATGAATACGCGGAAGTATCAAAAAAATCAGCCAATCAAAACGCTTGAATCTTGATAAAATTATATAAAAATGAATTACTATCACTATAAGCCTTTGAAGATATTGGCTTATATATTTGCACATATGCTTTAAAATGCATTTTTTTATATTCATGTTAAGATGCTTATCACGAAAATATCAAAAACGAGACAATACGATTATTACCCCTAAATAACTCTACGATGTTGAAATGTTACAAAGTAAATGCAGAGAGAAATTTTTAAAAAAAAAATTGGACGACCAATAATTCTCATATAATTTGGCATGGATCCCCAGAGTCAAAATGACTACGCAAGACATATACATTGTCCTCAATGAAAGATTGTATTATTTGGGCTTTTTTATTTGCATGTTTCAATAGGATTTAACGCCACTTTCAACGGTATTTCAGTCATATCGCTGCGACTGGAGCACTAGTATTTCTCCTACCTGTACTTCCACTACATCCTTTCCGAGCCTCCACCTGGTAAAATTACTTAATTTACGATTATTCACCAATTGGTGGGAGACATATGTCGGAAATGATATTCCTAATCCTAACCCGGGATCGAAATCTTGGAAAAAAGGACAGGTTTAGTCTATGATACTAACATCCGATAATTGCAAGATGAAGGCGCCTAAACAAAATAGTTTATTAGTGATGTTTTTTTCTGTAAGTGTCGAAAAACCAAGTCAAACATTTCATTCAATATCAAATTAAAACGATGGCAATTCGACATCCATTTATTTTTATTATTGCTTGCAGACTAACAGCAGCTAACTAAACAAATTCAAAATTAAAAAGTTCCAAAAATAATTATCTTTGTGCAAAATTGCGCTCTGACGCAAATCCGTGCACAGGTTTTATGTTGATTAAATTCTCCGTTAATCATGTTCCCTTAATCTTAATATTTCTTAATTACTCTAGTGTATATTAAGAGCGATCTCATAGAATTTCTTATGGCCCATTACAGCGCAGAAATATGGGGTTTCTAGTGGTGCGGAATGCTTCTGCTCGGTAGAAATCGCTACTTTTCGGTAATTGATGAACGCATTTCTCTACAGATATAGCATATAATGGTGGTAAGAGGCGATACACGTTGTATAATGACAAACAGATGATTAGCAGTTTAACCCATTACCAGACGACAACATTTTAGACTGGTCTGAATTGAAAAAAAATAAGTACTAAATATGGTAGAACACATTATGGGAAAAGGAGAAATTGCTTGTTACAAGCAATTTCTCCTTTTCCCACAAAGTTTTCTATGACCGTATTTCTTCAGGGCGTCAGAAAATGGGTTACAGCACTAGAATAATTGTAACTAAATTAAGAACTGCAATGCATTCTACGCATTGTTTCTACACCGTAATTTTTCAGTCAAATAATTACAAATATATAATTTCATATTCTTGTTAATTAAGCTCTAAATAACCCATTCCCACACAGTCACGCTTTTTGAAGCCACCAAATAAAATATCGACTTGCATCAATGCTAACATAATGTAGACAAAAATGTGCAAACTTTATAGGTATACAATTCATAGAGTGATCAAAGGTCAATTTTGTCTTTACAGGTATAGAAAAAATTGACCTTCGATCACTCACTACAACTTGTACAACTATAACCACGTTGAAGTATACCGATATCAATACGGGCATCACGTATAGGTGGCTAATGATTCCATTTTATCTCAGTCACCACACGGAAACCGACACTTTTTATATCACACGATAACAGAAATTTAAACAGCAAAAATTCGTTTTTTCTGAATGACAAAAGAATAAACGAACTTTGTAAGTAACATAAATCGTAAAATAATCATGTACTCAGACGCCGAAATTTAATACCGAAATTGAAAAAAAAAAATGCACTGAAAACAATTGCGATAGATGTATGCATAACTTATGCATAAACAAAGGTATTTACTTCAACCACTTCTTTTCATCCGCTACGAAGTTAAAATGTTAAGTCATTGTTTTATTTAGTGCTTTGCATAGGCAGAAACCTTTAACGGTGCATCCCTTTAAATCATTTGTGCAAATATGCTTGATGTATTGGTAATATTTATTCAAATTCGCTCTCTGTGTGGTCCAGTATATGCACGATAAGCTAAAATGTTAGTAAAATCAATTCTGTTATATGGCATTTCATGGACTTACAACGTATGCATGCTTTTTGCATGTGTTTGTGAAGGGGTAATTGTGGTCAATGAAGCAACTGCTGGATATTATACGTCTAATCCGTCAAAACAAGGAAAATACTTTACATACAATTCGGCATACGTCAAAGTTCACTTCAAGTCTAGGTGATTAATTTGATTGGTCGATAGATTCTCTGATTGATAACCGCGATCCGTCAGTAATTTGAAATGCCAAGTATGTGTTCGTATAATGTACTTAAACGGCTACTGCTTTGAAATGTCTTTGACTTCCCCAAGTCGTGAGAGTTAAAGTTAAGTGAGACTTGATATTGGCTTTTTCATTGAAGGCAAACGTTAAGATACTGTATATTTCAGATGCTTTTCGCATCCCGACGGCAAGATTTTAGACTGGTCCAAATTCAAATAATCTCTTCATCTCTTAAATGAAACCTGTTTATTAATATAAAAAAGGAAAGTCACCGCCAAATTGTCCTTTAAACGATTCAATTATTCTACACGAAGATATAAATGTTATATTTCGAACCCTCTCCCTTTTTCCTTGTTTGTATTGATGCCTGTTTTTTTTTTTTTTTTTTTTTTTTTTTTTTGTCGTCTGCAAATCAGCCAACAAATAACATCAAAAGTAAAAAAGAAATATGAGAAAATGGTTGACAGAAAGCTAATCTGGCCAATCTTAAATCGATAAGAATCACACAAAAAATCGATTAAAATTATCACTTCGATCTCCGGAACAGCTTTAATTATCAACGAAATATTAGGATGGAGATTGCGACTCTTGTTTATGCAAATTAACACCGTCATAAGCACATAAAAATATTTGCTGAAAAAATATACCATTCTCTTTTAACCTAGAGAAATTTTATTGAATTTCATATCCCAGGTGTGCATTTTTACGGCCATAATCTAAACTCCAGATATAACCTAGTCAAAGAGTAATTAGAAAAGAGCTTATAGAAATCGACCATTATTACTTCATTATCCTTATGAATTGGTATTTCGTCGATGGATGACATTTTTGTCGTAAAAGCAGCTAGAAAAGAGTTATAGTTAATATATTTTGGTAGCCTACAAACGAATCGGTACTTCATTAGATAACCCACATTTATTGAAACCCTCAATCTAGTGTGAGGTGCACAATGTGTACGATTTTGCATGCTGATAGTAAATGTTAATTATAATACTCTATTTTAATTAACTAATTTCGACTGTTAGTCAAAAAATCAGTCGACTAATGAAATTATTTCAGCTGGAAGCTAATTTTGAACTCCGACATTCGCCGCCATTTATGTTAAACACTTATTTTTTAATTTCACATCGATTGGGAACAAGTTCTTCCAACTTAGATTAATCTCTCGATTATTCTTGTCATATTTCAAAATGCATATAGTAAAAAAGGTCGGTATTCTGGAGTAATCGCCCCCATTTTAGCTCGTTAGTGCCATTCCCAACCATTTCATACATGCGTGAAGCGCACACATTGACCAGCCTAGACCATCACACAGTGCTGGTAGACTGTTTGCTGCCTGTCTAAAAGAACTGGGTCAGTAGCTTCCTGAAGACTACATAGTAAGTACTCTCGTTAGACGATGCTAATGCAAAGGCTTTTTCTATAAGTTTTTATTAGGCGCTCATGTGAAAAACTTAGAAAAGTGACGCACTACTTATTTGTTCCTATAGAAAGCCGGACGAACTCAGTTGCGGATTAAGAAGGGAATCTGGTTCGTGAAAACCCACCGCTGTAGCCACATTATTTCATGTTCATTGGGAATACAATGTAAATTTGATAATTCAGTCGATCTTGCCAGAGCGACCATTTCTGTTCAGCGACCTTAATCGACCCCCCCCCCTTTTTTTTTGAAAAGCGAAAGCTCTTAAGAAGTGAAGACATATTTCTATGAAGTAGATTCGCAACTAAATCCTATGGTGTTAATACTCATTAGAATCGTCCCAATGAGACAATTCAAATGAGTCCCAACAACACAATTAGCAATAATTTATGTATGCAATCAAACCAATCCTTCATGCTATTTGACTAGTTCCTATTGAGCTTCATATTTAAAGCCAGATATATGTTAAGGTTTTTACCAATCTCTTTCTTTTTGTCTTATATATTTGTTCATTTATTTCTGAACAGAGGCTCATCAACCTATCTCTGTTCTATGTCGTCATATCATTACTTTACTTTCATTGAAATAATTTACGCCTCTTAAATCGAAAATTTAATTGAAGATGCTTCTAAAAGACTACACCTTTGAGAGATTTGTATATAAGAACGACAACTCCTAATTATTGATTAAGAAATTATTTCCCTTTATTACATCTATCTTAATTTGTGGGGGGATGTAAATCCATTTAAGACTTGTAAATTTTAAACTTTATTCAACATTCCCCACTTTACCACTTTACTCCGTCCCAAAATAAAAATGAGACCATGAATGGTTAGAATAAAATTCCAGGACAAACTAATTGGACCCTTAAAATACCCTGTTTGTTTTGTTTTGATAACCTAATTAGAAACTCAATATATATATATTTTCTTAGAGATGTCTCCATGCAAATTGACGGACCGTTGTCCCGCCTTTTCGATGTTAAACGGCGATATAATGTAAAATTTTTGGCCAATTACATAAAACAAAAAAAGTATAATAGTTGGTAGATGACTTGATTGTTTACTAACAGTCTAAATGAATCGTTTGATTGGACGATTGATTCTTTGATTAATAGCGGCGATCCGTCGATTAAATCTGAGTCTGCGCATACGCATAGGCAACATCCGGTTTGTTTGAAATGAACGAGTTTGAAAAAAACATCGACTTTTTTTTGCACTGTAATGAATAGATGCTGGTTGTATATAGAAGGGCTGTATCGAGTTATGATGTACCGCATGTTTTAAAGGCATTCTTTTAAAGTGGGATATGGATGAGAGTTTTCGCTTGTCACAGATTTTAATCACTTTTATTCCCAATCATTATTTTTGAATATTATATTCTAAAAAGTAGATTTGCAAAAAGAGAAGAAGAACAGAGATCATTTGTCAGAATAGAAAATGGTATTTTCTTACATGATTATGCGCAGTCAATATAAGATTTCGCTCGAGGAGTTCAAAGGAATTTTAGTAAATATAGTCGAACGGCTGACCTCACTGTTACGGTCAAGTGAAGAAATTGCATGCAGCAAGCAATTTCTGCATTTTTCACCATGTTTTCCCATTTGTTTTAATTGGTCGGAGACCAATTTGTATAGCCATAAACTCGAAATTGTGTCGCCGCAATTTACCAAAACTGCCCTTAGTCCAACTGCACGTATATTCTTACGGAAAAGAGCAAAATATCATTGCATTTTGCAAGTTAATAATTTAAAGGGGTGGATGAAAACATGACGGTCACATAATTTAAACAGGCTACAGGAACGTTCGCGTCTGACCAACCATATCATGGTGTAAACAAGCATCTTCAAAATGGATGATTCTGCCACATAATTATTTTTCAGCCATAAGTTAATCAAAGTACTGAAAGTACTGTTGGAAAGCAACTTTTATTATTATGCTTTCAAGCTGTCTAAAGAATTTGTTCAAAGTATAGCATCAATTGTTTTCCTTTGATTATATACAGAGCTGTCTAAGAATCTGGTAAGTTTTTTTTCTCCCCGAAAAAAACGAGAGGGTTTAGAATTTCATGAACCTGCTGTCTGCATTTGCTCTTAAACTTAAGTTATCATATTTCCATAAATTTTCTGTTTTGACTTTATACTAAAGCTTGCAGGGATGAATTTACCATAACATTCTTAAAAGACTTGGTTAACCAAGTCATATTTTTTGAAAATTACACACTGGACCAATTTGAAAGAATTTGCGGACGACAATTAAAAGTGGGTGTATTTTTATAAGTAACCAACCTACAGGTTAAAAATTATCGTCGGAAAGAAGAAATTGATTTTGACAAAATTCGAATCAGGGTCATGTGTTCGTGTAAAAATAATATCAGTTCTAATCACCATTTACTTAAATATGGTACACTAGGATAGAACCTACGTGTCGTGGAAAAGTATTTTTTAAAGTTGTTTTTACCCTATTTTTAAAGTCGGATTGCAACGATCTGTCAAATTTTTCAGTGACGACCAATTACAGTGCTTACAGCACTTTGATTCTGTATGGGCGTAAAAAGGGTCATTTTGTGAGAATAAGTTAAAGTGTCGATGTACACTCTGGTTTCGGGTTGCGTTATTTTTCAGTCACAAGAGATTCTGTAACCTCGTCTATGACACGAGCGTTATAGACATTAAAACTCGGACACATTATATTCGCAAATTAATTTTCTCAGCTCCGTATGTGATTTGGGCATGAAATAGAGTCAACCTATATCAGATATACACTTTAATGTGTAAAAGTCATAAAGTTGTATCAATTAGAAGTCTATCTCGCCAAGTCGAGCGAGATTTTACGACAACTCTCTGTGTGGCACTGCGTATCTGACATTGTAATTCTATTTTATTACCGTAAATGGGTTGATCGAAACCAATGTCGTAAAAACCTTGAAATTAAGATTGAAACTTTAGATCTTTAGCCACATCTAACTTATCAATTGCTAAGATCTAAATTTTTATAAATCTCAAGACTGAAAATGAAATGGTAAGAAACATATAATTTCATTCCTTGTGACGACTGAACGTTTAAGTAATGCACTAGCTAGTGCAGAAGGATATAACAAAGGAACAAAAATAATCCTCGAAAGTCATTTCTGACATCGACATCATTTAAAGCGGTCGTTCAACTAAATGAAAGTTAGAAATGAGAAATCGTCCTCAAGAATGCATCCACATAGATTCACCCTAGAACGAGGATATCTTAGTTTGCTTTTTGAAACGATACTAAAAGAATTCGGTGTTGTATCCTTATAAATCCTTTCTTCCTACATTCCTTCGTTTGGTTAGCTATCTTATTTGATTTTCCTCATCTGGAATAGGATTTTGTATTTTCGATCCTTCTGCGTGTTTTTACGATAGGAGGGCGTGTTACCTTTTGATGATTTTCGTGTACAGGCAATGAATATGGCGTTGAAAAAAAAGTAAACTTTCTGATTAAACGGGAAATTATAAGACAGGAAATTTGATCATACGAATCATGGTAGATAATTTGAAAAAATGTATTAATGACAAGAAATGCTTATATAAACATGTATATGAACACTTAGAGCGCGTTTGCTTCAACTTATTGTCGTTAGTATTATGAATATATCGCCAGTAGGCGGTCAAAAAACACTTAGCTATACCTTCTTCAAATTGCAGTTACGAGTTTCTGGTCGCCCACCGACGATGTCGTCGTTGGATAAACAAAATGTAAATACAGCTTTATAAGCTGTATTTACGACATTATGTTCGCTTAACGACCATACATATAGGACAATGCAAGCCTGTTTTGTTACATTTAGTGACTATCTCGCAGGCTCCCTATCTAAACCTCCCAGCATAATATGCATATGATACAATAATCAACAAGTCATGGGGCTTTACTTTATTCAATCCCTGTATTAATAACCTATTAATTAACATTTTGTGTGAACATAAGCCACAAAATCTCTCGATCTGGTATCCATAGAAATGAAAGAAAAATTTCTATTAATCTGAGTAACAGAGATAGCAAAGTTCCCCGGCAAATAACACCTTCAATATAGACTTAATGAAAAGTGCCCTGCTTTATAGCAGGGGATTAATAGCGGAAAATCTTAAAACCAGTTTATGACCGTTTTATGGTAGCTAGATAAATATTTTAGTAATTATATTAGCGTTTTAATGGAGTCCATAAAGAATTGCCTAATTAATTCGTCTCCTTTTATATAATCTCAGAGCAGGGAATTTTGATAAGAATACCAATTCCCCCAACGAGATTGTCCCAGCCGATGGCAAATGATGCATAATTGAATTTATTCGACTGAAACGCACTCGGTAGAAACGACTGTGTCAGTGCTATGCTCGCGAGCTGCGACACATATCGCCAGTCAGCGATCGAAACCTCGTAGCTACATCCTATCTAAACTGTAGTTACGAGGTTATGATTGCCCATCGAAGATGTGCACATGTATGCCAAATTTTACGAAGCAAATAATTTCATAGTTCTATAAGTTTCCGAGACAAATAATATGGAATATTCCCTTTTAATTGATGGATCGATGGCAACGCACACTGGAACTCCGACAGGGAGTTCGATCGAGGTAATAAACGAAATCATTCTGTAATGTGTGTGGTCATGGACATAGAATTAAACTCAAATCTCGTTGGTTTGCGATCTAAACCTACAGCTTAAATAAGCATGATCGATTGATTGATTAATTGATTGAATGGGGTTTTAACACCGATTTGAACAACCTCGAAGTTAACACAGCGAAGTTGACTTACAAATGTGCTCTATATTTATCACCAGTTCATGGTGGGGTTCTAAAAGGAATTTCGGTAAGACAACCACTTATCTTAAGACTTTAACCCATTCCCACACAAGACAATTTTAGACTGGTCCAAATTGAAAGGAGTTGAAGACGACAATTTTAAGTGTGTGAAATTCTATTTTTTTTTTTTTTTCAACTTTCTCGGTAGAAAGCATTGTGTAAAATGAAGAAATTGCTTGTCACAAGCAATTTCTTCATTTACCACAATGTTTTCCAAAGTATTTTTTATTGAGGGGCGTCTAAAAGCATCATTGTGTGGGAATGGGTTAAAAAAAGAGTAAATATATGATTGTGGTTAACTGTATGTGAGTATTGCACATAAGAATAACTTATGTAAGACAACTCTAACTTCATTTCGACATATCACACGTAAGGCAAGCATTTCCCAACAGAGCTTTGGCAAATCAACTTTCGCCGACTGTTTCATATCTCGATCTTTTCATGACAGATGTTTTGTTGACTCGCTCGAGGTAAACAGATTGCTTTACATCAAAACAAATATTAATACTATGAATGATTTTCCGGACCACACACTAAAAACAATGAACGATGAATCACGTGACACGGGTCACATGGTGCGTAACTCTTCATCAGTAGTTGTCATCGCGATGTCAACCGAATGTCTCCAACTACTGCATCCGGGGACCTAGAAATATGGCTACCGGCAGATCATTTTTCGTCGAAAATTCGATTAAAACACTCTAGTGGCAAGCTTGTGATTGTCTCACGTTTATTTGAATAACTTTTTGCATCTCCCTGCTAAAATATCTCCTAGCTTCTGATAAGAGGATGTTTGAGTTTTATCGAGCTGCAATTGTCTTGTTAAATATTGATTCGAGGACGTCATTGACCGACAAATTGTCATCGGCGGATTAACTTTCGTTCATCAATCCGTGTAATCTGTCTGTAGATTCTGACAGAAATTGTCGAATGATTTGAAATGAGCCATGTCACAACTTCTTTAACATGGCGCTGTTTTAATCATTTATTTCATTAAAGGGACAAATAGAAATAAGAAAAACAGTATATGTTAGAGAGACCTATTTTAAATGAACAAGAGGTTAAAGAACCACATATAATCATTCTCGCATTCGTTTTCATGACACAATTTATTCTGCAAATAAGACCGTGATCTTTTGTCTTAATCGAAAATTTGAAATCCTTAGATTGGAAATACATATACAGCTATAACCATTCTAGTTCAGAGCTAAAGATAGAGGGTATAATTCGTATTTTAGATTGAAAAATTTCACCAATATTACCATAAACCCTATGTTGTAGGTACTCATTTGAATCGTTTAGAAATTAGGAATTTAGAGTGCGCTTACCCCCTCTTATCTAAAACTCTGCTAGTTTTTCATCGTAACAAGCTGCCCTTTCGCACTTGCTATTAAGACAACCAATTCGTCTCATATATATTGTGTTTGACTAAAAATACATTCTTTGGTGGTTTGTGCCCAAAAGATGCGTTTTTAATTACAAAAAGGTAGTGGGGTAGAATTAACCATCACTTTGGGGATAGGTTGACCTGATAACCTAGCTTGCCCCGACCAAAGACTTTAACATCTTTCAGTCAGATTATCGACAACTGTCTTAAGCCTTTCCTGGATTCATACAGTAGAGTAGAAACCAATTGTCATAAGCAATTTCTTCTCTTTCTACAATGTACTCAATTATAAAATCATTGTCATGTATACAAAGACAATTCAATGAGCCAGCATCAGGGTCAAATCATTTTTATTTTCATTTTTTTTTTTTTTTTTTTTATTTTATTTTTTTTTTTTTTTTTTTTTTTTTTTTTTTTTTTTGGGGGGGGGGGGGGTAAGAAGTCAACATAGTTAAACAATGCCGACATTCCATTAGTTGATGCTTAAATGAAATGGAAGGAGGAAACTATAAACAAAATATGTCAAAACAAAATTGGAAAAATATAGATTAAAGAATAATCTAATTAGCACAGGTTGTTTGTAAAAGAACTCAAAATCACAAAACATGCTTTATTAAGACAGTTCTTTCATTCTCCGTTGAACTCGTTAAACTCATAACAAAACGACGAAATTTAAGACTGGTCCAAATTGAAAAAATTTGCAGACGACAATCACAAGTTCATAAACATTTTAGCATTCTTAGTAGAAAACATTATGGAAAATGAGGATATTGCTTGCTGCAAGCAATTCCTTCATTTAACACGATTTTTCTCAATTGTTTTTCGGGGGGGGGGTGTAAAAAGCGTCATTGTAAGGGACAACCCCTTGTTTCCTGTTGATGGTTTCGTACAAATATAGCTAGACCGAACAACAAAAGGAAAAGGCTGTGGAAAACATGGTGGAAAATGAAGAAATTGCTTGTCCAAAAAGACAAAGACATTTCAAATTTGCACCAACTTGATATTGTCATCTGCAACCTCTTTCAGTTTGAACCAGTCTAAAATATTCTCGTGTGGTAATGGGTTAAAAGAGAAGCACATTGCGAGAAGCCAATCATTGATTGGTCTTCAGGTGTATTTCTGTACGGACATAAAAGAACAAACATTTTATTTGTCGGGATTCTGTTAGATGTTGTTCTGCCAAACAATTTGACTGCATGTAGTTAGTACGGCCATTGTGCCATTGTGCCATTGGTCCTCTAAGATATAAAATAGCCCCCCTCCCATTTCACACAAAGTCAAGGCCCAATTGACCTAATGCGGCCGCCAATCAAAGAATTAATCGACAATTCAAGTAATTCAACTAGAATCGAAGTTAAACTTTGGACTCCGACATTTATGCAGGGCATTTCTGTTGGTTCGGCGACTTAAACGTCGTAACTGCAGCTTATTCAAGCTGTAGTTACGAAGTTTAGGTCGCCAAACAAACATTTTACTTTCTTGTAACATGAAACCTGCCATATTGTTTATCAAAATAACGCAGTTCGGTGTCAAAGAGGAAATTCCCGTCGGAGTCAGTGGGCGTGGCCAGTGGAGTAGGTGGGCGGAGCCAGCAATCTGTCAAGTGGTATCCACAACTCTCACTTTACTCATTCTCAAGTTTTATCTTATTAGGGGGGACAACAATTTAATTAATTAAAGTCTAGAACTTGAAAATCTGTCTATTTCTTGAAAAATGGCTTGTTGTGTTTATTCATTCGAGAAATTACTACGTGTATTTTATACTTTGATAATTATATAGGATGCCACTTATTTGGACAAAATAGCCAAAATTTTCAATTGGCGTTTGCCCTTAGGCTCCCTAAAATACAACTTAGATTGAATACTGTATATGTAACAAGCTTTGAAAAGCGAAGTATTATCATAGCATAATATTGTAACCTAAAATAAGCAAACAGGAAAACACATGCTTCCTCTACATTTCAAAGTTGTTAAACAGTTACAAATACAAGATTACAAGTCATTCGACAAAGCCGACAAAAAGTAAAACATTATGTTTTTTGTCTTGTTTAAATCGAAGAATGTCATATGTGACATAATTACCGGAATGGGACGTAGCCGGACCACCCAACTCAGTTGTGTAGTTCAGTTTGTTTAACTTAACAAATGGTTGACGGAGCATGCGGTAAGACAAATGATCTCACAGCTCCGCCCGGCCTCAAAAAATGGGATTTAAAAACTGTGTAATTCATTCTGCTTTAGGGCATGACTCAAAGCAAAACATTCTGAAAAAGAAATGCCCCCCTCTTCCAACCAACATATTTCTATCAAATCGATTTCATAGAAATATGTTGGTCTGAAGAGGGGGAGCATTTCTTCTTCTTTCTCAAAATTTCGTCAAATTGTGTATGTCGTCTGAAATATTTCTCAATCCGTACTAGTCCAAATTGTGTTAATGAGACCTATTACCATACAACCTTGAATCTTTTACCGTGAAATATATATGATCGTGAAAATACCTTAGGGAAACAGTTGTGTGTGACAAGCCATGTCTCCCTTTCTTAGACTGTTGTTGTTGCTTTTGTCCTATGGAGCTTTTATTTTCCATCTATACTTACTTTGAAGTGTCGTCTTCACTCTCTTTGAATTTGGACCAGTATAAAAAATGTCCTCTGTAAATGGGATAAACGACAAAAAGTATTTGCTGCTATAATAATACATTTTACTTGAAAGCGGCATGTCATGTTTCTAATGATTTTAATTAAAACGTCTTCAACCTGCCAATGTCAAAGATAGCATGTCGAAATAAAAACTATGCAGCCCGTGTCGTTTTCGGACAAAAAATAGCAAACGGAAGAAAATCTTATTTAACTGGCTATAAAATGATCTATCTACATGGATTGGCAATGGTCGTGGATAAATGAGACCTTTGACGATTTGTTTTGTCTTTTTTCACGCTAATAGTGGCAGAAAATCTGAGTTGAAAGATGGGCATAATTCCTGAAAAAGTGCGTTGACTGTTACCTTCGATGATACTTTAGCTTGCTCTTTTGATAGAGAACGCTACCTGTTACAGTGATATTGTGCGCCTTTTCGATTCTTGTTACAGCGATAAAGTGCGCCTTTTCGATAACTGTTACGGTGATCAATTCGGATCAGATCCTGTATGAAAACTTGGTATCGCTCAGAAATTCACTTTGTTGAAGCATGGGGGTGGTGCATAGAGCTCATCGGGTGTTTAGATAGGCTAGCCAGACCGACCCGTTGTCGGTGTATAATGTCGCAAACGCAACGCTGTCAAGTTTCACGTCATTAGATAAATGACAATGATACAACTCTTTATTGCCCATTAAAATTTTGAAAATCAAATAAAAACATTTTTATAACTTGATTGCAAAGATGATGATTTTTTCACACGACGCACAAGGTGTGTGAGTTATTCTTTTACCAGTTCCTGTTCAATCCCTTGTTTTTCGTCCCTATGTATTT
Organism: Fragum fragum; assembly: GCA_946902895.1. Lineage (NCBI taxonomy): Eukaryota > Metazoa > Mollusca > Bivalvia > Cardiida > Cardiidae > Fragum > Fragum fragum. The sequence goes on from OX336372.1 coordinate 40,678,386, forward strand.
GTAATTGAGAAAACAGTGTAGAAAAGGAAAAAAATTGCTTGTAATAAGCATTTTTGTTCTTTTTCCACAACATTTTCTACCCTACTGAATGGTTATTTTTCAATTTAAATCTACATTGTTCTTTGAATTTGTCTCTAAAACCTTTGAATTTGGGTCTAAAATTATTAAAAATAGGAAAGGGTTAAAAACAGTAATAGTATTTTTTTGAAATCCAACCTAAATGCGGGGGTGTGGAAATGCATTTTCTCCACTTGTCCGTGGATAAGTTAAGAGACGATTTTCTGCTTGTCCATATTCAAAAATAACTTGTCCGCGATAAAAATGAAGAGATACTTTTGAGGAAAAAATTGTCGTTCATGAAGAAAATGCTGGAACCCAGCATTTTCTTCGTTGACAACATTTTTTTCTAACCTCCAATATAAATATTAGGATGATATATGTTTGAGATATTTTAGATATATCTTCATTTACCCTTCACCTGGACAACTACCCTTGAGAAATGTACTTGTCTGTGTGTAGAAAAGCCCATGTCTGACAAGTCAGGCTCGGGAATTCAACACCCCGCCTGATTCGAAAAATAAAATACCTCTGGAAATGCGAAAAGAAGTGGTTGTGCCACTCTGAGAGTGCGTGACGATTTTTCGTTTTTAAAGCATCATTCGCAGAAACTAAAGCAAAATTTACCAATTTATGGTGTAAAATGTCACTTTTGTAGAAGCACTCACTTAACCCTTGTCGGGTTTTTTTAACTTTAGACTGATCCAAATTGAAAGAGGTTGCAGACGATAATTAAAATTTGATGCAATTTGAAATGAAACCATCCCATGTAATAGAAAATATTCTGGGAAAAGAAGAATTTGCTTGTTACAAGCAATTTTCTCTTTTTCCACAATATTTTCGCAAGTATAAAATCACAGAGCCATAAAATCCCGGGTTTGTACAGGAAAGGGTGAAACTGACAAGAGCTCACTTATCTGTGTTCTTCCGAGGTAGCACTTGTAAATGGCTATAAATTCATTCCCCGGGAGCAATGTTACAGCGAGAGGTGTTTTGATGCTGTTCGTTCACCTAACAGTTTTCATAGAGATGATTTGATTGAAAAGGGTTTAACGCCAATTTTTATAGTATTTCGGTCTCATCACGGCGGCTGGAGCATCTAACCATAGATTCCTGGCATTTCTCACGCCAGTGATACCAATACATCCTAGCTGGAATATGATAATTAGAAGCGAGCTGATTCACTTAAACGCGAGATGCGCGTACGCAAAGATTTTTGTCTAATATTAGTAACAAATCTCTTAACCCTTTCCCGTACAATCACTGGTTTTTACGTCCTTGTGATATAATACTTGAGAAAACATTGTGGGAAAAGAAGAAATTGCTTGTAACAAGCAATTTCTTCTTTTTCCACAATATTTTCTACCCTCCTGAATCGTTATTTTTTAAATTGAATCCACTATAAATTTTCGTCTGCAAAACCTTTGAATTTGGACAGGTCTTGAAAGATTTAAAACAGGAAAGGGTTAATCGATCGCTGCTATTACGCCTGTCCTATCCCCGTCTTATGGGACGATTCAAATGAGTACCTACAACATAGGATTTTATTGCATTCTGTACTGGTGGAATATTTGAAATTTAAAATACTTATTATGCCCTCTATCTGCGGCTCTGTTGACGGACTCTTACTTTCCAAATTCTTTAAGCAAAACGAACCACATAACTAACTTGTACATCAAAATCCGCGTTACACCGTAATATACCTCATCTCACATGTTAAAGATCTTTTAACCCATTCCAACACAACAAAATCTAAGACTGGTCCAAATTGAAAGAAGCTGCAGACGAGAATTTTAAGTTGATGCAATTACCATTTTTTCTTGTTTTAGGATAGAAAACATTGTGGATAATGAAGAAATTGCTTGATACAAGCAATTTCTTCATTTTCCACAATATTTTCCAAAGCTTATTTCTTGAGGGGCGTAAAAAGGAGGGCTTGTGTTGGAATGGGTTGATAAGCAGTGAGCAGATTTAAGGGTCGGTTTATTCGTGGCGGAGGTCGGTGAATCTTTTTTATCTACATGTTAATTCGGGGATTTACGATTATCGTACACAGATCGACAGACAATAGGCCTCCTGCGCACCGCTAGACCTATCCATGATCCGGGATGGGGGTCTACACTGTACAATCGATAATGGTAGATTGGGACAAGATATCAATGTCGACCATGTCGAGTTGAATACAGCATTGTTTAACGAATATGGCCATAAATTTGATTTTTTTAACCCTTACCATTCTCATCAAACAATAATTTAATTTTTAGTTTCGTCAATCAAAAACGAGCGTTCTGATTGGTCGAAAAATTTTATTCATAACTCCACGAACGAAATTTTGATCACGCAGTGATTTTGTATGCTTCCGCACAAAATAGTCCCCGACAAAAAGGTATCAAAATTTGTATTTTTTCGCTCGATGCTATTAAATTATAAGACATGAAGAGAATATTTATTTGTTTTCATGGAGGTATGAACCGATAAACCTAATCACACAATGTATGAATCCGCTTCGCGTATTCATACAGTGTGATTAGGTTGTTCGGTTCATACCTCCATGAAAACAAAAATATTCTCTTCATCTCTTAATTGTAAATTAGCCGAATTCGAGTTATAGGAAGAAAGATGTCCTTATAAATTGCTTAATTTCATTATTAGTCCGCCAAACTTATACTGTAGGTATTCATAAGAATCGCCTTCGATTAATGACCACAACATAAGATTTAAAAAAAAAACAACTAGCAGATTGAGATCACGCAAGCAATAAAAGGTCTATATTCAAATGAATGTAATAGGGGTGAGAAACGATGTTTCAGCCATTCAGAATAAAGAATTTTTGGTGGACAGAAAAATCTCAAAATTGTAAATTGTAAATTGTCTTGCCTTTTACATTTTTAACTCAATCCCTTACGCCAACATTTTAAACTTGTCCAAATCGAGAAAGGTTTCGGTCGACAAAATAAATTGGGTTTAAATTCAAAACCAAGGGTCATGTGAGGTAGATTTTTAAAAAATATATGAAAAATTGCTTGTTAAAAGCGATTCTTCTTTTCTCTCATTGTTTCCATAGCTTTATTTCTTCTATGCGTTAGCAAAAGGAAGGAGAGGGCTTTCTTCATTTACCAGTGTTTACCCGAGCTTTTTTCTTGAGGTGCGTGCAATAGGGGATTGTGTGAAATGGGCTTAAACAAGTAAAAAAAGAATCCAACACTCGAATACTTATAATTTCAGTAGACATGTCGGTAAAACTAGTTTAAAGGTTTTATCACAAGGACTGAAATATGAGATACCTAAGTGCAGTTAAAGCAGAGCTATAGGAACATGTGAATGTTTTTGTAAGACGACGACACAGACGCGGTTGCAGACGACACAAGGGCTGTAGTAGTACTAAGTAACAAATCGCTGGCCCCGCCCACTGACTACCTAGGCCCCTCCAATTAACTACGTCAGGAAGTTCCGCTTCGATTTTTAACAGCGTTATTTTGCAAAATTTATGGCCAGTAGCATGTGAAAATGTATAATGGTTGGTTGGTGACCTAAACGTAGTAACTACAGCTTGAATAAGCTGTAGTTACGACATTTAAGTAGCCAAACAAAGAATAAAGTTTAGCAAAATGGCGGCCAATGTTGGAGATGATATAGCTCAGGTCCGTGCTGAATAAATTATTTGATTGGTCGATTTATTCCTTGATTGACAGACGCGACTAGTCAATTGACTAACAGCTTATCCAAGCTGTAGTTACGATTTTTATGTCGCCAACCAACTATTCTACTATTTTGTTACATGCTACTGATCATATTGCAAAATACCGCCGTTTAAAACCGAAGCGGGACTTCCTTTCGGAGCCAATGGGCGTGGCCAAAGGAGTAAGTGGGCGTAGTCAGTGATTGGTCAATTCCCCGAAATTAGACGAGATTAAAGTCGAGACAACACGAATGATAACCACTGACGGCAGCAAGAATAAAGGCATAAAGACAGACAAATGAGTAGATTGATTGATTGATTGAATGTGGTTTAACGCCACTTTTAACAGTATTTCAGTCATGTCGCTGCGGCAGGACATAACAATGGATAACAATGGATTCCTGGTATTTCTAACACCAGTACTTCCACTACATCCTTTCCTACCCTCCAGCTGCTATCCCACATAGGTTTACGATTATCCACCCATTGGTCAGAGACAAATGTCGGAAAGAATATGTGCCGCCGCCGGGTATCGAACCCATGAGACACCATGATTGAAGATCATGAGACTAACGCGCTACCGACTGCGCTATGACGGCGGCACAAATGAGTAGAGTAATACTATCAAATGCACATTCTTTTCCACACAAAGATCTTTTCATTGTGTCTTCGAACTGATATCACTTTTTGTCCTCAATTTTATTAGATTTTAATTGTATGGCGAGGAAAATCACAAGAAAATTAAATATGAATATTTGGGCAAATTGTCCACCAATATCAATATTGTATCTCACACTTTATTTTTAACCTTTGTGTGTTATTAATTTGCAAAACTTCAGAGCAAGTGTAATGGTATTATTTTTAGCAAACTCTTCAGTTATTATTTAAGTATTGTTTATTCATTTATTTTCATATTTTTAGATTCGAAAAACAAATGGCGGAACGCCGCTGACAATCAGTAATTCGACTGCCGCATCAAAGCATTCATTTAAGAGATGAGGAGAATATTTTTTGTTTTCGTGGAGGTATGAACCGAAAAACCTAAGCACAATGTATGAATACGCGAAGCGGATTCATACAGTGTTTGATTAGTTTTTTCGGTTCATACCTCCATGAAAACAAAAATTATTTTCTTCATTTCTTATAATTTAATAGCATCGAGTGAACAAAGCAAAAACTGTACAATTTTGATACCCATTTGTATAGGACTATTTTTTGCGGAATCATACAAAATCGATGCGCGCTCAAAATTTTGTTCATGGAGCTATGATTTTTTTTTTCGACCAATCAGAACGCTCGTTTTTTATAGACGAAACTGAAATTAAATTATTTAGACTTGAAGAGAACTTTGAACTCAGATTTTTTCTTTATCATTTTTTTGGGTGACGATTTAAACGTCGTCATTACTTCTTATCCAAACTCTAAGGTCGCCGGCCAACAATTCGTCTTTTATGTTTTATAACCCTGACAACTTATTTTACAAAATAATATCGTTTATTTCCTCAGTCGTACAGTACTGCTGGAGGTCAGTGGGCGTGGCCAGCAATCCGTCAAAGAATACTTGTGTCAGTCATTAACATTATCAACACTCTACTCTAGTCAGCCCTATTGACTCATTTATTAGAACACTCGATTTCAAACCTCGAGATCGAGGACCAAATAAAAATACTAATTGTTTTTCGGATAAGACGTTAAACCGAATCCCCGTGTGACGGCGCTATCCATCGAGCACGTTAAAGAAACAGGCGGAGCTCTCAAAAGTTTCGTCCTGTATCCTAACACTATCCCTCGTAAAAATGACCGTCTCCTGGGGACATTGTTCATACGGGCATTACTGCGGTACTAACGATAAATAAACGAAATATAAGCTCTCACATAGAGAAAGACAGACAAACAGACAGATAGATAAAATACACCATGTGTTTTAAGCCATAACGTTATATTTTGACACATGGGACCGGATTGAAACATTTAGTACGAAACATCATCTGTTACAAATGCCATTGCTTTTTCCACAAATTCAACATCCTTACTAACGCTTGAAAAAATATCTATAAGACACGTGGATGACACAGATAAACATCGATTCCAACGTGATTTGGAGCTATTTTAGCTTTTAGAATAAGGGATTTTGTATAAACCAGCTAAAATGAGTCTATTGTTGCCAATTTGACAGGTTTTTGTCGCTTTTATAATGTAGTTAGATTTTGTATCGATATGTTTTCATGCACGCACTTCGGCGAACGGTAAAGACAAACGACAGATGTTCTTTCTTGCTAATTGTTATATTCTGGCATCCGTGAAACATTAACATAAGACATTTAACATTTTACTCCCTAGATTAAGATTTTCCTGTAGAAGCACAACAGAAAATAAAATGGTACTGTTCATATGATTGCTGGTAACTTATAGTAACCCTTTCCTGTTTTACAAAATTTTAGACCTGTTCAATTTCAAAGGTTTTGCAGACGAGTATTTAATTTTGATTTAATTTGAAAAATAACCATTCAGTGGGGAGAAAAGATTGTGAAAATTGTAGAAATTGCTTGTTTCAAGCTATTTCTTCTTTTTCTACAGTATGTTCTCAATCATTTAATCACAGGTCGTAAAAAACTAAACAGGAAAGGGTTAAGAAAGCCAAATGTCATAAAACAATGTGTATATAATCTGGGACGTCAAAGGTTTAATCATTTCTTACAGTCCCTGGTTTTCACGTCCGTTTAATTTACTTAGGAAAATATTGCAAAAAAGAATCTTCAACGTCGATCAAATTGGACCAGTCTAAAAAGCATTGATTAAATTAATACTTGCAAACTCAATCCTGCATTTTCACGTAAATACACTGAGAAAAACACCGTAGAAAATGAAAAGAAGATGCTGATATAAACAATTTCTTAATCGTCTTCAAAGTTTTCTACTCTCCATGATTTCACGACCTTAAAACTGTCGTCTGCAGCTGCTTTCAGTTGGATTAGTCTAAAATTGTGTCGTCTGTTATTAGTTGAATAACGAAACAGTTTAAGTACAAACTCCATTTCAGAAATATGATTCCATTTTTTTTAAGTGCCTTTTAATCATTAGAGACATAATGAATTACCAAATGAAGAACCATTATTTCTCTCTAAGCCTGAATTCTTTTAAATTCCAATCGCATTATTACACAGTACGTCGCTGTTTCAGTTATAATTTAAATGTTAGTTTCGTCTATCAAAAACGAGCGATCTGATTGGTCGAAAAATTTAATTCATACCTCCATGAACAAAATTTTGAGTACGCAGCCATTTTGAATGCTTCCGCACAAAATAGTTCACTACAAAAAGGTATCAAAATTTGTTAAGTTGTTGCATTTTTCGCTCGATACTATTAAATTATAAGAAATGAAGAGAATCACACTGTATGAATACGCGAAGCGTATTCATACATTGTGTGATTAGGTTTTTCGGTTCATACCTCCATGAAAACAAAAAATATTCTCTTCATCTCTTAAATAATTCATAATCTACATAGCTACAGATAGGGGGCTTAATTCGTATTTAAGACTTAAATATTTCACTAATACTTCAATAAACCCAATGTTGTAGGTACTCACTTGAATCGTCTCAGCGAGACAATTCAAATGAGTACCCACAACATTGGGTTTCGTTGGGAAAATAAGCATTTTAGAATGCTTTTATCCCCCCCCCTCTTCCTATGAATCTAATTTACAAATGAATTGTTATTATCAATTCATTGTTATTTCAAAAGATGTTGATTAGCAACAATTTCTATTTTGAAGAAAAAAAAATGACAGAATTAATTCGCTCTCATTGTTTACTAACATCGTCATGGCGAGCAACTGCAGTCTAACTCGATTAAACTTACTGTTAAACGTTAAATGGTGTTAGAGGATAAAACAAGACAGAACCATGCAGGGTAATTCGAGTAGAATTGCAAAAATAATGCCACCATTTGAATACTATGAGGTTTTCATTCGACCATTAACTTCTAAATGTTACAATATTCTAACCATTATGATTAAAGATAAAGTTATCATCTTTAACTAGAAACATTACGGCTGTACTAAATTATTAATAGTGCGTTAATTATGTTATTGCATTATGCAAAATTGCTTTTAAAAATCTCGATACATTTGACTGAACTGTACTCTGTCCACTTTTTTATAAACTTTTCTGTAAATTTCAGTAACCTAAAGAAATTAGATTTATGCCTAAATTAAGTTCATTTGAGAAGTTCAAAAGTAAGTGGTAATGGGTTTTTTTATTATTATTATTATTATTGTAGATTTGTAAACAGATTCTTTCATATTTTCGAAATAATAGTTTTTGCTATCAACTGATAAGCCAAAACAAAACAGCCATTTCCAAAGTTTAATTCATAATTTCAAAACAATTCTATGAAGATACATACATCCGTATTAAATGCGCGTACTTACGAGAATATGTCATAATCAAAGTGACAATGCACTACGTCATTTGCTAACGTGCCATTGATATTCTGAATTCAAAATTAGCTTATTCACGTGCTATAATCTTTAGGGTCGAAATAAGAATTATAACATGGAGCTGTGATGGCATTTTTTCTCTGGTAAAACAAAATGGGTATGGTGCGTCAAATTCAAAAGCAACCTATTGAAAAAGGGAAAATTTTAATAAAGCAAAATTCAGTAATTAAAGTTATTAAACTCGAACAAATTGTCGCTGTATGGTTAAGATGACTTGATAACCAAACACTTAAACCCTCCTTTAAACCCACGAGAAGTTGGTTTTCATTGACAAAATATTTGTCTGTTTAGTCAATGCGTTTCTTTGTTTCGTTTTTATAAGAATTCTCATTAAACCATGGCCTCATTATTTTCATTCTGAATTATGCATCCACATCACCTATTGACGGTAAACTGATCTAGTTTTCGAAAGAAATAAGCAAGTCTTACCTACGAAACCGATTTCTCTCCCCTAGTTCTTCAAGTTATGTTGCTGCAAGAACATACGCACAGATTTATGCTATATAAACTGGCTAATTGGGTAAACAAATCTTCGAGTTGTCGTGGTCGTAAACAGGATCGCATCTAATTCCAAATTCACACACACTATATACATGTTCACACAATTTTGTTAACACTTTTATCAATCGTCCACTTTTGCAGACATGGTAGAGCAAAATACAAAGCACTTTCTACAAGTTGAAAAAGACAACATTACCTATATTTTATATACGTTTTATCCCAATCTGACTGCGATATTGTGTCACCTGACTTGAGTCTACGCGCAAATGATGCTTAAAAACTTATATATTTTATAGCTTATATTTTATAAACTGAAATTTCGAAATGCTACCGCGGTTAGACTAAAACAGTCGAAAAGGGTTTTGTTTAAAAGTATATTGTTTTCACGATCATTCTTCTAAACAGCATGGGTTGCACGTGCAGTGTCTTTCCTTAATTTGATCAACAGGAGATCAGTGCACGTGTTATAGATGGATACTGTTCTCTTACCATGAAAGGTAAAGATCGCTCGCCGATACAAAGATAATTGAAGGACCATCGCTTTCTGTCAAAAAGCCGATTTACCAATCAAATCAATCATTTTAACCGGAAGCGAACTTTGGACTCCTGTTATTATGTTAAGCATTTTTTTTTTTGGTTGGTAGTGCAACTTTAATGACGATGTTTAGGTCGCAAACCAACGATTTGCCTTTAATAAATGGCCCTGGCCACATATCTTATATAATAATGTCTTTTGTATGGCTTGGTCAATACATCAATAGATACGGATTATTTTTCTGTCGGTTTTTCGATCACAAACTCCCCCATTCCTTCAGATGATGCCCTGTCTTCATATAATCTCAGTAGTTGAATGGGGAAAAAAACTCACACACACACACACAATCAACTATATGATAAATTTGGGATGCACGACTTGCATTAATTTTCAATATGTTTATGTCGAATGCGGATAAAACTCGATTTTGATGGTGACATATTCAGGGTCAGTTGTGACGTCATATTCCGGATCGCTGGTAATCATGTATGTGGACATAGTTATATCTTAACCAATTACCAGATGGCAAAAATTTAGAGTAGCCAAAATTGAAAAAAGTTGCAGAGGACAATTCAACGCTTATCAAATTTTGAATTAATTTCAACTTTCTTGGAAGAAAACATCGTGGAAAATGAAGAAATTGCTTGTAACAAGCAATTTCTTCATTTCCTACTATGGTTTCTAAAGATTGGGGGGGGGGGGGGCGTCTAAAAGCGCCACTGAGTGGGAATGGGTCAACCAATTACGACAAAATACACATCATCATGCGCTGGGGAAATATAGATTTTCGAAACATTGTGTTAAATGAGAAATTGCTTGTTACATGTGGTTTGTACTTTTCTTACAATATTTTCGACTCGTTCTTGGAATTTACCTTTAGTTCGGCTGTTTTCGGAGAACATCGAGGAATTGCCATAGCCTCGTCGCCGTCTGCGGCGTTGTCGTAATCGTGCGGTTAAAAAACTTTGACAATTTACGATACCTTTAGTATTACCGGATGCAATCAATGGAAACTAGAAAAATGCGTTCTCTTTCAAAAGAGCAACCTATACCATCAACGAAGGAAACACTAAACGCAATTTATAGGAATTATTCCCCCTTTGTTTTCAAATTTTCTACCATTATCCAGCAACCTACATCCGAGCGTTAGGCACCCGTAGGCAATTCCTTTTTTCCTACAATTGAAATGGATTTCGAATTTATCGTCTGCAATTTTAATCACATTGGTCCATTCTTCAGTAATATTGTTGTTGTTGTTGCTGCTATTGTTGTTGTTGTAAGTTGTTTAGTACATCTTGTTTGTTTGGGGGGTATTATTATTATTATCATTATAATTATCATTACGTTTAAGAAACGTTTGTATTATTAATGGAATTTAAGTTACAGAAACAAATGCACAATATATCAGGAAACTTTTGGGAGAAGAAACTTTAAGGAGAAGAATATTTATTATGAACACTTAAATTTTAGTACCTAGCCACTATATTCAAAACCTTTAGTCATAATCTCCTGCTATAAAGAATAATTATTCTAAGCATAACGGCTGCGAATAATTATCTGTTTTCCTACATAAAATAATATTTTGATATGCCCTTAAAATTCATTATTTTGATATGCCCTTAAAATTCAATAACAATTTTATTACAATCAATCCTTCGCCGGCTTACGTTCAAAATTAGACGACCTGTCTCCCCAACATAGTAAAAGCGTGAAACGGGGATATATCGGATTCCTGAAAAAACAAATTATGCCGTCACACGAAAAGGGCATATATTTGAAGTAAGAAAAAGTAACGACTCTGATCAGACAGCGCGAAATGCGCTGTCTGATCAGGGTCGAAACCTTTCGATTTAGGTAGCTTTTTCTATTGCTGAACGATAATTCACAATAACTTTCGAAATACAATCCATGGTTGATCTGTGCTGGATTGGATCTGGTGTTTCAACATCTTCGTTCTACGGAGAATCCGGGTGGTTACCCGTTCGCTTTTTTGTTTTAAATCCATACCACTAGAAAGACCACACCTCAACCAAATGTTTGTTATAATTACAAAACTAGAAATGTGTCACAGACTCGGGTGCCCCAGCATAATTGCTTCTCAAATAACCTTCACTTGTGACCTTGAACGTGGGGGTTCAAAAGCAACTTTACGCAGGACACTAGAACTCTTCAATGGGGGACATCTGTGCTCGGGTTATTTTGAAATGTTGTAGAAGATATGTTCCGGACAAGAATGGGACACCCACACTAACACAAACACAGACACACACTCACTCACGAACGAGGTAACTCTAAAGGTTCGTCGCCCTTTCTTTACAAGGGCATAAAATTGAAAGAAAGAGTGTCCATTTAACACACACACACTCACAGATGCAAAATGCAAAATATATCGGTCTCTTTAAGAAATATATAGTGATCAATCTAATTGATCAAAACATTACTTACGGATTATCCAATTACATCGGTAATTGTCGGATCGCTGGTCCGCCCTCTGATCTCCAATAAGACATAAAACGCCATCATTTTGCAGAATTTATGACCAGTTACATATAAGAAAAGTGTGAAATATTTAGTTGGCGACGTAAACACTGTAACCACAGCTGTAGTAACGACGTTCAAATCGCTAAAACCAACAAAAATGCCTCACATAAATGTCGGCCAATGTCGGAGTTCAAAGTTAATTTTCGGTCTATTTGAACAACATTGATTCGATTGATTCTGTGGTAGATTTTCTAGGATTAAACACTTTTGAAAGATAAATCACCTGTAAAAACACTAGAACTACTGAGGGTTGATTCATTGATTTATTTAACCAATTCCCACTCAATCCCTCCTTTTTACGCCCCTCAACGAAAAAGCTTTGGAAAACATTGTTGAAAATGAAGAAATTGCTTGGATCAAGCAATTTCTTCATTATCCACAATGTTTTCTATCCAAAAAGACGAAGTGATTTAAAATTCAATCAACCTGAAATTGTCGTCTGCAGCTTCCTTCAATTTGGACCGGTCTAAAATTCCACTGTGTTGGAATGGGTTAATACGAAAAAGGCATATTTCCAAGAAAATAAATGCTGCAAGAAGAGATGAAGGCCTGAAAAGGGGCTTACTAAAGAAAATACCCCTTTGTTGGTGTTAAAACGATTCGTTTATTTTTACGTTATTGGAAACTACATAAAAAGTTGCTCTACGACGTCTGGCCTTTCTAATTAACCCATTACCGGATGACAAAATTTTAGAGGGGTCCTTTTTCAAGGAAGTTGCAAACGACAATTGTAAGTTGATGATATCTCATCTTTGTTGTCTTTTTGCGTTAAAACATCGTGGATAATGAAGTAATTGCGCTTCAAAACTTTTTTGTGTGCACTGGGAATGGGTTAAATTTGTCGTCTGCTTCGAAGAAACCGGCACTTACTTGGTTTGATAAACTGGTTGTACACCCATTACAAGACAACAAAAGTTTTATGCTGGTTGCATACGACAAATTGACGTTTGTAAAAAAGAATCATTTTATCGACTTTCTTGGAAGAAAACATTGTGAAAAATGAAGAAATTGCTTGTAACAAGCAATTTCTTCATTTTACACAGTGTTTCCCAATTGTTTTTATTGGGCGTCATTGTGTGGGAATGGGTTAAGAAGCAGAATGTAGCTAAGATATGAATAATCGTTCAAGCTGTAGCATATTAATCAAACTACACTTTATTTTCTAGCCGCATTGGCGAGCTTTCCACGCAGATCAATAAACAAACACACACAACCCATTGATCAAGTATTTTGAATAAATCATTTAACCCATTACCAGACGGCAACATTTAAGACTGGTTCTATTTTAAAGACGGTAGAGTTTTGGGTTGTTGTTGTTTTTGTTTTGTTAGTTTTAATGGGGTTTTAAGGCCACTTTTAACAGTATTTCAGTCATATCTCGGCGGCTCACCAATACAACCGCTACGTCCTCCCCGCGCCTCCAACTACTCATCCCACCAAGGTCAACGATTATCGACCCATTGGTCGGAGACAAATATCGGAAAGGATATTTGCCGAGACCGGGGATCGAACCCGGGACCTCATGATTCGATCCCCGGTCGCGGCAAATCGCGTCCCACACGTTACAGACGACAATTTCTAGTTCATAATTTGAATTTATTTTTTGTCTTGCAGGTATTAAAAACAGTGTTGGAAATGATAAGTTTGCTTACAATAAGCGATTCCTACATTTTCCGCCATGTTTTCCTAGGTTTTTTTTCCTCGAGGCACGTAAAAAAGGGTTTGCTGTGTAAAAGTGGATTGACTGCAGCAGGGGAAGGGCGTATGGCTGGAATATTCAAATTCTCAAAAATATATCTTCTATCCGTTTCAAATGCCAAGTTTAATGAATTACCGATTGTACATGTACATCCAATTAGGGGCTTATCTTGGGAACATCTAGACGCCGGGGATTTTAAAATCGACAGAATTTAATGAAGATTTCACACCAAGGGTCGGTGTTCTCGTGAAGTTGGTTCACACAGACACCGCTTTGATCTCTAATCACTGCACAAATTATGTCACTTCATAATGGCGTTTTGTTATATCAATCTTACAGTCTATGGAAGGAGGTGTTCTGCATCTTCGTAAATCCGGAAAATCCAATTCAATAAAGAGGGATTAACCCATTTTCAAACGACAAAATTTATAGATTTGTCCAAAGTCAAAGAAGTCGACAATTTGTAGTCGATGAATGTAGAAGGTATTGCGGAAAATGATAATAATACTTGTAACAGCAATTTCTACATTTTCCACAATCTTTATCTTTTTTTTGTTGTTGTTGTTGTTGTTGTTGTTGTGTATTTTTAGAGCACCAAAAGATAGAATGGGCTAAGGTAATTTATTAATTGTTTGAATGTTTCTGTTTCTTTTATAAACAATACATACTCGGTGGGCGACTTATCTAAGCTTTGGTCACGAGGTGTTAGATCGCCAAAGTAAAGACCTAAAAATAGTACTCTCAGTGCTTTCAACCATTTGATTTTTATGCCGTTCTGAAGAAGGATTTTATTCACCATGAGAAGGGTTAACATCTTTAAATCCGCTTTTGGCAGAAAATGCTTGTTCAGAGTTGGGTACCAGTTTTAATCAAACGCTAGCAAGCGTCTTGTAATCCTGAATGCAGGGAAGGTAATAGCTTTGGCTCGTAGGATAAATGTTTAGATTGAGGGAGATCGACCGATTTAATAAATAAACCAAGCGACAAATTTATGACTTGTCTAAATTGAAGGAAGTTTAGACGACGATTTAAAGTGTATGTTAAATTCGAAATAAGTGCAATATTGATAGACAACGTTGTGAGAAAACTGATAATTTTACTTGAATAAGCAATTTCTTCCTTTTCCTAAAACGGTTTCCAATTCTATTTTTCTTATGTTCACTGTGTTATAATGGCATTAGGGTATGGTTGACTACAACAGTGTCTCAATTTTCAAAAAAAAACAACATAAGGTACTCTAATTACCCTCCCGCCGTCAATATTGTAATCGGCCGGATCGCCTCGATGAGGTAAGCCTGCGATTCCGTAATTAAGACAAAGTTTAACCCTTATCATGCTGAATAAAATCCTGTTTAGAACTGCACTAAAATCAAAGGACTGAAATCATTGGAAGCATTAATTACAGGTCAATATTTCTTTGAAGACTGATTTCATTAAAGTTTCTAGTTTGAACTTGAGAAGTAGGAGGTATAGTGACAGATCAGACTGCACATATGTGCAGGCTGATCTTTGTCTGTACCTCCTGCCCAAACAGGTATATGCCGGGTTCAGCATGACAAGGGTTAATTGTGGTACAAATGTAGAATTTCTTAATCATTTATCAAAGTCTAATGTCAAGCTTAACTTTCTTGCATTTAAATAAATAAAAACAATTACATGTTCTTACGATAAATCGCTATGAGATATCGTGTTCTAAAATGAGAATTTGAAGCATGTTATTAGTTTAAACCCAATTTTACACAATCCCACAGAAGAAAAAAGTTTGTGAAACAATGGTGAAAATGAAGAAGCAATTCTTCCCCTCGAACGATGTTTTCTACCAAGAAAGCGAAAGATTTTGCCTGAAAATGTCGCGTACAATAATCTTTGAATTTGGACCAGTTTAATTGTTTTCCATTATTCCATTCCCACATAATTCCTCCTTTTTACGCCCCACAAGAAAAAGACTTTCAAAAACATGGTGGAAAATGAAGAAATTGCTTGTATCAAGCAATTTCTTAATTTTTCATCATGTTTAATATCCCAAAGGAAAGAAAATTTAAAATTCCATCAACTTGAAATTGTCGTCTGCAGCTTCGTTCAGTTTGGACTGGTCTAAAATTCCGCTGTGTTGGAATGGGTTAAGTAATGTCTCAACTTGTTCCAACTGATAGACGACGAGTTTATAATTATCTCTCACTGGATTTGATTATTCCATTCCCATACAACCCCTTTTTGAAGCCCCTCAACAAAAAAGGTTTTGGAAAAACATTGTAGAAAATGAAGAAATTACTTTTCACAAACAGTTACTTTAATACCCACAATGTTTTCTACCCTAATTAAGATTTTCTAAATGCTGACAATTAGAAATTATCGGCTGCGACTTCTCTCAATTTGGATAAGTCTAAGATATTGTCATTTTGTAATGGGTTAATAGATAAGACTACCAGTAATACTGTAAGTATAGAGCATTAGTTGACGGAATATGATTATATTTCACAATGCTCTAAACGAAAGGATTGATAAGCGTTTCTTACTTTCGATTAAAACAGGAAAATAAAGAAATCTTTATGCAAATGAAAGAAACATTTTTAAATGGAAATATGTTTATCCAATCGTGTTTCGCCATTAAATCTTCTCTACCCCACAGATCAAAGTAAAACCACATTCGGTTGTAATCCTCTAACCCACCTCGGTTGAATTGGCGAAGGAGAACAAATATTTAGACTTTCTTTGATACGTTTTCATTTTATAGGCTACTTTAAAGCCCAATAAAACGAGAGTTTCTGCTTTATTCTCGTTATTTACCCATCTACCAACCACAAGCAGAGGATTTACTTTTTGTAGACCTCCCTACGTGGATTTTTTACAGCGGAAATGAGAATACCGTGTTTTTGGAGATATCAAAATATTGGGGGGGGGGGGACCTAGAATCGAAAACGCTGTGTAACCGTTCTAGAATTTCAATTATTTTAGATATCTCGATACACTACCGATTTTCCATAACTCCAAATAAAGGGTTTGGTGAACTTTTCAAATATTTCATTTCTTAACCTATCCACTCGCGTTTGAACGGCCCCAAAAATAAAAGTAGTTAAATGAAGAAATTGATTGTAACCAGAAAGTTGAACAAAAAATACAATTTTTTATAAAATTTAAATTCACGTCTGCAACTTCTTTTAATTTGGACCGGTCTAAAATTTTGCCATCAGCGATTTAGCCGTCTTTACATCTTGATTGAGCTGTGGTTTTTACATTTGAGCATGTGCTTGACATTTCCAGCCATTACACTTGCGCATCATGTAAAGACTCAGATCAGCCTGTGCATCCACACAGGCTGGTCTGAGTCTTCACTATGCGCTCTACTGACAGATACTGAATCAAAGCTTCTTCAGACTATCAGTGAATATTATAAATGCCCTGTGTGCCTGTCCAAGCTGATCAGTGTTTGGTCTTCACGCACATATGAAATGGTTAAAAATGGCACGCAAGGGCTCATTTCAAATTGAAAGAAACGAGTAATATTTTATATGAATGTTGGAGGTCAAAATTTCAATTTCGTTCTGATTAATTGATTTGATTGATCTATCGGTTTTTCGATTCCATCAATTTAGGCATATGCGAAATCAGCCGAATCAAAAGAAATGAAAATCAATTTTCAAAGATAGTTTCTTTGATTGCGGATTTGTTCTTGATTTGAAAATTTAGGACAGAAATCTAATTGTTTCCTTAAGCGGCTATCAGATGATAAATTACGATATATATCTCTATTAAAAAATTCGATTCATAAGAAGTGCTAGATTTCAGCTGTTGCAATAATTTGTAAACGGTCTTAGATTTAATCATTATAATTAAAACTTGAACGATAAAAAGTAATGCATACTTATTAATTTGAGAATCAATTCTGCCATTCCTTTAATATTTTTTACTAAATACTTCGGCCTATGAATATGGTTATTTTAAGAAGAGCAAGAAACTGATAAAAGATAACTCTGGTCACGCTGTATAAAATTCAATTCAAACTTGCATTAAAAACCAAAGGGCTAAAAAATACTAAAATAACTAATAAGGGGTCAATATTTCTTGCTTCAAATTAATGATGTAAACAACTATGCTTTAAACCATTCCCACACAAGGACGCCTTTCGACGCCCCTCGCGAAAATCATTTTGGAAAACATTGTGGAAAATGAAGAAATTGTTTGTTATAAGCAAATTCTTCATTCTCCACGATGTGTTCTACCCAGAAAGTTGAAAAAATCCAAAGTTTCATAAACATTACATTGTGGTCTGCAACTTCTTTCAATTTGGATCAGTCTAAAATTTTGCAAAGTGGTAATGGGTTTAATACGGGAAAGGTGATGTAGACTAAGATCAGACTGTATATACGTGCAGGCTGATCTTTCTTTAACCCTCCTGCAGAAACAGGAACATTTCAGGATCAGTATGACAAGGATTAAGAAGTTTATAAGAAATCACAATTTATACATTTCCTCACATTCTTACACAAACACCTATTTTACTAAATGAATAGTTTAAATACATTATTGCTTGCTCATCCCTTCAGTTATTGTTATTTGAATATTATATCGTGAGATAGATAACCAAATATTACAAGAGTTCTTTGCTCTTTGAAAAAAAACTCCAGTTTTATCTCTTTCGTAAAACAAACACGGGTAAGAATTAGACTGGCCGAGTTGTCGACGGTAATATAGAAAATACGTTTAACTCATTCCCACGGACGCCTCTAAGAAAGAAAGCTTTGGAAAATGAAGACATTGTTTGTTGAAAGCAATTTCGTCTTTACCGATAATGTTTTCTACCCTAAAAGACAAAAAAATAATTAAAATTTCATCCACTAAAATTTTTCGTCTGCAAATTCTTTCAACTTGCAAAAGTCTAAAATGTTGTGGTCTGGTAATGTGTTTAGTAGAACGAAAACTTATATGGTAGCAAACGTTGTGTGAAAAAAGAAATGTCTTGTTATACGAGGGTTTTCTATTTTCCCTCACTGTTAGTAAATGATCAAGTTGTGTTGGATCGGAGTAAGAACATGCTTTATTAATTGCATTAAAAAATCATATGTTACAAAAAATGTCGCGGAGTTACCATTATCATTATACCATCATACTCAGACATTTTGCTGGCGTTTTTGAGAGATAGAAATAATGTTGAGGTTGTTTGTTTGTTGTTTGTTTATTTGTTTGTATTACTCGAAGAAGTTGTTTGTTTCATTGTAATATTTTCCCACGATATTTTCTATCATATAGGGTGTGTTTTGTTTTTTTTGGCAGAGTACCCCCTTTAAAATGTTGTTTACCAGTCCTTTCAATTGGGAAAATTCTTAATCTAAAAAAAATCAAACAGTAATGGGTGAAGAAAAATTCTATAGAAATACATTGTGTGAAAACAACAAAAAACTCTCCCCTTCTCTCTCTCTCTCTCTCTCTCTCTCTCTCTCTCTCTCTCTCTCTCTCTCTCTCTCTCTCTCTCTCTCTCTCTCTCTCTCTCACACACTCTCTCTCTCTCTCTCTCTCTCTCTCTCTCTCTCTCTCTCTCTCTTTCTTTCTTTATTTATTTCTCTCTCTCTCTCTCCCTCCCTCTCCCTCTCTCTCTCTCTTTCTCTCCTTCTCTCTCTCTCTCTCGTCGTTTATGTTGTTATTGTTGTTATCGTTTCATTGGGGTATGCTCTTGTTTTGCTTTTACTGTTCTTGAAAACTTAAACTTACAACGAGAAATGATTCAATATGTTTACGGTACGAAAAGCATTTGCCCAGACCCTTAAACAAATAACTCAAGAATATATCACAATGCTACGATATCAATAAAATACGCATAAAACTGTGGCCGTATTGTTTGCCAAGGAATTGTTATTCCATAAAGTTTTGTATTTTCAAGATGGCGTCACTTTGAAGTCGAATTTAATAACCGAATAAAATGGATTTAATGACGAAGTTAAACCGTGATCCTTGTTTAGATAACGTCCTACTCCATGGTGAGCCTTTCGTACCCTGGACCACAGGGGATGTGGGAAAAAAAGACGCATACCTACTATATTGGTCATAAGTACATGTACACGAAAGGCATAACAATTTCACTTGTTAAAAGGCACGTATGATTATTACAAGTGCAGAAATAAGGCAAAAAACTAATAATTTCGTTTCCAAAATATCATAACTACAGTTATATTAAGCTATTATTACGTTACAGTGTTTTGATATTTTAACGACAAATGTATTCCATTTGAGCATCTATACGAAAGTCACATGTGCACATGTAGAATACACGTGCGGGAGTAAGAAAATATGGATTATAAAAGTTATACATTCAACCAATGCCCTACATTGTACAAACATACCAGCAAACGATTCATCAAATCACAAGATATTCTCAGTTAATTGATGGATCGCAACTGACTAATGAAATCGTTCATTTAGACCGGCAGGGAACTTTAAACTCCTACGTATATTGCTAATACTTTTTGTTGGCTTGGCGACTTCAATGACGTAAATGTGACGTAAGTGTGACGTTTTGTTTGCTCTTTTATACCAATGGCCATGCATTTAAAAAATGAATGTCGTTTATGACATCAACCGAACTACCATGACGGAGTTCAGTGGGAGTCGCCAGCGATCAGCAAATATCAGCTTTCCCTCAGGGAGAGAAGTTTATTTCCGAAGTTTCGACCGAAATACTTGTCGAATTAACTCATTCCCACACACCAAAATTTTAGGCTGGTCCAAGTTTAAAGAAGATGCAGACGACAATTTCTAGTCCATAGATTTGTTTGTCTTTTTTATAGAAAACATTGTGAATAATGAAGAAATTGCTTGGTACAAGCAATTTCTCCATTTCCACAATGTTTTCCAAAGTCTTTTTCTTTGGGGCGTATAAAGGATGGCTTGAGTTAAACGTATAGGTTAAACCCTGCTCGGCTTATTTCTTAAGGAGGTTAGATGGGATCGACTATGAGCTTTGTATAAGTTTATCTACCAAATGACATTATAGTTAGGATTGTTAATGTACAAAATACTATGTACTATTTTATCGACCAAACGGGATTATAGTTAAGACAGTTAATGTATAGATTACCATATACTTTTTCATAGTACTATATTATTGACCCAAAGTGTTAAGACGGTTAGTGTATAGAATACTATGTACTATTTTATCGACCAAAAAGAGATTATATTAAAGACAATTACTATACAAAATGCGAGGTACTTTTGGGTCATACTATTTTACAGACCCAAAGTGATTATAATTAAGATGGATAATATACAAAATACTATGTACTATTTTCTCGAGCTAAAAAGATTATAGTTAGGACGGTTAACGTACAAAATACCATATATCACTTTCTAGACAAAAAGAGATAATAATTAAAACGACTAATAAACTCAATAATATGTACTCCCTGTATCTTATGAAAATATTCCTTACATTGACTTTCTGTTTTTCGTTCTTCATCTAAAAAGATAAAAAAAAAAATGAAGTAAAGTACTAAACGGTCGCAATTCTTATTGTTTTTATTTTTGTATGGCTTTGTTTAAATCGTCAATAATTATTTCTTCCTCTTTCAGAGTCAAGAGTTTGATAATACAGGTATAAAATGCAAATAAACGGTACACTTTTCAACGTTCCCATAACACCGGGACCGGTGTTTCTTTAACAATCAACCCGCTAGAATTATCTCCCGATTTATGTTCTTTTTATGATGGATGGTCACAATTAATAAATTCCAAATGACCCCGAAATCTGCAGCATTTCACGCTCAGGTTTACTCTACAGAGATCTATTACAAGGGCTTTTGGGTTTATTGCCCGAATTTTATGGTCACTCTCGGGGTTACTATGGCAGTCACATTGAGAATATAAATTTAATTAGTACAGAAATAACCAATGAAATCTTTATGTCATTTTGAGTTCCCCACCGTTCTCACCTCAAAGCACGTTATCTCTGGTTCCGGAGATCAGTCGGTATTTTTCTGGCTGATTATTAGACCGTTACTAGTATCCGGACAATTAAAGGGAGATAAAACCTATTTTTGTTTGGTTCGTTTGGTCAGCTGGATTTTGTAACGGCATTTCCTTTGAAGTAGAGGACAGCTAGTGAAGATAAGATGTAGTGTGAGATCTTCTTTTTGTTCTTCCTTAAATTCTCTTGGCCGACTTTAACTTATAAATATATAGAGGATGCTCATTTGTTTTAGTGTAAGATCGTTTATCATTCAACTGGTGAACAACTAAAGCTATATTTTGGAGCGGCGGAGCAAGAAGTGAAAATATACTTTTGTTGTTCACGAAATGAAAGATAAATCGATCTAATACGAAAAAACAAACGATTATTATGTTTCCTTAATGAAAAAAAGATAAAATATGACATTTCCAAAAGCCTGTCATGTCGGGCGTGGATTACAGACAGCCTGGTGACGTCATCATTTTCTTTAGTTCAAAAGATAGATGACGTTCAGAAGCGCGCGATGATCAAAAGTAGGGCTAAATTTGTTTAGCCCATCAAAACAGTAAGTTTATTAACCCTTGTCATGCTGAACCCGGAATATTCCGGTTTTGGCAGGAGGTGTAGACTAAGATCAGACTGCACTTATGTGCAGGCTGATCTTAGTCTATACCTCCTGCTTGTACTTTTCCGGCCAGAATTGTTTATGAAGTTTATTTCTAAAAAAGATATTGATTTTTTAACAATATGTTCTATAAGTGCTTTCAGCCCTTTGATTTGACAGCAATTCAGTAAAGTAATTTAAACAGCATGACAAGGGTTAATTTGATATTTTCACTGGCTGTTTTTCAAGTGATAATTCGCAGAGAAATCGCGATATCATAAAATCTTTAAAGAACTACATTTACTGTAGGTTCTAGCACATGAGTTTTGCTGGTGTCATACATTTATGCGTGACGTTCCCCAAAATTTCACAGATCTGCTCAGGAAAGACCAAGAACAGCATAGGGTAGACTTTGACAAGACTGTGCGGATGAAGAGCGGCTGTGCTATCTGCATTGTCTGATCAGAGTCAACCTTATGCGCTCTGTAGATATCTATTGACTTAACCCATTCCGACCCAATCCCTCCTTTTTACGTTGTTTTAGTCCCTAAAGAAAAAAACTTTAAAAAACATTTTGAAAGAAATTGGTAGCATCAAGAAATTTCTTCAATACCACCCAAAAAGACGGTAAAAATACAATTCTATCAACTTGAAATTGCTGTCAGCAGCTTTGGATCAGTCTAAAATTTTGCCCTGTGGGAATAGGTTGAAGATATTTTGGACGATCTTCTGATACATTTTTATTGCACGTTCTGACTGTCCGGGCTGCTCAAAGTTTGTGCTTCAAGCACTTGTGATTTTGTTAGAAATGCTCATCACAGGCTCATTTCGCATATATCTTTTAGCAATTTGAATTCGGCATCTTCTTTATATATGGGCAGAATATTGGGTCAAGACATCTTTGAAAAATGGTATGTCGATCGATCTTTTCGTGTTGCGTTCAGTTTCTGAGATATTGTTTTGGCAAAAGGGGAAGGGGAAAACAATTATTAAAAAAAAACGTCCTTAATTGACCAATCGCTCGCTCCAACCACTTACACAGTTGGCCCCGCCCGTTGACTCAAAGAAGCCGCTGTCATTGCACAGTCGGTAGCGCGTCAGACTCCTAATCTTCAATCACGGGATGTCATGGGTTCGATCCCCGGCGGCGGCACATATCCTCTCCGAATTTTTCTCTCACCAACGGGTGGATAATTGTAAACCTAAGTGGGGTAGCAGCTGGAGGCTAGGAAAGGATGTAGTGAGTATCGGTGTGAGAAATACCAGGAATCCATTGTTAGGTGCTCCAGCCGCCGCGATATGAGTGAAATACATTATTTAAATAGCGTTAATTTTAAAAGTTCAAAGCCAGTAGCATGTTCTAAAAATAAAAAAGTTGGTTGGCGACCTTAACGTTGTAACTACAGCTTGAATAATATGTAGTTACAACGTTTATGTCGCCAATCCAAAAAAAATTGTCTCCCAAAAATGGCGGCCAATGTTGGAGTTCAAGCTTTAATTCCGGGCTGAATGTATGATTTGATTGGTCGATTGATTCTTAGATTGACAGCGGCGATTGGTCAATTTCCTTCAATGTGGACACGTTTTGAGCTTTTTTTGTAATGCAGTACACTGCTAGTATATTAATTACCTGATCGTGTACACGCAAATATTAATTTCAGGCCTTCTAGTCTATCCAATGATTTAGCACAATTTTAACCAATCATTAATCATTGTTTATTCGTTTATCTATTTCTTGACAGTTAATCTAACACATTTCCACACAATGACGCTTATGGACGCCCATCAAAAAAACAACTTGGAAAACATTATGTAAAATGAAGAAATTGCTTGTGACAAGCAATTTCTTCAATTTAAACATTTTTTCAACCAAGAAAGTTGAAAAAATCCAAAATGTCATCTTTTTTTAAATGTCGTCTGCAACCCCTTTCAATTTGGACCAGTCTAACAATTTGGCGGCTGATAATGGGTTAAAACAGAATCAACAAATATATTTTGGGCATATACCAAAATCAAAGTACTGAAAAGTACTGTAAGCTAGCAAAGCATTGCTTTGTTTGGTAATCTTCTTTGTCAAACGTTATTGATGAAGAAACAAGGTTAAAGTAACCGAGTAGTTAACCCATTCCCACACAATCCCCCTTTTACGCTCCTCAAGAAAATAGTTGTTGAAAACAAAGTTGAAAATGAAGAAATTGCTTGTTACAAGCAATTTCTTCATTTTCCACTTTGTTTTCTACCTAAAGAGATAATTAGAAAATTCAACAATTTGAAATT
Source organism: Fragum fragum (assembly GCA_946902895.1). NCBI lineage: Eukaryota > Metazoa > Mollusca > Bivalvia > Cardiida > Cardiidae > Fragum > Fragum fragum. Next base: position 40,702,716 of record OX336372.1, read on the forward strand.
GTCGCCTGCATCTTCTTTGAAGACTCTAAACAGAGTCATTTTGAACACGATGTGAGCTAAAAACACCTAGGAGATGAACTTGCATGCAGAGTTTGCAATGTTCCTGAAATATATAAGAACTACTTTTAATGGCGTAGGAATTTAGTGGTTAAGCCTCCAGTGGCAGTTAGCACTCGTTGAACTTTGAGACGACCTCAAAATTGTGTCTGTTTACTTAAGCTATCAAAACTGACGCTTTGCTAGCTAAAAAAGGATTTACGTGGGTTGTAAAATCTGGTAAAAGCTACGACCATAATTCGTCATTTGTAGATAGAGGTCAAGAAGTGCTCATTTTTTATTGCAGACACACAATCTGTGTCAAATTTCTTGGTAATAAGTGTCGATTACTCGCTGGACTATTGAGTGTGGTCACGTAAACTGTTTGTATGAACTACTCGAGAAATCTCCCACCTGGAATGGTTACTAACGAACTGACAAATCGCAGCTGTCAATCGAAGACTCATTCGACCAATCAAATCATTCATTCAGATCGGAAGTGAATTTTGGACTCCAAAAGATGCGAATTCATACAATATGGTTAGTTTTTTCGTTTCATACCTCCACGAAAACAGAAGTTTTCCCCATAAGTCTGAAAAATCTTCCTACGAGCATGATAAAATTATGTATCTCAAGCAGAGGTGCACTTTTCTAACTGTGTGAATTCAAAGACGACCCCTGCTCTTGTTCATTGTTGACCTCTAGTCAATATCAAAAGAACCTTGTCATCTTTGTGAAAGGAAATTCGACAACACGAACGTTCAAATATAGTAATACGATATTCATGAATGAATTGATAATTGTACGCAATTCATTCACTTTTTCCTTCATTTAAGAGATAAGGAGAATATTTTTTTTTTATTTCCTTGAGGTATGAAGCTAGCAAAAATAAATCACACTACTGTATGAATGCGCGAAGCGTAATTAAGTTTCCAGATTTATACTACAATGAAAACGCAAAAGTATTCTCCTCATTTCTTATCATTTAATTCTTTTCAGCAAAGCAAAGCATTTTTTATTGAGGTATGAAGCAAAAATAAAAATAAATCACACTACTATATGAATATACGATTAAGTTTTTATATTCATACCTCAATGACAACACAAAGATATTCTCATTTCTTATATTTTAATTTCATCAAGCAAGGCAAAGCAAATATTTTACTAGTTTTGAGTAACATAATATAGATCTACTTTGTGCGCCAGCATACAAAATAGGTGAGTGCTCAATATTTTGTTCGTGGAAGTATGAAAATAAAATTTCAGACAATCATACCTCATGAATCTTGATAGAATAAACTAAAACTAGATTATTTCTAGTTGAAACAATCAAGCGTCTAGAATCCCAGTTATTCATCAACCCCGTACCAGACGAAAATCGTTCAGACTCAATAGGAGTTGGTGGTCTAAAATCAAACGAGCAATAGACGGAGATAATAGATTGACGAAAAAATGTTGGAAAAAGCATTAGTAGTGACAATCACATTCTTCGTTTTCCTCTTTCCCCTCGGTAATAATATATCGTATCGCATCATTAGACTTTCGATTTGTAAATTCCTTGGGAGTTCTGATCCCACCCCTTCTGGGTCTCCCCATGGTCTCTCACTCTCTAGAAGATCTGTCTGAACGTATAATGTCAAAAAGGTGTATTCATGGTTCGTTAGTTGTAAGAGTTCAAGGTTTCAATTATTTATCTTCAAGCGGAAGTCTTCAATCACGTGATCAGACGCCATTACCATAATCATTTGTCGCAAAAAAATCTCAATCAGCCCGTACGTCATTAATTAGGTTGACGTCTTAAACCTTTACTGTTCAATGCCTGTTTTTTTTTGCGTTCCTGTGAATTTAAATTGAGAAAATATTGTGGAATAAGAAGAAATTGCTTGTGACAAGCAATTTCTTCTTTTTCTAAAATATTTACTACCTTACTAAATGGTTATTTTCCAAATTAAATCCACTTTATATTTTCGTCTGCAAACCTTTGAATTCGGACTAAAATGTTGCAAAACAGAAAGAGTTAAAGAAGGTTACTTGCCTTTTGAAACGATCCTCATCATTATCATCTTGGGTTGGGAGAATTGATGTAGACGAATTAGCTTGTCTTTATTGAAAGGGATTATCGTTTTTGATTATATACCAGTAAGATGAAATAAAGAAAAGGGTTAAATGGTTGGTTTGCGACGTAAACATAGTAACTACATTTGAATAAGCTGAAGTCACGACGATTAAGTCGCCTAACCAATACTTCACATAAGAATCGACTAAAGTCTAAATGAATGATTTGATTGGTCGGTTGAATTTTTGGTTCATAACGGTGATCCGATAATTAAGCCAAATGTAGAAAATCAAAAAATAATCGACCACCAAATTGCCTGTGAAGAGAAATGCCCTGTGTCAACTAAGGGGATGTTGTTGTCGTTGATGCTGTTGTTGTTCTTTTCATAGAGGTATATAACTAAAGCTTTAATCAAACAGTATGAAGCCATAAAGCGGATTCATACAGAAGAAAGACTTATTGAAAATGAACAAAACAAATAAAAATATCTTCATCTCTTATCATTTAATGTCATAACGCCACCAAAGGACACCAAATAAGCAATTGTTTCTATCGTTTGAGGCAGTTTCTATCGAACTTGTTTTGTGCGCAAGCACACAAAATAGTTCTGTACTCAAAGATGTATTAAACAAATTTTCAGCCAATCAGAATACATGAGTTTTGACAGATACATATTAACCCTTGTCATGCTGAACCTTCCATATCCCATCATTGACACGAGTTATAGATTTAGATGATCGTAATCGACACCAACTGTTTGGTGTATAAGGCAATTTTTGTTTACAGTGTTAACCCGATCCCACACAATCATGTCTTTTTACACATCTGACGAAAAAAGCATAGGAAACTTTATGGAATATGAAGAAATTGCTTGTCACAAGCAATTTGTTCATTATCTAACACGTTTTGTACCCCAAAAGACAACGTGTTTTTCTTTTTCTTTTTTTTTTTAATTCCATCAATCTGATATTGTAGCCCCTGTAGTTTCTTTGCATTTAGACCAGTCTAACACTTTCACAGCGTTTCTGCGGACAATCTTCAATGATTTTTTATTTCGATAGAAAGCTTTTTCAGGCGATGTATATAACCGAACTATGCAAAGAATATTCGACTAATGCAACTTAGCCGTCGGAGAGCCACTTTCTGAGAACTACGTTAAGGCCGTTGCAAGGTTTGTTCCTGAAAGCAACTCCTTCATTTTCAACAATACTTTCTAACCCGATACCTTAAAATGTTCAAACGTTTTAGCAACCTAAATTGTCGACAGCCTTTAAACTTTGGCGTGTGGTAATGGATTAAGTAATTATATTTCCTTTTATGGTGGCGCGCCACATATGTGATGCACATACCGTAACGCCCTATTTTTATGTGATGGTCTCCCCCAAAATAATGAAGTCAGAAATTGACAGCCCGTGCAGACTGAAGGTCGGCAAAACGGTAATCAGTCTTTGTAATTAACCGCGGATTTAATGAGCAATGACGCTGGGAAAATCGCATAGTTTACTATAAATAGCCCCGGCTCATAAGCGACGTTTAATTAGTTGTTTATCAACATCTTGATCACCATATCCGACAAGAAAATATAATCGAAAACATTGCCGGTGTTATGAATTATTATAATATATTACCCACCAGTTTTCCTCATTTGCAAGAGGACAGAATCAACAGAAAAATTTCCCTATTGGACAGTGTTTGATACCGGTGATGAGTCAATCAAGAAAAAAAGTCAAGAAAAAAGTTACTTGGACCACAGAAAACGTTTTCTTTTAGACACATCTCGTGAGCATCTTTTACAATAATTAGGTTTGTTGGTATATCAAAAATTAGATAATATGATGCCGTAGTGTTTCAAAATCTTGTGTTTGAATCTCCTACTCTTTAGGTACAAAATTCTCTTACGCAAGTGGAATCCGATACAGAATCCACATGAGTTATCTACTCAGATGGCAGGTCATACCAAAAGTCAATTTCAAAGGAAGGCCAATTAATCCAGCACCCTAGTATTACCACTAACGTGCAAATTGGCTAATGGAGCAGGAAAAATTACACATTTTGTGATATCCCATTAAAGTACCGAAAGTACTGTAAGCTAGCAAATTATGGTTGAATTTAGAAAAAAAAGTCCATTGTTGGGTAGAAAACATTGTGGACATTGAAGAAATGGCAAAGTTCTTTTCTTTAACTGTTTAAAAAGCGGAATTGAGTGGGAATGGGTTAAATAGCATGCCTTTGACAGAGTTCTTAAAATTTGATAAAAGTGTGCAATTTGTCTGAAATACATACATAATAACTATTTTTTATGGTGTAGGCATTCCATGGATTTGGTAGTTAAGCCTCCAGTGGCAGTTGGTACTCGTTGAACTTTGTGAAGACCTGAAAATGTTGCCTGTGAACTTAGGTTGTCAAAACTGACGCTTTGCTAGCTAAAAATGAATGTAGAGTATAGAATAGATCAACCTTTCGATTTCATCTCCTTTTTCTTCTTGTCCCATATATCCCCCCTACCCTTACCCCACCCCCTACCCTCACCCGGTACCAACCAATCTTTTTTCTTAATTCAATTTCGTTTTATTGTCTTCCTTTTCTCTTCCAAAAGAACGTGCGTTTAAAGAAATTTATACGAAAACAAACAAAGAATCTGACTCCAAAATGTTTAAATCAATACTAAAATTAATCCAGTCTATAAATTGACCAGTGTTTCATATAGCGAACAAAAGGATTTCTGTTTAGTTTCGTACATTCATCAATGAGATAACTTCAAAGCATGAACGATTGATTAAAAAATTGATGCATAATTTACGATATATTTATGTATTCAGCGATTGATTAATAAGCTTAGGTTTTAAATACTGCATAATTATTTTACTGATTCTCGTTGTGCTATGTTATAATGTTAGTCTCTCTCTCTCTCTCTCTCTCTCTCTCTCACACCCTCTATCTCTCTCTCTCCCTCTCTCGCTCTCTCTCTCTCTCTCTCTCTCTCTCTCTCTCTCTCTCCCTCTCTCTCTCTCTCTCTCTCTCTCTCTCTCTCTCTCTCTCTCTCTCTCTCTCTCTCTCTCTCTCTCTCTCTCTCTCTCTCTCTCTCTCTCTCTCTCTCTCTCTCTCTCTCTCTCTCTCTCTCTCTCGCTCGCTCTCTTGCTCTCTCTTTCTCTTTTTTTCTCTCTCTTTCTCTCCCATTCTCTCTCTCTTTCTTTCTCTCTCTTTCTTTGTCTCTGACTCTCTCTGTTTCTCTCTGTCTCTCTCTCGAAGTATGGGCATCTATAACATTTGATTCGTTTAATTTGAACGAAAACCTCTCCGTTATTTGACCTGTACCAGGCGACAAATTTTCTAACCTGTTAAAAATCCACAAAGAGACAGTAGACATCTAAAGCGTAACAATAGAAACATCCTTTATGACCAATGTTTTCAATTTCAACATTTCTTAATTGTGAAAAAACACAGTTAATCATTGAAATGGATTTAAATAAGCCACTGAACGTTCAAAGAAAAAAGTGTTAAATCAAAGTTTTCGAGATAAGGGATTTTAATACCCATTCCAATTTTCATAAATAGCGCAAGCATAGTTGACCGATCGCGATTTTCAATAAAACTCAAATCGACTAATCAAATCATTCCTTTTGACCGGAAATTAACTTTTAACTCCGACATTGACGGATTTCATGTTTTGAAACTTTTGTTTGTTGGGCGTCCTAAACGCCGTAACTACAGTTTATTTATGCTGTAGTTACGACGTTTAAGTCGCGAACTAACTATTTTACTTCATTGTTATATGTAACTTTCCATAGATCTTGCAAATAACGCCGTTTGATATCGAAATGGAACTTCCTGTGGAGGTCAGTAGGCGTGGTCAGTGATCCGTCAAAACGCTTGTTAATTACAGTCCTATACACTCTATAATGAAGACAAAAAGATCGAATTTCAAGTCTATAGTTAATATCACAATCTTTCTAATGGAACTTTTAGAATAAGTTTTCAATATTAGATTGATTGGTTGATTGATTGATTGATTGATTGATTGATTGATTGATTGTGGTTTAACCCCGCTTTTAACAGTATTTCCGTAATATCGCGGCGGCTGGAGCACCTAACAATGGATTCCTGGTATTTCTCACACCAGTACTACCACCACATCCTTTCTTAGCCTCCAGCTGCTATCCGACTTATGTTTACGATTATCCACCCATTGGTGAGAGACAAATGTCGGAAGGAATATGTGCCTCCGCCAGGAATTCAATATGAGATAGTGACGGTTAAGCATCACATAGAAAATGAACTTTGTGACGAGTCTCCATCAATAAAGGTGGAGGTTAACCATCAGATACTAGACTGAAATGAAAGAAAGTAGGGCTAAATCTTTCCAAAAAGTTAGTTTATCATTTCTATAATTGTATTGCATTTCGTCGAATTTGATAAATCGCGGCTGTCATTCAAATAACCTGCGACGAATCAAATCATCCTTGTAGAACTTAATTTAATTTTGATCTGCGTCATCTGTCGCCAATTTTGTTTAACTTTGCTTAGTGAATTAAACGGACTATGTGGGCGGGACCAGCGATTGGTCAATTGTGATGTCAAATGATCCACCGGAAAATTCTTGATAACCAGTTTTAAAAAAAGGGAATATCTCATAATGCAACATGTATAGTTATGGTAAACTTGGCGTCAATACAAGAAATGTACAAGAACGTCTCATTAATGAATTTGTGTAAAATAAGATTAAATTCACAAAAAAGCCCAACCAGTGATGGGTTAAATTCGCATTACGTTATTGTCATTTAAACTCAATTACAATGACATAATTATTGTTTTACTAATTCATAATGCTGTCAACTGCCGACGTCTACGTTGGACCACCAACGTTCTTACGTTAACGTACCGGTAAACGCCACGACGGTTTGTACTATGTTACACTCGAGACTTTTTGTCAGTTTTCCTCTAAATTAAACAGTCGTTATTTTCATTCTATATTTGTATTTGACTTCCTCAAACCAAGATTAAATAGAAAAAACCTAATAGAGGATGTTTTGTAAAATGGATATCTTTTTCCGTAGATGACCACACGTTTAACAACCGAAGTTCCGTCACAAATATCGTGGACGTACAAAATGTCGTAAATACTGCTTCAATAACCCTTCCCCTTTTTATGGTTATAGACTGGTCCAAATTCAAAGGTTTTGCAGACGACAATTCAAACTCGGATTTTTTTTTAAATATCCATTAGAGTAGGAAACATTGTGGAGAAAGAAAAATTGCTCGGTACAAGTATAGGTCTTAACTAAAATAAGAAATAATTGATTCATATTTGAATATATATTTGAAAAGATGATATTCGAAAATGCAAATGCTATCATTTTCTCACACTAATTCTTACGTCAGAAGCAATCAGCTTCAATTGCGATGCAAAAAATACTTTTTTATACTTCATAGTGGCTCCTTAGCTTAAAATTAATAGATATCTTGGTTCTTTTTAATTCATTTCTTTCTTTATTTATTTATTTATTCATTTATTTGTCAGCAAATGTATTGTTTATCTACAAATTCAATTGTACTGGTGTGAGAAATACCAGGATTTCATTGTTAGGTGCTCCAGCCGCCGTGATATAACTGAAAGATTGTTGAAAGCGGCGTAAAACCCCATTCAAACAAACAAACAAATTCAATTGACCAATTGCTGGCCCCACCCACTTACAATATTGCCCAACCCATTGACTCCAACAGGGAATTCCGCTCCAATATCTAAACGTCCTTGTTTTGCGAAATTTATGGCTAGTAGCATGAAACAAAAAAGAAAAATGGTTGGTTGGCGACTTAAACGTTGTAACTATAGCTTGAATAAGCTGTAGTTACAAGGTTAAAGTCGCCAAACCAACAAAACCAAATGAAAATATGACGGCCAAAGTCGGATCTCAAATTGGTCTCAGATTGGTCAACTGGTTATTTGATTGACAGCCGCGATTGATCAATTTCAATTGATATATTTGATTTTCTCATATCAATAGTTTTTTTTTTTTTTTTTTTTTTTTTTTTTTTGTGGGGGGGTATTATTATTATTATTATTATTATTATTTCTCAGTTGTAGCATTCATATTTTCAAGCCGGAGAGGCTTAAACGTTTATAAGAGTCAGTGAAGATGCATGTGAAACAGCTATCGGTATAAATCAATGTGGGTAAAGTAGAAAATCATATTGCGTTTTCGAGAAAAATCAGTGAAGGTTGGTAAAGGGGAGACGATATAAACTGAAATTGCGTAAATGGATATTACTCGTTCAAAACAGGGAAAATCCTTATGTTATGTTTGTACTTACTGGGCAATGCAAAAACAGTAATACAGAGATAATGTTTAGGCTCCGTTTAACTAAAAATATTCGGGTAATTAAAAATTTGTAGAATTTTAAGGATAATAAAGGTTATTAAATATACGAATATAGTTTTGGGCTTGAGAAATTGTGTCAAAAGTATAGACTCGTCATATTGAAAGAAAAACAAAGTGGGTTTAAACAGAAAAGTAAGCATTTTATTGGTAAAAAGGATCTGAAAAACGAAAAATGATTTGCTTCAAGTAATATTGTATTTTGGCTTGATGTTTTACACAATATTATCACAAAGAACTGTATTAACCCTTTCCCGTTTTCAAAATTTTTGACTGGTCCAATATGACAGAAGCTAACAGAAGCGACAATTAAAAGTGGGTGTAATTTTAAAAGTAACCAACAAACAGGTTAGAAAAAAATGTTGGGAAAGAAGAAATTGCATGTTATAAGCAATTTCTTCTTTCTCACAATGTTTATTCAAGTATGAAATCACAGGGACGTATAAAATAAGTGATAGTACGGGAAAGGGTTAATCAATGATATCAGATGATTTTCAAGACGATATATCAACAGATTTACGACCCGTAAATATTCATTCCAATACAAGAATCCCTTCCGAAGCTTTACATAGAGTTCTAAGATTTATTCTCTTCATCTCTTAAATAAGGCAGTTGCAAACATTCATATTACGGGCCGATAGCACAGTTGCTTGTCCGACTGGTTCAGGTGGTAAAGACTGAAAAGTAAACATTTTATTTGTACAGAAGATCGTTGCAAAACAGAACATACTTGCTTCAAGTAATATCTTCTTTTGGCTTGATGCTTTCCACAATATTATCTCATAGGACAGTATTAATAAATGATATCAGAGGACAGATTTTCCAGAAAGCTAACATCGCGTCAGATTTACAATTCGTATATATCTTAACCATTACCAGCCGCCGTCATAGCGCAGTCGGTTGCGCGTCTGACTCCCTAATCTTCAATCATGGGATGTCATGGATTCGATCCCTGGCGTTGGCATATATCCTTTCCAACATTTCTCTCTCACCAACGGGTGGATAACCGTAAACATAAGTGGGATAGTAGCTGGTGGCTAGGAAAGGATGTAATGGTAGTACTGATGTGAGAAATACCAGGTATCCATTGTTAGGTGCTCCAGCCGCCGCTATAGAAATACTGTTGAAAGTGGCGTTAAAACCCAATTCAACGATCAATCAATTTAACCATTACCAACCCAGAGAAATGTAGAGACTGGTAAACACTCAAAGAAGTTGCAGACGACAATTTCAAGTTAATTGAATCTTAAATATCTCTTTCTTTTTCTGTTTAAAACTTACAACAAAAACAAAAACAGTTGAAAGGTTGTATGGCTGTTAGTTTGGTTACTACATTTTACACAATACTTTTTACTCAGAAAGTCTAAAATTTCATATTTATTCATTCATTTATCTTTTTATTGTCTAGTAATGTGTTAAACTTTAAACCGAGGTCCCTTGTGACGATGCTCAACCTGGCCTAGTTCCCATGAGATTCGTTATGTATCTTTGCAGCCCCCCCCCCCAACTCCTTCCGTTTAAACTAACTATCTTTTATGGGCGTCGGCCATATAGTAGCGAATTCAAGCATGGCGACGAAAAGTCAAACAAAATGTAAACATGTATTATACGTAAAGAAAATATTGCATAAACAGTCAATCTTGTTCAAGTGACATCCTGTATTAAGTGACCACTTTAATCAAGCGACCGGCATCTAAATTGCCTTTCCAAAACCAAGGGATGTTCATATTTGGACGTTTTTGCTAATAAAATTATCAGAACTATAATACTATGTTAGTAGAACTCCTTAGAATCGTCTCAATGAGACGATTCGTATGAGCTTCGTGAACATAGGATTAACCCTTGTCATGCTGAATAAAATCCTTTTCAGAATTGCATTAAAATCAAAGGGCTGGCAGCACCAGATGCAAACAATGTGTGTGAATAATTCTTTGAAAATTCATCTTATAAACAACTCTGGCTTAAAAGGGACAAGCAGTAGGTGTAGACAAAGATCAGACTGCACATATGTGCAGCCTGATCTTTACCTATACCTACTGCAAAAACAGGAATATTCCGGGTTCAGCATGACAAGAGTTAAGTGAGTATCCTGAAAAAAAACGCAACATCCATTGCTAGAAAATACTTTAACTTTTCGTAATATCTTTTGAAAAACATGTTAGCTTCTTGAGTTGCCTTATATGGTTGAAAAATTCGGTTGATACGGGTTGTCATTAAAAAATTAAGTCTAACAAGCACGTCCCTTCATTCAGTAGTGCACATAAACTATCACTTTGAAAGATGACAAATTGCATGTCAAATCCCTTTGGGAAAAACGCCCACTTCAATTTTAAACTGAGAGAGATCCATTTCATCTACTCCAACAAATAGTTATATATTAGACTCGTCATGCAAAGAACGGAATATCCAAACTTACAAATAAGTCCTAGGCTACACTGAAATAGGCAAAGATTGAAAAACAAATCACATGAAAGAAAAAAACGCAACAATCAAACCAATTAGTTGTTCAATGAAATGATCAAACATCAGTAATAGTCATATGCGTAACCAATACTCACGCAATCCCTCCTACTACGCTCCGGAAGAGAGAGGCTTTGGCAAACATTGTAGAAAATGAAGAAATTGTTTATATCAAGCAATTTCTTCATTATCCTCAATGTTTTCTATCCAAAAAGACAAAAAAAATTCAAAATTACATCAACTTGAAATTGTCATCTGCAGCTTCTTCCAGTCTAAAATTGTGTTGTGTGGTACAGGTTATCAATACTATGACATATATTAGAGCAAAATCTCGTTGGTTGTTTAACCTGCCTCAATATAGCGACAAAGAAAAGAAATTTTGGAGTGCACCGTAGATAGGACAAGTTCTCTGTCTATAACATCGAGACCATGGTGAGCAGGTTGAAGTAATTTTAGTGCATGGTTCAATAATTTAATTGTTAGTATCGTCTATCAAAAACGAGCGATCTGATTGGTCGAAAAATTTAATTCATACCTCCATGAACAAAATTTTGAGTACGCAGCCATTTTGAATGCTTCTGCACAAAATAGTTCACTACAAAAAGGTATCAAAATTTGTTAAGTTCTTGCATTTTTCGCTCGATGCTATTAAATTATAAGAAATGAAGATAATATTTTTTGTTTTCATGGAGGTATGAACCGAAAAACCTAATCACACAATGTATGAATCCGCTTAATGTTTAAGCAGTCTTTTCTTCATCAATTAAAGCACATTTTTGTTCTATTAATGTTTCTTTACAGCATTACGAGCTTTTAATCATTAAATCAATTACCATGATACCCCTATTTTAATAATGAAGAAATACAATATGAAAACCTGAGGAACTTGCCGAAATTACTTGCTGAGGAACTTGTGACAAGCAATTATTCTTTTCACAAAGTTTTTTGCCCTATAATGAAGATTTTTTTCTTGTATCAAGCAATTTCTCTACATTATTTTCTACCTAGAGAGGCTGAGATCTTTAAAATTCGACCAACTTCGATTTCTAATCTGCGCCTTCTTTGCACATGGATCAGTCAAATTGTTTGTCGTATGGTAATGCCTCAATAAGCAAATTTACTTATTTTGACAACTCTTTCTCTTTCTCTTTTCAGAAATGCAGAATGCTATACACTTACCATCAACCACCCTAGCGCCGACGGCAGTTACGTTACGGAAGAGACGGCGTCCCTATTCAAAATTTCAAATCGCCGAACTCGAACGGGAGTACAATAGTTCCACGTATATATCCAAGTCACGACGCTGGGAACTTTCACAACTCATCAATTTATCCGAGAGACAGATTAAAATCTGGTTTCAAAATAGGAGAATTAAAGCCAAGAAAATAAGTAAGCATGACGATTCTGACAAAAATGACGGTCCCAGTCCGGGAGTACCGGATATGGGAGTGCCGATGTAAAAAATAGTAACACTGGGAATTACTTACTGCTGAGGAGTTATGACGTAATTTGTGACGTGTCATGATGGATCACCGGTTTATCGCACCTCTCACCACTACTTTGTCCCAGTATTTAGAGACTTGCATAATTTATACATTTTCCATGTCAGTCGAAATACGCCATTTAGAATATGAATCTCCGGCATGTTTTTTGTCTGGTAATAAAGATTGACGTCATTACGGCTGAACGACGTACTTTTGATATTAGCTGAAATAACTCTCTCGAACTTATTCTTGCTGTGTTAATTGAAAGAGTCGTTTCTGTTAAACGCTGGCTAATATGCCGGTCAATCGACCATCTTTGTTTTAAATTGAACTTACAGATATTACATCAATATATAACAACGGGAATACTTATCTCTCTGTGTAATCATGGTGCTTTCAATTCAATCTAACTGCATAAAAAATGTTTGATCAAACTGTTTAGATTTTATTATACCCCCGTCACACTGCGTCAGTGACGTCATTTTTTTCTAACTTTAGAGATATTCGGAAAACGTCAATGGTAGACCAAAACCTAGTTACGAGGTTATGGTCATTTTTTGACGATAACCAATAACGAAATCGGAACACACTCGTTCAAATCTACGAATCAAATTTCGGATGTTAGGAGATGGTCAATTTTTCAAGTGCGATAACTTTCTAGACGATTGGAGTAATGTCCCTTTGCAAAGTTCGAAAGCAGTATATGCCTAACTGACTCTGGTCATTTTTAGACCCCGGCGGCGGCAAATATTCTTTTTCGACATTTGTCTCTCACCAATGGGTGGATAATCGTAAACATAAGTAGGATAGCAGCTTGAGGCTAGGAAAGGATGTATTGATTGTAGTGGTGTGAGAAATACCAGGAATCCATTTGTAGGTGCTCCGGGCGCCGTGATATGACTGAAATACTGTTAAAAGTGACGTTAAACGACGTTTAGGCCGCCAATCAACCTTTCTACTTATTTGAGACATTCCACTGGCTATAAATTCTGAAAAATAACGCCGTTAAAAATCGAAGCGGGACTTCCTTTCGGAGTCTGTGGGCGTAGTCAAGGAAGTCAGTGGGCGGGGCCAGCGATTGGTAAATTGTAGCGAGTGAGTTCCGATTGCCTATAACGTTATTTTTGTGCCTAAATTTATTTACTCAAAAATTCTCAGCAGAACCTTATAGGGTCCGGATTTGTTGCTTACTAACAAACTGCAAAGGGTATCAGGGAGCATTGCTAAAGCCAAAAAGATTAAAATGTTGTGGAATTCGTAAAGGTGCAAAGTGTTGTTTAGTTATGATACACTGGCTTGATTTATTTTTAGATGTATCATTGTTTAAAGTATGCGTCTTAAATTTACTTTAAATCGAGATTCGGAGAATGTGGGTCAATGGATGACTGTTTTTCACGACCTTTTTTCTTTGTCTGTGTTTTAAGTTTTAAATTTATATAAAACGGAATCTGGTGGTCCAGCACCAAACAAAGTCGCTTTTTGTGCATAAAGGAAAATGGCTGGAACAGATATTGTAAGAAAAGCGTACAATTGCTTGTTACAAAAAAATTCACGTTTTCCTTACACTGTCTTCTACCTACTTTTTAAAGAATTTCTTTTAAATATTAGTTGCAGTTTGAAATGCTGTCTGCATCTTCATTGAATTTTGACCAGTCTAAAATGTGTAGTCTGGCAATGGGTTAATCCAGATTTCAAAATAAATTGGTTTGTTAACCCTTTCCCGTTCAATCCTTAGTTTTTACGTCCCTGTGATTCCATACTGGAGAAAAATGTGGGAAAGGAAGAAATTGCTTTTAACAAGCGGCAAAATAATATATGAGCGAGTGCGTGACATTTCCAACCATTACATATGTGCGCCAAGTGAAGACTCAGATCAGCCTGTGCATCCGCACAGTCTGATCAGAGTCTTCACTCTGCGCTCTGTAGAAAGATACTGACCCAAAGCTCCTGTAAACATTCAGCGAATATTCTAATTGCCCCGAATGGCTGTCCAGGGTGCTCAATGTGTGCAAGTCACGCACATGCGAAATTGTTGGAAATGTCACGCACAGGCTCATATAATGTTTGAACTATTTAAATTGCACAAAACATATTGGTTAGCTTACGGCGGATTGTTTTAACCTTTGTTTGAATATAAACTGGTTTCATCATATTATTTCTGATATTCCGTTGGCATATTTGACATTCAGTTTAGTTGATACTGATTACAGTAGCATTCTCTTTTGAATTCGATTTAAATACTATAGATCCACAAAATACTATATGTGATTTCATGGTAAATTTATTGAATTAAGCTAAACATGTCGATCTGTACAAAGAAAGATAAACCATACCTACTTCAGCTACTATTTCACAGATTGTTTCCCTTTTCATTTTATTCTATGTGCTTTTTTTCACCAAATAGTTTCACCAATAGAAATACGAGGCTTGGCTATGAATAATTTCCGATTGCAATCGGCAACACACGGCAAATTCACGAAGAGTCGACGACTGATCCCGATCGAGGTCTTAAGCTATTCCAAGATACCACTGAAAATGTTTACGGAAATAAATTCGATGTATATAGCTATACTAGAAAATTTTATATCGATGATGTTAAATTCTTATAACAAAAACCACCAGAATTATACAATTTTTAACTTATCGATTGCGTTTCAAGTGGATTAATCGATTACCTTATAAACCCTGCTTTTAATACTGTGAAAAAGACATACCTATAGAGTACACTGAGAAAGGGAGAATTGCTTGTAACAAGAAAATTTCTCTTTTCCCTAATTTTCCTACCCAATACACCCTTTTCTACCCGATTTATAAGTTTTCAATATTACCTACTTTTAAAAATCGCAGATGCTGTCATCTATGAATTGGTTAACATTTTCTTTAAGCTTGGGGCACTTCACAACCATAATAACATTTAGACTGGCCTCATTTGTGGAAACATGAACCAAACAACCTTATCTAAAGACGATCACATTATAGAATGGTTTGCAGATCAACAAGTAAAAGCAGCCACCATTTTTGTAATATTATTAATATCATTATCTTTTTTTTTTTTTTTTTTTTTTTACAGTTTTGTTCTTCGACAACGAATTGATTTGACGTATCGTTGGCCCCGCCTACTTACCTCCGATAAGTTCCACGTCGATATTTAACGGAGTTATTTTGCAAATTTAACGGCCAGTAGCATGTAACAAAAAATCTAAATGGTTGGTTTGCGACCTAAACCCCGTAACTACAGCTTGAATAAGCTGTAGTTACTACGTTTAAGTCGCCAAGTCATTTCAAAGGCCATAATTAAATATCGGCCAATAACGCATCCCTTGTTAACGTTGTAGAAAAAAGAAAATATTAACCAAAAGCAATCGTTTTACGTGATATCTTTTTTCCTTGAAAAATCACCCCAAATTTGTTTGTGTAAACAAGGGATTGTGTTTGAGATGTATTCTGAAATAGGCCTTTGTTTTTTACGCCTCTTGGATAAAAAGCTGGGGAAGATATATCGCTGAAAGGGGGCGTTTAGTTCTTCCGGCATCTGCTTTCTATGTATTCCTAATTTATATTCATTTGAGAAAGAATCACCGTTCCCTTTGGAAAAGATTAGAACGATACCGGCTATCAATGCATTTGAAACGGCGACATACATAAAGCAAGAAATTTCTTACATGTGCGACTAAAACCTCGTAACTGCAGGCTTATTAAACTGAGGTTACGAGGATTTAGTCACTCATAGGCGACTAGCAGATGATGAAATTGTAGGACATGATTCAAGAACTTATAATATTTTTGAAAAAAGAAGGTAAAAAGATTGATATGTAGAAATGAAAGAGAGTTGGTACTGGTCGAATGTTGTTGTTTTTATGTTTTTTTTCCATGGTCGTTTGAAATCGAGAAATGGATCATTATTTAAGGTAACCTATTACAAATCGACGAAATTGAGACGGGTCCATATTCAAAGAAGATGCAGACGATAATTTTAAGTATTGATTTTTTTTAAAATTGTCTTTTGGGGAGAAGAAACATCATGAAAATTAATAATTAATCCAAAATCAAGAATCCGTGTTGTTGTTTTTTTTGGTTTTTTTTAAGGAATCGTAAAAAATCGGGATTGTATGGGAATGGGTTAAGTTATGAAATGTGTGTTACTGTTTACGGCGATTGAATATATGTATGAATGAATTATTATTTGTAGACTTTTCTTTCTCAACAATGTTCTGTAGATAATAAATATGTGACATGAATTTATAATTAAACTATAATTAAATGCTCTTTCTTGTTCAACAATTTTATGGCATGCCTCAAAGCCAATCTAACTAATCTGATAAAGGGTCATCCAAGGATCATTCCTGTAAAATTAGGCTGAAATCCATCTACTGGTACTGAGAAGATTTTTTAAAAGTTTCGTTTTGTATATAAATGAGCCCCGCCCATTAAAGCCATGTTTTTCATCAGATCAAAATTCTTGAATGAATCGGATAGAGGATCACACAAGGATCATTTCTGTAAAAATTGGCTGAATTCTGGACAATACCTTCTGAGGAGAAGATTTTTAAAGTAAAATTTAACGGAAGGACGCACGCACGTACGACGGACACATCATCATAACAATAGCTCGCTGGCTTTCAGCCAGTTGAGCTAAAAAGAAGAAATTGCTTGTAATGATATTTTCTACCCTACTGAACGGTTATTTTAAAATTCAATCCACTTCAAATTTTCGTCTGCAATATTTTTTGAATTTGGATAGTTCTGAAACTTTGAAGAAAAAAAAGGAAAAGGTTAATTGACGGATCGCTCGCCACGCAGACTTCAGGGGGCGGTCAGTACAGGGCAAGTTTACTGCCATACCAGATGGCTTGAGTTTGCACCATGTGCTCAAAGGTTCGTTCATTGATCTTGAATATCTCCCAGAATAGTGTTAACTGAATATGATAAACTGAATTAGTAGCTAATTATTGAAGCTGCACCAACCACCAGTAATCGACATGCAGTACAACATATGAAGATTCTATCCCAAAGCCTAGTTCAAGAACGAAAATACCGTCGATCCTGTTCAAGCAACCACCTTCATTAAGCGGTCACTATCGAAATCGACGTTTAAGAATCAAAAGCTCTGAAAAAGACGTGGGCATATTTGTTAAAAAAATATATAATACCTAAACCCATTGTTGTTGGAACTCATTAGAATCGTCTCACTGAGACGATTCTAATGAGTTTCAACAACATAGGATTTAGCGAGATCTCTGTTATTATTCATATATATTCAATCTTATCAACCCTTCATATATTAGACAAAAAATGTTTTGAGCGACCACTCTCTTAAGCGACCACTTTTTGGTCGTTCCATGAGTGGTCGCTTAATACAAGTTCTACTGTACTTGTATTTTGGGCCAGCCTCATATTTTATTTTAATAAGACACGTGCCTGTCGAGCTAGCTTGACATTTCAGAATAACAAACAGCTTAAAAGCAAAAATATTTAAGAGATGAAAAGATTTTTTTTGTTTTGTTTTGTTTTCGTGGAGGTATGAACCGAAAAAGCTAATCACGTTGTATGAACACGCGAAGTACATAAGTGTGATTAGAATTTTCGGTTCATACCTCCATGAAAACAAAAAACATTCTCTTCATTTCTTATAATTTAATTGCATCGATTGAAAAAAGCAAAAACTTTACAAATTTTGATACTTTTTGTATGGGACTACTTTGAGCGGAAGCATACAAAAAAGCTGCGTGCTCAAAATTTTGTTCAAGGAGTTATGAATAATTTTTATCGACCAATCAGGACGCCCGTTTCTGATAGACGAAACTAAAAATTAACATATGAAGGTATGATTTCCCCGAGAACATGTTCGACATTAGATCACAACGATAAACTCAACAAGGCAAAGGACCAATCGGTGGCCGCGCCGACTCACTTCGTTGTCACCGTCCTTTGATTATGATATGAAGCGCCACTTCGATTATAAATGGCGTCATTTTGCAAAATTTATGGCCAGTAGCATGTAACAAACTAGAGGCGCTTGGGCGCCTGTATCGCTCCACAGGCATGAATGTACTGATTAAGCAATTTTTTCATGAATTTCAAATAAACAAAATACAATGAAAAATAATCTCAATCATTGAAATCTTTGAAATAGTTCTAGGGAACCATTTCAAACTTTTCATTGTTTTTACAAAAGTCAAGTAAAGTTATGTAAAATTCATTATGTAAAATTTTCACTGTTTACCATATATGAACATAACCTACTACCATAATAGCCATGTTTTTAAAGCAATCAAAATTATATGAAGGATCCGACAAACATTCATCTGGTTATCATTCCCCTGAAATTTGGTTGAAATCCATCAACAGGTTTCTGAGAAATTTACAAAGTTTCCAGTATATACCATATATGGAAATTAGCTCTGCCCATTAAACCCATATTTTACATCCAATCAAAATTCTATTTAATAATCTGATAAAGGTTACCCAAGGATCAATCCGGTCAAATTTGATTGCAATCCATCCACTAGTTTCTGAGAAGAATTTCAAAGCTTTAACCATATATGGATATATGGAAATATATGGAAATAGCCCCGCCAATTAAAGCCATGTTATTCATACGATCAAAATTCTTTAAAGGAATCTGCCAAAGGTTCATCATAGGATCATTTCTGTGAAACCTGGTTGAAATCCATCCACTGGTTTCTGAGAAGAAGATTTTCAAAGCTTTTGCCATATATGGAAATAAGCCCTGCCAATTAAACCCATGTTATTCATCCGATCTAATTTCTTTGAAAGAATCTGATAAAGGTTCACCATAGGATCATTTCTGTGAAATTTGGTTGAAATCCATCTATCTATTTTTGAGGAGAATAATTTAAAAGCTTTCACCATATATGGAAATTAGCCCCGCCCATTAAAGCCATGTTTTTCATCCAATCAAAATTCTTTGAAGGATTCCCAAGCTTCACCCAAGGATCATTTCTGTGAAATTTGGTTGAAATCCATCCAGCGGTTTCTGATAAGTTTTTCAAAGCTTTAACCATATATGGAAATTAGCCACGTCCATTAAAGCCAGGTTTTCCATCCGATCAAAATTCTTTGAAGGAATCTGATAGAGGGTCACTTTTTCTGTGAAATTTAGTTGATATCTGTTAAGTATTTTCTGGGGAGAAGATTTTCAAAGTAAAAGTGTACGGACAGTCGGACAACTGGATGGACGGACGCACGCACGACGGACACAGCGCCATGATAATAGCTCTCTGGCTTTCAGCCAGTGAAGATAAAAAGGAGATTACTCGGTTGGCGACCTAAACGTCTCAACCTACGTTTGAAAAAGCTGTAGTTACGACGTTTAAGTCGCCAAACTAACAACAAGGTGCCAAATTGTCACAAGATACGCCCGTCACACTGCTTAATATTAACTGGGGGTTCGAATAGAACTGAGGTTATTTTGAATGAATATCTTTTGTCAAACAAAGTATGAAAAACAACAAAGGGCAATAACTCAAAATATACACTAGGTAGAGTTATGGTTCTTGTACACTGCACTCCAACTTGGTAAGCTCTATCCATCCATGAAATTTCATGATTCTAGCTATTATACTTTTAGAGATATACTCCGGACAAGATTCAAGTATGATAAACAACAAAGGGCAATAACTCAAAAAATAGGCCAGGTAGAGTTATGGTTCTTGTGCACTGCACTCCCCCTTGGTGAGATCTATACACCCATGAAGTTTCATGATCCTAGCTATTATACTTTTAAAGATATACTCCGGACAAGATTCAAGTATGAAAAACAACAAAGGGCAATAACTCAAAAAATGAGCTAGGTAGAGTTATGGTTCTTGTACACTTCACTCCCACCAGGTGAGCTCTATCCATCCATGAAATTTCATGATTCCAGCTATTATACTTTTAGAGATATACTCCAGACAAGATTCAAGTATGAAAAACAACAAAGGGCAATAACTCAAAATTTACTCTAGGTAGAGTTATGGTTCTTGTACACTGCTCTCCGACTTGGTGAGCTCTATCCATCCAATAAATTTCATGATTCTAGCTATTATACTTTTAGAGATATGCTCTGGACAAGATTCAAGTATGAAAATAACAAAGGGCAATAACTCAAAAAAAAGGCCAGGTAGAGTTAAGGTTCTTGTGCACTGCACTCCCCCTTGGTGAGATCTATAAACTTATGAAGTTTCATGATCCTAGCTATTATACTTTAGGAGATATACTCCGGACAAGATTCAAGTATGAAAAACAACAAAGGGCAATAACTCAAAAAATAGGCCAGGTAGAGTTATGGTTCTTGTGCACTGCACTTCCCCTTGGTAAGATCTATACACCCATGAAGTTTCATGATTCTAGCTATTATACTTTTAGAGATATACTCCGGACAAGATTCAAGTATGAAAAACAACAAAGGGCAATAACTCAAAAAATAGGCCAGGTAGAGTCATGGTTCTTGTGCACTGCACTTCCCCTTGGTGAGCTCTATCCATCCATGAAATTTCATGATTCTAGCTATTATACTTTTAGAGATATACTCCGGACAAGATTCAAGTATGAAAAACAACAAAGGGCAATAACTCAAAAAATGGGCTAGGTAGAGTTATGGTTCTTGTACACTGCACTCCCCCTTGGTGAGATCTGTACACCCATGAAGTTTCTTGATCCTAGCTATTATACTTTTAGAGATATACTCCGGACAAGATTCAAGTATGAAAAACAACAAAGGGCAATAACTCAAAAAATAGGCCAGGTAGAGTTATGGTTCTTGTACACTGCACTTCACCTTGGTGAGATCTATACACCCACGAAATTTCATGATCCTAGCTATTATACTTTTAGAGATATACTCCGGACAAGATTCAAGTATAAAAAATATCAAAGGGCAATAACTCAAAAAATAGGCCAGGTAGAGTTATGGTTCTTGTGCACTGCACTCCGTATTGATGAGAAGAATATAACTGCCAAGTTTAAAGTCAATCGGACTTACGGTGACAGAGTTATGCTCCGGACAAAGAAGTGGACACCGCTGGACGCCCGGACGACCGGACAACCGGACGCCCGGACACCACGGGTGATCCCATAATACGCCCCGTCTTCGACGGGCGTATAAAAAGGGGTAACAAAAATGGCAGTCAATGTCGGAGTACAAAACTCATTTCTGGTCAAAATGAACGATTTCATTGGTCGACTGCTTTGATTAATAGTCGTGATTGGTCAAGTGACTGATTGCTGGCTATGCCCACTGAATTCCAACATAGTGGTGTTGCTGCCTGAGGTATGAAATGGCCCAATTTCCGAAATGAGAAGGGCTCTTGAACAGACATTCATGAAAATTTGATATAGGAAAATTATCTGCTTTTCGAGTAGTTATTGACACCATTTTCACGATAAATATCCTTTCTTCGCGTTAAATCTATTTAATTCACTTAACTTAATTTGATGTATATTCCCTATGCCGCTCTTTGAAACATCGGAATTTATCGGATGAGGTCGTTCGTCTTCGAGCAGTGTCGATAACGACTGAATTGCTAGCGACAATAACGTAATTGATACGTCATTGAAATTACAAATTAGGCAATTTTCGGCGCAATCGGCAGATAAAATATTTACCCGATGAACTCCGGTTCCGTTCCGTTTGGGTTGTACTTCGTCGACTTATCTGACTTCTGGCGAATTATTTTTTATTCTTTTCTGTCTTTTTAAAAGTTATGAATGATCATTTTCATTACACAACCAGCCTTATCACCTTCTTTCAAATGTCTTACTTAGTTTTTGATTATGAACCAACTGGTCGGAGACAAATGTCGGAAAGGATATTTGCCGCGGCAGGGAATCGAACAAGACATGCATACTTCTCTTTGTTTTACCCATTTACAGACGTTAAAATTTGAAAGATGTTGTTACAACAATTCTGAAGACGACAATTCATAATGCACAAAAGTAAACAGAAGTGCTAAATAACATTAAAAGAAAAAGAGACATTGCTTACTAAACCATTTTCTAGTTTTCAACAGCTAATTCCATTCAGCGCACGAAAATGAAGTATTGTGGGTTATTGGTTAATGACTTTTTATGCTGAAGAGTTCCTCAATATTCATTTGACACGTTATACCGTTCCCAAACAGCCCATGACTTTTGTGATACACTACCAATTAAGTATTGTTGAAAAAGGCAAAATTATTTTATACATTTTTTCCAACGATGTTTTCAGGCATAAAAAATAATAATGATTAATTTTTGTTCTTTTGTGATTAAAACTAACTTAAAATAAGTCCATCAAATTTCTTCTAATAAGACTCGTCCTATCGCCAGAGAAAGAGGGGTAATCCTCTTGCCTTAACCTATTACCAGACGACAAAATATTAGACTGGTCCATATTAAAGGAGTTGCAGACGACAATTTAAAGTTTATGGAATTTTAGATTTTTTCAATTTACAAAGTAGAAAACATTGTGTAAAATAAAAAAATTGCTTGATACAAGCACTATCTTCATTTTACACAATGTTAACCCAAATGTTTTTCTTGGGGGCGTCCAAAAGCGTCACTGTGTGGGAAAGGGTTAATTAGTATTCATTACCCATTACCATAAAATACAACACTCCCCCGCTTTCCTATCTCAGCAAGGTCTACCCCCATGCTAACGTTGAAAGAGATTGGATGAAAATTGTGATCTGTAATGAGGCCACACATCAAAGCAGGACTTGACAATGTGACCTTGTCCTTTAATATCAAAATCTGACCTGTGACCTTTGACCTCAAATTCAATATAACTCCTTGACATAGCAAGAGTTACCAACATGTACACTTTGATAGAGATGTTAGAGAGACCAAGTTACTGTATTTCCCTACACGGAGTTGCGAGGGAATAAAAAAGCTCACTGTTGGTATGTTATGCTCAGGTGGGCCAAAACTTCAAAGGGGTTCATAACTTAACCAACATATTGGAAGGGTTAATAAGGACACTTCTCCAATAATTCCCATCAACAACAGTTCTACAATGTAACAATCTACTAAGTGTCAACAATACTGCAGACAGAGTACAACCAGATGGGACATAGCTAGTTTTTTTTGGGGGGTTGTCTAATCCATTACAAACTTGTCAACATTCACATGAAATGTGTTAAACTTCGCCAAAAACATTAGGTTTAGGTCAAAAGCCACAACAGAAGGTTTATACCAGTCCACAGAACATGGCATGGATGTGAAGATTTGAAATTAATATTTTATACTATAAAGTTTTAACAAATGCTCTATTTCTACACCTTTGTCTCATGGTAATAATTGTACCTAATTTATGTCTCTCCATCACACCACTTAATTCAACTTATTACTAAAGAGATGAATATATCTTTTTTTTTTTCATTGAGGAATGAAACGAAAAAACGAATCACACTAAGAATATGGGAATATTTTACAAATTTCGTATGGAATTATTTTTGAGCTGAAGCATACAAAATAGCTGCACGCTCAATTTTTTTTATGGAGGTATGAATAATATTTTCAGCCAATCAGAATGCTTGTTTTTGATAGATGAAACTAAAAGTGAAATTACTGGTAGTAAGAAAGAGGACTCGCAGACCACATCCACTGCTCTCTAAGAGATTGTTTGGGTTTGATATAAAATGATGTTAGGTTGTGTATATATATGGTCAGGAATATAAAGCAAAAAAAAAGGCAATTCAATATTAACCAAATGATTGGCCAAGTTATAGTTCATGTCCCGTTTTGTATGTTTAGACACTGATAGACAAGACTTGTCCCACTTAGTATGTTTAGAAACTGATAGACATGTCCCATTTTGTATGTATAAACGCTGATAGACAAGAGTTGTCCCGCTTTGTATGTTGAGACACTGATAGTCAAGACATGTCCCATTTTGTATGTAAAAACACTGATAGACAAGGCTTGTCCCGCTTTGTATGTTTAGACACATATAGACAAGAATTGTTCCACTTTGTACAGTAGACACTGAAAGACAAGAATGGTCCCACTTTGTACAGTAGATACTGATAGACAAGACTGGTCCAAATTGTACAGTAGACACTGTAAGACAAGACTGGTCCCACTTTGTACAGTAGATACTGATAGACAAGACTGGTCCAAATTGTACAGAAGAAACTGATGGACAAGACTGGTCCAAATTGTACAGTAGATACTGAATGACAAGACTGGTCCAAATTGTACAGTAGATACTGATAGACAAGACTGGTCCAAATTGTACAGAAGAAACTGATGGACAAGACTTGTCCCACTTTGTACAGTAGATACTGAAAGACAAGACTGGTCCCACTTTGTACAGTAGATACTGGTAGACAAGACTTGTCCTACTTTATAAAGTGACACTAATGGACAATGCTTACCGCAACATATTAGCTACAGCTTGAATAAGCTGTGTTTACAGCACTCGCCGGGTAGAAAAATGCTTGACATAAATATCAGACGTCAACATACACTTTCAGTTGAAAAGGTGACCGACGCTCGATAGTAATAAAAAACTCTACAGTGAACATCCTTTAGAACTAGAGGTGCTTGAGAGCTTGTGTATCACTCAACTGGCTTGAATTTATTGCTTACACAGAGAATGAATGGGGCTTTTTAACCCATTTCCAAACAACAAAATTTCAGACTGGTCTAAATTTAAAGCAGATGCTGACGACAATGTCAAGTTGATGGAATTTTTTTTCTTTTTGTCTTTTTGGATAAAAAAAAACATTGTGCATAATGAAGAAATTGCTTGGTACAAGCAATTTCTTCTTTTTCCATAATGTTGTCCAAAGATTTTTTACTTGAGGGGCATGGAGAATTGGATGGGAATGTGCTAAGTAAAGAAGACAACAGTTAGTCAGCTGAGCACTATTATCTGCTCACAGCAATACTTTCAGGTTTGAACTCATACAACAACTTCTCAATCTATCAGTAATCTACCTTTATTTTGGTGTGTATTTCCGTTTATTTATCGTCGCTACCGTAGCACATGCCCATAGGAGAGACGACCCCAGAAGACGATTAGTTGTTACGGGGGATAGTGCAAGGATACAGGACGAAACTACTGAGAGCCCCGCCTGGTTCTTTAACATGCTCGATGGACAGCATCGTCACACGCGGCCTCATCCGAAAGGCAATTAGTTAGTTTATATGGTCAGCCCAGGGCTCGAACCCGTGATCTTGTGGTTTGAAGTCAAGTGCTCTACCAACTGAGCTAATCGGGCTGACGTTTTATTTTGATAGAGTATCTTCCACATATATACAATCTGCTCATAAAATCATATTTCTCAACCAATCAAATATTTACCTGATAACAAGGAATCAAATCACAGGGTAGCTTGACCAATTACCTGACAAGAGAATTTCAGACTGGTCCAAATTGAAATAAGTTGCAGACAACAATTTAAATCTAATATAAGTTTTTTCACCTTTAACTTTGTGGATAGCAAAACATTGTGAAAATGAAGAAATTGCTTATTTCCCAAATTGACTCTCTTGGGGGTCGTCAAAAAGCGTCTTGTGTGGGAATGGGTAAAGAACATTCTCTCGATGATTTCTAGGTAACATTTTCAAAGTTTCCCTATAATTATAATGATATGTATATCAGTTCCATCAAAAAATGCCATGTTTTTAATTTACCACAAATTATCTTTTAAATGAGATAAACAGTCAACCATGAACAGTCCCATGACATTTGGTTGAAATCCTTGAAGAAGTTTCTGAGGAGAAAAAATGTGGAAATGAATGCAGCGACCCGCACAAAACAGACACAATGCCATGACAATCAGGTCTCATAAAAGCTGAACAGAACAGCTTGATATACAAAGTTTCTATTTTGGGTTTGAAAAAATAAGATAATTCAATGTACTTTCTTCCTCTTAAAGTTATACATTATTTTTATTATTTATTTCTTTTCCAAAGGTCATGTTAATCACTTGTTCATCTTCTAATAAGAAATGGTCAAAAAATTGTTTAAAATACTATTATCAAGGTGGCTATGTATAGGTATTTCAAAGGAATTATAAGTCACATATTGAATCTATTGCACAGTAGGTTAAAATAACTGATGGAGTGTCTCTGTTAATAAAAATCCAACTCACATCAAATCATCCAATTAGACTTGAAGTGAAATGTTTAACTTCGAACTTTATGTCATTTATTTTTGTTGTTTTTTGGTAATCTAACACTCTAACTACGGTTTTGAGTATTCGGCTTCGAGCTTTGAACTACCTGAAAATTTGTTTCAAGAAGCACATCCACTTATGATGAAGAACAAGTTGGTAAAGTTATTTGAAATCCATCCACGAATGCTACAACAAGCTGAATATTTGACCTTGAGCCATGACATTCAAGCTAACCAGAAAATTCAATGTCACATCTACTTATGGTGGAGAACAATGGTGCCAAGTTATTTTGAAGTAAATTCATAGATGTCGTTGCTCTGGATAAATTCAGACGAACTAATGCACAATCTATGACATATACACAAACATAACATAAAGACAAAATTGTCTCACACAGAGTAAGAGGGCTTGACAAAATAAAAAATATTTGCTCAAAAATAAAATGTTACTTAAAACATTGTCAGGCTGAACATGGAATAATACTATTCTAGCAGGAAGTATAGACAATGATCAACCTACACATATGTGCAGTCTGATCTTTAGCTACACCACACATATGCGCTCTATATGTTGTTTAAAAAATCAGATTCATCCATTCCCACAAAACCCAGCTTTTTTTACAACCCTAGTGTAAAAAGCTTGGCAAAACATTGTGAGAAATGAAGAAATTGCTTGTAACAAATTTTGTTAACTATAATTTATCATCTGCAACTTGTTTAAATTTGGACCAGTCTAAAATTTAGTTGTCTTTTATAGGTTAAAAGGAATTAAGGGACACAATTCAAATCTTCTGTTAACAGCAATTTTGTATTCATGCAATTCAAACTTAATTGAGTACTATATATAAGTATTGTATTTAAATCAAAGGACTGAAGGAACTGGATGGCCGAATTTGGGGCAAATTTTCTTGCAAACACCTTTGGCTTAAAAGAGACAGTTAGGGTTGACTAAGATCAGACTGTATGTATGAAGGAATTAAAAATTAAACCTTTCCTGTATAATTCCTGTTTTTTACATCCCAGGGATTTTATACTTGAGAAAGGAAAAGAAGAATTCACATATCATAATCAATTTCTTATTTTCCCTATTTTGTTTCTATCCTATAGGCTGGTTACTCATTTTCTGCATTTATTTTCATGATTCAACTAAAACCAAACACACACACACCACAAGGTTAATATTAAATTTAAGATAAAGATTATGGGAAAAGGAGAAATTGCTTTTCTTAAGCAAGTTCTCCTTCTTTCCGAATGTATTTAACTATAAATAGAATTTATTCCCTTACAATATACACAATAAAATACTCCTTCTTTCCGAATGTTTTTTACTATAAATAGAATTTATTCCCTTACAATATACACAATAAAGTACAGTCTGCACATTCTACAATAAAATTTTCTCACTTAAAATATCAAGAATGTACAAGTATTTCCATAGTCAGTTCATGTTTCTCATGTCAGTGATAAAAATTTCTACTCCTGGTTTTCAAGTCCACACATCTTCTCTGTATCTCTTTTCCAGTCTCAATTTCATCATGTATTTACGCCCATTGTCTAGAGAAATTCCTGAAAACAACAATTATTGCATGTATTCAAAGTTTCAAGTCAATTTCTGTTATGTTGAGTTTTCTTTTCAGAAAAAAAGCAGCATGTTGAAGTTTTGTGAAAAAAGAAAATGCCAATAGAGATGACACCAATACAGCCACAAAGGCCATTCCATACATAGAATTATTCCAAAAACATGCAAACTGAAAATGCATTGACCCTTTCCTGTTCAATCCGTAGTTTTTACGTCCCAGTGTTTTTATACTTGAGAAAATATTGTGGAAAAAGAAGCATTTTCTTCTTTTTCCACAATACTTTTTACCCTTTTGAATGATTATTTTTCCAATAAAATCAACTTTAAATTGTCATCTGCAAAACCTTTTAATTTGGATTGGTCTAAAATTTTACAAAAAAGAAGGGTTAAAGATTAAAAGATCATGAGAATCTTGTCTTACATGAGACCACAGCATCCTGATTGCACAGCATTGAAGATTAATTACACCACATAATTCCTTCCCACAAAATAATCCCTTTTGATGCCCCTCAGGAAAACAATTAAGAAAACATTGTGCAAAATGAAGAAATTGCTTGTAACAATAATTTAATCATTTTACACAATAGTTTCTAACCAGAAAGTTGAAAAACATGCAAATTCTCATAAACTTTGAATTAATGCCTAATTTTGTGCTGTCTGGTATTGAGTTAGGGAGCTTGCGTTAGGGAGAACCCTCTTTAGCTCAGTGGTTAGGACTCTTACTCTTTCATCTGATGTCTGTGTTTTTTCATAACCGGCCTGCATTGGTTATTCTTAAGCTTGTAAAAATTACCTCTTTCTTTTGCCACAATTTCAATAAAGGCATCATTCACATCCTTGGCCATATTTTTTGCATCTCCACATACATAGACTACAGCACCTTTGTTATCCAAAAGATGTAGAATTTCTTGACCATGTGATCTGATGTTGTCCTGGACGTATAATGGGGAGCCTTCTGGTTGATTCTCGTCCCTGGAGAAGCTAACCAACAATTTTGTGACAACTCCACTAGCTACATGGCCCTCTAACTCTTTTCTGAAAAGAAAGTTGAGATGTTTTGTCCCTATTGTATAAACTATTGTTCTACTTCCACACATTCTACTTGGTTCAAAAGAGGCATATTTCACACAAAATAAATCCAACCCCTCTAGAAAAAATCTTTGAATATCATTGTTAAAATTGAAGAAATTGCTTCTAAAATTTCTGTATCATCCATAATATTTTTTAACCCATTCCCACTCAATGACGCCTTTAAACGCCCCTCAGGAGAAAAACTTCGGAAAACATAATGGTAAATTAAGAAATTGCTTGTTACAAGCAATTTCTTCTTTTTCCACAATGTTTTCTACCAATAAAGTTGAAAAAATCCAAAATTTCATACACTTTAAATCGTCATCTGCAACTTCTTTCAATTTGGGCTAGTCAAAAATTTGCTATCTGGTAATTAGTTAAAGACAAAGATTTTTAGAGTTCTATTAAAGTTCTATTGAAATTGGACCAGTCTATACTTTGTCTTCTCGTAATGGATCCAAGTTATTCCCCTTGATAGTGCAGATTGCATTTTGAAAATAAACTTATCTGCATAGCTTCCCCTCAATACCTTTAATAATAAGAGAAATAACTAAAGCTGTTGTGCCACAGGGCTGACAAATACCCCCAACTACTGCCTATTGAGGCCAAATTGTAACAAACTAGAGGCGTTTGAGTGTCTGTATCACTCCATTGACCTGAATGTAATGATTGAACAAATTGTATTTTTAGGAATTCAATATCATCAGAATCAAATTCGCCATGTGCGGAAAATAAATCTCCTCGCTGAATTCTTATAAACAGTTCTAGAGAAGTATTTAAAACTTTTCCTTGTTTTAGAAGTTAAGTTATCTAAAATAAATTTACAAAGTCAGATGAAAAGAACAAATTTTTAAAATTATCTCTGTATACCATACACGGACCACAACCATAAAAGCAATGTTTTTCAACCAATCAAAATTAAACAATAGAATTTGAAAAAGAGTCGTCTGAGAAAAAGATTTTCAAAACTATCCCCATATATTGAAGTAATTCCGACCAAATAAAGCAAAGTTTTTAATCTGATCAAAATTCTTTGAAGGAATCTGATAAAGAGTGACCAAAGGATCATTTCTGTGAAATTGTTGAAATCAACTTGCTGGTTTCTGAGAATTTTTTCAAGGCTTCCACCATATATGGAAATTAGCCCCATCCATCAAAGCCATGTTTCTTGTCCGATCAAAATTCTTTGAAGGAATCTGTTAAAGGGTCACCCAAGGATCATTTCTGTGAAATTTGGTTGAATGCTATTCAATACTTTCTGAGGATAAGATCTTTAAAGTAAAGTAAACTGACGCACCGACAGACTGCCGAACGCACAACAGACACAATGCCATAACAAAAGTCAGCAGAGCTAAAAGTAGTAAGAAGTTAAAATGTGATTGACCATCAACAATTTAATAAAGTTTTAATTCAAATAGGGGCAATGACAGTAAAACAAGAGCACCACCCAAGGGTGCCAATGCTCAGCTGCAGGTGCTGGATAATGCAAAAATTCTTAGTCAAAAAAGGGGCATAACTTTACAAAAACGCTTTTAGAGTTATTCCCCTTGATAGTCTAAATAGCTCTTGTGATGGTCAATACACATGCCAAGTTTCATGAGGATATCTTCAATAACAATAGAGATGTGACCGAGGTAAACATTTGTTACGCCAATACCAATGCACACGACGCCAAGGTGATAACAATGCCTTGGGTTTTCTCCAAAAACAGTCGATCTAAAAAGGATTTTGTCCAATGTCAAAACATGGCATTCATGTTTTTAATCTGATAACCTTTTCAAGAGATATAATTTATTCTCTATGTATTCTACATAGGAAAATAATCTAAAGGGACATCAATATGATAAGTTAATCATAATTAAAATTGCTATGGTAGGAAGTATACCAGTAGAGTTTCAGCAAAATTGGTGAAGAACTGTAGAAGCAGACACAAGTTTATTCTCTGTTAATTATCTATAGAAAAGAGGAATTCAAGGGAGCATAACTCCTTGAATAGCAAATTAATTATAATGAAAATTGCAAGTGCTCAAGTTCCCATTTCAAAGAGGATTTCAGTGAAGTATCGGCAAAATTGGTGAAGAAAAATTGAACAAGAAGACACAATTTTTATTCTAGCCTATATAGAAACTTAATTCAAAGGAGCATAACTCTGTTATCTAAACAAACAAAAATACAGGCCTGAAAATTGATGATTTCTAACATTGCTTATTTATTAGAAAAAAAAAAGATTGGAAATAGTTCATGTACAAAAATTTACAATATTTTAATACACATAAAGTCTTTCCAACTGAGTTTTAGCAGTCTAGTATCTGATAGTTAACCCATTCCCACACAACAAAATTTTAGACTGATCCAAATTGAAAGAAGATGCAGATGACAAATTTAAGTTGATGAAATTTTGATTTTTTTTATCCTTTTAGATAGAAAACATAGTGGATAATGAAGAAATTGCTTGATACAAGCAATTTCCTTATCTTCCACAATGTTTTCCAAAGCTTTTTTATTGAGGGGCGTAAAAAGGAGGTATTGAGTCGGAATGTGTTAACAGTCACCTCCTATTGTAACGGTAATTTGCCACAATAAAATTATTTCAAATAAATTAATATAATCCCTTTTCAAAACCATCCATCACATATCTTTTAATGTCTACATGAAGTATATGAAAATCCCTTCAAATAGAATAAAAGTTTTGCTCTATTTCATTGTAAAACATGATTATTCAGCCAAAAAAATGAGCCAAAACACCTTTACTAGGTGTAAACTCTTCCTGTATAATCACTGGTTTTTACGTCCGTGCGATTCTATACTAAAGAAAATGTTGTGACAAAAGAACAAATTGCTTGATACAAGCAATATCTTCTTTTATCACAATATTTTCTACCCCATAGAATAGTTTCGTTTCAAATTGCACTCACTTTTCATTGTTGTCTGTTTCAAATTGGGCCAGTCTAAAATTTCGAGTAACAGGAAAGAGCTGATAATGCATTTTATTACATACCTATAAAAGATATGGATTGAAATCTTGCTATCTAATACAAAAAAAAAAAATTCATCCATATTCAGCGTGTACCAAAAAAACGTATTCGTTGAGTACCCTTGAACATGGACTACTTTCTTGTGTATTGAGGTTCAGGTTTTTTTTCGGAAAGTTGGTTATCTCCTCATCATTTTAGAGAATTTTCTTAATGTCATGTCCTAAAATGTATATAATAAAAGGTTCAGTCTCATCCATTTAAAAAATGCCTACACAAGATTCTCGAACACAATATCAACAAGTAGAACAAGACATTGTCGCAAAGCAGCATAATTCCATCCAACAGTGCTTGTCCATGTACAAGTGCTAGTCTCCAAAGGGCAATAAAAAAAAACAGACTTTTTAATAAAAGGGCCATAACTCAGTCAAAAATCAATGGACCATAACCAAAAAGGATAATCACATGTCTGACTTATATCGAGTCTTTCTGTGAAATTTGAATCAAATCCGTCCAATGGTTGCTGAGAAATTGAGCGGACATGATTTTTCACCAAAGGGCCATAACTCTGTCAAAAATCAATGGACTGTAACCAAAATGGAATATGCACATCTCTGCTTTGTTACTGATTATATCAGTGAAATTTGAATCAAATCTGTCCAATGGTTGCTGAGAAATTGAGTGGACACGAAAAAGCTACAGACAGACAGACGGATCGATTTACCACCAAGCTGGCTCCTATATACCCCCAAATATATTTTGGGGGGTATGAAAACACACTGTTGTAATATTCCTTATGTTTTTCAATAAATACCATGTCCTGTAAATAAAAGTAGTATGAAATATATCTATAAAATGCATATGCACATCATGCAGTAATGTAATTAGCCATCACACCTCATCACCATTTTACAAAGTATCTAAAACACTCAGAGTTACAATACTTGTGATGAAAAACAGTCATTTTTCTTTCTAATCAGTAACTGATTTCCACCATTCTTTCTAATGCTATCTTTAGATTTTTTCTTCAGTATTAGCCATTGATAATTATGAATCACTATGAAACTAGACAGTTAAGTGGTTAACTGTTGTAAGTGGCCAATTTTTGCTCATCCCTTGAGTTGTCGCTTAAGACGGACCTCACTGCATTAGGATGTTTATGTCACTTGAAAACGACATAGAAAAAGTTTAGCTTGAATATCAAGTTAAACATTTAACTTCTGGTCAAAATAAATAATTTGACTCGTCAATAGATAAGGGTTTTTGTTATTGACAGAGGTTATCATTTTATTGACAGATTGACAGAGGTTATCTGAAAATAGCCACAGGCTGTCAATCAACAAATCAATCAACCAATGAAATTGTTAATTCAGCCTGGATTTGAGCCCTTGAACTCCAACACTGCTCGCAATTTTGGTGAAACATTTTTGTTGGTTTGGAGACTAAATATACAAGCTGTAATTATGACTTTTTTAGTTACATGGTTCTGGACATAAATTTTGCAAAATAACGCCATTTAAAATCGACACAGAACTTCCTGTCAGAGTCAATGGGCTCGGCCAACAGAGAAAGTGTAGGGGGCCAGCAATTAGTTAAATGAAAGCAAACTCACTGGAAAAGGAAGTCTCTCGATCTGTGTCTACAGCCAAATAACACAAATATTTCTCCAAAATTATCTTGGTTTCCATACTGTCTCTGTACTGCTCTTTGATCCAGGAAACCGATAAATGGTGCTATCCCTGTTCCTGGACCAATTAAAATCATTGGTGTTGTGACATCATCAGGCAGATGAAAGCTCTGATTGGTCCTTGTAAAAATTGGAACCTGATTAAAACAGTGAAATATACTCCATAAAATCAGGCATTTGTGAATAGAAAGTAATGAATCATTATTTGTTATGAGTTTTATCCCATTACCAGACAACTATGTTTTAGGCAGGTCCCAAATCTAATGCAGATGACAAAATTTAGTTGAAGCTTTAGATTTGTTTGTTTTTTGGGTAGACAACACTGTAGATATTGAAGAAATTGCTTGTGATGAGCAAATCTTCATTTTCCACAATGTTTTCTAAAGCTTTTTTCTTTGGGCATTAAAAAGCATCTTTGCATTAAAAAGCATAATTGTTTGGGAATTTTATTTTCAAACACTACTCTATCTGGGATGACAAAAGTTGTGTTCTTCCGGATAAAGGTAATAGCAAACATATTTTTCAATCATTTGCTAAAAGGAAAATTGACTAGTGTACAAGTTTCCATTATTCAATGGTTTGCTACAGTCAGTCAAATAATTGACTGACCAATCAAATCATCCCTTTAACAGATGTGAGGTGCTGACCTTTATATCAATATTTACATTTGTGAGCAACTTTTGGTTACTGTAGCTTATTCAGGCTGTAGTTCTGATGTGTTGGTAGCTTACCAACAAGTTGACTTTTCTTATATCACCAAATACTTTGTGGAGAAATGTCATCTCTATCGCACGCTCCAAATTAAGACTCAGACGAGCTATCACATTTAAGATTTTCAAATGATCATTGAATATTCTAAATACCCTATCTCTAAATTTCTATCAAAATAAGATGTGTTTGTGAAGCACCAACTCCCATAACAGTCTTTTTTCAGAAATGTGACCTTAATAAGTGATCTTGACCTTGTGACATGACCTAAACCTTAGTACCTGCAGAAGGGTATCTACAAGATCTATCATCATGCCACATATGAGCATTGTAAATGTATCTTGGATAGGCTCAAAGTAATTCTAAATGTTAAGATTTTTGGTTTTGTTGTTGCAGAAGTTTGACCTTGACAAATGAACTTGACCTTGTCATATGACCTCGACCCTGGTAACTGCAAATATGTATCGATTTGTCAAATATGAGTACCGTATCTTGAATAAATGTTATTTTTTTTTACAGACAGACAGAATGACAGATGGAAAATGGTAAAAGAATAAGCCCCCAATCTTTCAATATCGGGTCATAGAAAGCACAGAAACAAAGAACTTAATACTATAATCAAATAGTAATGTAATTCTAACCTTAATTTCATTTTGAATATTCATTCTTGCCATGGTTTTCTGGAGAGACTGAATAGATTCCAACCAACCAGTGGCCACACCTTTCCTGTTGTAACTCCGCCCACCTCCGGCTTGAATGCTGACTACATTAAATACAAAATCTAAACTGTCTGGAGAGACAAGTGGCGAACTACTCACAGAATATGGGCGTGGCTGTAACCTTGGGGAATGCTCTGAAAACAGAAAAAAGAGAAACTGTTTAGATTATGACTTGAGCTAACTCTTTCCAAAATAGCAGCATGTAAGCCTGATTCAAATTTTCACAGAGTGAGTAATTATGGGGAAAAATGTTTTAGAGGGATAGAAATGTCATTGTCAGTTATAAAGCTTAAGGAGTGATCAAAGCTAATTGACACCAACATGTCATAGTGACAACTGTGGCTCACTCTATGCAAGCAGGCTTGACTTAAAGCCTGAGACATCTCCTTGGGTTAAGGGCAACATTTGTACTAATTTTAAGGTCCATGGAAAAATGACTTTTGAGTTAGAGCACAGAAATATTTTTCAACAAAGTTCAATTGTGACTTGCATATCAAATGTGAATATTGTTACTCAACGAGTATTGCAAAGACAGGGAAATGCCGAGGTTTATTTTCTTAAGTTTTCAGCCCACAGAAAGTTTGTTTGAATGGGGCTTAATGCTACTTTTAACAGTATTTCAGTCATATGGAAAACTTAACCATGGATTTCTGGTATTTCTCACACCAGTACTACCATTCCTTCCTTACCAAGCCTACGGCTACTTATACCAATTACAGTTAGATTATCCATCCATTTGTAGGGGACCAATGTTGGAAAGGATATTTGCAGTGATCAAAACCTGCACCTCATAATTGAGAGTATGACATACTATCAACTGAGCTATGGCCACAGTTACCAAGTCAATAGAAGGCAGATGGACAAAAGACAATGGTAAACAATATGCACCTAATCTTTAGATTTGGAGAAACAATATAAAGAGAGATAAAATCAGAATTTATTGGGGTGTGGTTTTTGTACAATAACAAGAGCCATGTCAGACATAGCCATCCCCCTCGTAAAAGCTTGATAGTAAACTGAAGCCAGTTAGATTTAAGCTTCTTGTGCACTGCATTTCTTCTCAATGAGTTCGATAATAGCCAATATACTTTCAGAGATATGCTCAGGACAAAATCTAAGTCTTTAAAACAACAAAGGGCAATAACTCCAAAACTATGCAAGCATGAGTGGTGGTTCTTGTGCACTGCACTTCTCCTCAACGAGATCTATCCACTTATGAAGTTTCAAGTAAAAAGCTATCATACTTTCAGAGATATGCCTTTGACAAAATCTTAGTCTTTAAAACAACAAAGGGCAATAACTCCAAAATTATGCAAGCAAGAGTTGTGGTTCTTGTGCACTGCACTTCTCCTCAATGAGATCTATTGACCCATAAAGTTTAAAGTTGATAGCAATTATACTTTCAGAGATATGCTCCGGACAAGTTTAGTGACGGAAGGACGGAATGACGGACGGAGACCATTACTATATCCCCTTCACCGAAACGGCGGGGGATAATAAAGCTCCCTTCCTGTGTTTTGCTCCCAGAAGCACTTATTAGGAGAAATGTGGTACAAGTATATGGACTAATTAAACCATTACCACACAATGACACTTTCTGACATCCTGAAATAATACAAACATGTAAAACTTTGTGTTTTCTACAATATTAGGCACTTTTAGTGCAAATTAAATTGTTGTCAGCAACCTCTTTCAATTCACACCAGTTCAAAACCTTGTTTGGTAATTGATTAAGATAATCTTCCTAAATACCAGAAACCCAATTTTTTACCCAGTATTCTCTCGATTGGAGGATAACAAGATTTAAATGTATGTAGAATATCAAGTATCGACAATCCTGGTTCCCTGATGAATGTTGTGTAGTCACTGGCTCCCTGTTTACTACATAATTCCTGTAATCTTCTTCTCTCATACTGGTCATCCGTGTACTCAACCAGTGATCGAATCAAGGCCTGAAATGTAAACAGGTTAAGCCTTTCCTGAGGAATTCATGATCCGAACATATTGTGTAAACAGAAATATTTATGCAAACTTTTTCCTCCCAAAGAATAAAGAAATCATTTTCAAGGGTTTTTATCAAAATCCTAATTTTCTCCTCTTAACCCATTCCCAGACAACAAAATATAAGCATTGAAAAAAATGATAGGGAGGAGAAACTTTTTTTAAGTTTTCAAAATGAAAATTGGCCACGCCTTGCCACGCCAATATTTATGGGCCCCATCAAAATTCAATGAACAATTTGAGTAAAAGGTCACCTAAGGGATATTGATGCCAACTTTCATTGAAATTTGGTAAAATGAGTTGGAAGTAGAATTTTTAGATTTTAGAGTAAAAACAGGCCCCACCCTGCCATGCCCAAATTTAGGGTGCAATCAATATTCCATGAACAATTCAAGGGAAACATTCATGCCCAGTATTGTTGAGATTGGTAAAATGGTTTGGGAGGCAAAGATTTTTAAAGATTTTAAAGTGAAAATAAGCCCCGCCCTGCCACGCCCATTATTTGGGGAATCAATCAAAATTTCTTGAACAATTTTAGAAGAGGGTCACTCAAGGAACATCCTTGCCAAGTTTCATTTTAATCGGCCAAATGGTTAGAAAGGAGAAGATTTTTCAAGATTTTAAAATGAAAATATGCCACGCCCAGCCACGCCCATATTGTGGGGTGAATCAAAATTTCTTTAACAATTTAAGAAGAGGGTGGTCCAAGGAACATTTCTGCCAAGTTTCATTAAAATCAGCCCATTGGTTTAGGAGGAAAAGATGTTTAAAGAAAAGTTTACAGACGGGCGGAAGGATGCACGCAAGCACGACGGAAAACGCCATAAAATATCATAAATTTAAAGTGTCATTTGTAACTCCTTTCGAATTAGACAAGTCCAAAATTTTGTTGTGTGGTAATGGGTTGAAACTACCTACATCATGACAAACCTTTTAATGATTTGTCTAAAGCTACATTGAATATGAAATTAAACTACACAGAATTCTAAAAAAAAAAGCCATCAATTGCTCTGAATAATGTCTTCTTTGGAATCTCTTGGATTACCCTTCAATAACAGTTTCACACCTCAAAGACAAAAACCTATAAAAACACAACATAGGCGGCTATGTTCTTCTAACCAATGAGTATCTATCAATGACTTATTAACCCACTACCAGACCGCAAATCTTAGACTGGTCCAAATTGAAAGGAGTTGCAAACAACAATTTAAAGCTTATGAAATTTTGGATTTTTTAACTACCGGGTAGAAAACATTGTGGATAAAGAAGAAATTGCTTGTAACGAGCAATTTCTTCATTTTCCACAATGTTTTCCAAAGCTTTTTTGGTTGGGGGTGTCTAAAAGTGTCACTGAGTGGGAATGGGTTAACGCATTCCCATACAATACCACAACTTTATGGGCCCAAAGAAAAAGGCTTAGTGGAAAAACATTATGGAAAATGAGAAAATTGGTTATAACAAGCAATATCTTAATTATCCACAACGTTTTATTCCCCAAAGACAAACAGTTTTAAAATTTCATCAATTGTCATCTCCAACTTATTTTATACCAGTCTAAAAGTTTGTCATTTGGGAATGGGTTAAGTGTTCTCATCAAACTTTAAAACATGGAAGTTTTTTACCTCCATTATTTTATTTTAGATGTTTATCAAGCTACAAATTATTGCCCTTGGATTATAATATACCTTTTTAGGTGGCTCTCTAATGTCAACACAAGTCATCAAGGTATGATGGAGCGTGCCCGATTCATGGATATGTTTTGGTACTGATGCATTTCTCTTTTTTGTATCTGGTAATACTGTAAGCTGGTAAACAGTGTCTGCTTTGTCCAACAACCCCAACCTGAGTGAACAGAAAACAAATATATGAATCTTTTGTTTTGTGAAATGAAATTTTGTTTTGTCAATTTTTCTAACAGATGTGCTCTTTTAATTTCTTAAAAAAATTTAGGATTTGGATTTTTTACCTAATTTTAAAATACAGTGAAACCTCGGTAGTTCGTAGCGCAATGGACCGGTGAAATTTATACAAATTAAGCGTAGTACGAACAAAACGGAGGGCAAGAGGTCAGCTGTTTGAGATACACAAATCTTACATGGTCTTGTTCTGTTTCCAATTTAGGAATTGATTCTAAATTATTTTTTCTAAACAAGATATGCAGATATTAATTGAGGAATACATAAGTTAAAATTACTCGTCTTGATTTTTTTATGCTTTTATCTCTGTGTTGATTTTTGGCATTTTTTAAACACAGTGTTTGTACCAAATGGTAGACTCCATAATAGAATAAAATAAAGTGCTAGAATTTCTAAGTGACCAATAACACTGATACTAATGGGAGTGCGTCAATTTAAAGTAAATCTTCGGCGATAATCTTTATTCCATTAATTACCCACCTTCAAGACCAAACAGGCCCTTTTAAGTAAAGCTACATGATAACACATAATTGTCATATAGATAAGCATGTGTGAAAATCAAGGTAAGTGGTGATTGGAGACAATTAGTTTATCACACCTACGAATTAAACATGGGAGTTGTGCTATAATCATACTTTCGGGACTTTAAATGGTCTACGAACTACGAACCACTGACGTTCGAATTAGACAGAGTTTTCTAACAAAGATAAAGAAGGAAAAAGATCGGGACCGCATAAAGTATACGAACGAACACATACCTACAAACCAGTGACATTCGAATTAACGAGGTTCTACTGTATGTATCTTAAGACAGCAATTTGAATTTTTTTTATTTTAAGAAATCACCACAGTGCTCATCTGAGTCGTTGACTTCAGAATTAAAAAAGCCAGATGGACCTAAAAGTGACCATTTATTAAATCTTGTCTGAGAAATCGAAAGCAAACATTCTTACAACGTTTCATGGTATTTGTGCCAGAAAAGTAGAAAGTAAATTGAAGAGAAGATCTCTTTAGATTAGACCTTAGTGACCTAGTCAAAAATGAAGTCTTTAGAGTGCATACAAGGTTTTCTAAGATCTGACCTAGTGACCTAAGTCACTTGACTTTGAACATAGTTGAGATATTTTGAAAACAGACACTCTTACCAAATATCAAATCAATTAAGACAAAATGTGGCCTCTGGAGTGTAAACAAGGTATTCCTAAGATATGACCAAGTTTTTCACACCATGTGACCCTTAGTCGAACTTAGCCGATATATTACAGGGGCAAAAATTTTGAGCAAGTATCAAATTAATTGCATGAAAATTGGCCTCAAGAGTACACACAATGTATTTCTAAGATTTAATCTAGTGACCTATTTCTTGACCAAATATGGCTCAATATTGAACTTGACCTAGATATAATGGGGATGAGCATTCTCACCATATATCAAGTTATTTGATACTAAAATAAGTCTAAAGTGCAAACGATATTTCTAAGATTTGATCAGTTCTTACCCCCCATGTGACTCTATTCAAATTTGACCCAGATAAAATGAGCAAAAAAAATTGTGACCAAATATTATGTTATTTGAGCCTAAAATGATGGCCTTTAGAGAGCACAGAATGAACTTCTAAGATTTAACCCATTCCCACTCAATCCCTCCTTTTTACACCCCTCAAAAAAAAGTTTTGGAAAACATTGTGGAAAATGAAGAAATTGCCTGGATCAAGCAATTTCTTCATTATCCACAATGTTTTCTATCCACAAAGAAGAAAAAATTAAAAATTCCATCAACTTGAAATTGTCGTCTGCAGCTCCTTTCAATTTGGACAGGTCTAAAATTCCACTGTGTTGGAATGGGTTAACCAAGTAAACCTAATTTTTGATCCCACATGACCAAATATCGAACATGACTGAGATATTATAAGGACAAACATTCTGACCAAATATCAAGACATTTGAGGCGATAAATGCCCTCTAGAGGACACACACGGTTTTCTAAAATTTGATCTAGTGACCTAGATTTTAACCCCCATATGTCCAAATATCGACCTTTGTCCAAAGTTTCATGGAGACAAACATTCTGACCAAGTTTCAACACATTTGAGCCAACAATGTAGCCAAATATGTGGTCTTTACAGTGCATAAAAGATTTTGACACACAACAGACAAGAAACACAGCTAAGTCATGTAAGCTCACCTTGAGCACTTTGTACTCAGGTGAGCTAAAGAGGAGAAATTGCTTGTTTCAAGATATATTGGGAAAGCAATATATAAAAGAAATAAGAAAATGTAGCCTGCATTTTTTCCTGTTTTCTATTTCTGATGCAATTTTTCCTGATTTATACAGTTACATGTTATCTGAACACTTAAAATTTGAACCAGCCTATAATTTCGTCAATTCGGTACCTATGAAACCAGCTTAGATACAATCAGATTATGGTGGTATATCTTACCTTTTCAATAACATACTGCATTCAACTTCACTGTTTGGAACAACCAGAGAAAATGCATCACCTGCCTGATACTTTAACCCTGTGTCCTGAAACCAATAAAATCTAACACTTTACCCATTACTATACAATCTACAATCTAGTATACTATACAATCATGCTTTTAGACGCCCCTCAAGAAAAACAACTGGGAAAACACTGTGTTAAATGAAGAAATTGCTTAGAACAAGCACTTTCTTAAATTACAACAATGTTTTCTACCTAAAAATCTGAAAAAATCTAAAATTTCATAAAGTTTAAACTGTTCTCTACAACTCCTATCAATTTAGACCAGTCTATATATTTTCTGCCATGTAATGGGTTAATAACTTTTCTATTCTAGACTTGTAAAGGTAACCTTTTACATATCCTAAGCAGCATAAAACAGGCAGATAATTTTTGCTGTTTATCAAAAGTCCATTGATCAATCAAATCGCTGATTGAAACTGGAAGTGTACTTTGATACGACACTGGCCGACATTTATGTGAAGCATTTTTGTTGATTTAGGTTGTCAACCAACTATTTTCCTTTCTTGTTACAAGTAACTAGCAACAAATTTTGAAAAAAAAAGTTTAACCCTTTCCTGTTTTAAATCTTTTTAGACCTGTCCAAATGCTTGTTACAAGCAATTTCTTCTTTTCAAACAATGTTTTGTCAAGTATAAAATCACAAGGACGTAAAAACCAGTGATTATTCAGGAAATTGTTAATATCTAAGTGGAACTTCCTGTCAAAGCTCTCTATTATTTTTTTCTTTGAGGCTTGATGAAAAAATTCTGCCAATTAACCCATTACCAGATGGTAAAAGTTTAGGCTGGTCCAAATTAAAATGGGTTGCAGACGACAATTTAAAGTTTGTGAAACTTAAGATTTTTTCAGATTTCTCTGTGAAACATTATGCAAAATGAAGAAATTGCTTGTTACAAGCAATTTCTTCATTTTACACAACGTTTTCCTAATTATTTATCTTGAAGGGGTGTCCAAAGGTGTCATTGTGTGGGAATGGTTTAAAAAGTAGGAATCAAACTGAAATTTAGTTACTTCTCATACAAACTTACCTGAACTTTTCTTTTAATTAGGACAAGTAAAATAAATATGTCTAGTATAGTTGAATTGTAATTGTTATACTAATTTGTCAATCCTTTCTTGCAAGTAACCAAAGGTTGGTATTAAAAGGAGCTATTTCGTCTTGAAAGTGAATGTTTGTGCACAAAGTCAGTTGCAATAATGGCAGTGAATTGCTGTTTGTTTGTTTGAATGGGGTTTTACGCCGCTTTCAACAATCCTTCAGTTATATTGCGGCAGATGAAGCACCTTACAATGGAATCCTGCTATTTCTCATACCAGTACTACCATTACATCCTTTCCTAGCCTCCAGCTGCTATCCCACATAGGTCTTCCTTTATCGACCAATTTTTGAGAGCAAATAGTCCGAAAGGATAAGTGCCGTCATCGGGTTTGATTGATTGAATGGGGTTTAACGCCGCTTTTAACAGTATTTCAGTCATATCGCGGCGGCTGGAGCACCTAACAATGGATTCCTGGTATTTCTCACACCAGTACTACCACTACATCCTTTCCTAGCCTCCAGCTGCTATCCCACTTAGGTTTACGATTATCAACCCATTGGTGAGAGACAATTGTTGGAAAGAATATTTGCTGCCGCCGGGGATCGAACCCATGACAACCCATGATTGAAGATTAGGAGTCTGGCGCGCTACCGACTGCGCTATGACGGCGGCCGCCGTCATCGGGGATCGAACCCAGGACCTCTAGATTGACAGTCTGACGCGCTACAAACTGCGCTATGATGGCGGTTTTTCAGTGAATTGCTGTTATTCGGTTTGCAATTAAGAGGATTTCCACTGTATTTGATTGAATCATTGCGTCATATTTTGATAATCTATCTTTTGCCTTACTTTGATATCAAGTTTTACATGTAAAGCGTGTTTTAAAGCATCAGGACTGGTCATTGTTGTAGCTGAAATCACTTTGGACATAACAACAGTGGATGCTGCCGAGGGAAAACTCTCACCATTTTGCAGAGGGAGGTTATCTGTATCCTGAAAAACACTATTCAATATAAATTTTGTTCCATAAAAGTATACTCGAATAAAATATGGTAAAAACAGAAATTTAACCCATTACCACACCATCCCAACTTTTCAAACTCTTAAGGTATCTTAATTTAGAAAGCACTATGAATAAAGGAGAAATTATTTCTTTCAATCAATTTCTCTTTTTCCCACAATACTTTCCAATCCATCCACTAATTTTCCATTTTAACTTTTCTCACAATGTAATCCATCCTTACCACTTCTTTTTTTCAATTTAATCCATCACCAGACACCAAAAATTTTGACCAGTCAAAATTGGATGAAGTTTCAGAAGAGAATTTTTTATGAAATTTCAAAAACCTCTGTCTTTTGGGGTAGAAAACATTGTGGATAATGAATAAATTGCTTGCAACAAGCAAACTCTTCATATCCCACAAATTTTTTTCAAAGTTTTAATTTGAGGGGGCATCCAAAAGCATCATGTGTGGGAATAGGGTTATTTTTGATTTTGAATGTTTTTTGCAATTTCTTTCAAATGGACAAGTCTAGAATTAATGAATGAAAAAGAAAAATTGGGTGACTATGGGTAAACTGTTATCAAAGTGAAAAATAAGAGTTCAGTGTCAATAGATGTATTTTGAGGGTGTGGGATTCACCTTCTTTTTTTTTCAGTTTTCATTCAATTTTTAGACATTTGACAGAATTAAAAATTGATGGAGAAAAAAAAAAGAGAAAAAACCCCTCCTAATAATCCAACCCCAAAACAATCAAAAACATGTATTAACAAGAAATGTGTCTTCGATACAGATGCCCCAAATTAATTGCTTGACCTTCAATTATGACATTGACTTTAGTAGAATATTAACAGACATTACCATGGCACTAGTAATCTTCAAGAG
The DNA here is from genome assembly GCA_946902895.1 of Fragum fragum. Taxonomy (NCBI): domain Eukaryota; kingdom Metazoa; phylum Mollusca; class Bivalvia; order Cardiida; family Cardiidae; genus Fragum; species Fragum fragum. The sequence continues at coordinate 40,747,318 of OX336372.1, forward strand.
GAACAAATGTGCCAAGTTATTTGAAATATATCAATTAATGTAGAAGTTATGCTCCGGACAAGAATTGGACAGCCACACTGACACAACCACACACCCATGCACACACTAACACAAGAACAGAAGTAATTCTACATGCACGTCACTTAACCCTTCCCCATTTTTGGAAAATTTAGACTAGTTCAAATTGAGAAATGTTGCAGACGACAATGAAAACTGGATGCCATTTGAAATGAAACCATCCTATGTGGTCAGGGCTCTGCAGAGTGGGCGACTCAGGCGAAGAAGTAGCGTGGTTTCATAAAACTTCGCCTGAGTTGCTGATCAAAGCTAAGTCGAAGTCGCCTTGAAAATACGGGAAGTCACCTCTTTATGATAGGAGATCATTGCATTTTGCCTAGAGGGTATCAAATCAGGGGACAGTATATCAATTATTCAACTGCTGATTTGAATCCCTTTGATCGTAAATCAAGCATGTATCAGTAGATGACTCGCTCACTAGATTTGCACCTCGGCTGATTGGATGATTGCAAGCCCTTATGAACTGCCAGAATTTAGGAACTTTTTGATATAAAACCCTTCCCCTTCTGAAGATTCCACTAATTGGGTGGCACATTATGTTTATCTTATCAATATACGAGATTTGTTTTGTACTTTCAAGCAGCGAAAATAATGGCGGATTTTATTACGAACGTCATGTCATTTGCCGTATTTTAAAATTCATTGATAAAAGAAATAAACCCTTGGTGATAAAAACTGATTTTTCCATAAAACTAAATAGAAAAAAATCATTTTTAATGAAATCCTTGGACTCTGGTTATCTACTTTGATTTAACAAATATAGAAAACTAAGACAAACAATCTACGGCATCGACGATCTTTTCATAAGTAACATTGTTAGGATTTTATCCAGAAGTTAAATTTCACTTATCTTATTTTGGTAATTCATCCATTCAATGACATATAATCCAAAACACTAGGAGAAATGGTTCCGTGTCAACATAGTTTCAAATTTAAACCTCTACACAGTCTGTGATTTATGTAAAATTACTCAGCTGTTATCTTTAATACCCTTTACTTACAATAACTGCAACTCAGTCAAAATGAACTCTTTTTAAATCTTTTATCTAAAAGCTTTTTATCCATTTATTGTTACACACAGGTCATATTTCTCATACCAGTACTACCATTACATCCTTTCCTAGCCTCCAGCTGCTATCCCACATAGGTCTTCCTTTATTGACCAATTTTTGAGAGCAAATAGTCCGAAAGGATAAGTGCCGTCATCGGGTTTGATTGATTGGGGTTTAACGCCGCTTTTAACAGTATTTCAGTCATATCGCGGCGGCTGGAGCACCTAACAATGGATTCCTGGTATTTCTCACACCAGTACTACCACTACATCCTTTCCTAGCCTCCAGCTGCTATCCCACTTAGGTTTACGATTATCAACCCATTGGTGAGAGACAATTGTCGGAAAGAATATTTGCCGCCGCCGGGGATCGAACCCATGACAACCCATGATTGAAGATTAGGAGTCTGGCGCGCTACCGACTGCGCTATGACGGCGGCCGCCGTCATCGGGGATCGAACCCAGGACCTCTAGATTGACAGTCTGACGCGCTACAAACTGCGCTATGATGGCGGTTTTTCAGTGAATTGCTGTTATTCGGTTTGCAATTAAGAGGATTTCCACTGTATTTGATTAAATCATTGCGTCATATTTTGATAATCTATCTTTTGCCTTACTTTGATATCAAGTTTTACATGTAAAGCGTGTTTTAAAGCATCAGGACTGGTCATTGTTGTAGCTGAAATCACTTTGGACATAACAACAGTGGATGCTGCCGAGGGAAAACTCTCACCATTTTGCAGAGGGAGGTTATCTGTATCCTGAAAAACACTATTCAATATAAATTTTGTTCCATAAAAGTATACTCGAATAAAATATGGTAAAAACAGAAATTTAACCCATTACCACACCATCCCAACTTTTCAAACTCTTAAGGTATCTTAATTTAGAAAGCACTATGAATAAAGGAGAAATTATTTCTTTCAATCAATTTCTCTTTTTCCCACAATACTTTCCAATCCATCCACTAATTTTCCATTTTAACTTTTCTCACAATGTAATCCATCCTTACCACTTCTTTTTTTCAATTTAATCCATCACCAGACACCAAAAATTTTGACCAGTCAAAATTGGATGAAGTTTCAGAAGAGAATTTTTTATGAAATTTCAAAAACCTCTGTCTTTTGGGGTAGAAAACATTGTGGATAATGAATAAATTGCTTGCAACAAGCAAACTCTTCATATCCCACAAATTTTTTTCAAAGTTTTTATTTGAGGGGGCATCCAAAAGCATCATGTGTGGGAATAGGGTTATTTTTGATTTTGAATGTTTTTTGCAATTTCTTTCAAATGGACAAGTCTAGAATTAATGAATGAAAAAGAAAAATTGGGTGACTATGGGTAAACTGTTATCAAAGTGAAAAATAAGAGTTCAGTGTCAATAGATGTATTTTGAGGGTGTGGGATTCACCTTCTTTTTTTTCAGTTTTCATTCAATTTTTAGACATTTGACAGAATTAAAAATTGATGGAGAAAAAAAAAAGAGAAAAAAACCCTCCTAATAATCCAACCCCAAAACAATCAAAAACATGTATTAACAAGAAATGTGTCTTCGATACAGATGCCCCAAATTAATTGCTTGACCTTCAATTATGACATTGACTTTAGTAGAATATTAACAGACATTACCATGGCACTAGTAATCTTCAAGAGGAACAAATGTGCCAAGTTATTTGAAATATATCAATTAATGTAGAAGTTATGCTCCGGACAAGAATTGGACAGCCACACTGACACAACCACACACCCATGCACACACTAACACAAGAACAGAAGTAATTCTACATGCACGTCACTTAACCCTTCCCCATTTTTGGAAAATTTAGACTAGTTCAAATTGAGAAATGTTGCAGACGACAATGAAAACTGGATGCCATTTGAAATGAAACCATCCTATGTGGTCAGGGCTCTGCAGAGTGGGCGACTCAGGCGAAGAAGTAGCGTGGTTTCATAAAACTTCGCCTGAGTTGCTGATCAAAGCTAAGTCGAAGTCGCCTTGAAAATACGGGAAGTCACCTCTTTATGATAGGAGATCATTGCATTTTGCCTAGAGGGTATCAAATCAGGGGACAGTATATCAATTATTCAACTGCTGATTTGAATCCCTTTGATCGTAAATCAAGCATGTATCAGTAGATGACTCGCTCACTAGATTTGCACCTCGGCTGATTGGATGATTGCAAGCCCTTATGAACTGCCAGAATTTAGGAACTTTTTGATATAAAACCCTTCCCCTTCTGAAGATTCCACTAATTGGGTGGCACATTATGTTTATCTTATCAATATACGAGATTTGTTTTGTACTTTCAAGCACCGAAAATAATGGCGGATTTTATTACGAACGTCATGTCATTTGCCGTATTTTAAAATTCATTGATAAAAGAAATAAACCCTTGGTGATAAAAACTGATTTTTCCATAAAACTAAATAGAAAAAAATCATTTTTAATGAAATCCTTGGACTCTGGTTATCTACTTTGATTTAACAAATATAGAAAACTAAGACAAACAATCTACGGCATCGACGATCTTTTCATAAGTAACATTGTTAGGATTTTATCCAGAAGTTAAATTTCACTTATCTTATTTTGGTAATTCATCCATTCAATGACATATAATCCAAAACACTAGGAGAAATGGTTCCGTGTCAACATAGTTTCAAATTTAAACCTCTACACAGTCTGTGATTTATGTAAAATTACTCAGCTGTTATCTTTAATACCCTTTACTTACAATAACTGCAACTCAGTCAAAATGAACTCTTTTTAAATCTTTTATCTAAAAGCTTTTTATCCATTTATTGTTACACACAGGTCAAGTTGACAGACTTTAACCCATTACCACACAATCCCGCTTTTTTTATTTTTGAAGAATTCAAATGGAAAGCTGGTGTGAAAAAGAGGAAGTGTTTGTAGCAAGCAATTTCTCCTTTTTCCAAACTATTTTTTTACCTTATCTGGTACTTATTTTCTGTTTTGAGCATATTCTGATTTGAAATGTGGTATGCATTTTTTTTTTCAATTTGGACCAGTCTTGAAATTTTGTCTTCTAGTAATGAGTTAAATGAAATAGTAATGTTTTCTTATTTTCTGCCTCAAATTAAACTCTGGTCATTTTTGTAAGTTCAGGTCACATAATTATACTCTCTTTTCAAATTATTGATTATTATAACTTTTGATAATTGAGATTATAATACCATCTATATATAAGATATTCAAGAAAATAATTTCAGAATCAGATTCCTATACTCTTGAACCCAAAGAAAGAAGACAAAAAAATTTGTTCACAGGAATAGGATCTCTGTAATAAGGACTGAAAGAAAGGAAGAAAAATACTTTAGTATTAACTGCATACTATATAAAACAAAATATGCAGCTACTTGTTTGTAAAGCTTTTTCTATTTTCCTATAGAAATAAGGAATACAGGCAAAAATTGCTTTTCAACGTGATCCGCTTCTCCTGAAAGTCTCACCACTTCTCCCTATTTTGTAAAACTTCTCCCAATTCTCAGACTAGGGAGAAGTCACTTCTCCCCAAATTCTGGGAGTCTGCAGAGCTCTAGTGGTAGAAAGTATTGTGGGAAAAGGAGAAATAGCTTGTTACAATCAATTTCTTCTTTTTCCACAATGTTTTCTCAAGTATAAAATCATAGGAACATAAAATCCCGTGTTTGAACAGGAAAGGGTTAATGTCTCCTTCAAATTACTTAGACAAGTACCGAGTCTAAGGGTTTTAAGCATATGGATTTTATAAGTATAATAGCGTAATATCAAATGATTCTATTCTTCAATACCAGCACAGGTTTTTACATCCAATGCAATTAATAAAAGAGCAAAACTTCTATGAATTTTGATTTATATAAAAAAGAAATTTTGAATACAACCCATCTCAATACCACCAATTTCAATTGGATACAAAAAATGTGTTATCTTTCAAAGAATTTACTTACCATTTTCTTGTTTGGCAGAAATTCTATCTTCAAATATGGAGGAGGTAAAATAGGTACTGACAATACAGTATCACATAAGGGAGGTAATGACTTTCCTAAACAAGATTCTTCAGTAACAGTAACCTGCCCTGATACAGAAACAACTGACTGTAATGTGGCTCCAAGTTTGTCTATTTCATTTCCTATACTACCATTTAAATTAAACAAGTCACTTGTGTTAGTATTCAGAATTGGTATGTTACATGGATTAGTGAGCTTTTGTTCATTACTGTTAGACTGACTTTGTTCACTTTTGTTAGACTGGTTTCTGTTCATTTTGTTAGATTCAAGTACAGCAGATATCACAACATCTTGTGTTTTTGAGCCAGTCTGAATTTCTGTCCATTGATTTTCACTGATCACAGGGTTTGGCTGAGAACTAACACTGTTACTGTTATTTTGTGTTGTGTCACAAGAAGTTGTATTTTCTACACTCAATATGGCTGGGGCTGGTTCCCCTTTGTCTGTTTCACTATTTGGGATTAGTCCAAGATGCTGCTTAACAGCAGGGAATAAGCCTTCCATCCATGGTTCAACCACTATCTCCAATCTAAAAGGTAAAATTGTCTATGTATTACTTAATAATATCACACACAATCTTGCTTTTTTTCGACCATCAGGAAAAGGGTTTGATAAATCAATGTGAAAGATAAAGAAATTGCTTCATTTTAACACATTTTCTAACCAGAAAGAAAGACTAGTTCAAATTCTTTTGTCGTCTGCAACTTCTTTGGATTTGGGCCAGTCTAAAACTCTATTGTAAATTAAGTAATTCATAAACAGATACGACTTGGCTTAACTGATGTTTTTTTTATTTTTTTTTCTATTTTTGACCACAAGTGTAATGCTTTTATTTTCAATGATGCACATGAAGTAGATAATATAAGTATAATATGACTAGAATTTTTGTGATTTATCAACTCAAGTTCTTGAAAGTTTCCAATTTATGAGATTCACAGGAACAAATAACACCATTTTAACCCTTGTAATGCTGAACCCAGAATATTCCTGTTTTGGCAGGAGGTGTAGACAAAGACATGTCTGCACATATGTCTCCTTGTAATGGTTTAATACCAGACAGTGAGGTTTATAACCAATTTCCACACAGTGACGCCTTTTGACGCCCCACAAAAAAACTAAATGGGAAAACATTTTGTAAAATGAAGAAATTACTTGTAAACTAGAGGCACTTGAGCGCCTGATTGGCTCCACTGGCCTGAATTTACTTATCATTCCTGAGAAATTTGGTTGAAACTATCCTGCAGTTTGCAAGAATAAGATTTTCCAGATTTCACTATATATCATAAATGGACACAAGCCCCCCCCCCCCCCAGCATAAAAGCCAAAGTTTTCAACAGAGCCATATTTTGTGAAGGAAGTTGATTAGGAATCACCCAAGAATCACTTTTGGAAATTTGGTTGAAAACTTAAAATCGTTTATAATCTGAGAAGATTGTAGGTTTTCACTGTTTACCATATATGGAAATGAGCCCAATGAGGCCAATCCATAAAGGAATGTTTACAGCCAATCAATACTTTTTTAGCAATGAAATAATGGGTCACCAAAGGATCATTCAAGTAAATTCATCCAATGGTTTGTTAGAAGATTTTCAAAGCTTTCACCATATATGGAAATAAGCGCCGCCTATTAAAGCCATGTTTTCTGTCCTATCAAAATACTTTTAAGGAATCTGATAAAGTGTCATCCAAGGATCAATCCAGTGAAATTTGGTTGAAATCCATCCATTGGTTTTTGAGAAAAAGATTTTCAAAGTTTTCACCATATATGGAAATTAGCCCCGCTCATAAAAGCCATGTTTTTCATCTGATCAAATTCTTTGAAGGCATCTGATAAAGGGTCACCCAATAGCATTCCTGTAAAATTTGGTTGAATCCATCAATTGGTTTCTTGGAAGAAGATTTTCAAAGTTTCACCATATTTGGAAATTAGCCCCGCTCATTAGAGTTTTTCATACAGTCTATATTCTTTGAAGGAATCCGATAAAGGGTCACCCAAGGATCAATTCTGTGAAGTTTGGTTGAATTCTGTTCAGTACCTTCTGAGGAGAAGATTTTTAAAGTAAAAATTTACAGATGGACTCACGACGGACACAACATCATGACAATTAATTTTCAATATAAATTTTGATCTATAACTTGTGCTTCCAGTGCTTTCAGACTTCTTATTTCAATGCTTATTCAGATCAGGATTTTATTCAGCAAGAAAAGGGTCAAAACTATAATACTGTACATACATTATGACATCATTTTGCAATAACAGAACTGTAACCGGAGACTTCAGCTCTTTAGCATAGTTATTATACCACTGTAATATTCATATAATGTTATCCAAGGAACATTCTTGTAAAATTTGATTAAAATTGGCAAAGTGGTTAAGGAGATGATGTCATTAAAAAACCTTAATCTATCTAAACTGAGCCTATATCTATGAGCCAATCTATATTCATGAACATTTTTTGATAATTGTCACCTAAGGACCGTTTCTGTAAAGTTTGATCAAAATTAACCAAGCGGTTTTGGAGGAGAAACATTTAAGGAATTCATAATGGAATACTGAACCCACCCTGCTACTCCCATATCTATGGGCCAATCAAAATTTCGCCAACAATTTTTGATAAAGGCACCAAATAAATATTACTTTAAAATTTGATCATGATTAGCCATGTGGTTGAGGAGTTGTCGTTTTAAAAATTCAAAGTCAAAAACTGCCCAACCCCGCCAGCCATTATTTGTAGTCTAAACTAAATTTTATGAACAATTTTTGATAGGGTCACCAAAGGAACATTCCTGTAAAGATTGATCAAAATTGCCCAAGTGGTTTGGGAGAAGATGCAATGTAATAAGTCTAAAGTGGAAACTGCCAAGCTGTTATCAAACAACCAATCTAAGTTTCACAAATACCAAACTTTTTATTAAGGGTTACAAAGGAACTTTCCTGTAATTAAAAGTTTGTTAAATTTTAGATTTTTTCAACTTTCTTGGAAGAAAACAATATGCAAAATGAAACAAGAGGACCATGATGGTCCTATACATACTATATATCAAAGCATTAGGCGTAATTGTTTAGGAAGACAAGATTTTCAAAGATATCCCTCTTGATCAATTTCAAAAATCAGGAATTGCACAAAAAGGGGTTATTTTCCCAATACAGTAATTCAATGAAGTATTTTGGTAAAGCGTCAAAAGACACTAAAACATACAAAATGTTAAAGCTCTAAGTCTTATGAGCTGGGAGTAAAAGATTTTAAAGATTTCCTTCTTTATTTCTATATAAAATCAGGGATCACACAGAAAAGGGCTAATTTTCAAAATACAGTAATTCTTTGAAGTATTTTGGTAGAAGGTCAATAGATGATGATTCATACCAAATATTAAAGCTCTAGCCCTTATGACTGGGGAGAAAAAATATTTCAGAGATTTCCTATGTAAATTCAGAGATTACACAGAAAAGGGCTAATTTTAAGAGTATGGTAATTCTTTGAAGTATTTTGTTACAAGGTCAATAGATGATGATTTATATCAAAAATCAAAACTGTGGTCCTTATGGTTTGGCAGAAGAATTTTAGGAGGTTTCCTTCTTTATTTCTATGTAAAACAGAGATTGCACAGAAAAGGGCTCATGTATTAGAATATGGTTACTCTTTGGAGTATTTTGGTAGAAGGTAAATAGATGATGATTCATACCAAATATTAAAGCTAAAGGCCTTATGGTTTGGGAGAAAAAGATTCCCGTCTTTATTTCTATGTAAAATCAGGTATCGTACAGAAAAGGGCTTATTTTCAGAGTACAGTAATTCTTTGAAGCATTTTGGTAGAGGGTTAATAGATGATGATTTATACCAAATACCAAAGCTCTAGTCCTTATGATTTTGTAGACGATTTTCAAAGATTTCCTTCTTTATTTCTATGTAAAATCAGGGATCGCACAGAGAAGGGCTAATTTTCGAGATACTGTAATTCTTTGCAGTATTTTGGTAGAGGGTCAATAGATGATGACTTATACCAAACATCAAAGCTCTGGGCCTTATGTTTTTTGGAGGAGAAGATTTTTTAAGTTTTTTCACTTGGTTGCCATGGCAACCAGAGTTCTTCATGGATTTCAATTCTCTGAATTATTTTGAAAGAGCATGAAATAGGGTCATTTCTGTGAAGTTAGGTTAAAATTACATGGCTAGTTTAGAAGGAGATTATTTTTTGTAATTGCAAATAGACGGACGGACAGATGGGTGGACCGTGGATGACTGATCACAATCATTCAGGTAAGCTAAAAATGCTTGTTACAAGCAATTTCTTCATTTTAAACAATGTTTTTCCAATTGTTTTCTTGGGGGGGCGTTCACTGTGTGGGAATGGGTTAAGAGAAGATATCATTTTAAATTCCAAGAGGACAACTGCCCAACACTGCCAAGCCCATATCAAACGACTAATAAAATTTTTAAGAACAATCTTTTATGAGGGTCACCCATGGAAAATTTTTGTAAAGTTTGATCTAAATTGGCCTAGTGATTTAGGAGATGTTTGAAAATTAAAAGATAGAAACTGCTCTGCCCTGCCCAGCCAATATTCATTGGCCAAACAAAATTTCATGAACAATTTTTGATAAGGGTCACCCAAGGAACAATCCTTGATAAAAAAAAATTGGCCAAGAGGTTTAGGACATGAAGCAGTTTAAAGAATTATTGACAACTGAAGACAGACAATGGATGATGGAAACGGAGCTGCCCTTGAGCATTTTGTGTCCAAGTGAGCTTAAAATATTCAACAGGCCTATTTTTCTCCCATACCCAACAGCATCATCTGCCCATCCTGGATCATAAAACTGTTTAGCACCAAGCTCCTGCAGACGTCTGTCTAATGTCTTACCACAGTTACAGAAATTTGTATAGTTGGAATCACCCAGACCTGAAATATTTTACAATGTTAACTTAGAATATGAGCCTGCGCGTGACATTTCCAACAATTTCGCATGTGCGTGACTTGCACACATTGAGCACCCTGGACAGCCATTTTGGGCAATTAGAATATTTGCTGATTGTTAAAAGAAGCTTTGGGTCAGTATCTTTCTACAGAGCGCAGAGCGAAGACTCTGATCAGACTGTGCAGATGCACAGACTGATCTGAGTCTTTACTTGGCTGCATGTGTAATGGTTGGAAATGTCACGTACGCTCTCATATGATATTGATTGATCACCACTGTCAATAAAGAAATCTCTTGACCAATCAAATTGTTTATTTAGACTGAGATTGATATGATTAACTCTGATATTTATTTCAAACATCTGTGTTTGTGGGCAGGGATGTGGAAATACGGATTTTCTCTACTTGTCCAAGGACAAGTAAAATGTGATTTTCTACTTTTATTTATTTGTTGTCTGCAACTTCTTTCAAATTGGGCAGGTCTAATATTTTGAAAAACAGAAGGGTTAATAATGTCAGGATAACACAATTTATCGCTTGGTTGCATTGGATTGGGAGCATCTTTAAACAGTTCATGTATTTATTTTAATGCTTTCTTGTGGATCATTGAGATTTCTCGCCACAAAGGTGCTCAACTTATCATCCACACAATGGTGATAGAGCAGTGATCCTCACTGGAATTGTTTTTGTTTAAATCATGTCTTAACCAATTATCACACAGCAAGATTTTAGACTAGTCCAAATTCAAAGAAGTCCAAGATAACAATTTAAAGTTGATGAAATTTAAGATTTTTTCAACTTTCTGGGTAGAAAACACTGTGGAAAATGAAGAAATCTCTTGTTGCAGTCAATTTCTTCATTTTCCACAACGTTTTCTCAAAAAAAATTTCTAGAGGTGTGTCAAAAGGCGTCATTGTGTGGGGATTGTTAAAAGCTTTTTTAGGAAGTGTTCAACAAATTAACTTATGAAAAAAAAGTAATTGCAGATGATAATTTCAAAGAGCACTAAAACCAGAAAATAATTACCATTCAGGCAGAAAAGCTTGTGACGAATCAGTTTTCAGAAGAAGCAATTTTTCAATGGTTCCCCAAAATGATATTCAAGGGCATCTAAATGAGAGATTTTGTGGTACTGAATTAAACTCATTATCCCAGTTTTTAGAGCACAGGAAACTACTCACTGAGCTGATAGGCATGCAAGGATAATCCTAGAACTTGTCACAAAATTGATTGATTGAATGGGGTTTAACATCATTTTAACAGTATTTTAGTCATTTTTCAGATGCTGGAGCACCTAACAATGGATTCCTGATATTTCTCCCAACAGTACTACCACTTTATCATTTCATAGCCTCCAGCTACTATCCCACTTAGGTTAACGATTATCCAACCATTGGTGAGAGACAGATGTCAGAAAGGATATGTGCTGCAACCGGGGATCAAACCCTTTACATCCAATGATTAAAGCTTGGCAGTCTGATGTGCCACCGACTGCCCTTTGATTGTAGCAAAGTTGTACGAGGAGTTCACAACACAAAATTACTTGCCCATAGCCTTACTCATAAAAAACTGTATAAGTTCAAGAAAAGATAATTCTTCTACCAGGAGGACTTGAGACTTTAAAAAAAAGTGTCTTGCAAAACTTCAACATGTGAAAAATGTATGTATATATTTCACTACTTTTTAAGAAAACTTGTGGGAGAAGGTCACACAGAATTACTTGAATTTTTGTACACAGACTGATGGATTGACAGGCACACAGATTGACACAGAGTGATTCCAGTAAACCCCTTAAAAAATTTGTATGGAGGGTGGTGGGTAATAAAATTACCTAGTAAAGCGTAATTCAAATGAGACAGGTACTCATCAGGCAATGTCTTCTTTCTTATCCGTCGGAAAAACTTGAGAGCTGTGTCTGGTGGCTCTCCATCACCCGTTGTTGATGTCACAATGACAACACATTTTTCACGCTCTATAAAAAACTGATAGAAAACAAAACTTAAGAATATGTCACTAAAACAAAATGCATCAGTTACAGAATGATCATATAATTTCATGCATTAAATTTTTTATCTTACAGTAGCAGTGATCTGCTGAGGTTTTTCTATTGATTGAATGGGGTTTACCCCGCTTTGAACAGTATTTCATTCATATCGCGGCGGCTGGAGCACCTAACAATGGATTCCTGGTATTTCTCACACCAGTACTACTAAGACATCCTTTCCTAGGCTCCAGCTGCTATCCCACTTAGGTTTACGATTATCCATCCATTGGTGAGACAAATATCAGAAAGAATATGTGCCGCCGCCAGGGATCGAACCAATGACATCCCGTGGCTGAGGTTATTGTTTAAAATAAGTGGGGACATGTTACAAAATTGAGGATCAAACAAACAAGCTAGCTAACAGGGCTTTTGAATCAAGGGGTTAGTGGCCCATGGTCTTAAAAACTGGAGACATTTATGATTTTTTGGAGACAAAAGTGCAACAAGAGCTTCGCAGAGCGGCGCATATACGCCCAAAGGGGCTTGTCAGTAACCCTGCTTTGTCAGCTATGTTAGCTTGAATGATAGCTCATGCATTTAATCAATATCTTGTTACCTGAATAATATTGTATACACTTGAGAAACATGACAGCTTTCAAAACCATTGTTAAATTTAAAACCATTGCCATGAAAAATGTAGGATAAGATGTGCATACAAGACGTTAAGTGTTTTTCGTTCAATTAAAGGGCAGATAATTCAAGATAACTCAAAAATGACTGGAAAGATTTGAATTTCGAAAGTTTTATGCACAACTATATATCATAGGGAGTAACTGTGCAAAGTTTCAGCTCTTTCCCATTGATAGTTTAGGAGGAGTTGCGCACACAAAAATTGCTAACGGACGGACAGACAGACAGACGGACGACCGGGGCCATAACATAATATGACCCTTAGGGCATATAAAAATGCAGTCTTGGCAAATCACAGTAGTAGATAATGGATTGTCTAAATGTATGCAAAGAGGATAATTGGGGGGGTGTTAGATCGATTTATCTTTCATTGAGTAAAGAAAGCTTTATTTTCATGATTGGAGGAGTCATAAGTAAAATAAAGTCTTTTCTAGTAATGGAATAAAAAATATATCAATCCTACATGAAAAACAGACAACAATTCTATTTATCTATTTCAATCGGAGAGTCATTTTCACACTTTTTACATGGGAAGCTGATGACATCACCATGACAAATCTATGGTCCCATTAAATTGATCATGTTGATAATTCCACTAGAATTTAGCCTAGGTGAAAATATCAATTGAAAATCCGCCAAGAAATCTCAGCAATCCATTGAAAAGCATTAACACACATACACCTTCTTGTCATAGCGACAACTATGTCTCCCTCATCGCAAGCGGGCTTGACAAAAATCTTCATCTTTTTCAGACAATTGTGAATTGATGTCAATTGTGAATTGATGACCAAATTACATGTACAAGTAAACCAAACTTTTTGTATTTTGAAAGACATTAATTTTGGCCATTATTTTAGTATATAGAAATAACAATCAAGTACACAATTGTTTGTAAAAAGCAATTTCTTTTCTTCTTAAATTTTTAATACCCTTATTTTGTATTATCATCTAAAATTCTTTCAATTCAAATTGATCTGTGTAATATAGTCCACTGAAAAAGAGTTGATGATCTCTTACTTTTTTCTCTGTTTCGCTGAAACAATGCAGGTCAGCATATAAACCATAACTATCACATTTTTCTGCAATTTCTTCTGCTATAGCTTTGGCTTGACCAGTTTGTGATCCATACAGCAGCAAAAACCTGTGGTTTAATCCAACAGGCATTCTGGAAAGTATATCCTGAAATTGACAAATTGCGTCTCTAAATGAAGGAATAAAATGACCAATCAATTAATTTATTCAACCTGGACCTGAGCTTATCAACTCCAATATCAGCCGTCAATTTCTTTACCTTAGTTGTTGGTTGGCGACTTAAAAGTGTCATTGCGTGGTTGATATATTCACAAGGAACAAAGGTTCGCGATTCCTAAGCAGCAAAAAAGAAAATGTGAGTAAATGAAAGATGCAGTAGGCATAACAATATTTCATATAAAAAAATCTGTCTAGAATTTTTGTACCTTGTAAATCTTTCGAAAATTAACTAAATCAATGTTACAATCAATCAAAAACAAAATTAGAATGAACTCTAACCCTAGATTCTTTAACATGTACCTTAGTTTGCAGACCTTGATCCACTTCCAGTTCGGCCCATGCGACTTTTGATGTGACTCCTGTTTGCGATTGAATTATGTAAATGAATTTAAATCTAGGTCAAAAGTTTTCTAAAAGAAAATAATCACAATTTTTTCATGAACTAAATTTGGCATTAGTGAAATAATCTATTTTTGTACCTACTCTGTTTAACCCATTCCCACACAAATTTTTTTGACAGGTCCAAATTCAAAGATGTTGCAGACGACAATTTAAAATTATGAAATTTTAGATTTTTCATCTTACTGGTAAGAACACATTGTGGATAATGAAGAAATAATGTTTTCCAAAGCTTTTTTTGAGGGGTGGTTAAAAGTGTCATTGTGTGGGAATGGGTTTAAATCAGTGTCCAACATTTTCAATTCTATTTAAAAATTTTGATCTGTTGAGATAGGCCATCCCTAATTAAATAATTTGGTTTAAAAAACAGTTCCTTTAAAATTTGATTCAGATGTCTGGTAGGATGCCCGTTCACTTACTGTAGTATGTAATTCACATATAATTACGTCGGTTCATGTATTATATTTACCCCAAGATGTGCATGAACGTACAAAAAAATAAATAAAACTAGAAAGAACAAGATGTGTTTGTGAAACACTATGCCCCCGAAACAGGAATTCTTTAGAAACGGGTAAAGGGTTAAAATTTTGACCTTGATGAAATGACCTTCCCCAGTTGTGCCTTGTTGAGACCTATCTACATACCATTAGCATTGTAACTTAATCAGGGTGGAAGTTATAGGAAAATGTTTAGTTGGCAGGTTAAGTTTTGCAGACAGACAGACGGACAGACAGACAGACGGACACCGGTAAAACAATATGCCCCCGATCTTATCGATGCGGGGGCATAAAAAATGCCATTATGTTTGCATGCATTAAGAATTATGAGCATACAAAATGAAACAATCTATGTGCATAATTTTTCCTAACTAGAGGCGCTAGAGCACCTGTATCGCTCCGCAGGCATGAACATACTAATTAAGCAATTTTTTTCACAAATTTAAATAAAACTGAAAAAAAATGAAAATAAATCTAAATCATTGAAATCTTTGAAATAGTTCTAGAGAACAATTTCAAACTTTTCATTGTTTTTATGTTTTTACAAAAGTCAAGTGAAGTTATGTAAAATGCATTATGTAAAATTTTCACTGCATCTGAAAAACAGTCATCTGGTTATCACTCCTGTGAAATTTGATTGAAATCCATCCACAGATTTCTGAGAAATTTACAAAGTTTTCAATATACAGTCATGATGCATTGATCGGACACTTTGGTATCCTATGGCATTGTCCGGATTAAGCGTATTTCCGGTAAAGAAATTTTTTAAGAATATCCGACCTCATGTGCTTTTGCATTATAGCCCAGGTAAGAGAAAACTGTTGTAGCGATAATAATGGTATTTGGCAATTAGGACAGTTTTACATTTCTTGGTTGATACAAAAATACTAAATCTGACAATGAGTAAAAATCATGGTTTGTTATTGCATTCTATTTGAAAAGTAAAACCTATATCTTTTTGTTAATCATATCAGCTGATTAAATCATAGATAACCCATAGATAATGACAAGGGTAAAAATTCTCACAGAGAACGCGTCTTGCACGTGTCAACCCCGGAAGCTTTCCAAAAAATAGCCAAACATCTGGTAGCGCCTTTGATCACCTTTCCCCCTTCAGAAAGCCTGGGATTAATTTTCGGTTGTCAGGTAACGTGCTTTTATTTCCCTAAAAAGAGCAGTTTTTTCAACGGATAAACTTTCGAGATTGGGATTTGACTTGTTGCTGACAAATTGGATGGATTTTTCTAGTGTGGCCCAAGGAATTGCTATTGTTAATTTTTCGAGAAAAAAAGAATAATTCAAATGAGCTGAAAAAGCCACACATCGCGCGTATAAGCTGCTATCAACTTTGACCAGACGACAACTTTGTTTATTCACATATGTCAATAGTCCAATCAAAACAATATGTTCAAATGGGTTCGATCCGGACAATTGAATCATATTTATTCTGATTTTTCATATTTCTTCCCAATCATTTTTGTCCAGTTCCGGAATGCGAGTTTACGGATTATAAGGAAAAATTTATCAACAAAAAATCTGTTTCTGGATTGCGAAAAATCTGGTTTAACGACTTCCGTATAAACGCGTCCCGACTGTAAAACATATTTTGAAATTGGCCCTTCCCATTAAAGCCATATTTTTCATCCAATCAAATTTCATTTTTATAATCTGATAAAATGTCACCCAAGGATCGATCCAGTCAAGTTTGGTTGAAATCCATCCATTGGTTTCTGAGAAGAAGATTTTCAAAGCTCTTACCATATATGGAAATAGCCCTGCTCATTAAAGCCATGTTTTCCATCCGATCAAAATTTTTAAAGGAATCTGAAAGGTTCAGCATAAGATCATTTCAGTGAAATTTGAAATCCATCCACTAGGTTCTAAGAAGAAGAATTTCAAAATTTTTTCCATATATGGAAATTAGCCCCCAACATTTAGTCATGTTTTTCATCCGATCAATATTCTTTGAATGAATCTGATAAAGGTTCACCCAAGGATCATTTCTGTGAAATTTGGTTGAAATCCATCCATCGGTTTCCGAGAAGATTTTCAAAGCTTTCACCATATATGGAAATTAGCCCCTCCCAATAAAGTCATGTTTTTCATCCGATCAAAACTCTTTGAAGGAATCTGATAGAGGGTCACCAAAGGATCATTTCTGTGAAATTTGGTTGAAATCTGTTCAATCCTTTCTGAGGAGAACTTGAAGTTTTTGGATGGACAGAGGACCCGACGCACGATGGACACAATGCCATGACAATAGCTCTCTTGCTTTCAGCCAGTGTAGCTAAAAACCCTGAAATATAGCAAGCAAAGTAGAACAAAATCGCATCTGAAACAAACGATATCCGTTTCATGCCATGGGAACCATTGATTCTTTATGCTCGTTTTCATCTATACATTGAATGGGGGAACCAGTTTAGGAAAATTTCGTAAAATGCAGGGTTTTGTTTGACTTGAGACCCCGGGTTTTGACGCACAGGAAATCAAAAGGAGTTAGTTTTAACTCTAAAAAAGTTGTCACAACGTGTCATATTGTCTAAAATATTAGCCCCAAATGCATCACAGATCACCATAAGTGTGCCAAATTTATTGGAAAAGGGTTAATTATGTAAATATACACCCTCAACATTGATAACGCCAAGCTTGTTTGGTAATTAACACTTACAAGTGATGAACATGCATCAGCAATAGTAATTGACAGGTATTAATTTGGTAACTTTGCAATTTATGTTGAAAACCTTTTTCAGAGTCATAATCTTAATGAAATTAACTCATTTGTGAAAAGGTTTGATCAAAAACCACACAAAATATAACTAAGAAGTAATATAAAGCAAAGAAAATGTTGCTCAAGAGATGTCATGGGTTTACGTGAATAAACTCAGCACTTCTTTTTATGAACAATAAAAAAAATTTGGACCCCTTAATACTCTTGAGATTTTTTAAAAATGATTCAAATATAATATGTGCATGCTTACTAAAGGCGCATTTACACATTCACGATTTTCTCTACAATTCACCAAAATTCAACCAGATTTCTTATGGTCAGAAAAATTCAGGATGGATCGGTATGAATTGTTGGGAAAAGTAGAAATATTCAGTGTCACTATGATTCCAGTAAGAGTGTCTGTAAGGTATCACTACAAATCAATGACGATTCATGATGGCAACTCTAGGTCAATGAGGATTGACCAAGGTGGCACATCAAATGCCCATGGTGTTTGTACGGTTCAATACAGTATTAGTATAATTCACAGCGGTAGCAAAACAAACCAATCATGGAGCATTGTAGCAAAACCCTGGATGATTCCCAGGACAATCGTACACAATAAGTGGTGAATTGTGAATATTCTTGGCATCAAAAAGACTCTACGACTGGCTATGATCTCTTACGAATAGCCACATATATAGCTACAGTGTCAGTCGAATAAGAAAGATTATGCCATTAGACCATGCCCAATAACCACCATAATTTGCCACAAACATTTTAAATAGTTACTTCCAAAGCGCTGCTGTGTAGTTTTTCGAATTATCACAGTTCATCAAGATTCACCATGGTTCTACTACGAATCACCACAGTACACATCAATTTTTCAAATCGTGGCGAATCATAGCGGCAGCGTAGACAAAATCGTGAATGTGTAAACAGGCCTGTTACTTTCCCTGAAATTTATCTTTTATAGAATAAAGAATACTGTCGGATTGGAGAAATGTTCCAAACTGAGACAAAGTTAATTCTGAGGCACCAACACTAAAACAAATACAGTAAAACCCCTCCTTACGACCACCCCGGAAATACGGGCACCCCTCTATTACGACCGAATTTTTACAGAACGGAATTTTTTGTTCTTTATTTCAATGGTCGCGAACCCCTCTAAAACGGGCACCCCGCTATTCCGAATTACGACCACTAAATTCAGTACCAACCATAGCTGATACACTATTTTGAACCCCACTAAAACGACCAGTTTTCACACATTGAGACCGATCATCCGAATTTCACACTTGATAAGAGCGACACTAATTGGGTACGAATACATTGTAATTATATTATCGGATTTTTGATTATGGGATATCGAACCCTTATTATAGTAGGTGTTATGATTAAAGTTGCCGATCACTTTTAGAAATTATACCTTGTATTATTTTTAATTGTTATCTGAATGTTTCACAGGTTTTGACTCGAGAAATAAATACGAAAGTGAAAACGTATCCGAGAAGTTACGATTAGTTTGTTTACGGCGTTCCGAACAGTTAATTAGCAATTAAATTTTGATTTCAACGTAATTGATATTTGGTATTCGCATTATAGAAGATATGATATCGACCGTTTGACACTTTGAACCTGTACTTACGAATAAATAATCTGAGGTCGAAGTTCTTTATCAGATCCAAATGGAGAATAGAGAAAGTAGAATTTACCGAAGATGGTAAATTTGAAAATGACATAAGATTCCGCTGTAATACATGTTCTTATAAGTTCATTTTTGTATGTATAGTATCAATATATTCAAATTACGAAAATAAAATAAACATGCATTACTTGACAACAAACGACCAAACCTCAGTAATACGACCACCCCGCTATTACGACCACTTTCTGAAAGTACCGCAAGTGGTCGTATTAGAGGGGTTTTACTGTATAATACATGTCAAAATTCCATTTTTATTCAACTCTATTATTATCATTTTCTAAATTTATACCTTATTCTATTTCTGCACAAAAACTGGCTTTTGGACAGTATTAAGGCCATTTGATATTTTCTTTTCCAGAATCGTTTTAATACCAGAGTTTGAACTAACAATGAGCTGACATGCCTTGTCTGGCCTGCTCCAAAATGCCAACCCAACCCTCGTAATTAACTTGTTCAAGTTGTTTAGCCATCGCTCTCAAATTACATTCAACCCTTCCAAAATCCAATAATTAAGAAAAAAAGAATTGTCAAAAATCAGCTTTTCAAAAAAAGTTTGCTATCTTTTGCTCCACATTTATGTGAAAACTTGCACTGTTTGATATGTGGCACTTATTTACTGATTATTTACAAAGTATATAACTAAATTATTATAATTTGGAAAATGGTTAAGATTCATATGGTGTACCCTTAACTCTGAAAGTAAAGGGTACACTGTACCCCCAGATTTTTTTTTTGTACCCCTATTTCAATAACCTAAGGGCTACAGGTAACCCCCAAATGAAAACCCAGTTGGCATGCTGGTACTGGATGTAAACAAATTTTGTCGTACTTTCAACAACTATCGCAAGTTTAAGCACATCAACAATATATTGTCAACACTAAATTGTTGTGCATACATACGTTATTGTGCTTGGTCCCTTAGGAGCCATAGTGACCTTTGTTGACCTCATTTTTTTTCAAAGGATAATTAACTTTCAGCGCCCTAATCCATGCTGTGAGAATCACCCTATACCATGTTGCAGGGCTCCCCCTGCCGATTGCCAATGGGGCCAAATGCAACAAAATAAAAAATCTGGCTCCAAAATCGGCAAATTGGAGATTTTACTGGCAACAACTTTCAAAATAAGGCAAAGGGATGTTGAGTCCATTGAAATGATTACCAACGCAATACTTTATCATTCACACATCTGCTTATATGTTTGGGAGACATGCGACCATCAATATCGATCGCATCTCCGTGTCAATCAAGACAGATTAGTAACGCATCACTGACCTAATTGATTCTAACATCACTTGAGTTATTAGGGTTTTCCCAGCACCCTGCGGGAATCATCATGTAAACCA
Organism: Fragum fragum; assembly: GCA_946902895.1. NCBI lineage: Eukaryota > Metazoa > Mollusca > Bivalvia > Cardiida > Cardiidae > Fragum > Fragum fragum. Next base: position 40,767,952 of record OX336372.1, read on the forward strand.
AGATGGCGGATAGTCACATCGCTTGGGCTAAAAAATTGACTATCTTTATTCCTTGATCACTTTTTGTGATTCATTAGAGTGCCGAATAAAAAGCAAAGACAACATTTTACTTATCTATTGGTGATTTAAGTAACAAAGTCAGGTGAATTTCTGAGAAATATCGGACATTAGTAATCAAAGTACTACAGACATTAGTAATCAAAGTACTGTGGGTTACCAAATATTTGACTTGTCATCTGGCATAGCTCTGGGTGTTCTTGGCATTTTATTTTCAAATGACAATTCTCTCATTTTGCACCTTCTAACCCAATTCATTCAACATAATATGAATAGATAACAAGTTATTTGTTTTCAATATAGTAGATTTCTTTCATTCACTTATTCATACTGGCTTCACTTTTGTCTCCAATTGGCACCAAGTGGCCCCAAATTTTTGCCATTGGCGATTTCATTGGCGCAAGAATAAAATTTCCCAGGGGGAGCCTGATGTTTCACACTTAACATAAGCCTATCAAGATGCAAAATTAACCCCAAATAACACATTTCACAAAATTGGGAGCCACATTATAGATTAAGCTTAAGTTTAAATAATTTTAAATTTGACTTAATATTAAATAAATCTACAAGTTTTAAGTCAAGATGCATGGCAATAATTGAAATGAGAATTTTGCTTCTTTTTTGTTGTCATGGACACTCTTTTTCATAAGATGCGCGATAACTGCAGTAGCAATCCAAAATTTCTCAAGGGTCGACAGATGAAAAATAATTTTTGATATGCATTGAAAATTGATTTACTTACATGCACAAAAATTGAAATGAAGAGGATATGTTGGAAAATATGAAAAGTCTTTTTTTGGCCGACAACTACAAACCAGGAGCAGAAAATATGTACACACAAATAAATGGATCACAGAGGCACCAGCAGAAAAATCTCCCCATCAATTATAAGCAAAGTTCGAACTGCAATGAGGACGAAAGGAACAAGTTAATTTCCTTTGAATAGAAAAACTATTTGACAGACGATGAAAGATAAATCAATAAAATAAATATATAAAAATTCACAAATACCGGCAGAATAGTTTATCAGATTTTTAATGTTCTGTTAAAGAGTTATTACGTAATTTCGCAAATACGTCCTGTCTGATTCAGGTCTTAGATTAAAATGAGTAGGACAGGAAGTGGATAGTATAAAACGAAACTGTTGTTCGGCTCTCTACGGCGGTTCTTAATCAAGCAGGCAACCAGTTAGTACGTAAAATAAAAACTAAACAATTTTATAACCGAAAACAAATTCTTATAATTTAAGAAGAATACTTATAATTGGTTAATATTTCATTAGAAAAAAATTTTTTTTAAAAAAAAATATGCTTTCTATCAGAATACAATAAAACTATTATTCTAATGTTTTGATTTATTTATTGAAAAATAATTTCGATATATTGAGAGTATACTCATTCATTCATTTACTTTGATAATCGCAGCATCGTAGAAATTCGAACCCAATAAAATTTTATTGACAGATCACTTTGCCCTCTTCATCTGTCCATCATAAAGATGAAAAATGTCAGAGGAGGAATCAGAAGAAGTTCAAGTGTTTCACGACGCCATTCGAGAATATATTGTAGGTTTCTCAGCATCACTTCTTCCAAAGGTCCTCATCAGCTATATGGTTTAAATTGTTCTTCACAAAGGAGACTATCCCCCCATCTTACAAGTTCAAAACTGATAATACTTAACACAAGTCTTAGTTAGCTTATAACATGTCTTCTACATCTACTTTTTTTATTCAGTTGCAACAATTATTCTACAGGTTGTGTATTTCAGAAAAATGTACAGGGAAACTAGAGCTAAGTTTATTTAGAGTATTGTCAAAACTCAGTAGATCTGTTCACACTACCACAGCGCATGTGTCAAATCAAATCATGTTAAATGCGATATTTACCTGTGACCAAGTCATGTGATTGATTTTGGGGAGTCTATAAATTATCAATATATAAACCTATATGAATCAGCTATTTTGAATGAGCTAAAATAAAGGTTAAAAATCAAAATTTATTGAAGAAAGAGTTTCGACGTGTAAGATATATGCATACTAGTTGTAGCGAGTTATATTGATGATATCGTGGCCATTGTCATAGCGCAGTTGGTAGCGCGCCAGACTCCTAATCTTCAATCATGGTCAGGGCTCTGCAGACTCCCAGAATTTGGGGAGAAGTCACTTCTCACTAGTCTGAGAATTGGGAGAAGTTTTTCAAAATGGGGAGAAGTGGTGAGACTTTCAGGAGAAGTGGATCGCGTTAAAAATTAAGTTTTTGCGCATATTCCTCATTTCTATCAGAAAATAAAATAGCTTTACAACCAAGTAGTTGCATTTTATATTATGTATTATGAAATAAACATAGAAAATACTGCTTATTCTTTCAGTCCTCAATAAAGATCTTATTCCTCTGAACAAGTCCTTTATTTTACTTTTTTTTAGGTTTGAGAATTCAAGAGTTTGTTTCTGATTTTTTTTTTCTTTTTAATATTTCATAATAGATTCATATATGATAAGAAAGTCAACTAATAAAAAAAATGGAAATAGTGTATAGGCAGTCTGAATGAAATTAGTAGTGTTCCTATTTGAAGCAGAAAATGAGAAAAGATCTTATTGTAACAACATGTATTTAATCAAACCATTACCAGAAGAAAAAATTCAAACTGATACAAATTGAAAGAAGCTAAATAAGACATTTCAAACTGAGCTTAAATAAGAAAGAATGTGCCAAAGAGGGTAGAAACATGTGGGGTAAGGATAAATTGCTTGCTGCAATCATTTCCTCCTTTTTCCACAGTTTCCCATAAAAACATTTCAAGATGTCAAAATTGGGGATTGTGTGGTAATGAGTTAAAGACTGTCCACTTTACCTGATATCATATAGGGCCTAAAATTGTCATTAATTAGTCAAAAAAGGTCCTCTGTAATTAAGTCAGTTATAATGTGTAAAGGGTAAGGGTTACTGCTGAGTACAAAAAACCAGACTGTACATGCAGAGGTTTAAAGTTAACACAGGATAATTTGCTCCATTTTATAGGATTACATGTTATTTAAAGGAATTATTTACAACACAAGTAAGTAGAATTTAGTTTTGGGAAGAATGTATCATAACAAGAAACTCAGGAAAAGATCGTAGCAGCCTTTAAATTGTTTGCCATAATTTTCTTCACTTGTTACAATTAAAGCAGATAATTCAAATTGAAGGACTCTAATGAAAAATTAATTTAATCTACGTAGATTTTCGGCAGAATTATTTTTCATCAAGATTTCAAATTTTTTAACAAAATTTTGACTTCTGGTAAATGACACGGCGTCCGTAAATGTCGGCCATTATTCTCATTATGTGAAAGTAAGCAACAAATCTCGTAGACTGATGATAAATTAATTTACAGAAATAATTAAAACTTAAGAAGGGAAAGGATTTTAAATAAAGATTTCTAGTGCCGATAGTAGCCTATACAAAGCATTGCCGAAACCAATCAGCGTAGGTGTGAATAAAGCAAGCATGTTGACTATTAGCTGCCAGAACATAACCCTCTTTCTGATGATCTGCTGGCCTCGCGACTATCGATACATGCTTGAAATACGATCAAAGGGCTTCCGACTGGCAGTTGTATAATTGCACACTGTCCCCTAATTTTATAGCCACTGGGCCAGATTTTGTTATCACCTATCGTATCCAGGCGACTTCCCGAAAATTCCGGGCGACTTCGACTTCGCTTTGATCAGCAAATCAGGCGAAGTTTTATGAAACCAGGCGTTTTTTTCGCCTAAGTCGCCCACTCTGCAGAGCCCTGAATTGGTTGTAATTGGTTCGATCCCCGGCGGCGGCACATATTCTTTCCTACAATTGTCTCTCACCAATGGGTTGATAATTGTAAACCTAAGTGGGATAGCAGCTGGAGATAGTGGTAGTACTGGTGGGAGAAATACCAGGAATCCATTGTAAGGTAGTCCAGCCGCCGCGACATGACTGAAATACTGTTAAAAGCGGCATTAAACTCCATTCAATCAATCAATTGATGATATCATCAAATATTACTTTGAAACAACCTAGTATCCAGGGCGTATGAAATATAACGTACCTCGAATCCGACAATAACAATAATATTTCCAATGAAATCAGAATTTTTGAAAATATTTTTAACCCCCCTCCCCACACTCGCAGACAAGAAAGGAAAAAATATAGAGTTACAGCTAAACTCTTGGTAAAAAACTTGATGATCACTTTGATGAATTATAATATACAACAAATTACTATAGGTCTTTGTGCCGGAATTAATGTTTTTTTAATGTTAACAACTATCGACACTACACAAAAGACATAAGTCATCCAAATTTTTCCGGCACACTGATTGGATAAATTTGCAAATATACCTCAATCATAGGCATTCATTGCAAACCCTGCCCTTTATATGGTAGGACAATAATCATGATTGACATGATTGACTAAATCTATTTGTTAATTTTTAAGAATTTATTCAAACTTCTGACCACATTTTGGACGAAACAGATAAAATGTTGCTTTAGATATACCATGTTGATACCAATTTCCTAAAGTCTTCGCCGAAATGCATACTTTTTTTTTCTGTAAAAAGTTACCTTGTTACAAAGTTTAAGTGTATAAACTTAAACATTATGAAAATAAAGAACAAAGCAGAAATGCTGTTTTTGAAATATTTGTTTCTGTCTGTATGTAGATCTCATGAATTAAAAAGAACATATTGTAATGAGAAAACAGGGCATTATTTCGACGATGAATAAATGACATAGATCGTATTGAGGATGACAATGTTAATAGTGTGAAGAAAGTATGCAAAAAATTGATTAAATGTTAAGATAATGATAAGAGAGAGCCGATCAAAAGAATGATCTGTTGACAGCCTTGATGTAAAGGGTTACCTTCGGTAGACCACGACACATATGGGGGTCATTGTTTGTTTCTGTCTATATGTAGATCTCTCTCTCTCTCTCTCTCTCTCTCTCTCTCTCTCTCTCTCTCTCTCATTTGTTAACATCAAACACGCCTGCACTACAGCATGTCAGTTTTTTTAAACATTCGAATCATTGGAAACAATAGGAATGTGGAAGAAAAGGAGGAAACATTTTCTTGATATAAATAACCCTCTTTTCGTAAAAAAGTGCCATACCATGAATTAAAAAGAACATATTGCAATACAAAAACAGGGCATTATTTTGACGATGAATGAATGACATAGATCGTATTGAGGATGATGATGTTAATAGTGCGAAGAAAGTATGAAAAATATAAATGATTAAATGTACAGATAATGATAAGAGAGAGCCGATCAGAAGAATGATCTGTTGACAGCCTTCGGTAGATCACGACACATTGTGTAACCGGCAACATATCACAAAGAATCCCATAATCACCCTTACATTTAATTGGTCAAATTTATAATTTGATGAGACAAATATTATCTTTTTACGTTCCAACCGATATGCCGCCAAATACTTATTCGTTGTTGATTGATCAATGGATGCAACCGGGCGTCATATCAATCAACACGGTTGTATGACTTGTGTTTATCTTTAAAGCATTTTTCCACAATCAATTAAAGTGAATACTATTATTTTCATTGAATAGATTTAAAATTGTTTTTTCGCTGGAGGATATAATGGGAGGTAGGCTTTCATTTTAAAAAATCAATCTTTAATACATGTATTTGAAAATCTAGCCTTACTAGTAGATCAAGGGGCCAATATGTATATTATTACCAAAATATCATCAATAGGCTACCAAAAGGTTGTAAATACAATTTGAGATGATTTGTAGTACGACATTTTGGTCACCCAAAGAAGATACAATGTCTGAACTATATGTCTGAACTCTCAGACAAACTTTCATAACTTCAATATTCCTGGAGTCGAAGAACATGAGTTTTGGGTAATCTGGTGGTTGCCAGATACAAAACAAGTTAATGACCTTCCAATGGTGCATTCACTTCCATACATTACAGGCATTTGTTTCAACTCATATTGAATCATATTGTTCAACTTTTGGCGCCCCAATCCGGTGCTGCAAGAATTGTCCGCCCCATATAGCAAACTTAATTTAAATCCAACGAGATGCAAAATTGACCCCAAATAAAACATTTCACAAACTTTGGGGGCAGGGGATAGATTTAGAATGAGTTTACATAACTATAAATTTGAATTTATCTCAAATAAATCTACGAGATTGATTGTTTAAAAGCAAAGTTGAATGAAAAAATTGAAAAAATAATTTTGCTTTATTTTGGATGTCATGGACACTCTCTTTTGTAAGATGCACGATAACTGCAGTAGCAATCCAAAGTTTCTTAAGGTTCAACAAGGCAACTTTCCAAGATAAATTCCACGTAGAAGTTTAGAATAGAACTGGACAAAATTTTACTGAAAGATAAATCAAATGTCTGTTAGATAAATAAAAACTATTTCATCTGATGAAAAACATTTTTTGATTGATACTGGACCCAGGCTTAGTTACATGCACGGTAATTGAGGTGAAGAGTATATAGGTTCACAGACAAGATGTGTTTTTGTATAAAAACATCTTCCAAAATCTTTGAAAAGTAATGAAAGAATCGAGATTCTTATAAAACTCATTTAAAATCACTGATCATTATTCATATATTTTCTTTACTTGGGAATATTATTCCACTTCCAAAATGAATAGTAGGAAAAATTGTACATGCCTTGCATTTTCTTCTTGTCTCTCAAACTTTAATAATCAATTAAGTTAAGAAGCAGGTTCGAAGACATCTGTTGTACAAAGAGTGGGAAAGTTTTCTGTATTGATGACACAGAATGGAAAATGAAGCTGGCCAATCAGTAGTGCTTTTACAAATCGGGTTTAAAAAGATGGAATCTTAAGAGTATAGTCCAGGGGCCCTGAGGCTTTAATTTTCTACCAGATGTGCACAAGTGCACATTTAACCTTCTCTCTTGTTTGAAACAACGGGTGTTTGGAAATTATTCAAGCAAAAGTATCTGTATTGAGTAATATGTTAGCCGATTTTACTTTTTGGTTAATCAGTAAACATGATTTGTGTAGGCATGAACTTTTAAGTTTTCGGTCCAGGATTTAATCTGGGGCATATGAGCAAGTAGTAAAGCACATAGATATAGCTCTATCTGTTCATTTAAGCATATTGGATCTTAAACTTTCCTCATGTTAAAATGCTAAACTTGTAAATTTGAAACAAAGTGGGTGAGGAGAGCAATTAGCCTAGGGATCAATTGTAAGGATTTGATAGGGGATAAACCAACCTCTTTGTATGAAGCAGGATTCTTATATTTAATGTGCATTGTGGAGAAGAAGAACTGCATACAATAGTAGCTAAACATTCTAACCTTTTGTCATGATAAAGTGAATGGATGTTTTTATGAACAATGCATTGTGGGAAATGGTGCAACGGGCTGTAGCGAGCATTTGAAATCAAGGAGTCATTGACTCTTTTACCATCAACCCATTCCCACACAGTGACGCTTTTGGTAGCCTTAAGAAAAGTAGTTTGGAAAACATGTAAATTGAAGAAACTGCTTGTCATTTTATACAATTTTTTCTGCCCATAAATTTGAAAAAATCTAAAATTTTAAAATCTTTAAATTGTCGTCTGCAAATCCTTTCAATTTGGACCAGATTAAAATTTTGCCTTCTGGTAATGGGTTATAACTGATTTTGAAGGTTTAATAAGTATAAATTTGAAGATTTAAGTAAGAACCATTCTTGCATAGATTTGAAGAAAGCAATATCATGTAATTTGTATGATTTTCAATAGAACATAAAATACGTCAATAGAAAATTGAGGGATGAAGAAACCTTGTTTTTGACATTTAGAAATTTCTCTCAAGGGGAGAAATTCCTGAGCTGCCATCATAGCGCAGTTGGTAGCGCGCCGGACTGTCAATCTAGAGGTCCCCAGTTCAATCCCCAACAGCGGCACTTATCCTTTCCGTCTATTTGTCTCCTGCCAATGATATTGTAGACCTATGTGGGATAGCAGCTGGAGGCTAGGAAAGGATGTGATGGCGGCACTGGTGTGAGAAATACCAGGAATCCATTGTTAGGTGCTCCAGCCGCCACGATATAACTGAAAGATGGTTGAAACCCCATTCAAACAAAAAAAAAGAAATTCCTGAGGGTCAAAACGGAATAGTTTTAGATATTTGAGTGTCAAAATCCAGGTATACAAGTCAAACACTAGCCCAGGTGGATACCCTGCTACTGTCTTGCAAAAAAAATTATTTTGGTGAAATTATTTATGAGTAGACTGATCTAAAATAGATGAACATGAACATTGTTTTTGTTTGACCCAAGACATAGGGTTTTACGCAAAGAAATTCAAAAAGAAGCAATTTTGACACATGAAAATTTACCACTGTGCATCATATTGAGCCATGCGTCAAGGGTCATTATAAGTGTGCCAAATTGTTTGAAAATGGTTAATTGATTATGAAAATATACGCCCCCATCATGGATAACACCAAGCTTGATTAGTAATTAACTCTCTCGAATGATGGACAAGCATTGGCGATCGTAATTGACAGATACTTGACACCTGTAAAATTAATGATGAAACACTTTTTCAGAGTTTTAATCACACTGAATTTTACTTATTTGATAATACTTTTATCAAAAACCTCACAAAATATAATCAAATAGTAAAATGAAATCAAAGAAAATGTTGCTCAAGAAATGTCATGAGTTTTTGTGAATAAAATCAGCATTTCTTTTTATGAAAGATGAGAAAAATTTGATCTTGAGATTATCTAAAACTGAATTATCTTGTATTGAAATTTCCAATCTTAGTCCGTGTTTATTCTGAGGCACCATTGCTAAAAAAATTGCTAACAAAATTTTAAACATATAAAAATCTTTTCATCTATCATTATTTCTTTTTTAAATTACTACCTTCTGGGAGAAGGGGGGGGCATATCGCATTGTGACTCTTGTGATTTCAATTTTGACTCTTGAAAATTTTGGCTCAAGGGTCAATGACATCGACTTTTGGGTACTTATGAAAACCCTGTGAATGAAAAGGTCAGAATGATTCATTTATACAAATATTTTCATAAAAGTTACAATTAGTAAGGGTTTGTGTTAAGAGATAAAGGAGAAAAGTCAAGAATGAAAATGAGAAATGACATGACCGCACCACATCTTTTAGAGTTTATTCTACTTCTCAGGATTCCTGTAATTTTTTGACCAGGCCCTAATATTAACAAGCTGGACAAATCCTGCAAATTCAAGCTTTGCCCTTCTTTAACTCATTACCAGACGCAAGATTTTAGACTGGCCCGATTGAGAGGAGTTGCAGAGAAAAATTAAAGTTTATTAAATTTTAGAATTCTTTCTTTCTCGGTTGAAAACATTGTGGAAAAAGAAGAAATTGTTTTCCTTGAGGGGCAAATAAAAAGCAATATTGTGTGGTAATGGGTTATGGTTTGCTTTAATGCAACCTACCAGTTTGGAATCTTTTATTAAACTTGCATCTCATCTTGCTACATGCATCACATTATCATAGATTTTACATTCTACATTTTTCTATGCAACCTTTTTTATTGGATCCAATCAAACATTGAAAAGGGGGAGGGGAAAGAATACTTACAGATTTTATGTAGAAATCTAGAGAACAAAATTGCCAAAGATTGCAACTTTTTCAGCTAATTCTGGTCTATTGTTGTTAATTATGATTTATTGACTTATTTTTCAATGGCCTGGTTTAGATAAAAATATTTATACTATAGATCATCTTTCTGTCTCACAGGGAAGTACAAAAAATGCAGATCCTTCCTCAGTCTTACCATGGATATATCATTTTTGCACTTCTGAGAGAGCCGCCGTCATAGCGCAGTTGGTAGCGCGTCGGACTGTCAATCTAGAGGTCCCGGGTTCGATTCCCGACGGTGGCTCTCATCCTTTCCGACTATTTGTCTCTCACCAATGGGTCGATAATCGTAGACCTATGTTTGATAGCAGCTGGAGGCTAGGAAAGGACGTGATGGTGGTACTGGTGTGAGAAATACCAGGAATCCATTGTTAGGTGCTCCAGCCGCCGCAATATAACTGAAAGATTGTTGAAAGCGGCGTTAAACCCCATTCAAACAAACAAACAAAGCACTTCTGAGATCAGAGAAGGTCTCTTTTTGTATGATACAATGAAATTACAAGTACATGTATTATGTATATTTTTGTTTTCAGATTTCCCTGCTGCTGTTTATATTTCTATATGTTAGCTCTTATTGGATCATATCATGGTTTAAGAAGAGACCTGACAATGAAGATTATGTTACAGGTCGGTACTGTATACATGTATATTGATAATATCATACGACATAGGCCTAAAAGTTGGAAATTAATACGGATGAACAAGCCCTGGATGAACATATTTTGACCTTTAGCTTAAACTCAAAAAGATCAAAGCGCTATCCCATCTTCACAAGCTAAGGGTTATAACTCCACATTGTTCCTTAACCCATTCCCACTCAGTGACGCCTTTAGACACCCCTAAGGGTAAAAGCTTTGGAAAACAATGTGGAAAATGAAGAAATTGCTTGTTACAAGCAATTTCTTCATTTTCCACATTGTTTTCTACCCAGAAAGTTGAAAAAATTAAAAAAAATCATTAACTTTAAATTGTCGTCTGCAACTTCTTTCAATTTTGGCCAGTCTAAAATTTTGCCGTCTGGTAATGGGTTAAGGAACAAGATGGAGTTAGAACTCTTGGCTTGGGAAGATGAGTGCTATCCTTGATGAGAAGATTACTGTGATAGTGCCAATGGCAGATTACTTGCATTGTCATCATTGACCAATTGGCAGTTGCTTGCCCCACCCACTTACTCCTTTGGCCCTGCCCATTGACTGGGACAGGAAGTTCCACTTTGATTTTAAACGGTGTTATTTTGTAAACTTATAGCCAGTAGCATGTAACAAAAAAGTGGAATGGTTGGTTGGCGACCTAGGCATGATGATTGTAACTACAGCCTGAATAAGTCGCCAAACCAGCAAAAATACTTTGATAAATGGCTGTCAATGCCGGATTAACTTACAATCTGAATGAATGATTTCATTGGCTGATTGATTATTTGATTGGTCAATTGGTTCAGTTTTGCATTCTTTGACAAAATCTCTATTTATATATTACGGGTACTGTCATTGAAAAAAAGGGATTTACTGCTTTATTCTTTAATTTTTGAAATACACAAATTGTTTCCGTATTTTTGCTGAAATGACTGAAGATTTAGTTTGACCTACTTTACCCACCCCCACACAGTCTAGTTTTTACGTCCGTCAAGAAAAACAAGCCCTACAGGAAAACACTAGGAAAATGAAAATATTGTTTGATACAAGAAATTTCTTTAATTTCCACAATATTTTCTATCCAGAAAGCTTATAAATCTAAAATTTCATAAACTTAAAATTGTCGTCTACAATTCCTTAAAATTTGGACCAGTCAAAAATGTTGTTTTCTGGTAATGGGTTGATAGACTATTACTAGTATTTAGTGACCTTGACCTTTGATCACATTTAAGTATTTTTCTATGACAAGCAGTCATCAAGGTGAGCTGTTGTGCCAGTGGATGACTCTGCTTAGATAATTAAAACCATATAAGCAGTGACTTGATTAATCCATTACCAGATGGCAAATCTTTAGACTGGTCCAATTTGAAAGGAGTTGCAGATGACAATTTACAGATTTTTGATTTTTTCCAACTCTCTTGGTAGAAAACATTGTTAAAAATGAAGAAATTGCTTGTTGCAAGCAATTTTTTAATTTTACACAAAGTTTTATAAAGTTTTTTTCTTAGGACATCAAACAGCATCATTGTGTGGGATAGGGCTGAGGAGTATACTTGTTATTAGCTTACAATTTATTTTGGTGAGCGAGACTTAGTTGTAACTATGACAAGTCGGTGTATGTGCGTTAGGCTGTTTGTCGATCAGTCTGAATTTATCCGGACAATTACTCCTACATTTATGGATGGATTTCAATATAACTTGGCACAATTATTCTCCATCATGAGTAGATATACCATTTGAAAGAATTTTTTGGATAGTTCTAATGTCAAGGTCACAGCTCAAGGTCAAACACTTAAATTTGATTGTCAAGAGCATTTCTCCTACAATTATGGATGGATTTCAAAATAAATTGGCACATTATTCTCCATCCAGAGTAGATGTGCCATTTGAAAGAATTTTTTGGATAGCTTCAAGTTCAAGGTCAAAGCTCAAGGTCAAACACTAAAATTGTGCATGATTCCTACAAAAGTTTTCGGGCTCGACAGCAGTTGTCCTGGGACAACCATCTAGTTTCCATCTTGGTCAATTATTTTTACTGTTGATTACTGTTGTATGCATTTCAGGAGAAGATGATCGGTTTGTGTACAGAATATCGTAAGTTTGACTTTCTGCTCCTAGTTTTGATTGGACATGTCCGAGACAGAGAATTTTTAGGTTGGCTGTTTTGAATAAAGAGTCAAAGTATTGCCCTTGTCTTGGATTCCCTTGGATTCCCTTGATATAGTTGGAATATGTTTTGTGTACAAAACTTAACATTATGGTTGTGATTATTGAAGACTTACTTGGTACTTGGTATGTGTGTTAACTACCTGTATTAATTTTTCCTTTCCTGTTTAATCCCTGGTTTTTATGTCCCTGCATTTTTATACTAGAGAAAACATTGTGGAAAAAGAAGAAATTGCATGTCACAAGCAATTTCTTCTTTTACCACAATATTTTCTACCCTACTGAATGATTATTCTTCAAATAAAATTAACTTGAAGCTATCGTCTGCAAAATCTTTGAATTTGGACAGGTCTAAAATTTTGAAAAACAGTAAAGGGTTAACCTGTTACCACATAAAGACACTTTCTGACTCCCTGAAGAAATGAGATGTCTGAAAACTTTGTGGAAAAAGGAAAAATTGCTTGTATCAATCAATTTCTGCTTTTCCTACAATGTGTTCTACTCTATTTGGCACTTATTTTCAAATTTTAGTGCAATTTGAATTGTTGTCTGCAATGTTTTTAAATTTTGAGTAGTCTCAATTTCAAATGAAATCAACTTTGAATTTTGGTCTGCAAACCTTTGAATTTGGACAGGTCTAAAATTTTGCAAAACAGGAAAGAGTTTAAACACATATATTGTCTATTTTCCAGATCTTGGTTGTGTACGTTCACATTGACAGTGTCAGCTGGAGCAGTATTACTACTGCCGATATCTATCATCAGTAATGAAGTCAAGCTTGTACATCAGGATAGTCATTATATCAAATGGTTAAACAGCTCACTTATTCATGGTAGGGTTTTCTTGAAGATCCAGGACTCATGTATTACACATAAAACAATCAATATGATTTGGGGCTTTTTGTTTTACCAAGGTCATCCATCAAAGTCAAGGTCAAGTCAATTCAAAAACATAACATTTTGCTGTTATTCAAACACTATTGAAGATACACGGCATTTATTAGGGATATAGGTTCCTTTCATTGATAGGCATCAATTAGTTGTAAGGTTTAGGTCATCCCTCAAGGTCATAGTCACTTATCAAGGTCACTTATCAAAAAAAAATCTGTTACAAGGGCATGGTGTTTCACAAACCAATCTTGTTTCCTATTAAAATGGAATCTTTTTGACCCTGAGAATAAGTAACTGCTTAATTGCAAAGACTTTATAGATGAAGTATTTCTTTTAAATTGTATCAAAAATGTTAACATATTGGTGTTGCTATTAACAAGATTTCACTTTAGTACTAATTGGAAAGCCCACTTTCTCAATGTAGTAAAAACAAAATAAGTGTACTTTTATATTTTGATTGTTTCAGGTCTATGGAATTCCGTATTTTTGTCATCCAATTTGTCCTTATTTCTCCTGATGCCATTTGCTTATTTCTTCACAGAATCAGAAGGGTTTTCAGGGTCCAGACGGGTAGGTTATACCTAGTTGATGCATTCTATTTAGCTTATATATGCTGACAGCATATTTTTACTTTCACGGAATGAAAAACTTTCAACTTGGCCTAATGTGAGAGATGTTTTAGGGGGCATCACATTGAATGCAAATTATCTATGTTATCTATAGAAAATGATGCAGGAAAAGGAGATATTGCTTCAATGGATAATTAATTAAATCATCTAATCTTTATGAAAACCATTAATTTTATAAAAATGGTTTAAAACAAAAAAATGCATTATTTTTCAAATCTCTGTTATGGTTTATGATATCCTTTGAATTCCTATTTGAAGAAAATTGTTAGATTTTTGCAGCAAATGGAAATTTTGAGTTCAATCATTCTTGTTAGTATAGCAGAATGGCTAAATTTTCAATGAGAATTAGATTATTCATGCTTGTGCTTGTAGTAAGCTAAAATGATTGTCTACTTCATTTGACACGAGAATGAAAAAATGTCTAATCTTAATATTCATCGTAGGCTATAAAAGGAAATTACAAATGAAAAGATATTGCTTCATAATTTTGATTGTTGAGTTTATCTGGATTTATTGTATTGAAATATTGTTAACCCTTTCCCGTACAAATCCGGGATTTTAATTCACTGAAATTTTATACTTGAGAAAACATTGTGGAAAAAGAAGAAACTGCTTGTCACAAGCAATTTCTTCTTTTCCCTAAGTATTATCTACCACATAGGATAGTTTCATTTGAAATTGCATCTAATTTTTACTGCCGTCTGCAACTTCTGTCAATTTGGAACTGTTGAAAAATTCAAAAAATGAGAAAGGGTCAAAGAATAAATAAATGTATCTACTAAACTGGGTAAAAAAATATTTTTCATTTCAAAGTATTTTTTGCTTTCATAATTTGTGAAGATATATGATTGAGATCAACCTGCCCATTATCTATATTACAGAGTATAATGTCTCGTGTTAAGGAGACAGCTGTTATGTTGTTGTTGTTGGCTGTATCTGTTATTGGAGTAGCCTGGGTTATGATAGCATTGTTTGACAGCGAAAAACACGGCAAAGAAACTTTATTATTAGGTAAGTTAACCTGTTCCCAACCAAGCCCCTTTTTTACACTCTTCAAGGCAAATGCAAGTGAAAACATTGTGGTAAATGAAGAAATTGCTTGCAACAATCAATGTCTTCATTTCGAGCATTGTTATCTTCCACAAAAGACAAAGAATTTTAAAATTTTACCAATTAGAAATTGTTGTCTGCAACTTCCTTAAATTTGGACCAGTCTTAAACTTTTCATCTCCTGGAAATAGTTAAACCATCCAAGTACCAGACAATGAGTTTCAGGTTATTCAAAATTTGAAGAAAAAGTTACAGGTGAACATGCAAGGTAGGAGTATGCTGTAAAGCTTTAACAAACAGTTGAAGGCAGAGTTGACAATACAGCTAAATCCTTTTAATTTCATCCGTAATTTGTCAATAATTTTTTGGGGAAAGATGGTTGAATAATATTGAAGTATTTGTTCTAATGTTTGTACATAAATCCAGTTAGATTTAACCCATTCCTACACAGTAATGCCTTATGACACCCGAAGAAAAAAGTCTTAGAAAACATTGTTGAAAATGAAGAAATTGCTTGTTGCAATTGATTTCTTCTTTATCCATATTTTTTTCTACCTCAAAAGGCATACTTTTTTAAAATTTCATCACCTTAAATTTGCTGTCTTCAATGTATATCATTTTGTACCAGTCTAAAATTTTGCCATCTGGTAGTGGGTTAAGCAGTGAATTACTATTATTGGGGATGCAATAGGATTCCATTGTATGTTACATTTGTCTGTGTGACTATATGTTTGTGTACAAGTTCAATTCATGTCAAGGGCATGACTTCTACATTCATCTATTGTTTTCAAAATGACTTTTTTCCCTTCACAAGTATTAGTGTCTCGCAAAATGTTCATTTGGATAAGAATTGGATCTTCCACTTTTCCATTCAATTAGATGAGAATTTAACAAAGGCCCTGTCTTGATATGACCTCGGTTGGTCAGTGGGGCATAAAACACCATACAATACAAACTTTTTGATATGTATAAGGTCAAGGTCATTGCCAAAGTTCAAGTGACAAAATTGACATTGCAAAGCATAATAACTTTATTAGTTACATATCAATCAATATATTTCAAGGTTACTTGGGATAGTTGTTACCTTTTACAAATACAAGTGTCATGTGAAAAGATGCTTTTGATGCACTGAAGGTCAAGGGCATAGCTGATGAAATTGGCCCTACCTGGAGCATATCATTGACTTTTTTAATTGGTTTTAAAATGACTTTGAACAGTTGTTCTCCTTTACAAAATTTCACTGGCTCTGCCAAAGATGGAGGCCACAGTTGAGGGTCAAGTGACAAAATTGACCTAGTTTTGAGAATTTTTCTACATTTATTAATTAATTTTAAAATAACTTGACACTGTAGTTTTTTGATGACTGAAAATGTCACAAGAAAAGATGATTTTGGTTAAACCCACAGTCAAGGACACAGGACTGCCTGGATGGTATAGCTCTTTGACTTGTGATCTGAAGGTCAAGTCAACAGATTGAGTTCCACTATTACACTTAATAACCAGCCCCAGTCTAGCTAGCTGTAACATTTATAAGCTTAAAACTACTGCCTCTATTTCTGGGAAGTGAAAATATCTAGACTGGGTGCTTGAGATGGATTCTGTAAGCTAAAGTTTCCATTGAAATTTAATTGAATTAATTTAAACAAAGGTCACAGATGATTACCCTAATTGAGTACTAGTGATGCAAAGTGTCTGCTCTGTTAATTTCAAGGTCATATCAATGGGTCAGCTCAAAACAGTTGTAACTGTCTATAAACATATACACAATTACAACTGTTATGTGCTGACCTATTGATATGTGTGGTTGCTGGTCAAATGACAAAATTAACCATGTTCACAGGTCACAAATAAAAGTCAAATTTCAGAATTGAACTAACATATAATCTTACGTTTTATGTTATTTTAGATTACAAACTTCAGTTAAAAAGTAATATTTGTAGGGGCATCAGCATCTGTGACACATTTCAAGCCTTTTGTATTTTTCAGTGAGACCTTAAGAGGTTTGATTATTTTTAAACACACATCATGCAAAACCTGGAACATTTTTGGCTGGAGGAATAGACAAAGATCAGCTTGCACATTTGTATATCACACTTCTAATTCTGTACACTAACCCATTTCTTGTTCTATTTTCAGATATTTGGAATTTTTATCTGCCATATTTGTATTCATGCATATCATGTTTGGGTGTTCTTTTACTTTTGTGTAAGTATATTGATTTAAATTTTCATTATTCTTGATTTCAAGGAATAGAATTGATCTAAGGTAAGTTTATTTTACACAGAGTTGTCAAAATACAGATTTTCTCAACTTGTCTATGGATGGGTAATTCATGATTTTCTACTTGTTCAGAATTAAAAATGAACTTGTCAAATATTGTTGTTAATGAAGAAAATGTTTAATCATTAACTAGATTTTCTACTCCTCTATTAACATTTATAATAAACTTTAACTGTATAAAAGGGTATTTTTGAGATCTATTTTTTACCTTTCCAAGATTTGCCCTGGTATTTACTTGTCCCTAAACAAGTAGTCCTGAAAAATGTACTTGTCCACAAGTAGAAGACCAGTGATGAAGCATTTGTCTTGAGAGGGGTGGTATTTTAATGATTTTTCATTGCTTGGTTTGTACCCAATTATTGAAATATATTTAATCACCTTATTTCATATACCAAAATTGTTCTTTGCCCTTTTTATCATTTAAAATCAGATTTACCGGTAATTACAAATTTCTGCAGAATTGCCTTAAAATCTATATTATTCACTCAATCAAACCATGTTCTGGGAGTAATTTAACTGATTACTAGATAGCAAAATCTTACTTTTCTAATTAAAAAGAATTTGCAGACAACAATTTCAAGTTAATGAAAGTTTGAAAACATTTCTTTTTTTCCCTTGATGCTTTCTCAAGCTGTTTATCCTGATGGCATTTCAATGTGAAATTGTGTGTAATGATTTAAATTCTCACATTATCTCTTTACAGTATGTACTCCTGTTGGATTTGCAAGTATGTTTACATCCATGGGAAAACTTGTTTTAAAACCTCAGGTAAGGAAAACTTGTTTTAAAACCTCAGGTAACATAAAATAATCTAGATCAGTGTCAACAAAATATGCATACAAATTACCCATTCCCATTCAACAAAAGTTTAGGCTAGTCCAAATTATAAAGAAGCTGCAGATGTCACTTTGAGATGATGGAATGTAATTTTTTTCATCTTTTTAAATGGAAAACATTGTCGATAATGAAGAAATTGCTTTATACAATTGGTACCCTGTTTCCATTAAGACTGAACTGCAGAATGAGAATAGCGTGCTTCAAATGGGCCAAAGGTCATTTGAATGTTGCAGAGTCATAGGTATTTTGGCCTCCTCTACATTGAACATTGTTGGACTATGAAAATAGACTTTGACCCTTTCCCGTTTTTTTAAATTTTAGCCTTTTCTAAATTGAGAAAGGTTGCAGACGAAAATGAAATTGGATGCAATTTGAAATGAACTGATCCTATGTGATAGAAAATATTGTGGGAAAAGAAGAAATTGCTTGTTATCTTAAGTATAAAATCACAGCAACATAAAATCCCTGGTTATACAGGAAAGGGTTAAGCAAGATTTTTCTACATTGAATTAAAACCAGAAGGGGAAATTAAGTAATGAAGTCATATGCTAGAAATCAAAAATGAACATACTGTGTTGTATTATACAGTAAACAAAATACATACACTGCATGTGTACAAACTTGGACCAAAGAAAAATTAATCATATCTGTGTCGAATTTATAACAAAGATATGAAATATGTTGCTGACAAAAATTGCACTTCACCCTTTTACATATCCTTACATTATCCATTTATATCATGACTGTTTTGGTTGGAAGTCCAGGTATCGTCATCACCATGTTGTCTTCATTGAAGCTGTAGGTGTAAGCAGTTTGACAAGCTTAAATCTTTGTGCCTATTTGAAACTAAGAATATATGCTCTTTGTCAAAATAGTCACTCTAACTTTGAAGGGAAATAAATCTTATTGCAATTTTGTAATATTACTTACATTTGCTTCAAATGAGTACCTGCACCTGCAGCATGTCATCTCCGTGCTGTGCATATATTCATCTCATCAGCCATATATTAGCAATTGTACTTTTGACATCTAGGTTGCAAACCAACTATGTTACTTTGTTGTTATGTATAACTGGCATTTAACCCATTCCCACACAGTGACGCTTATGGACGCCTCTCAAGAAAAATGATTAAGAAAACATTGTGTAAATTGAAGAAATTGCTTTTAAGAAGCAATTTCTTCATTTGACACAATATTTTCAAGCCAATAGTTGAAAAAATCTAAAATTTCATAATCTTTAAAAATGATTTGGAAAACATTGTGTAAAATGAAGAAATTGCTTTTAACAAGCAATTTCTTCATTTTACACAATGTTTTCAAGCCAATAAGTTGAAAAAATCTAAAAATTTCATAAACTTTAAAAATCTAGATTTTCATAAACTTGCAACTCCTTTTGATTTGGACAAGTCTTAAATTTTGCCATCTGGTAATGGGTTAATATATTAAAATAGCGCCGTTTTAATATGGAAGAGGAACTTATTATCAGAGTGAGTGGCTGGGGCCAGAGTAGCCATTTGGTGGGGCCAGCAATCCACCAAGTGAATAACAAAATTCTTACTAAGAATAATTGCAATGAAAGCTTGTATTCTCTATTGATAAATACAAATATGCTGACAACTTTGTTCAGTTTTGGAGTGAAATTGATGAGTCAGTGGCTGGGGCCAGAGGAGTCAGTTGGTGGGGCAAGCCGTCCACCAAGTGAATAACAAAATTCCTACTGAAAATAAATGAAATGAAAGCTTGTATTCTCTAATGATAAATACAAATATACTGATGACTTTTTTCAGTTTTTGCGTGACATTGATGAGGAACTTACTACGCATCGTCTCACAGAAGACTATCTACGCAGAAGATTGAGAGATCAACACTTTTCTTATTCCACAAATACTAGAGGTAAGTCCTGGTTTGACCGTCTACTATAAAATATTTGTGAAGTAACACTCTTAACCAATTTCGAGAAAATTAATTTTCAGACTGTTAACCCATTCCCACACAGTGGTTCTTTAGCCTTCTTATTTCACATGTGCCTTATTTGTGGTAAAAGCTTTCTATTGAAATCATTTTAATTTAAGGGCATTCATATAGGTCATTTTTCCAGGTCATATCTATCGAATATTATTTCATGATTAACCAAGTCCGACAGACACCCAAAGAAAAAAAGCTTAGGAAAGCATTGTGGAAGACAAAAAATTGTTTGTTACAAGCAATGTCATCCTTATACAGAATCCTTTCTATCTCAAAAGACATAAAACAATCATCAACTGAAAATTGTTTTCTGAAACTTCTTTCAAATTCAAAATTTGCTATGAATTATAAAAACATATACATGCATTAGCTTTTATCCAAGAGTGTCTTTACTGTCGTGTTCTTATTCAATGGACTGAAATGAATTCATTGCTAAGAACTATTCATCCATGAGTAAGTTCTATAAATACACATGCAGAGCTGAATCTAGGGCGCGGGATTGCGGGATTTACGCATTTAACCCATTCCAACTCAATCCCTCCTTTTTACGCCTCTCAAGAAAAAAGCTTTGGAAAACATTGTGGAAAATGAAGAAATTGCTTGTATCAAGCAATTTCTTCATTATCCACAATGTTTTCTATCCAAAAAGATGAAAAAAATTATAATTCCATCATCTTGAAATTGTCTCCTACATCTTCTTTCAATTTGGACCAGTCTAAAATTTTGTCAAGTGGGAATGGGTTAAATAGTTCAGGCCTCAAAAAACATGGCCCACTTTTGTGAAAACCTAGATTCAGCTCTGCACATGTGTTTGCCGGATTACTGCTGCCAATCACAGAATTAATTGACCAATCAAATCATTCATTAAGATCAGAAGTGAACTTTGAAGTATTTATGAATGGATTTCAAAATAATTAATAAAATTGAGTAATTGAGAAACTTTGATTAGAGCATAGACATTGCTTTTATGGGCCATACTTTCCAGCACTATTAGAATAGGGATCTTACAGTAGACTCCAGGTATAACAAGATTGTCGGAACATAGTGTGAAACCTTTTTTTTACCTGGTCTTGGGTTTTCATTTCTTTATCACCTATCTTCTGAATATTAATGCATTTGCTTTACATCAAATTAAGGCAAGAGAACTGATTTACTATCAAATATAAACTGCTAAAAAATTATTTGTGATAATATGATCACCAATGTAGTTCATAGTGCAAAGATGACTGTTACATGACAAAATTTAAAATTTAGATGTTAATCAGGTAAGTGTTTGCTTATTGAAGGATTGCTGGCCCCACCCACTAAGTCAGCTGTCAATGCCAACTGGCTTCAACCCTCTGCGGTTTCTTGAAATTTTAGACTGGTCCTAATTGAAAGAAGTTGCAGACGACATAAAATTGGATGTATTTTGAAATCAAACCATCCTATGTGGTAGAAAATATAATCATTGATTTTTCATGGAGCCATGGCTTTTTAGTGAAAAATCGTGTCCGCTCAATTTCTCGGCAACCATTGGACGGATTTGATTCAAATTTTACAGAAACACTTGGTATAAGTCAGACATGTGCATATCCTATTTTGGTTATGGTCCTCTATTTTTGATGGATTTATGGCCCTTTAATTAAAAAAGTCCATTTTTTGTTATGGCCCTTTTGCAAATAGCACTTGTATATAGACAAGTGTTTTTAGGGGGAATTAGTCCGTTTTGCGACAATGTCTAGTTGATCTTGTTGTATCTGATAAAAAAACAAAAGAAAAGTTGAAAGGAATTTGTCAGGATTTTGTGATATACTTACTTCTTTACCAATCCTGTTAAACATGTTTTGAAAGCTCAATATTATTTAAATCAATTATATAAGTATATGGACATTCCTTTGGATGATGGAAGGTTCAATTGGAAATAAGTAGACTATCTTAGGCCTCTTGTTGTTTTTCTTAATCTTCATCTGTTACATTTTTTTATTTTCCCACTAGTGCCAAATAAATTTACTAATGGACATTCAGATCCTGACAACATTCAAGACAGACTGAATGAAACATTGCATGATATCAAAGAATTAGGTATGTATTCTGGGTTCAATATTTTCCATCTGCCTTATTTAAGCTAACTCCTATATTATCTATTTTTGAAAAAAGCATTAAGCTATTACCAGATGAAAAAATTTTAGACTGTTCGAAATTGAAAGAAATTGAAAGGAGTTGCAGTAGACAATTTAGATTTAATGAAATTTCAGATTTTTTCAACTTTATGGGTAGAAAATATTGTGTAAAATGAAGAAATTGGTTGTGACAAATAATTTCTTTATTTTACACAATATTTTGCCAATTGTTTTTCTTGAGAGGCATCGAAAAGCCCCATTGTGTTGGAATGGGTTAATTCATGATTACTTATTGTTAATAAGTGGATGTAAATGACTACAATAAAACTTGTTTTAAGTGATGACTCAAGGTATTGCCAAAACGTAATTGCTTACAACGATGCTCACTAATCACAATTTTTGTTGAGCCTACTTGTGGTCAGGAAGACATAGTTGTCACTATCACAAGTTGGTATACTGTCATTGGGCATGCAAAATGTTGTAACTACAGCTTTTTCAAGCTGTAGTTATGACATTTTGTATACCCAACAACAATGTATGTACTAGCTAGTGTGTCAGTCCTTCCGAATTTGTCCAGAGCATATCTCTTACATTTATAGATTGATTCACATGGCACAACTGTTGTCAATCATAAGCAGATGTGCCATTTGAAACAAGACTTCTGAAAGCTTTGAGGTCAAGGTCACAGCTCAAGGTCAAATATTCTGCAGACTGAACTTGTTGCCCCTGGACAACTTTCTAGTTTGTTCATAAAAGTACTGAAAATGTGTAGCATGTAAATTGCAGTCCATCTCTCTTGAGGTGTCGCTTCTATTACGCAACAATATTGATTAAGCGACCATAATTAAAAGGCTTTTTAAAAGCAATTGTTCTGAAGAAATGAAGGCATTTTACTAAAAGTAAAATCACAACTATGTCCTATGATGTTGTCTCCGTGAGACATTTCTATTGAGTCCCAACAAAAATAGAATGAAGCGATAATTCTGTAATGATTTATGCAAGCGAATAAATTCTTCATATCTTTTAAATTGAAAAGTGTACTAAACAACCATTCTCTTAAGCCACCACTTTTTTGTCGTCCCTTGAGCGGAAGCTTAATACAAGATAAACTGTGCATGTATCACATGCTCAAGCTGAATATGAGTCAATCATCCTTCCGATTTTATTACAGAGAAGAGAAAACAGATTTCTTGTTGGAGAACATTACTGTATCCAGTCCTTATGTTGTGTTCATTTGCTTTAACTGTAAGTACTTTCATCCATTAGTAATCAACTTAATCTCATTTTGGTCCAGCTACATTTTTTTAAGACCAGAGGAACTGTTGACACAGTGTTGTGTCCTTCCTCCATGTGTGGGTCAGTCTAAAAGGTTTATCTAAAAAGTTGTTCTTCTCTTCAGTTAACTAAACTTTACAGAAACCTAGGTGGAATGAGCAGCTGGAGGCTCAGAAAGGATGCAGTGGTAGTACTGGAGTGAGAAATACCAGGAATCTATGGTTAGGTGCTCCAGCTGCTGCAATATGACTGATATACTGTTAATAATGGCGTTAAACCCATTAAAATGCACAAACTAAACTTTACAGGATTGTTCCTTCGGTGAACTTTCTTGTTCAATTTCTATTTGTCCACAGATATTGGAGTGATAGAGTAGCATTCTTTCGAATTATCTTAACCCATTACCAGATGGCAAAATATAGACTAGTCCAAATTAGATGGAGTTGCAGATGACAAATTAAAGTATACAATTTTTTTTTCATTTTTCTGGGTTGATAACATTGTGTAAAATGAAGAAATTGCTTGGTTCAAGCAATTTCTTCATTTTCCACAATATTTTCCCCGTTGAAAAACACACTCATTATCTATAGTGTTGTATACAATATCCAAGATGGCAGCTACTCCCATAATTCACTCAGGATGTGCTTTTAAGGTCGATTGACCGAATGGTCATGGTGACCTATTGCAATCATCGTTTGTTCGTCGTCGTGCCTCGTCCGTTAACTTTTAAACATTTTCATCTTCTTCTCAAGAACAACTGTGCGGATTTCAACCAAACTTGGTAGAAAGCATCATTGGGGGATGCCAATTAAAGTTTGTGAAAATAGGGGTTCTTGGGGTCATAGGGGCCCCAATCGGGGGGGCAAAAAGGGGTAATTTTTGGTTCTTCTTTAAAAATCTTCTTCTAATAAACCGTTAATGCCAGAGCTTAAATATTTTGTGTGCATGACAACTAGGACAGGTATATTATAAATTGAGAAATTCATGTCCCTTGGGTCATGTATGGGGCCACACCCAGAGGTCAAAGTTCATCATGTTAAAAAATTCACATTTTCATCTTCTTCTGATGAAGTACTAAGCCAATTTCAAACTAACTTGGTGAAAAGCCTCATTCGGTAATGGTTATTCGGATTTGTGAAAATTGAAAGGCTGGGGGGTCAGGGGGCCCTAAAATGGGGACCAAAAGGGGGTAATTTTTGGTAACTTTTAAATATTTCATCTTCTTCTCAAGAACTACTGGAGGGATTTCAACCAAACTTGGTCGGAAGCATCATTGGGTGATGCCAATTCAAGTTTGTGAAAATAGGGGTTCTGGGGGTCAAAGGGGCCCCAATCGGGGGGCAAAAAGGGGTAATTCTTGGTACTTATTTAAAAATCTTCTTTTAATAAACCGTTAATGCCAGAGCTTAAATATTCTGTGTGCATGACAACTAGGACAGGTTTATTGTAAATTGTGAAATTCATGTCCCTGGGGTCATGTATGGGGCCATACCCAGAGGTCAAAGTTCATCATGTTAAAAAATTCACATTTTCATCTTCTTCTGATGAAGTACTAAGCCAATTTCAAACTAACTTGGTGAAAAGCATCATTGGGTACTGATTATACAGATTTGTGAAAATTAAAAGGCTGGAGGTCAGGGGGGCCTAAAATGGGGACCAAAAGGGGGTCATTTTTGGTAACTTTTAAACATTTTCATCTTCTTCTCAAGAACTACTGAGGGGATTTCAACCAAACTTGGTCGGAAGCATCATTGGGGGATGCCAATTCCATTTTGTGAAAATAGGTTTGGGGGGCTTTGCCTAAAAGGGGCCCCAGTCGGGGGCAGAAAGGGGTAAATTTTTGTACTTCTTAAAAAATCTTTTTCTAATAAACCCTAAATCACTTGTCTTGATGCTCTTTTACTCAGGTGACTGTTAAGGCCCACTGGGCCTCTTGTTTCATAAATTTTCTGATTTGTCTCCCCTTATACTTGTGATTGGTACCGACATATTGTTGCCTGAAGCATTAGTCCCACAGTATTGCATGCTCTGAGCTCAAGTTTACTCTTAATGCTCCTTTTAAAATGAAGTTGAATTTGTGCAATTTCTTGTGGCTCTACAATGATTGGTCTTGTAATTTGTACTGAATACTCTGGACTCAAATTCATTCACAATACTGATGTCAATATGAAGTTTTTTGTACTATTTTCACGACTCTACTCCTTTTAGTTCTAGAATTATTTCACTCTTGAAATTTGAAATTTTGGCTAAATCACTGATTAATTACTTTTTCAAAGAAGCTATTTGATGTAGGGTTTTGATTTTCATTTCTATACTTAACCCATTACTAGATGACAAAATTTTAGACTAGTCCAAATTGAAAGAATTGCAGACAACAAATTGTATTTTATGGAATTTTCAAAAACTGTCTTTTGGGGTAGTAAACATAGTGGATAATGAAGAAATTTCTTGTAACAAGCAATTTCTTCATTTTCAACGATGTTTTCGAAAACTTTTCTCCATGAGGTTTTCAAAAAGTGTCATTGAGTAGGAATGGGTAAAGAAATATTGCATATTGAATTTTGATGACACTTCAGTGAAAAGTTCAATAATTATTTGCCCTTTAACTTTACAATGTTAGCAGTTTCTGACCAACTGCTGTAATTCAGTTGCTATTGGAGGATCAGTTGTTATTTGAAATAGCACCATGAAACTTAACACAAGTCTTGGTCATAATTATGGGTGCCCTATAGGATTAAGGTCACATAGGTAAAGGTCAAGACCATTGATTAAAACATTTTTGTCCTTTTGGAAAATATCTTTGACCTAGGCTTCTAGAACCTAATTAAAATGTTGCTGATGATCCAAGTGTAAGACTTTTTAGGGTTGGACAACATATGCTAGTATGTTTATTCAAGCTGTAGCTATGAAGTCTAAGTTGTCAAACCAATCAAAATGCAGTAGAAAAATGTCAGTCAATGAGTGAGCTCAAAGTTCACTTCTAGTCTAAATGAAAAGTTTGATTGGTCCATTGATTCTTTGATTTACAGCCATGGTTGGTCAATTGTTGGAAATGTCATTGACAGGCTCTATTGTATGAATATTGCATTAACACTCTTATATTAGAATAAAACATGACTGATTTATATTTGCAGTCTCTAGGTGTATTGATGGTAGCACAGAACATGTTTCAACTTCTGGTTGGAATAAAGGCCCTACCAGTTGGTGCTAAAGTGAGTGGATAAAGCTTTTTCTAATTTTTTTTTCATGTAAAAGAAAAATTGTTTTACACCTAAACCCTTTACCACAAAATGACGCTTTCTGATGCCCTGAAGAAATACCATCATGGAAAACTTTGTGGGAAAAGAAGAAGCAATTTCTTATTTCAAAATTTGAAATGTCGTAGGAAACTTCCTTCAATTTGGACCAGTCTAACTTTTATTTGTGTGGTAATGGTTTAAAGAATTACCAGGCAACACAATTTAAGTAACTCTATTGAAACATCAACTTCTCTCATATACTGAAGTGCCTACTGTTTACTGTTTTTCAAATCTTGGGGGTTATTGATATTTTAGACTGATCCAAATTGAAAGGTATTGCACAGGGATAAATATCAGTTGATAAAGTTTGAAAGAAAAGTGTTGTTTTTTTCTGTACAGAAACGTAGTTGGAAATGTAGAAATTGCTTGTAACAAGCTATCTCTTTACCTTCCAGAATGTTTTCTTTATATTCTTTTGAATAACTACCTTTGCAACAAACACATAGCTGAAAAACAACAGATGAGGGCTAGCTTCAAACCCTCATAGACATCAAATCAAATGAACAAAAGATCAACCACCAACCCCTTAGCTTATCCATTCCCACTCAGTGACGCCTTTAGACTCCCCGTAGAGAAAAGGCTTTGGAAAACATTGTGGAAAATGAAGAAATTGCTTGTTACAAGCAGTTTCTCATTTTCCACAATGTTTTCTTCGCAGAAAATTGAAAAATCTGAATTTTCTTAAAACTAGAACTGTTCTCTGCAACTTCTTTCAATTTGGACCAGTCTAAAATTTTGTTGAGTAGGAATGGGTTAATAGGTTTCTCCCTTACTTGGAAAACATTGCAGAAAATGAAGAAAATTGCTTGTTGAATATGACCAGTCATCATGAGTGTGTTTGTCCTGCATATTTAAAATTCAGTACACAAAATTGATGAAAGAAAGTATTATACTTTTTAAAAACAGTGATATATTAGCTTTGTAATTTTCATGTAAACCAGTGACTTTGCTCGATTGGTAACATATTGTTAAATTTTCTAGATAAATTAATCTCTAACTGAATTAATGATTCCCCAATTATTGGCTGATAGGTGCATACATATTTTAAATATTGACTTCTTTCTTCTATTGCAGGAAACAGTTTTGGGCATAACATCATTATCAGCTCTGGGTTGGCCTGGAAGTGTGTTAGAAATTGTTCTTATTTTGTATCCTTTAAAATGTGTAACTTTTTGAAGATAATGGAAAATAAAACTGTCTCACCACTCTTGGACCATCCATCCAGTCTATAACTAGAACTGTATATGATGAGAAATTTATTTGATTTTGCAGATTTGAAAAATTCTGCTTGGGTAATATCAGTCACTTCATTATGTTGGAGCTTGATCAACATTGCAATTAGCGTGATTTAGTCTATAGGTGTAGATCTTTGCTCTTAATCCTGGGTATGTAGGTTTGAAACCTGGCTTGGCCAAAATTGAGGTCATTGTGACATTCATCATTTGGTTCTCACCAATTGGCAAATGATAAGTATTGTGGTTGAAAGGGGTGGTAAGATGATGGCTCAGACAGAATGATGTAGTTGCACTAGTGTTAGAAATAACAGGAAACCATGGTTAGGTGTACCAGGGGCAGCAGTGTATTACTGAAATCCTGTTGAAAGTGACATTAAACCCCTTACAATAAATCAGTTACCAACACCTCAGGGCTGTGTTGAATTCACAAACAGATCTCTTTACAACACACTGGAAGTCCAGAAGCTTGTACAATAATTGTGAAGATTCCTTGACTTTAGATTCTAGATATTTAATGTCTGCGTCTGTCGTAGGTTTTTATAGCCTGCCATTGTTTTGTCGTATATTGCCAAAGTATCGTGATACCTCCATGCTCCATGTGATATATAATTGTAGTGTTTTACTCATACTCAGCTCTGCATTGCCAGTATTATCCAGAACTTTAGGTGAGTAACCCATCAGTCTATGTTAAATCATATCTAGCCCTTCAAACAAAAAGGTACCTGTGAACCCTTGTTGATGGTTCAGGTTTAACAGAATTCAAATCTTTGTCTTAAGCAGACTGTCTTAATGTAGAAATGAGGCTATGTATGACATTTCCAATCATTACTTAATGCATTTGCACAGTCTGATCAGAGTCTTCATTATGCACTCTACAGATAGAAACTGACTCAAAGCTTCTAAAACCATTGAGCCTGTGACATATCCAACCATTACATTTGTAGGCCACATAGACTCAGATCAGCCTGTGCATCCACACAGTCTGATCAGAGTCTTCACTATGCCCTCTATAGATAGATACTGATATGGTTCTTTATGCATTTACCGAATATTGTAAATGTCCTGAGTGACTTTTGAGGCTGCTCCGTTTTAGTGATTCATGTACACATGAACTGATCACATTAATTGCCTGTGATTAACATTTCTAACTATTTCACAAGTGCACAATTAAAGGCTCTTTGGCCCTTGTAGGATCAAAATTTCACACCAAAGGAATCCTGAAAGCTTCGTTCAAATTGTTTACCGACCTCTTTATCAATAATTTTAGAATAGATCACAAGACCAATATTGAAAGCTGGGCCTAACAGAAAACAAAAATAATTTCAAAATTATTTTATGTTGGTAACATAAAAAAAACTATTTGCATTATCTGTTTGGCAAAGCTTTTGATATCAGGCTTGTGATCTCTTCTGAAATTACTGATAGAGCAGTCTGAGCATAATTTTAACTAAGATTTGAGGAATTCTTTTGGTGTGAAGTTTTCTCCCTACAAAACCCATAGAGCCTTTAAAGACCCAGATCAGCGTCTGCATAGGCACAGTCTGATTTGAGTGGTCACTTCACCAGTGAACAATCATATTAAGTCAAGGAAAATGCACCACCTTATGAAGATAACTGAAAGAATTCACATTTTCTTTTTCCAGGTATTACAAATTTTGACCTAGTTGGTGACTTTGGAACCATGGACTGGCTTGGGAACTTTTACATCATTTTCACATACAATGCTATATTTGCTGTTGCCACAGTGTTGTGTCTTATGAAAAAATTTACTTCGTCCGTTAGACAGGGAATTATGGGAAAGTTTAGGGCTGCGTTTGCCTCCCTCTTCAGTAGATAATATGAAAGGTAGATGACATGCAAAGTCAGTGCTAAGCTAGATTTGGAATCCATTACCAGACGACAAAAATTTTAGATTTGCCAAATTTGAATAAGTTTCAGACAACATTTCAAAATGTTTTAATTTTGGAAAATAATGGCCAAATTTATACAACGGTTTTCCAGAAGAAAATTTCTCCAGGTGAGCAAAAAGCTTGATTGTGTGGTAATTTGAAAAAAAAACAGTAAAGTGTAAGCTCTTTAACACATACTAACAGGATAAAATGTACACCAATCCAAAAGTTGCAGACTACAATTTTAAGTTGATGAAATCTTTAACCCATTACCACAGAAGAAATTTTAGACAGGTTCAAATTGAAAGAAGTTGCAGATGACAATTTGATCTTGATAAAAATCTAGATTTTTTTAACTGTCTGTGCAGAAAACATTGTGTAAATGAAGAAATTGCTTGTGACAAACAATATCTTCACTTTATACAATGTTTTCTGAAATGGATCACAAATCAATATCTAATATGATGACCCATTACCACACTTTCCCTTGTTTTGACATTCCTTGAAAATGATATTGAGCCTTTTTATGTTGAACCTAATAAGGCATGGTGCATAGACATGCAGTCTGATCTTAGTCTAAACCACCTGATTGATTATCCCTTTTACATCTAATTTGTTAATAGAATGAATTTTGAAAAGATTCATTGACTTATAGTTAGCATTTTTAGAATTTTCATCCCTTTGATTTTAATGCATTTTTGAAAAAAAGATTTTATTCAGCATGACAAGGGTTAATGAGCTTTCATTTTCTCACAACATTTGCTAGCCTGGAAAGTACTTAGTTATCAATTCAAATGTTTTGATATTCAGTCTTCTTTCAATTTGATTGTCTTAAATTATGTCAAAAGCCTTGTTTTATACCTTGGCCCATTCCCAAATAGTGATGCTTTTTGACACTCCTCAAGAAAAACAATGTTGAAAACATTATGTAAAATGAAAAAATGGCTTGTTACAAGCCATTTCTTCATTTCACACAATGTTTTTTATTCAGACAGTCGAAAAATCTTAAATTTTATAAACTTTAAATTGTTGTCTGTAACTCCTTTCAACTTGGACCAGTCTAAAAATTTGCTGTATTGTAATTGGTTAATCAAAAAGTATGGAGTATGGAACTTTTTAGCTCACCTGAGCACGTAGTGCTCAAGTGAGCTATTATGATCGCCTTTTGTCCGGCGTCCGTCCGGCGTCCGTCGTGCGTTGTGCGTCGTCCGTCAACAATTTCTTTAAACGACATCTCCTCCCAAACCACTGGGCCAATTTGAACCAAATTTGGAAGAAATGTTTCTTAGGTGGTCCCCTTCAAAAATAGCTAAAAGAATCAAAATCTGTTAAAAACTCTGGTTGCCATGGCAACAAAAGTGAAATTTTGAAATAATCTTTAAAAATCTTCTTCTCCTGACCCAGAAGGCGTAGAGCCTTGATATTTTGCATGAAGCATCAGTATATTGACCTTTTTCAAAATAGCTAAAATCATTATCCCCGGGTCCCCAGGGGCGGAGCCCCAGGGGGGTGGGGTTTATATAGAAATAAAGAACTATTATTTAAATGACATCTCCTCCCAAACCGCTGGGCCAATTTGAACCAAATTTGGCAGAAATGTTGCTTAGGAGGTCCCCTTCAAAAAAAGCTAAAAGAATTGAAATCCGTTAAAAACTCTGGTTGCCATGGCAACAAAAGTGAAATTTTGAAATAATCTTAAAAAATCTTTCTCCTGACCCAGAAGGCGTAGAGCCTTGATAACTTGCATGAAGCATCAGTATATTGACCTCTTTCAAAATAGCTAAAATCATGATCCTTGGGTCCCCAGGGGCAGAGCCCCAGGGGGGTGGGGTTTATATAGAAATAAAGAACGATTTTTTAAATGACATCTCCTCCCAAACCACTGGGCCAATTTGAACCAAATTTGGCAGAAATGTGCCTTAGGTGGTCCCCTTCAAAAATAGCTAAAAGAATTGAAATCCGTTAAAAACTCTGGTTGCCATGGCAACAAAAGTGAAATTTTAAAATAATCTTTAAAAATCTTCTTCTCCTGACCCAGAAGGCGTAGAGCCTTGATAACTTGCATGAAGCATCAGTATATTGACCTCTTTCAAAATAGCTAAAATCATGATCCTCGGGTCTCCAGGGGCTGACCCAGGGGGGGGGGTATAGGCATGAAGCATCAGTTCACAGACTTCTTTTTTATTTCTGAAATTACAGCCCATGGAAAAATCTTATTCCTTCTTTCAAATCAGCACTTAAGCCTTGGAATTTGTAATTTAGACTTGGATCCCCAAGTTCATAGTGTTTATATGTAATTGTGGCCCACTTTTTTCAAAATCCTAACCTTAACATGAAATAAGACTGTTGAAAGTAAAAGAGCCTTTATCTCAGGTGAGCGCCCCAGGGCCAACGGCCCTCTTGTTTCTATTAATGTGTATGAAACAGTTGCATAAAAACTGATTGCTACAGGAAACCTCCTCCTTCGTAATTGATGACTAGAATTCATTGCAATTCCGCAGGAATGATCCTTGTGTGACCATTAATCATATTCCTTCAAAGAATTTTGTTTGGATGAAAAACATATCTTTTTTGGAAAGGGCTAGATTGCAGGTACAGTATAAAGTAAAATCTTTGAATTTCTTCTTCTTTGAAACCACTGGCTGAATTACTACCAGATTTCATAGAAATGATCCTTGGTTGACCCTTTCTTCAAATACCTTGATACAAATCAGTTGAAAACATGATTTTTATGTGTATGGGTTAATTGCAGTCCTGAGTGTCTATACAATGTAGAGACACTTAAAATAGTATCAATTAACCCTTGATATATTCTCTATGGAAAAGGATTAATACAGGGATGTAAATGCTTCTTTAACCCATTCCCACACAGTGACGCTTTTGAACGCCCCTCAAGAAAAAACAACTAAGAAAACATTGCGTAAAATGAAGAAATTGCTTGTTACAAGCAATTCCTTCATTTACTCAATGTTTTCTACCCAGAAAGATGAAAAAATCTGAAATTTCATTAACAATAAATTTGCTTCTGCAACTCCTTTCAAATTTGACTAGTCTAAAATTTTGCCATGTGGAAATTGATTTACAAGTGTAAAATTCTTGTAGGATTGTCTCTAATTAAGTAATTCAGGCCTGTGGAGCAATATAGGGATCAATTGCCTCTCAGTCTCAGAGTAATGGCCCTTTGTTTAAAAATCTTGTCCACTCATTTTTCTCTTAAACAATTGAATGGATTTGATTCAAATTTCACATGAGTACTCAGTATCAAGCAAAGAAATGCATATTTGATTTTGGTTACAGATAGGCTTTTTTTTTCTTATAGTTACAGTCCTTTTGTTGAAAAATCTGAAAAAGACTTTATTCCAGTGACAAATCATGTGACATACAGCCATTTTAGAATGGGATTAATCACTTTCAGTGATAGCTCTAGGCTATCTTTATTCATTGACATTCATTCTGTTGAACAAATACAAGTAAATGAATGATTTGGATGTCTTAACCCTTTCCTTTACCAACATAGGAATTACGTTGCTGTAATTTTATACTTAAAAAAACATTGTACATGTATTTTCTACCACATAGGATAGTGTTTCACTTCAAGTTGTATCTAGTATTCATTGATGTCTTCAACATCTCTCAATCTGGACCAGTCTAAAATTTAAGAAAAATAGGAAAGGATTAATTAAGATTAAAATGTGTTTATGTATATGTTGTTGGTTTTATCTACAGAGTCTTTCAGGAGAATTGTGGATGATATAAATTTGTTCTTTCTAGATAAATCCATTACCATGAACTTAACATTTTGATGGATAGAAAATTTGGTTGGTAAAACATTATGTTATTAGGGGATATTTGTTTAATGTAAGCGATTTCCTTTTTTTACTATGTTTGAAACCCTTTGATGGCATTTTTTTATTCAAATGCATTTTCAATGGTTTATGTAGTCTTTCTATTTGGACCAGGCTAAAATCTTTAGAGATTTTTGAAAATAAGTAATTTTGTCATTACTATATAAACTGTCAGTTAGCATATTCAAGGGATATCTTGCCTTTTCTTTATGTCCATCTCTGTCTGCATTAAGTCCCGACTTGTCAAGAGGATAACTACTATATTTTTGGATGGATTACAATATGATTTGGCACAGTTATTTTTCTTTGTAAGTAGGTTTGCCTTTTGAAAGAATCATTTATATAATTTCATGGTCACAGGTCAAATGTTAACCCTTGTCATGCTGAACCTGGAATATTCCGGTTTTGGCTGGAGGTGTAGACCAAGATCAGCCTGCACATAAGTGCAGTCTGATCTTAGACTACACTTCCTGCTTGTACTTTTCACGCCAGAGTTGTTTATGAAATTGATTTCTAAAAGAAATATTGATTTTTTAACAACAAGTTCTGTCAGCACTTTCAGCCGTTTAATTTTACAGCAATTCAGTGAAGTAATTTATACAGCATGACAAGGGTTAAAATTGAGCATGTCCAGTGCATAACTCCCAAATTTTTCTCCATTATTTGATTCAATCAATTTAGAAATGTACTCCCATATTTTTCAATAGATATTATGTTTTACTACTATTGTTTTTCCAGTAAGAGCAGAAGTGTCAATCAAAACAAATTTTGATGGACTCAAGGTCAAATGTTAAGTTCTATTTTTAAATTGACATAAATTGAACCTGTCCAAAGAGTAACTTCATTAATAGATAGATTTCAAAATAAATTTTGAAAAAAATAAATTTTGAAAATGTCAAAATTGAAAGAAGTTGTAGATGATTTAAAGTTTATGAAATTTTAGATTTTTTTCAACTTTCTGGGTAGAAAACATTGTGTAAAATGAAGAAATTGCTTGTTGCAATTCCTCATTTTACACAATTTTTTCCCAATTATTTTGTCTTGGGGGAGCATTTAAAAAGCGTCATTGTGTTGGAATGGGTTAAGAATTAGACATTTAAGTTTGTCTTTTAGTAGTTTATTTCAATTTATTCAAGCTGTAGTTATGACGTTTAAGTCACCAACCAACTATCCAACTTTTTTGTTACATGCAGCTGGCCGTTAATTTTTTCAAAATAACGCCGAAAGAAATCAAAGCGTGACATCCTGTCGGAGTCGGTTGGCGTGGCAAATGAAGTAAGTGGGCGGGACCAGCAATTGGTCAATTGCAACGGACATATAGAGTTACCTCATTCTGTGTGTTAGTACGTTTGCAAGTGTGTGGATTGGTGAGTGATAGGGTGTGTAGGTGTGTGTTATTGTGTGTGTCCAATTCTAGTCCAGACCGTATCTTCTTCACTCATTGCTGGTTTTCAAAATAACTTGGCACAAGTATTGCCCATGAAGAGTACCATGAAGTGCCATTTGTAAATCTCTGTCAGGTACTCCCAAGTTCAAGGTCACGCCTGAAGGTCATGCGACAAGTACTTAAGCCGGGGCAACCCATGCCTTTGTCACATGTCAAGTTTATTTGTCATAGATGTATTTTATGTTAGATACATTAGGGATCACAACTGTCTGTAAAAATGTTTTAACATTGTCAATTTTATCAATTACTATCAATTACATATGAATGCTATGGCATTATATTCTACAGTAAAATCTAAGAAAATGTGTTCAACACTTGGGATCAAAACATTCTACCATTTTAAGTCTATCATTGCGTGATGCCAGAAATTGAATTCTGATTGTAAACTTACCATCAAACCATTAATTTTGCTTAATGCAACAAATTTTTCTGACAAGTTTTAAAAAAAAGAGAGCATAATAAAATTGAACAATAGAACATCTTACACCCTTATTCAGATACTTAGCCCATTTCCACATAATGCTGCTTTTACATGCCCTAAAGAAATTTTACAATGGAAAATAAATTGAGTAAAGGAGAAATTGATTGTGGCATGCAATTTCTCATTTTCTCTCAATTTTTTCCGCTTTATTTGCTAACTATTTTTAAGCCAATTTAGAATGTCTTCTGTAGCTTTTTCAGTTTGGAGCAGTCTATTAATTAGCCATCTGGTAATGAGTTAAAGACATGGTATTATTTTAATATATCTTTCAGACTGTATTGTTATTATTTAAATCTTATATTAACCCTTTCATGTACAATCACTGGTTTTTATGTCCTTGTGATTTTATACTTGAGAAAACATTGTGGGAAAAGAAGATATTGCTTGTAACAAGCAATTTCTTCTTCTCCCACAATATTTTCTACCCTGTTGGCTAGTTACTTTTTCAAATTGCACTCACGTTTAGTTGTCATCTGCAATTTCTTTGAATTTGGACTGGTCTAAAGTTTTGCTGTGTGGGAATGGGTTGATAGCTAATTCTTCCTTTTCTCAAAATTGTTTAATCCCAGTTATATGATTTGAGTTTGGATGAGCCTAAATTTTCATGGTCTGCTAAAGGGCTTGGTGAGACACAAATTGCCTAAGTCAAAGCATAATTTAACTGTTTCATGATGGAGTTTGTACTTGTCTGTTTTAGATAAATGTGGTCAACTTTTTCAAAATACTCAGCAATGTCTTTTTGTATTTCTATGTATACTTTTGTTCCCCAAACTTTTGCTACTACACTAGTTAAAAATGTTCAATTAAGTTGTTACATGAAAATATTTTTTCAGTGATTATTTGCATTTGATTTTGGTACCATCAATTTCATTCTATAACAAAACTTAGGATTTTCATACTTAATATCATTCACAAGAACGTTTTACTCATTTACTGCAAAATTATTTGCCAATGTTGGTTAACCCTTTCCTCGTTAATCCCTGTTTTTTATGTCCCTTTGATTTTATGATTGAGAAAACATTGTGGAAAAAGAAGAAATTGCTTGACTGGGCAAAATTCTAAGATGTTGCAGACCACAAATTTTAGTTGGTGAAATTTTGTGCTTTCTTGACTTTTGGGGTAGAACACATTGTTGAGAATGAAGAAATTGCTAGTAACAAGCAATTCTTCATTTCCAACAATGTTTCTCAAAGCTTTTTTCTTCCGGAAGTCCAAAAGTGGGATTGTGTGGGAATGGGTTAATGTACAAGCATTAACAGTAGTTTTGTGTTATTCTTTAATACGCAAATGATAACGAGCCTATTTTCTACATCATTTGAAAAGTCTCAGTAGTAAAGCCAGGTATTTAACCTATTCCAGCAAAAGTAAAATTTAGACGTGTCAAAATTCAAAGAAATTGTAGATGACAATCTAAAAGTGATAGAATTTCCAATATATCTGTCATTCTGGCTAGAAAACAATTTCTCATTTTTCCACATTGTTTTCCGTTACTTTTTTTATTGAGGGGCGTAAAAAGTGGGAGTGTGTAGTATTGGTTCAAGTAATTAATACATGACAAAAAGAAATCCAAAAAGAAAGATGTTTTTCAGTTGTTTAAATCATTAGTAATATCTTTTATATGTATTAACCCATTCCAACACATTTTGACGACCCTCAAGAAAAAAAAACTGCGTGAGAAAAATAAAGTGCTTGTAACAAGCAAATTCTTCTCTTTCCACAATTTTTGTTCTACCAAGAAAATTGGAAATATAAAATGCCATAATCCAATAGTGACGCTTTTTGACGCCCCTAAACAAAAACGCTTTTGGAAGCATTGTGGAAAATGAAGAAATTGCTTGTAAAAAGCAATTTCTTCATTATCCACAATGTTTTCTAACCAGAAACACAAAGATTTCTAAAATTTCATTGACTTAAAATTGTCGTCTGCAACTTCTTTCAATTTGGACCAGTCTCAAATTTTGCCATCTGGTAATGGGTTAAATAATTGTCTGCAACTGCATTCAATTTGGACCAGTCTGAATTTTTTCCATCTGGTAATAGGTCCTGTACAAATACGGATTTTATATCACTGTGATTTTATACTGGAGAGAACATTGAGGAAAAAAAACAAATTGCTTGTGCCAAAAAATATCTTCTTTTCCCAAAATGTTTTCAACTACATGGGATGGTTTCATTTTAAATTGCATCCAATTTTCATTATCCTTAGAAACCTCTTTCAATTTTGACACAAAAAAAATTTCAAAATCAGGAAAGGGTTAATATAGCCAAAAGAAGTGGCAAGCTAAATTGCAGCTAATACATACACATGTGTGTGTGTGTGTGTGAAATATCTTTGAAAGCATTTTTATTGTGCAATAATTTTTTTGTTCTTAAAATGTATTTGTACCACTGAGTATATTGTCTGTTTTAACAATAATATATTGTATTAACCCTTAACCCATTCCCAGATGGTAAAATTTAAGACCGGTCCAAATTAAAGGGAGTTGCAGACGACAATTTCAAGCTTATGAAATTTAGATTTTTTTACTTTTCGGATAGAAAACATGGTGGATAATGAAGAAATTGCTTGTTACAAGCAATTTCCTCATTATCCGCTTTGTTTTCCCAAAGCTTTTTCCATGAGGGGTGTTCAAAGGCGTCACTGAATGGGAATCGGTTAACCACATAATAATAGCTTTTGACTCCCCTGTAAAGTAATACTTCATAGGTTAGTGTGGTAATGAGGGACATTCTTGGGTTATCTCTCTTGAATACTCTCCAGAAATACATTGGTCCATATCAGTGTTTTACTTGGACTTCATCCTAGGTTTCTTTGCACTGTCTGGTTTTAAAATCAGCTGTATAATGCAAACTTTAGAGCTGTGAAATTCATTTCATCTTGAAAATACATTTCTATGTTATTTCTGAACCATAAACTAATACCATCGAGAGATTTGTATCTATAATAAAACTAGAAAAAGCAAAAAACAAATCGCAACTTCCCCATACTGAACAAGGATAAAAACATTGGTAATTAAGTGAAAGGACCAATGTACATTTTGGCTCACCTCTGATTTAATGGACACAAGACAAATGGAAAATAACACAGGAATGTCCCTCATTGTTTGAAAATATGCATTGTAACCTCCTTCAATATGAAATTCATCATCTAGTAACATGTTCAGAGCATTATTTAATACATAAGTGATTTCTCTCTCCAAAGTATGTTAACCGCTTCTGGCTGATTGCTTAAATTGGGATTTCATGTCATGAAATGCTTCTACATGTACTTCCATGCTTTTTGATGGATTGCTTCCCATGTCAACTGATTCCAACAGGAAGTTTGAAAGAGTAAAATGGTTGGTTGATCATTCATTGAGCTTATTCAAGCTGTAGTTATGATGTTTAAGTTGCCAAACCATCAAAAATGCTCAATATGTGTGTCGGAGTTCAAAATTCGTTTTAGGTCTAAATGAATAACTTGACTTTTCAATTGATATTTTGATTCACAGCCATGATCTGTTAATTTTCCACCTCCTGCCAAAACCATTTGTTGATTAATTCATCAAAAATGACAAAATCATGTGCATATCAAGGGAGCCATAAAACACCAATACTAGAATAGTAGCCGTATTTTTTTATGATTGCATTTTT
The DNA here is from genome assembly GCA_946902895.1 of Fragum fragum. Classification (NCBI taxonomy): domain Eukaryota; kingdom Metazoa; phylum Mollusca; class Bivalvia; order Cardiida; family Cardiidae; genus Fragum; species Fragum fragum. Next base: position 40,807,318 of record OX336372.1, read on the forward strand.
AATTGACATCTTTTATTTACTAATATATATATATGTATACATGTATTTTAAATTTCGTTCACAGTAAAAGTTTGTTCATATATTCATCTCAGTGTTCATCCAAGGCCTACAATTACGATGAGACAATACTTGTAAAACAGTCAACCATAATTTGCATACAAGGAATGTCATGAACATTGTATATGACTGATATTTCACAGTGTACCCAAAATAGATTATTCAAACAATGTAGTAGCCCTTGAATATAGGGTATGGTTGAATTCCGTGTACAAGTATTCATTAACCCTTTCCTGTTTTTAGAAATTTTAGACTAGTCCAAATTGAAAGAGGATGCAGACGACAATGAAAACTGGATGCCATTTGAAATGAAACCATCCTATGTGGTAGAAAATATTGTGGAAAAAGGAGAAATTGCTTGTTACAAGCAATTTCTTCTTTTTTCACAATGTTTTCTTTAGTATAAAATTACAGGAACGTAAAATCCCGTATTTGAATGGGAAAGGGTTAAAAGCCTAACCCATTCCAACATAATGATGCTTTTTGAAGCCTCTGAAGAAAAACAATGTGGAAAACATTATGTAAAATGAAGAAATTGCTTTTAACATTTTACAGAATGTTTTCTATGAAGAAATTTGAAAAAATCTAAAAATCATTAATTTGAAATTGTCGTCTGCAAATTTATTCAATTTGGACCTGTCTAAAATTTTGCTAACTTTTAATGGGTTGAACTACTTTTTCAGGAAAATGACTTGTGTTTACACATATTTAGGGTCAGTCCCTTAGTTCATTTAGATACATCTTACTACTTTTAACCAAAGATACATTCGTTTTCAGCTTGTCGGTTTTTGTTGATAACCTGAAATATTGCTGTAACTTGGTAGCGTGGTTGGTATATCTGTCGTCATTCCGCAAAATTTGGACATGCTGTGATATTTCATAATGCTGATCTAGTAAAGGCATTTATTACCCACAAATGTTCACTATCAAAAGAGCAACATATATTGCCCTAGCCAGTGATTTTGAATGTACAAGAATCATGTTTATTTTTCAGCTTAATTTTCAGCTGATTAACAGACTAACAAAACTTATGATATGTCAAAATTCATAGATGTTGCTGATGATAGTTAGAAGTTCAAGAAATTCAAAAGTTTTCTGCTTTTTGCTGGAAGAAAATTTCTTGGGAAATAATTAAATTGCTTGTTTCTGGCAACTTCTTCATATTCCATAATGTTTTCCAAAGTTTTTTGGTTTTTTTTACGAAGGGCATATAAAAGTGTAATTGTTTGGGAATGAGTTGATTCACTACCAAGCAACCAAAATCTGATTATGTTGCATCTGCTACTGGTGTTCCATTTTTTAGCTCCTATATTTTGGAGAAAACCCGAGGTTTTGCCATGGCCAGGAAGTCTACGTCCAAGTGGTTGTCAGAAAACTTTAACCCTTACCCACACAATCCCTCCTTTTTACACCCCTCAAGAAAAAAACTATGCTTGTATCAAGCAATTTCTTCATCATCCAAAATGTTTTCTATCCAAAAAGATGGAAAAATATAAAATTTCAAAAAGTTTGAATTGTCGTCTGCAACTCCATTCAAATTGGACCAGTGTAAAAGGTTGCTGTTTGGTAATGGGTTGTAATATCTGTGGTATTACTGAACACATCCACTTTTAGAAAATATTATGTTCACTATCAAAAGAATAAACTATACCAACAAGGGGGGATAACTTAAATGTATTTTTTTTAAAGAAGTGCAACCCTTGTTTGACATTGAAGTTTTACCAGCTATCAAGCACTTGAACAGCCGAGCTTGAACATCGCATTGCATGTGGATGCTCATGTTATGACTGTGCTCAATGTACAAAAACTGTGTCATTTCTGTAAATAGTTTTACTGTTTAATCGTTCTGTTAAATGGTTTTATAAAGTTGTCTAACATGAGGAAAAAAGAAAGTGAATTTCTGTGACGATTTAAAGATTCGCCAGAGATTTAACACAATACCACTGGACAAAGTTTTTGACTGGTCAAAATTGAGAGCAGTGCTAAAATTGGAAAATAATTGCCAAATTGTATGGAACATTGAGAGAAAAGGAGAAATGATTGTTACACGTAATTTCTTCTTTTACCACAAAGTTTTCCATAGCCATGGTACACAAAGTCAAAAAGCAGGGTTGTGTGGTAATGGATTAAGCCTCTACTGATTAACATTGTGGATAATAAAGAGATCTTAGTCTGTCTGGACACAAAACATGGTGGGAACTTAAGAAATCACATGTTAAAGTCCTGTTTGGTGCCTAATTAAACTCACATACAATTGGAATAGTTGTCTGCTACTTCGTTCCATTTGGAACAGCCCAAAATTATATCATTTGGTAATAGGTTAAATACTTTTTTGTCAATTGTTACTCTTTTCAGATAAAATAATTGAAAAAAAATGTAATAAATTAATGGATATTGGTTATTTCTCTCATATGACTTAGTTTATATTACATTCCAAAAATCGATCTAATGATTAATTGGTGTCTTACTATTGTAAATACCTATACAATTGTCTGATTGCCTGTCGTTCAAAATTGAATTGACCAATCAAATCATTTATATAGACTAAACATGAACTTAGAACTCTTATATTTATGTGTAGCATTTAGCAAATTAATGTTGTTTGATATCTCAGTGGAACTTCCTTATCAGAGGTCAGTCTGCGTGGCCAGCGATCTTTCAATTGCATGTACAGGTATTGTCAATGGTTTTACACTTATCCCTCAAAATGAGAAATTTAAACACAAGTTATATTGTAATGGATAAATGCAAAAATATCGTTAGTGCATATTCATATATACAAAAAAACTTTTTTGCATTATCTGTTTGATATGACCAATACAATTTCATTGTCAAACATTTCAAATGTAGCTATATTATGTGTAGTATTAAGTATTTGTTCGTATCAAATGTAAAACAGTATGTTGTATTTATTATTATTTTATTACTGCTGCATAGATGCATAAATGTAATTAAATTGTTCAATGTATATCTTTATGTCTTTTCCTTATCGCCATCTTTTACTTAGGATATAGAAACCTTCAACTTCTGCTTTTTGTCTTTGCAGCGGGGTTTACCGATTCATAAGAAATCACTCTTTGCCTCTAGGTGAGATTTGCCTCAAAGATATTCAGATACAAATTGTTCAACTGATTTATACTTTTTCGTAGTACCATTTGTAGAATTAGATCTATTCATGAAAATTACCAGAGGAAACAATTCACTGACGAAGTGATTTGAAATAGTTCTTGAATGGGTAATAACTGGGGTTGACTTGATTCACCTATTCCAAATACTCTGAAGTAATTACAACTGAAGTGGACTGGAGTATTCCGAGTTCTCTATTCTATATGATGCATGATCGAAAACAAATCCCTGGATTTCTTTATTTGTACTATGTTAATAATATAATGTTTGTTGTTGTTACACCTTTTACTCCCTTTCACTAGATGAACACGGCTGTTCGGAGTTAATGTAGGATCTTAGCAAGGATTTTTGTACTTTTAATGTTTCCCCAGATAATTTACTCTACCAACAGAGGGCTCATATTTGACTCCCAAACCAGGGTTTTGACCCTCAGAAATATGAATTTATCCTATTTTAACCCTTAGAAATTTCTAAGGGTCAACACAGGGTTTTATTCTTCAAATTTTCAATGATATATCTTGAACTATTAAAAACTGTACAAATTAATGGCTTACTTCATATCCAGGCCTCCTAGTGAAACCTTTAAAGCAAACTTGAGAGCAAATCTTTAAAACCTTTAAATTTCCAAGAAAAACTTTAAAATGCCAAAATAGCCTGTAATTCTCGCTCAAAATCTTTATATTTGCTTTAACTGGTTACAGTCTGGCTTAATTTCGTTTAGGATTTTTTTGCATGTTCCCCTCTTTTATGTGTAGTTAAACAGAAAATAGGTATACACATTAAATAAGGTATGATAATACGTAATGTATTGCGTAATTCAAACAGTATATAACATCATTACCAAAAATGACTTCGGTATGACTGTGGGTTCAATAAAGAAATGAGAACTTCAACGAAAAAATCCTTTATTTACTCTGTTTTTAACAATAAAATGCCTTTATTTTCACGCACTGGAGCCTTGATAAAAAACTTTATTTTTGTTTTGGCCTTTAACCCATTACAACTCAATCCCTCCTTTTTACGCCCCTCAAGAAAAAGCTTATGAAAACATTGTGGAAAATGAAGAAATTGCTTGTATCAAGTAATTTCTTCATTATCCACAATGTTTTCTATCCAAAATGACGAAAAAATTCAAAATTCTTCAAACTTGAAATTGTTGTCTGCAGCTTCTTTCAATTTGGACCAGTCCAAATTCATCTGTGATGGAATGGGTTAAATGTCTTCTCAAAGTCAACTCTTTTTGTTGTTTTGGGTCCGTCGAAACCAGTATTGACCTACAGATTTTTACTGTCAAAGAGTCAATGACTCTCCCATTTAGGATGCTAGCACGAGCCTTGCAACATGAGCAGTATTTACGGTGACTCTTCGAAGAAGAAAGGTATTTACTGGTTTATCCGTTATGTCCATTTGCAACCAGATTTTTATCTCACTAACTATTTATAGCATTGACTTTAAGATTGGCTTGAAAGGTAAAGTAAGGGTCTTACATGATGCTTCATGAATTTGTGTCCACTTCCAAAGTTAAGACTTGGTCCATTATTGTGGTATAGTTTTTGCCAAATTTTTATGCACCCACATTGAAAAGAGCAGTTGCATATTATTTTTAGCATGTCCGTCTGTCTGTCCGTCTTTCTGCTAGCAGTAAACTTAACGACATTTTGCTGTCATTCAAACAACGTTCAAGATACATGGCTCAAAATCCACCAAAGTCAAGGTTGCATATAAAGGTCACGAACGAATCAAAAAAATATTGTACTGTTATTCAAACAACGTTCATTATACATGGATCTTAATTGGGACTTGCGTTCTTTGCATTGGTAGGAATCGTCTGTAAGATCAGAGTTGCCGTTCAAAGTCAAGGTCATATATCAAGATCATGAATTTTGTCAACCTTACGCAAAAACTTAAGATTTTACTGTTATACAACCAACGTTCATCATACATGGATCATAATTGGGATTTGCGTTCCTTGCATTTATAGTAATCGTCTGTAAGATCAGAGCTATCCATCAAAGACTAGAAAATCAGGTTCGTCTAGCTTAAATTGATCTCTCTCGATTCTGATTACTGGAGAATACACTAGTAGTGGCGCTGATTATATTGGCCACTGACAGAACCAATATCAATAGCCGCTCAGTGACCTACATGATTAGCGTTGTTGAAGATACATGGCTCGTATTTGGAACATGGTTTCCTTCGAATGATAGACATCAGTTGATTGTAAGGTCAATGTCATCCATCAAGATCGAAGTAACTTATCAAGGTCAACGTAATGCAAAATATTTTATTTCATTTTGCTGTTATTCAAACAAATATGAAGATACATGACCCATATTCGGAACACAGATTCCTTGTAAATTAATAGGCATTATTTGGTTGTAAGGTTAAGGTCATCAGCTAAGTCAAGGTTACTTACAAAGGCTACATTTACTTAAATAAGGCTTTTAAGGTTGGGCATGATGTTTAACAGACACCTTTGTTGTTTTCTTTTACTGCTAGCAATTCTTAATGAAATTCAATGAAATTAAACAGATTTTCAAAAAGACTAAAAGAAGTGTTATTGAGTTCCAGTAACCTGTCAAATAGATTAATCGCTTTCGCCGTCCACTATATTACTCTCAATTTGCAACTCCCAATGATTCAGACAGGAAGTCCCGCATTGAAACGGCATTATTTATTGCCAGTAGCATGTAACAAAAAATTAAATGGTTGGTTTGCAACCTAAATGTCGTAACTACAGCTTGATGTTTTAGTTGCCAAACCAACACAAAGGGTAAACGAAAATGGCGGCTAATGTTCAAAACTGGTGTAAATGAATGAATTCATTGGTGGACAGATAATTTGAATGACAGCCGGGATTGGTCAATTCTGACAGTATACATTGAACAACCGCTCCCTAAACTGCAATAATTAGATACAACATAATGTACAGGTATGATGCAACCCTGAAAAGAGCATAGAACTTTAGCTATTGTTGAACAAAGATAGATTTTACAAGCTCACCCGAGCACAAAGTGCTTCGGACGAGCTATTGTGATTTGCTCAACATCCGCCCAGCAGCCAGTTCATTTACCTCTAAACAAGTGCAAAAAACCAACTTCTCCAAAACTCAAAACTAATGATCAGAATTCAATAAAACTTCACAGGAACTATCTTCAGGTCATGATCTTTCAAAACACTTCAAAGAATCGAAATCAATAAAGAACGCTCGTTTCCATAGCAACTGTCAGAGAAATCATTAAAAGTCTTCTCCTTCCAAACCATAAGGGCTAGAACTTTCAAACTTTGCTTGCAGAATCATGCTAAAATCTTCAAAATACCTAGAATACCGCCTGTTCGATGAACAAAAGCCCTACGTTGTGTATTTCAGATTTTATATAGAGATAAATACAGAAATCTTCTAAAAATAAATCTCCTCCCAAACAAATAAGGCTACAGCATTAAAATTTGGCAAGCGCTGTTAGCAAATGGTGCTCTACAAAAATACTTTATATCATTATTCTGAGGATAAAGAAGGAAATATTAAAGAAAATTCTCCGAAAACAAAATTTCGAAAGCTTTTATGCTTTGCATACAGAATCTCCTTATGGTACGCAACGAAAATCCTCATCATTACAAATCTAGGATCATTGCCAGCCCTATGTTGTGGGTTTCCAGATTTAACCTATAGAGATTGAGAAGGAAATCTTGAAAAATCTGCTCCTCCAAAACAACTAGGCATAGTGCATTCATGTTTTGCATGCACCGTTGCCAAATCGATGGATCAGCGCGAAACACTTGTAACTGCATTTATGATTTTAGGCAGTTACAACTGAATCGCACTGACCCATCAAAATGCTCTACCAAAAGTCTTAAATTACTACTCTTGGATCAATATAAGCCCTAGGTTATGAGAACCTTGATTTTACATGGAGATAAAGAAGGAAATCCTTAGAATATTGAACCTCTCCCAGCATTTAATCCCTTCCAAAAAAATTTCTTGCCCCCGTGAAAAAGGTTTGGGAAATGAAGATGTTATTCGATATAAAACAATTTCCTCTTTCTTAAAATTGTTTCAGCTAATCATCCATCCTGCAGCCAGTCCATTAGTCTGTAAACAAATTAAAAAAAAAAACTTCTTCTCCAAGTAGAAAATGCAACAAATATTACACCCTTTTTGATTTCGAATCAATACATTTCTCAAAACCTTTAAAGCCTTCTAAGAGAACAATAAATAGAATTAATTGATTGTTCGGTTTTTAGGCATTGTATGTCAGCTGTAAAAGTGATTTATTCTTTCCAATTATTATTAGCCAAACATCTTTTATCTTCTTGTGTTACTAAGTTAGTGGGCTTCCTGTGAAGCCTGTCCTATTGTTGAAAGCTCCAAAGTGATCATATTTGGGTTGGATTTATGTCTTTTATGGTAGCTTTTTGTTGGCGACAGTAAAATGGAAAGGTCCTGTAGGAAACGTAGCAGGCTCCAGATAACATGGCACCGAGGCCAAACATGCTCGCACTTAAACTTAGGACAATGGTATACGACTTAGTTTCATCATAAATCGCTCCTGCAACCAAGAAAAAAAACGCCTCTTATTAATTTAGGTTTAAGAAAAGAAGTCTCTTGATCTATACCGGTACCAATAAAAAGGCAAGTTGTTTAGATGCACTAAATCAAAATTCCAGATGACTATACACGGCTTCATAATAGAGGTAACACAGCCTTCGTTTACCGAATTTCATATATATAAACATATCTTACAAAGTCATATAAAACGTGTTACAAAACATTATTCAAAACCAACAGCTATGCATCCAGTGCCAGCTTTACACAGCACAGTTCAAGCTACATGTCTATCTTTTGTTAAAAGACGACTCAATTTTATCCAAACGTATGCATTCTATATTAAGACCCGAATACTATGCTTCGGCTTCTGTCGCGTTAAACTGATTGAGTGCACTTGCAAGATACCTGTTATGCGGATAAGGTGCGTTGTGTGCCAAATGGTCAATCGCTAAAAACTTTAATCAATAACCTTTTTGTTATATTTTCGACTAAAGCGACGTAACTACAGTTATTAAAGCAGTAGTCTCACTTTCAGGTAGACAAACAATATTTTTTGTTATTATTTATTATCATTATTAGTATCATTTTCATCATTTTAATATAACGTATTATAGTTAAACCTTTGTTGTTGTTGTTGTTGTTGTTGTTGTTGTTGTTGTTTTGCAACTTAAACGGCGTGACTACAGCTTAATTTGGAGTTCAGTGGACGTGACAAGCGATCCGTTAATTCGCAGGGAGGTATCTTACAGTCGTTATAAAAAAGGGTAAAAAAAAAGACAAATATCTAATTACCGAAAACTGGTCCGATTGCTGTTAACGTGATTCCTAAAACCGTCATAAGTATACCGAATCCAAGAACTTGTGCATTTGGTCCAAGAATCTTGAAAACAACTACAGCAAGAGAGGTTGATATTCCTCCGTCTACTATTCCTATCAATGAGTAACCAATCAACAGAAAATGATATTGTGACGTCATCAAGATCACGATCTGACCAATTACTCCACTTAGTGACGCAATAGTTGGTAAAATAAATGGATTGTCTGAAAATTTTTGAAACAGTATTGGCAAAAATCTCCCTGCAGTACTCGCAACATTGAAAGCGGCTATGAGAGAGAGCACCTGTTCTTTTGAGAATCCTTCATAAACACCAACGTCCTGAAATATTGTCTGAAATCCTCCAACATTTGGCAGGATTAGTGACGCAGCTACCAAAAACAAAATGTACGTTAATTTTTGTGTCTTTATCTCTTGGAAGTCTATTTTTCCCTGCTTTAAATCTCTTTCCAAAGATTTATTTGGACTGGTAGCCTTCTTACAGTCTTTACTATCATCGACAGTTTCACTAAATTCACAAGAATCACATGTTCCTTCGCTTATACGATCATCCGTAACAATTCGCTCTCTACTGCCTAAACCTTTGAACACTAAAGTAACAGCTATGTTGTTCAATACTATTCCGCCGTATATCAACAGAGTTCCAACTAGATTGTATTTTGTTGTCAGAAATGAGAGTAAATATGGAAGTACTATGCCTGGCAGCCCACAAGCAACATTTTGTAAGGCTAAGGCGGAGGTCTTGTATTTCTCTGACACAACTCTGCTGACCGCAACTACTGCACTGACATAGGAAAAGGAAATACCAACACCTGTAAGTTACATTAATAAAGATTTTTGGTCAACTGATCTAACATTTACCAATCGCGGCTGTCAGTAAGAGAAGCAATCAACCAATCAAATCACTCATTTAGACCGGGAGTGAAGTTTAAACTCCGTCATTGGCCGCCATTTATGTGAATTGTTTTTGTTGGTTTGGGGACTTAAACGTAGTAAGTACGGCTTATTCAAGCCAATAATTTTACTTTTCATTACATGCTACTGGCATTATTTTTCTTTCTTTCAAAATAACGCCGTTAAATATGGAAGCGGAATTTCCTGTCCGAGTCGTTGGGCGGGGTCTACTGAGAAAGTGGGCGGGGCCAGCGATTGGTCATTTATTACCAGATGAATTTATAGTCGAGAAGAGACTTTGTATTAGACGGTTTGACGAATAGAAAAGATGTTCTTTTTTTTACTTGATTGCCTGTCTGCTTTTTAAAGAGATAGTCGTTGTGATCTAAAGATAAATTCGTTATATTACCATGTTTAACCAAGTCCCATACAACAAAATTGTAGATCAGTACAAATTGGAAGGAGCTGCAGACGACAATGTCAAGTTCACGGGATTTTAATTTTTTTCGTCTTTTAGGGTAGAAAACAGTGTGGATAATGAAGAAATTGCTTGATACAAGCAATTTCTTCATTTTCCACAACGTTTTCCAAAGCTCTTTAATTGGGGGCGTAAAAATGAGGGCTTGAGTTGGAATGAGTTAAGCATGTTCCACTGCGTTAGAGGTATTTTAAATTGAGTTCTGGGATCTTCATCATTACAACTCTTTTTATTCCCGAAATTCATTTATCATGCGTTTTCGTGTTTTGATATTAAGTAGTGGACAATATCGATGACTCAGCGCGAAACAGTTGTAACTGCCTATATGTTATAGGCAGTTACAACTGTTTCGCGCTGAGCCATCGGCATGCCAACCCATTTTGTACAATGATCTATTGATCTCAATAACATTTTTCAGAAATTAATTTGAAATCAGAACCTTTGACCGTTACGTGGTTTTGACTAGTATAGTCAAATATCTCAATCATATTTTATTCTCGTTACAAATTAAATTTATTAACTTGATATTGATAGAATTATAAATACTCTTACCTGAAGATATTCCAACTGATATAATCAAATAGATGACAGATGTTGCGAAGTACGATAAAATAAACCCAAGAGGTAACAACACTGCACCAACTCCGGAGACAAAAGTTAAACTAAATCTTTTGGTCAGATAGCCACTCAATATCCCTGCAATAAATAATAGAAAGAATGTTTGATTTACTTGCTTTAATTGGTTCAGTTTCATTTCATCTAAATGACAAGTCGTCATATTACTTGTATTTGTTTCTTACGCTGTTATCCTTAATGCAGTTGTCCAGTGATTTTCGCACGTTGTGTCATTTTTGAAGAGCGAAAAACCTTACAGTAATTTAACTCTTTCCTGTTTTTTCGAATTTCAGACTTGTCCAATTCGAAAGAGGTCGACAATTTAAATAGAACTTCAGTGAAAATCTTACTATCCCATAGGATAGAAAATATTGTGGGAAAAGAAGAAATTGCTTGTAAAAACAATTTCTTCTTTTCCCACAATGTTTTCTCAAGTATAAAACCATGTGTAGGCAAAATCATGGATTGTACAGGAAAGGATTAAAACTGTTTTGAAATCTTGATAGGAAAAATGTACCATAAAATTAATCATTTTTTATCATTTGGGTTACTTAATGGCGATTTAAAAAAAAGAAGAGAAAAAGAAAGACGGATCTGTATTTCTACATGTAACTGACAATATGAAAAATCTTTGTCCCTATACAGCAAGATGTTTCTACGTAGCATTTGGTGTATTATCCTTATCTTGTCCTTGTTTTTGTTGTTGTTGTTGTTGTGGTGGTGGTTTGTTTGTTTGTTTGTGTGTTGTTGTTGTTGTTGTTGTTGTTGTTGTTGTTTGGTTTATATGGGGGTTTTGTTGATGATGGTGTTGTTGTTGTTGTTTTGGTTTGATTGTTTTGGTTTTTTTTAAATTAAAAAATTATTCTAAATCAATTGCTGTTGGCTTATTGATATCCATTTATTACCTGTAAGCAAGGAATAGATAAACTAAACATTTGCAATAATAGTTGAAACATAACAGTTAATAAAAGTATTAGATAGAAGTGCTAGTCAGTTGAAAAGATGGCCTTTTGATATACAAAAAATACTGGTTTAAGAAGACTGTAATTATACAAAAAAATTCTAATATTTGTTTACACTTTAATATCTTCAAAATTGTAAAATTCTATATTCCAGTAATATTTATTTAACAAGGATAAAGCATTTATCATACATGGCTTGACCTTCGACCCTGTGAAATATCAAAGTTTTCCTACGCGGCTCGAATCCAAGATTTCTATCACAACTATAAGACTTTCACATAAACACACTCATTAATTCATCTTATTTTTTTTATTCTAATGGATTAATGTCAAAATGATTCGGATGTATATACCTGCTCCAAAACTAGTGCCTAAGAGAACTGAATTTATCCAGGATGTTTTAGACCGAGTTTCTTGAAATCTGTCTAATGTTACTATAAACAGTGATCCATAGGCTTGTAGAGTACCATAACTAAAGAAGGCAACGAAGAACGCGCTACACAGCACAAGGGTACGGTATGTTCTGGAATGGAAGCAATGTTTAAAACAGTACATAAAATTCATTTGTCATATATAAGGTCATCGACCCATGAAACAAAGTATAACAAGAGGGCCGTTGGCCCTGGGGCGCTCACCTGAGATAAAGGCTCTTTTTCTTTCAACAGTCTAATTTCATGTTAAGGTTAGGATTATGAAACAAGTGGGCCACAATTACATATAAAGACTATGAACCTGGGGATCCAAAAGTCTAAATTACAAATTCCAAGGCTTTAGTGCTGATTTGAAAGAAGGAAAAAAAATCCATGGATTATAATTTCAGAAATAAGAAAGAAGTCTGTGAACTGATTTTCATGCCTATACCCCCCCCCTCCTGGGTCCGCCCCTGGAGACCCGAGGATCATGATTTTAGCTATTTTGAAAGAGGTCAATATATTGAAGCTTCATGCAAAATATCAAGGCTCTACGCCTTCTTGGTTAGGAGGAGAAGCTTTTTAAAGATTATTCTAAAATTTTACTTTTGTTGCCATGGCAACCAGAGTTTTTAACGGATTTCAATTCTTTAAGCTGTTTTTGAATGGACCACCTAAGCATCATTTCTGCCAAATTTGGTTCAAATCGGCCAAATGGTTCGGGAGGAGACGTCATTTAAAAATCGTTCTTTATTTCTATATAAACCCCACCCCCCTGGGGCTCCGCCCCTGGGGACCCGAGGATCATGATTTTAGTCATTTTTAAATAGGTCAATATACTGAGGCTTCATGCAAAATATCAAGGCTCTACGCCTTCTGGATCAGGAGGAGAAGATTTTTAAAGATTATTTTAAAATTTTACTTTTGTTACCATAGCAACCATATTTTTTTACGGATTTCAATTCTTTTAGCTATTTTTGAAGGGGACCACCTTAGGAACATTTCTGCCAAATTTGGTTCAAATTTGCCCAGTGGTTTTGGAGGAGATGTCTTTTAAAGAAATTGTTGACGCACGACGCACGACGCACGACGGACGGACGCCGGACAAAAGGGGATCACAATAGCTCACTTGAGCACTACGTGCTCAGGTGAGCTAATAAATTCAACGTTATAGTATTCTGTCTCTGATAATTGACCGATCGTGGCTGGCAATCAAATAACCAGCCGACCAATGAAATCGGTCATTTAGACCAGAAAGGAGTTTTGAACTCCGATATTGGCCGCCATTTTGTTAAGCTATTTTGTTGATTTGGCGACTTAAACGTCGTAACTACAGCTTATTCAAGCTGTAGTTACGACGTTTAAGTCACCAACCGACTATTTCATTTATTTATTTTTTGTTACATGCTACTAGCCATAAATTTTGCTAAATTAATGCCGTTTATCGAAGCGGGACTTCTTGTCGGAGTCAATTGGCATGGCCAACGCAGTATTAGTGTATATCTTAGAAGAAACTGCATTTATAAATTAGTTTACCGCCCACCTAGCTCAGCTCAATCATTGATTGACTTTTACCAAATGCAGGTAGAAAATGTTGATTTATGAATAAAGAATACTATATCTTAGGTTACTTTGATATAAGATACTACATAAAGGACGACATAGAAAAAAAATCACAAATATCAAATGGAAAGCTTTGTTTCAAATTTTGATATAAAACTCCTACCAGATTGACAAAGAAAAGGGCAAGTATAATTGGCCACATTTACACTAGCTTCGTACAGAATACATGTGTGGGGTTTTTATATCGCCATTATCGATAGGCGATCGCTTTCCGACTTGCTTTACTAAGAAAATGTACATGGCTTCAGACAATTTCATGAGAGACCAAAAAATAAAACTATTGAATATAGTTGCTATGAAAAGTTTGGTTTTGACAAATTTAATTTTGACCTATCGATTTGTGGGATTGATCGCGATGAAATGCCAAAAAAAAGCTCTAACTGAATTCTATAATATTATTAACTAAGTTTTATCGATTCATGCCCCTTTGAAGCATAAAAGGGTGGGGCATTCACATCACCCCGCTAGATTCAATAGAGAAATTGGAGAAAAGATGCATGAAAGGGGTGTTGGTTTTAAAAAGAGAAATTTCGATTTGTATAAAATTTTACGAAATTAGGTTTCTCATATGATTAAGATGATAAAGCTATAGAAAATAAGGAATGTCCAAAAATATTATGGAAAAATCTTAAAGAGGTAAACCACTCAAATCGATTTAAAATGTCGAAAAATATTACAGTAAGGACGTGAAAATTGAGGGAAGTTTTAACGTAATTAATATATTGAATAAACATTTTGTGATTATAGCGGATACCAATTACCGAGACAAGATTCTGAAATAGCAATTTTCCTTTCCCCAAAAATGTCCTTGATCAAAAGCTTGGCAATAGCAAAATATCCGTAGATTTTATTTCTGTCTTTGAAGTACATTCATTTATATATAAACTTGGTGCAAACAAAGCTACGGGCCTGGATTTCTTGGGGGCCACGAATTTTGAATTTTTGAAACAATGGAGATGTCATTACTCCAGTTATCGCACCAATGATAAATAATAGTATTTCTACTGGACTCTTTCCAGATTAAATGAAATTAGCACGTGTAACACCTATTTTCAAAACGGGTGGTAGGGATCCAAATAACTACAGACCAATTTCGATCATATCGAATATATCAAAAATATTCAGTTTAAACATATTTTATTTGACAAACTTTACAACACATATAATATGTCATACATTCGACAACAGCTACCAGCAAAAAGAATTGGAACGAAAGCAAAGCTTACATAGTTCCTCTCCCCTTTGATAGATAGAGACAAATACAAGTCTATCTCTTCATCAAAAATAATATGTTGTGGCAATGGATAGGGAGAGCGAGAGAGAGAGTGACAGACAGACAGACAGACAGAGACAGTGAGAGAGAGAAAGAGAGAGAGAGAGAAAGAGAAAGAGAGAAAGAGAAAGAGAGAGAGTAGACTAGTTTAAGTCAAAATGGGTGTTTTTCGAGTAGTATTTACAATATTCGTACCAATGCCTCCTTTGTAAAGATTTAAAATTATGTTCTAATTATGGAACTATCAAAATGGAGTAATTAAAATCTTCTACTATCTTTAATAAATATATGTAAGTTAAGAAAAATGGTCTTATTGTCCTCAAACGTTAAATCGTTTCTCCCAAATAATAGTATTATATCAAGATTAATGTGACCAAATTGGATAACGAATTGACAAGTCTTATTCTGGCAGCATCACAGGGAGCAGTTGCGTATGCTAGATATTCGCTAAAATGACCCAACAGTCAAACCAGGCCTTTCAGAAATACTAAATATAGACAAGGGATACAACTCAGAATTCCTGAGATCCCACCCCTGTCTGTTTTAAACGTCTCTAAAAATTACACTTCTTTGTTTACAAATTTTACAGTTGTGCATATTCGCCACACATATAATCATTTCTAACCTTGACCCATCCATTCCACGAAAAATATACAGCTTTTGGAGTACAGACATCTTTCTTACAGAAATACACCTCAATTTTACTCGATTGTCGAGAAGTAGCACCTTCAACTTTCATCAGTAAATAGCAAATCCCAGATAAGCCACTCATTTCTATTATGTATAGAGCTATGGTAAATTATAAACTTAATACATTTTTACCTTTAAGAAGTTAATTCTGATGATTTCAGAGCTCTCCTAAGCTTATGAAGTGTTACATCCTTTCTAGAAGTCAAAAGGCAGCCATGTTGTTTCTTATGATAAACATCCATAAAGAACAAACGGATGCAAAAATGTGTAAAAAGGGGTAATGGACGAGAAAGGCCACAAGTGGGATGTAAATGAGAAGAAAAGAGCAACAAAATGGATTTCAGAATAGGCTAGATGAGAAAATTTTATTCTAAAGGTACTTATAACACCATCATAGTTATTTATCAATGGCTCTCTAATCATTTACTAGAGCCCAAGATATTGAATTGTATGTATTTGAAAGTTAGTTAAAAAGTTAGTTAGGTTAAAAAATAAATAATTGAAAAAATAGGACTTTATGTGTTATAGTTAGTTCAGGCTTCCACACCGTTAACTTGAAACAAGTTAAGACCAAAGATTGACCCCTGTGGAACGCCAGATAAAAGCCATAGCTCACCAATGACGACTGTTATTTGGCTTCTAAGAAGGAAGTGTAAAATTCAGCAATGCGTCTCACCCTACATACCATGCAGCTGCATTTTGTAACAAAGTTAAGTTGTTGACTTTGATAAGTACATTGCTAAAATGAAATATCAAAAATTAGTTTCTTAGCCAAATTTCTTATTTTATGAAACGTCTTGAATTAATTATATTATTAATGTTTCACGAGACAAAACTCTTTCTCTCATCTCTTAATGGAATCTTCACAAGCTGAATCTCTAAGTCAATGGAAAGTTCACCAGCAGGATTGAAAGCATTGAGAATATAGTAACATATAAATAGTATATTTTTTCTGGAAATGGGTTGAAAAATAACTTTCAGTATGCAGAAGGTCATGAAACAGTGTGATATGCTATTTGTTGATAGCCATTCTGAAAAATAAATTATGAATACATGATTTCTTTTACACAGAAGACTATTCTACAGTCATTTGTTTAAATATATAAAGGTTATGATATTCCTGTGAAAATCCTTAGTTTGATAGTTACGTTACACTCATTCTGAATTATAATTGTGAAGGCTGGGGTTTCATCCAATCGGAAAATATTGAAAGAATTCATAGGAAAGTTTTTAAAGCGCATGCCAAATCTAAAACAGTCAGCGAATTCTCTTTCCCTCTTATCGGAAATAGGAAGATAGGAAGACATATTCGTTTAGTCAAACATTGGCTAAAACTGTACGGTAAAAAGAAGAACAATTGTATTTAACATCAATATTACAAAGCCAGCGGTTAGAAATTGAAAAGACCCCGAAGTTAAAAACTGGAGTAATAGAGTTAAAAAACTATTAAAAACTCCAGGCTTAAGTGAAGTTTGGTTTTACCCTGATTTGGTACATATTGAAAAAATTTAATCCGATATTTGAAAAAAGAGTCAAAGATATATACATAAGTAAATGGCACTCATCCATAGATGCTTCTTCCTCCCTAGTTTGGTTTCGTAACCTTAAATTGGGTTATGAAATGTCAAATTATATCATACTCCTTGAAAAAAGAAAACAACGTAATATATTAGCAAAGATTAGATTATCCTCACACGATTTACAAGTCGAAACAGGTCGCCACCAAAATATCAACAGAAATGATCGGACTTGCGAATTATGTACCTTTACAGATATTGATGACGAATTTCATGTCACTTTGATTTGTCCCTAGGCCGCCGTCATAGCGCAGTTGGTAGCGCGTCGGACTGTCAATCTAGAGGTCCCGGGTTCGATCCCCGACGGCGGCACTCATCCTTTCCGACTATTTGTCTCTCACCAATGGGTCGATAATCGTAGACCTATGTGAGATAGCAGCTGGAGGCGAGGAGGGGATGTAATGGTAGTACTGGTGTGAAAAATACCAGGATTCCATTGTTAGGTGCTCCAGCCGCCGCGACATAACTGAAAGACTGTTGAAAGCGGCGTAAAACCCCATTCAAACAAATTGATTTGTCCCTATTATAAAGATTTAACCCTTTCCTGTTTTTGGAAATTTAGACTAGTCCAAATTGAAAGAGGTTGCAGATGAAATGACAACTGGATTCTATTTGAAATGAACCCATCCTATGTGGTTGATATATTGTGGAAAAAGGGGAAATTGCTTGTTACAAGCAATTTCTTCTTTCTCCACAATGTTTTCTCAAGGATAAAATCACAGGAACGTAAAATCCCGTATTTGAACGGGAAAGGGTTAAGATCTAAGTATATCCCTAGTTTTACCATAAACATCCTAATATGTATAAAGTTTACGCTACATTATGGTACTCTCATTATTTACATGGTATAATTAATATTGTTTATTTATGTGACTGTTTTTTTCCATTGTGTGTTTTATAACATGTTATTTTTTGGACTAAGAGCTAATATGCTCAACGTCTGTAATAAACTTATGTTCTGTTCTGTTCTGTTCTATATTGGATTAGAAGCCAACTGTGGTAATTATCTTAGTAGTTAAAACATGTTTATTTGTATGATATTCAACGTAATTTGGATTGTTTTTCTCTGTTAATTCTTGGTCATCAATTACGATTTAATTCAATAGAACAGGTCTACGTATAGCTTTAAATAAGTAATTTACCTGTATACTAGAAACGGAGTATATTGTTAAATTACATTTGGATATACGTTCATACACGTATATACATGTAAGTATTATCAAAGTATTTTTTGTAAATGTTTCTGTGTAAGTAGAAGTAAAAGCAGCATGAGTTGATGTAAATCTACTATTGAATTATAGTGATGTTATCATTTATTTTGTAGTCCTCATTAATGGGTTATACTTTAACTATGATTCTAATTGAAATTTGCACAAAAAATTTGAATCATTTAATGAAAGAAAAATGTTTTAACACACAAAGTGAAAAGCAAATACATTCAGCATAGCTATCTATACAGTCTCTGAATCATTATTACTCAGACAATTCAAGGGTTAAAAGATGTATCTTATCTCCAAAAGCAGCCTGTTCTGATCTTGTTTCAATATTAATTTAAGAGATTTTTTTTGTTCATGTCGTTTTTTAGTTCTATCGAAACACTTATTTCTTTGATTTTGATTAACAAAACCTTGTGGAATTCCTATTCTCATTTAAAAGTATTAAATGAGCAATCGAAAGGGAGATTATCAAAAACTTTATCTTTTATCTTTGTGGATTTTTTCACAAAAATGCATATCTTGGAATTTGAACAAACTTTAGAAGATATTTTTCTTAGAAATTAAATGTCTTGTATCAGGTTATAGAACCATTGATACATATTGGACATATTATTCAATTTTCATATCATATGTTGATGAGTTATAAATGAGAAATTGTCATTTCAATTACCCTCTATTTCAGTCGTTGGCCTTTATTGCAACTTGCGTCCCCACTTGTACCCCCCCCCTTTCCCCAATGTTGCATCTTGTTTGCTTTAAAGGATATTTCAGTTTATTTACAAGATGGCTGCCTTTTTACTTCTAGAAAGGATGTAACACTTCATAAGCTTAGGAGAGCTCTGGAAACATCAGAATTAACTACTTAAAGGTAAAAATGTATCTAATTTATAATTTACCATTGCTCTATACATAATAGAAATGAGTGGCTTATCTGGGATTTGCTATTTACTGATGAAAAATGAAGGTGCTACTTCTCGACAATCGAGCAAAATTGAGGTGTATTTCTGTAAGAAAGTTGTCTGTATTCCGAAAGCTGTATATTTTTCGTGGAATGGATGGGTCAAGGTTACAAATGATTATATGTGTGACGAATATGCACAACTGTAAAATTTGTAAACAAAGAAGTGTAATTTTTAGAGACGTTTAAAACAGACAGGGGTGGGATCTCAGGAATTCTGAGTTGTATCCCTTGTCTATATATAGTATTTCTAAAAGGCTTGTTTTGCATTTTGGGTCATTTTAGCGAATATCTAGCATACGCAGCTGCTCCCTGTGGGCAGCATTATATAGATAACATTCAAAGAAAAAGTGTTCGCTTGTCTCTATTTCAACACAGGTTCAACAAAATTGTTCATGTATAAGTGGAGATTTAGAGAACTAGATTTATTTCTAATTCGTGTATGTATGACCTGTAGTTTCCTTTGTTCCTCAAAGTTAAACTTGTTTAGGAGAGGTTTGTTTTGATTAAGGTAGATTTTTAAACTGAGATAATGAATCCTGTTCACGAATTTCTATGGGTAGATCGTTCCATTCCATAATAACCGAAGGAATGGGGGATTTCTTTTTTATACAGTTCAGTTCTACAATTAGGAATGCAGTGATTCTGAGACCCTCGAAGGTAGTAGGATGATGTGCTACCGACACTCCGAGATACTAATGATAGTAAATAGTTTGGGGGTAATCCTTTCACCATCTTAACCCTTGTCATGCTGTATAAATTACCTTACTGAATTGCTGTCAAAACAAAGGACTGAAAGAACTGATATAACTTGTTGTTCGATAACCAATATTTCTTTTAGAAATCAACCTCATAAACAATTCGGGAAGGAAAAGTATGAGCAGGAGGTGTAGACTAAGAGCAGCCTGCACATAAGTGCAGTCTGATCTTAGTCTACACATCCTGCTAAAACCGGAATATTCCGGGTTCAGCATGACAAGGGTTAAAATAAAATATTGGTTTATGTTTCTATCTTCTTTCTTGTAAAGTTTCCCATCCTGATTCAATCATGAGATCATTAATAGAAGTTGATTTGACGCATCCTGTTGCTATCCTCGCTGCTTCTATTTGTATTTTGTCCAATTGTTCTTTAAAAGATTTTTGACAATTGTCTCAAATCACATCTGCATATTCAAGGAAAGGGCAAATAAATGAAAAGTAAATACATGTAGTTTGAAACGATTTTCTATCTAGTCTATGTTTAAGTGTCCGCATAACGTTTTTTCTACTCCATGCTTTGCCTGCTGAAGTACTAATGTGACCACCCCACGAAGAATTTTCAGATATAAAATTCCTAAATGCTTTTGACATTTGAACATCATCGTATTTAGCATCAAAAGATCCGGTTGCTTAAACTTATGATTTTTTCTTGTGATGACAAAGGATTCTGATTTTAAAGGGTTAAATTTAACAAACCATTTATCTACCCATTATTTATCTTATTGATATCGGACTGCAATTTGTCTCCACAAGAATTTGGATTGTCAATTTCTAACAATAACCTGGTGTCATCCGCAAAGAAATTTATATTTGACTATATTAGCAACATTGTCATTGATATGAATTAACAACAATAAAGGACCTAAAATATTTGAGAGACATTTCGCTACTCAGCTCCAACGTTTCTTTAAAAGAACTATTAATTCAAATCGACGATTCGAAGTCCGACTTATTAGAAATTAAATCTGGGGTACTCGATTTACAGCGATAACTTTTCTTTTGCTGGTCCTGATGTGGACATCGATCTATATGCAGATGAATCTACAATGCATAAGTCTGATTTTGATCCCGATTTTATACAATCTAAACTTCAAGTAAATCTTATTCGTGTAAGAATTGGTGCCGGCTTCATAACATGTGTTTACATCAATTGAAGACAAAATGTATGTTGATTGAGCGAAAGTATGAATTGTTGAAGACAGTAAACTCTAATTAAGTTTAAACGGTCACTTGTTAGTAAATGTCCGCTCACAAAAAGTTTTAGGTGTCTATAAAGATAACCACCTGAATTGGCATACACATATCGATTGTGCTTGTAAATGACTTCAAAAGAAAATTGCCCTTTTCAAACATATTACGCACTACTTATCTAAGGAAATGAAGCTCCTGTTTTACCCATTTTTGATTACTGTGTTATATGGGGGTAAAATAACGACGCATATATAAATCAAATATCTGCACTTCAGCGACTAATAGTTAATACTTGGCAAGTCTGTAAAACACACAACTGTCAGCCCGATTAGCTCATTTGGTAGAGCACTTGACTTCAAACCTAAAGATCACGGGTTCGAGCCCCGGGCTTACCATATCAACTAACCAACTAATTTCTTTCGGATGAGACGTTAAACCGAGGCCCCGTGTGACGGTGCTATCCACGGAGCACGTTAAAGAACCAGGCGGAGCTCTCAGCAGTTTCGTCCTGTATCTTTGAACTATCCCCCGTAACAACTAACCATCTTCTGGGGGCGTCGCTCATATGGGCATGTGCTACGGTAGCGACGATAAATAAACGGAAATACACAAAAACACAATTAGATGAATTATTCAAAGAATAGGAATGGTTGCCTTTCTCTGTAAGATGTAAATATCACGCCATCGTTTTAACTTATAAAAAAAAGATGAAAATGAACTCCAAAAAACATGTCATATATCATTCATCTTTCCAGAAATGAAAACTATATAACAAAAAAAATTCTTTGTTGCGAAAATACCAAGAACAAATATTTTCATTGATTGATTCACTGAATGGGGTTTAACGCCACTTTTAACAGTAGTTCAATCATATCGCGACGGCTGGAGCACCTAGCAATGGATTCCTTGTATTTCTCACACCAGTACTACCACTACAGCCTTTCCTAGACAAATGCTTTTAAGAACAGGTTCATTTTTTCCATAGCCAATGTTTGGAATGAAATCCCTCTTGAAATGAGAGGTGAACTTAAACTCAAAAACTTCAAGAACAACTAAAAACAAGTTTTATTTTTCTAAAAGTGTTTCTAAATTGAAACCCGTTTATGTTGAATGTATAATTATTGATATAAATGCATATATTCGCGTGTATCTGTACTGTCGGATTTAAATACCGGCGTTATCTACATGCTAAAGACTAATATTCGCATTATCTTGAATAAGTTACTTTTGTTAATCAGGGTGAGATTGAGAGAGAGAGGGGGGGGGAGGGGAGAGAGAGAGGGGGGTGTATATATATAAAGTATTGAAAATACAATACGGATAATTATATACGGAAAAAGATAAGGAGATGCCCGTTTGAAGTTTTACATAATTTAATTACTATATAAATAATCACATATAGAAAGGTAGTACACTTAACGCGTTTCCCCGCTTAGCGGTTCTTCAGAAGTGCTTAGTAACGTCATTACGTCGTTACGTCGTCCGTAATGTCATGTGACGTCGTTAATGTCAGGGGACGTTACTCTTAGATGTTATTAATAAAAAATAATAAAAAAATGTTATTATTTGTTATCTATTTTGAATTTAATTCTGGTTTTAAGAGGTTTATTAATAAGGATTCTTTCTTCTTTTCGTTTTAGAGCCGAAAAGGAACTACTTGAATTGAAAGCACAGAGTCATGCAGATCATGTTAAACACATTGATGAAGACCTTTTAACTTTACTTGAACAGAAAGCCACTGGGGGAAGACTGTCAGCACTAAAAAGGATGTGGGATAGTGCCGTGAAACAAGAAAAGGAAATTTCACAAAGTAGATGGAACAAAAGGAATAATGCATTCAACATTAGATATGAAACCAAGTTAAAACAGATGTACCAAGATAGTAACCCGTTCATTAAAGATCGAGAGGTACTTGTAACCTTAGAAGAAGAAAGACAAAATGGCAGAGAATCAAACAGACAAACAACCCAAACTACGGGACAGATGACATATGCATCAGCAGTATAAAGTTTTGGTAACAAGCGACCTCGACAACCAATACAATATAGAAACAAGCAAAGAGGAGAATGGAAACAAAACTTTGATATTAGACAAAGGGATTACACAACACCAGGTGCGAGAACAACACTAATCGGGAGTAACGTAAGAAATTACAACAACGAGCGACGAACTGACAACAGAAACCAGATGGGAAGACAACATGGAACATATACATCCCAAAAGCAAAACACGAGCACCAATGGTATGAGAAGGCGTGAACAGACGAACGAGCAAAGAGAACAGTATAAACAATCTCAGGCTTGGTCTGGAAGACAAGTCTCATACCACTATAATAGACCAAACTGGAACAATAAAGGGCGTACCTTTACTGACTCTTTTTTAGACTGGAACGAAACAAGACAACAGACGGGGTAAATAATTCACTACAGCAAAATAATTCTGATACAAATAATGATATTAAAATTATTAATCTATCTTCCAAAGACCTTAATGACACAGAAATCAAACTTTTAAGAAAGGGATTAAAATTAAAAGTAATGTAGAAGAATTGGAAAACGACATAAATGAATTTACGAGAAAATTACGTCTTGTGGAATTTTTCAAAAACTCTGAGGATACTGATAGGTCCATAGTTAGAAATAAAAGTGATTTTATCCCAGAAAAGAACAGAAATTCGAGTTTGGAAAAGTTTATTGATAATATTAATAATATGCCGAAAGAAAATGTCAGTCAAAAAGTAAAATCTAATATATCCCGAAATGAAAGAGTAGCAATTCAAAATTTAACACTAAATCATGATATAATAATCAAAGAAGCTGATAAAGGTGGAGCAGTGGTGATCATGGATGCATCTCATTATAAACAAATGGTGGAGTCACAACTAAATGATAAAAATTACTATGAACGTCTTGACCATAACACAAGTAATTCAGATAGAATAAATTATCATAAAGTAATCGACAAATTTAAACAATGTTTTACGGATAAAGAATACGATTATCTAAAACGTTTTGAAGTTAAGGAAAGACATTTCTACGGCCTACCTAAGGTACACAAAAACAATCAAATTAATAAGGCTTGTTCAACTTCTAAAGCCCAAACTGTTAATGTAAGAAATGTGATAGATCTTAAATTACGACCGATTGTCGCTGGTCCAAGTTGTCAAACACACAGACTCCGCAATTTTTTGGATATTCTTTTGCGACCGTTAACCAATCACATTAAGAGCCACATCAGAGATACAACAGGCTTCTTAAATTCGTTACCAACAGAAGTAGACAAAAAAGTTTTACATTTTACGTAGAGTCGTTATACTCTAACATCACGCACGAGTTCGGTCTCGAAGCAATAGAATATTGGCTTAATAAACTAGGCAAAGATACTATACAATCCAGGTTTACAAACTCATTTATTCTGCAATCTCTTGATTTTATTCTTAAAAATAATACATTCAACTTTAATGACAACTTCTATCGTCAAATAAAAGGTACGGCCATGGGCACGAAGGTAGCCCCTGTATATGCAACCCTTGTATTGGGATATTTAGAAGAAAATTTGTACGAAATAATCAAAGACAAGTACGGTCATGATTTTAAACAGTATTTTATCAACAGTTGGAAACGTTTTCTTGACGATATCTTTATATTATGGCCGAAGTCATTAGAGGAACTACGTAACTTAAACACTTTTTAAACTCGATTCATGAAGACTTGAAATTTACTCTACAACACAGTAAAAAGAAATAGCATTCTTAGATGTCCTTGTGAAACGTAACAATTTAAATATTGATACGGACATCTTCTACAAACCTACAGATAGTAAACAGTATTTACTTTTTACGTCTTGCCACCCTAAACACACGAAGCAAAACATTCCCTTTTCTTTGGCAAGGCGTCTATGTACAATAATTTCAGATAAAGAAACACTTGAAATACGACTTAGCGAATTGAAAAAATACTTAATTGCCCAAAAATATCCGATTTCTCTTATAGATGGTATTTCTAGATCGCTAAAACTCACAAAGGCATAGCTGAGAAAAGTGAAAGAAACAAAAGAAGAACACGTAATTCCGTACATTTCTACACACAACCCCAGAAATATTGAGGCATACAATATAATTACAGAGAACCTCAAAATATTAAACAATGATGAACAGATGAAAGATATCATTTCAACACACAAAATTATTAAAAGTAAACGCCAGCCTGCAAACCTCAAAAGACTACTGACCAAAGCTAAATTCTCGGAAAAAACACGCTCTTTTGAAGTACAAAAATGTGGCTCGAACAAATGTGGACTCTGTAAGCATCTCATCATAGGAAATACATATTCATTCCGAAATGGACGCAAATTTCACATCAAATTTTCAGCAACATGCAAAATAGAAAATGTTATATACGCCATAAAATGTGCAGGATGCTTTAAAGATTATATAGGAGAAACAACAAATTTAAGAAATCGAGTTACGCTACACAATCAACATATCAATAACCCCCAATATGCACTTCTACCGGTCAGCAAACACATAGCTGCTTGTGCAAAGAATTGCACACCAAAATACCACATAATGCCAATATACAAAATGAGTGAATTAAACGCTTTAAAACGAAAGAAGAAAGAATCCTTATTTATAAACCTTTTAAAACCAGAATTAAATTCAAAATAGATAACAAATAATAACATTTTTTTATTATTTTTTATTAATAACATCTAAGAGTAACGTCCCCTGACATTAACGACGTCACATGACATTACGGACGACGTAACGACGTAACGACGTTACTAAGCACTTCTGAAGAACAGCTAAGCGGGGAAACGCGTTAAGTGTACTACCTTTCTATATGTGATTATTTATATAGTAAGTAAGAGAGAGAAAGAGAGAGAGAGAGAGAGAGAGAGAGAGAGAGAGAGAGAGAGAGGGGATATTTATATTTGTCTTAACATGTTACTTTCTCTAAACAAATAAATTAAGTTATTACGTAAGTGGACGGGGCCAGCGATTGGTCAATTTGTCTATCATCACTACCATAAGAGACTAAGAAAACTGTAATTGATAGGCTTTAACCTGGACTGTATTTCGCGGACAACAAAAACTGACTGAGCCCTAAAGCAGTTATTCATTGAAATGTTCCTCTGAGCACGATAGTTATTCCGTAACCTAAAAACTGACAACGACCTTGTCCCAAAAAGCGTTTGAATATACAAGGCCTTAATTAAAATCGGGTTTACAGTGATGATTTCAACCCTAAGTGCATGAGGTCTAGGAAGAAAAAGTTTGCCCGACATAAGAAAATTATCTCTGTGTATACTTTAAATACAATTATCTGTTTCTTCAAAAACACCTTTAAAACCACCAACCTTCCCTTCCTTAGCGAATGGATTTGTTCTTTCATTGCAGCTTTAATAACGTTATAAAAATAATTCAATTCTGCCAATTACTCTGGCTATCATGGAATCAGAGAAGCGTAATATCAAGATAGTTTGGTGAAAACCATAAACCCAAAGGTCTAGATCTTCCACATTTTATACTGATGTTGACCGTCTACTACCCCCCCCCCAAAAAAAAAATAAACGGTTTCATATTTTACCTCTGGCTTGTCTAGTGACCCTCATTTTGGGTCCCCTTAGGCACCCTATCTTACAAAGAAGCGAAGAAGAAAATCTTAAGAAATTATTTGTGATAACCTATTGGGTCTGGAGACTTCATACTTTACACGCATTTTTGTCTGGTTACATTGTGTAACAGTTCTTAACCCTTTCCTCTTTTACAAAATTTTAGACATGTCAAGTTCAAAAGTCTTGCAGACGAAAAATCTTAAGTGGATTTGATTTGAAAAAATAACCATTTAGTAGAGGAAAATATTGTGGAAAAAAAAGAAATGGCTTGTTACAAGCAATTTCGTCTTTTTCTACATTTTTTTTCTCAATGATTAAATCGCAGGGACGTTAAAACCAGGGATTCAATAGGAAAAGATTGGATGAAATGATCCTCCCCTGGGTCCTGCTCGGGCACTTAGAAACGAGAGGACACTCTTTATAACATTATCGTTAAAAAACACGTGGCTTTGTGTTTTCACTTTTTTTCATGTGACATCACCTATTGAGCCTCCTCTACTAAAGTTTGTAAACCCATTCCCGCACTACAAAAATTTAGACTGGGCCAAATTGAAGAAGCAAACTGTTTAAATTGTTTCGTCTTTTTTATGGAACACATTGTGGGTATTGAAGAAATTGCTTGATACAAGCATTTTCTTCATTTTCCACATTGTTTTCGAAGTTTTTTCACAAGGAACGTAAAAAGGAGGGCTTGTATGGGAATGGGTTAAATCGTGCCCTTGGGTTCAAATGTGATGTGTCCGGGTGCATCGATCAAAGAACCAATCGATCAACCAAACCATCCATTCATACCGGAAGTGAACTTTGAACTCCGAGACTGGCCGACATTTATGTGAAGCAATTTTGTTCTGGCTGTACTTATGACGGCTAGACCAACATTTTTAACTTTTACATTTTCCTGGACATAACCTCAACAAAATAACGACGTTTCATATCAAAGAAGAACTTCCTGACCAGCGGAGTCTCTGAATGTGATCGGTGATCCATCGAATTTACATAGAAAAAAAAGAAGGGCATCTTTAACCCATTATCAGTTGGTAAACTTGTAGACTGGTCCAAATTGTAAGGAGTTGCAGACGACAAATAAAAGTTTATGAAATTTTAGATTTGTTCAACTTCGAAGGAATAAATTATTGTGTAACATGAATTAATTGCTTCTTACGAGCATTTTTTTTTTCTTTTTGCACTATGTTTTCTCAATTATTTTCCTTTGACTGGCGTCCAAATGCCTCATCATGTTGACATGGGTTAAAACTCTCTTTGTTATAATCAATAGGGTTTTGATGTTTATTCATTTTGAATCACACGATGACTCTCTTCATAAGTTGTTTTTATTAACCCCCACCACACACACACACACACATATAGCCTCATCGGGGCACTCTATATAAAATAGACAAAAGCAAGGGTACTTTTTTCAAATCGTAAGAATTTTCATTCCTTCACTTAGGTATAATTATGGAAAAATTGATTTAATTTATAACGATATTTAGGTTAGCGATTTTGAACCATCGTGATTGTCTTTTTTTTTCCTGATTGGCAAAATACACCAAAGTTCTTGTTGAATTATTTTTCTGGATCCATAACGACCTAGAAAGAAACAGGGTACCTTGCCAGAGTAGTTTGTCTTCGGGTTATCTTAAAAATACGTAAGCACAAACATCAGTCTTTATTTGGTTAAATAAAAATTAAGTTGTTTTTTTTTCTTATCGTGCGTAATTTCATTTAATGCGCTGAGCTTCTTGGATTAGTTGACGGGTGGTTGTTACATAAAAGCATCCATTTTGTTGCTTAGCAGATAGAACGAGTTTTGCAACCAATCAATTGAGGCCAGTAATTGATCAATCAAAGAAATTAAACGGCCAATCAAATCAATCATTTTGATCAGAAGTCGAATTTGAACTCTGATATTGACCGACATTTGCAACTTAAACGGCGTTACTATAACTTAGATCACCGACCAACTATTCTACTTTTTGTTCCATGCTACTGGTCACAATTTTTTTTAAAATAACGCGGATTTTAAATCGATGTGGAACTTCCCATTGAAAGTAAGTGGGCGGGACCAGCGATTGATCAAATTTTGTACTAGAATTTACCGAAATTAACTTCTTATGCTATAATAACTACTAATATCGAATGCTGTATGTTCTACGATTACGGCAGCAAAGGAGTGAAAGCGAAAAGCAGATCGACAAGCGACTGAACATTTTACAGAAATTCAATTCTCAAAAATAAGAATATTTATGATTTGAGGTTATATTATAGATTACTAACAATTCTAGATACAATTATTTATCATTTCTTCCCTGGTCGAACCGGTTTTTAGCCTGAGATGCGTAAGCAATCTGAGGCTAAAGTTACAATGCTAAAAAGTCAAACCCATGCAGAGTTTAATGTGAAAACATAATGTAAAAACATCTACCGCAATCAATGTGATCTTCTGTCGCATGAAAAGTAGATCGGATCTGACCATAGAATAATACGCCCGATTGAGGCGAGAAGGACGCAGGCGAGATATGACTCATTGAAAGCTGCCGGCTTGGTGTACAGTACTTTCAAGAGTGTTCTGAATTTGGCAAAATTATCAAAACTTTACGAGTGAATGGAAAGAAAGGAGATATGATATATTGGAAATTATTAAACATATATAATCATAGCATATTGTTAAGAAAAAATAAGGTGTTTGTTTCATACAAAATAATATTACTTATTCTAGAGTAACAATTTTAAAACGGTCCGGTTAGACGAAGTTGCTGTATAAAGCTGATAAGCGAAGCAGTCGGTTTTACACACGATTGGAATGTTTTGTTAAACAAAACAATTGGTCATTCATAGGATCATATTCGCACTGTCTGAAAAAAGTTTGGTCGTGCTCGGAATTAGTGTCTATATATTTTTACCTCCGAATTCTACCCAAAGGATGCAACGTCTACATACCGCTTTTGAGCGGTGTTATTAATTATGTTAACCTGGTAAACGACCGTCCGCTCTCTTTCGCTCTCTTTATCTGGAGATTATAAGGCGCATATTTACATAACGAAATTGGTCTGTGTGGTAGAATACTCACATCGAACGCAAGAGCCTCCTAGTTCGAACCTGGCTACACGCCCCATTCCCCCATCTCTCTCACTCTCTAGCTCTCTCTCGCTCGCTCCACTGGCTGAAAGCCAACGAGCTTTTGTCATGATTTGGTTTCCGTCGTCCGCCCGTCCGTCAACTTTTACTTTAAAATTCTTCAAAGAAAGTACTGAACATAATTCAACCAAACTCAACCAAAATTCACATGAAGGGTCCTTGGATGGCCATTATCAGATCCCTTCAAAGCATTTTGATCGGGTGAAAAATATGTAACGATATATACATGTAAATATATCGTTACAATACCTCAACGGGGTGAAAATTATTGCGGTCAGGTTGTATCCCCTATCGCTCAAATTGGCAAATCTGCGCATAATCGACAGTAGATTTGGGTAAAAAGTGGCACCTCCGATAATTCGATCATCAAACTTTTTCTGCCCATATTATATATCTCCTGTATACATATCTCAGGCTTACAGCGCTTTCAGCCGCTTTTATTAATCTTGAAAGAGTACAGTACTCATTGAAAGGCCTTCATTGTATAAAAATAACTAATTAAACAGCATTTTGTACTGTGGTAAAATATACTGAATCATTGCAATAGCAGATCAAAATATGGAACAGACGTATGGTGTTTTGATCAACAAACGAGTAAACAGAAATATGGATACGTTTTAATGAGTAGAATTCTGACCTCTTGTTACCTAGAAAAAAGGAGGGGAAGAAAAGGTGCCGAAATTCGAAATACGTTTTTTTTTAACGCGAATCTGCCTCCCTACCATTGTAGGTATAGCAAAATTGGTGTATGATTCTATCCTACCATTTGTTTTAGAACGTGTACACAGCTTGTGCTTATTTACCCGAATTTCAATACACTGCTGCTGTGCAAACTGATATTTTTACGTCTTTAAAGGCCCTGTGGCTCTCATATAGGGACAACGTTTCTGACAAAAGAAATCAAGAAATCCTTGTTAAATTCATGTGCAGGCCCCACTATAAATCATTTCAAAATAGGTCAGAAGCCCGTGAAAAGCTTTGCCGAACAAAAAAAACCAAAAACGGAATTATATTTCAAAATCATTAGTGAATTTGTCCTTGCGAAAGCCAAAGAGCCTTTAAATGAAAGCTATTTCTAGTTATTAATTCAATTGATTACCAGACGACGAGTCTGAATTGAAAGGAGCTGAAGACGATAATTCAAAGTTTATGAATTTATAGAATTTCTCGCCTTTCTTTGTAGAAAACATCGTGCAAATTTAAGAAAGTACTTGTTGCAAGCAATATTTTCACTTAGCACAATGTTTTCCGTCAATGTGTGGGAATGGAATGACTTTCTTCTAAACTTGACAAATGTGCTGAATGAAACTAAAAAAAAAAAAAATCAGTAAAAATTGATATGGTTATTTTTTTTAAATTGGGAAATGTTATATCTTTATTAACATGATTAACCCATTACCTGACATTTTTTTAGACTGTTCCAAATTGAAAGGAGTTTTAGACGACGATTAAAAGTGTATGATATTTTTAATTTTTTACAAATTTCTTAGTAGTAAACGTTTTGGAAAACGAAGAAATTGCTTGTTATAAGCAATTCCTTCATTTTACCAAATGTTTCCCAGCTGTTTGTCTTGGTGGAAGTTCGAAAACGCCATTGTTTGTGAATGGGTTGATTCGATTTTGAAGTGATTACCATTTTTGACCGAATTAAGAATTATCTGGAGTTGACTGGAGCGCCGAAATCAATACGTTTCAAGACTGTGGAAAAAATCGCTGAACTATACTACCTTAAAATTGAAGTGATCACTTTTTATGGTAAAAACATTTTTCGACATAAAATTTGAAGATTTAATAGTTGAAGCATACAAACTAAAAGCGTAAAAAAGCTGAGGATTTCGGCTGTCAATAAAAAAACGAATAAAAAAATCATACATTTAAACCGGAAGTGAACTTCGAACACCAACCATTTTACTTGTTTCATGTTACTGTCCATAAATTTTGCCAATTTAATAAAGGATAATCAACTGGTATTCCAGATAAGAAAAAAATGTTTCACGCGGATGCGTTGTTAGGCGTTGAAAAAACGAGTGAGCAGCACAAGTTTTATTATCGCCTAACAACGCATCCAAATCATATCTGGAATAACCAGTTGATGATTCTATTTATCATATATTTTATTTTTTATTTTTTTTAATAAAACGTTGAAAGAGAGAAGGTCTAATGAAAAAAGTGTGGATGAATACATGATTTAAAATTGAAACTGAAAATTGTTATTGTCACTCCAGTGACGATATCAAAATTTATTACATTGAGAAATCCCTAGATTTCACAGCAAGATATAATAAAGCCGTTTTATATCTAATTCGAACATCCTGACGGAGTTGGGTAGGAGTTGCCGGCGATTCGTTAAATTTGGTATAATCAAAGTACTGAAAGTACTGTCAGCTAGCAAAGCATAGTTTTGTTAAGTAATCTACTTTGCTAAAGATTATCATGATAGAAAATCTTTCCCTTGTTGAGTGGAAAACATTGTGGACAATCAAGAAATTGCTTGTCACAAGCAATTTCTTCATTGTACACAATGTTTTCCAAAGCTTTTTCTTGAGATGCTTGAACAGCGGAATCGAGTTGGAATGGGTAAATAAGCATGCATTTGAAGGAGTTCTCTACAATTTGAATAGAGTTTGCAAAATTCCTTTTATACAATAGAACTACTTTTTTTTATGGCGTAGGCATTCAATGGATTTAGTCGTTAAGCCTCCAGTGGCAGTTTGCACTCGTTGACCTCTGAGAAGACCTCAAAATTTCGTCTGTTCACTTAAGCTATCAAAGCTGGCGCGTTGCTATCTAAAGAGCTGTTGTGACTTGTGTAAATTCAGTCAATGTCGAACGTTTTGGGCGTGGTATCAGTAGACATCCTGGAGCCCTAAGATTTCACCCTCGTTCTTCCATGTTGCCGTTCAGTCAGTCTGCTATTCAATTAGCTTTGCTGCTAGTTTCAGTGTTATAAAATAGGCATATAAACTTGGCATCATATCAATCTTCAAGCAGAGTTACCGTTCGTTAATATCTGCGATGGGCTAAATGTTAAGATTCTTGTCAAACCCATGCAAGGCATGTAAGATATGTTATTATCTGTTGTTTCGCGAAGAATGTAACGTGTAGGTCTTAATAAATATGATTCAATAAACATTATACGAGCGTATGTGCACTAAAAGTTTAAAACTTAATAATTACATTTGAACCACCGATCTACTTTTGTTACAAAACCTTTTCAATTGCTAGTGGAAAAATACTCTCATACTCTTGTGCTTGATTGGTCCGTCACTTATGCCCATAATAACGTGCCCTTACTCCGGAATTCTTGTATTCAACTTTCGTTTTTGATTATTGATGCAGAATCGGATACCCTCAGCTCTAAGTGTGTAATTCAATCCTTTCCTGTTCAATCACGGGGTTTTCCGTCTCTGTGATTTCAAAATTGGGGAAAAATTGTAGAAAAAGAAGAATTTGCTTGTAACAAGCAATTTCTCCCTTTTCATCAATATTTTCTACCCTGATGTATGGTTATTTTTACAATCAAATCCATTTTAAATGTTCGTCTGCAAAACCTTTGAATTTGGACAGGTCTAAAATTTTGAAAACAGAAAGAGGTTAATCACCACAGTGGCGTAAGGCTTTTGCATCGGGCGCGCAGACAAAACGGTGCTATGAGCTATTATAACAGCAAATTTAATCCTTTCCTGTTCAGCCCCTGGTATTTACGTCCCTGTGCTTTTTACATTTGAGAAAACATTGTGGAAAAAGAAGAAATTGCTTGATATAAGCAATTTCTTCTTTTTCTCACAATATTTTCTATCTTACTAAGTGACAATTTTTCTAATAAAAATTCACTTAAAATGTCGTCTGCAAAACCGTTGAATTTAGACAAGTCTAAAACTTCGTAATACAGTAAATGATTTCATGCTTCACTAGGTTGCAGAAGAGTATATTCCAAACCATACTAAATGAATACCTATACATGTATATTCCGGACTTGGAAAATAAAGGATATATCATATTTTGTCAGCTTTGATAGCTTAAGTTAACAGACAAAATTTGAGGTCTACTCAAAGTTCAACGAGTGCAAACTGCCACTGGAGACTTAACCATCAAATCCATGGAATGCCTACGCCATAAAAAATAGTTCTTACTTATTTCAGGAATATTGCAAACTCTATTCAAATAGTAGATCTGTCAAACCCATACTATTTAACCCATTCCCACTCAATTCCGCTTCATAAGCATCTCAAGAAAAAAGTTTTGGAAAACATTGTGGACAATGAAGAAATTGCTTGTTACAAGCAATTTCTTCATTGTCCACAATGTTTTCTACCCAACAAGGGAAAGATTTTCTAAATTCAACCATGCTTTGCTAGCTTACAGTACTTTCTGTACTTTGATTTAATAATGGCAGTCAGAATGTAAAAGTAGATCTTTTAAATGAAACCTACCGAAATTTATCAAACGAATTGGAGAACGAGTTTAAAAATCTTTATGTATTTCATTCTGAATGACCAATTGTATAAGAAAAAATACTACTTCCATATTTCTCGGCGGAATAATATTTAGCTCATATTTATTATATACCGGTGAAATATAAACTAATGTCTGCACTTGAAAGAAGCCTTAATTGCTACAGTAGCATAACCCACTCCCACACTACAAAATTTTAGAATGGTCCAAATTGAAAGAAGACAACAATTCGAAGTTGGTGGAATTGTAAATATGTTCGTCTTTTTGGAATTAAAACATAGTGGGTAATTAAGAAATTACTTGGTATAAGCAAATTCTTCATTTTCCGCAATGTTCTTTCAAAGCTTTTTTGAGGGTCATAGAAAGAAGGGCTTTATGTTGTAATGGGATAAAAAAATAAGTTGGAACCTACCTCGTGTATATCTCCATGTTAACTGTCGATAAGTACAGGCGTACTTTTTGGGGGTAGATTTGGGTGGAGTTACCAGCATTTCACAATTGTTCAAGTGTTACCAACCATAAAATTACATTATGTGATCTACTGATGTCTTTAACTTGCGATAAAAGACATATAAGGGCTGCTGGGTGTATATATTCTAAATTGTCAGCCATTTTTAGGTGTTTTTTTTCCATTAACCTAAAAGATTTCTTTTTTCTGATCAAACCAATGTTATTCTAAAGTAATTGTCTTTACCAATTCCAAAACAATGACGCTTTAGACGCCTCCAAGAAAAAAAGCTTTGGGAAAAAATTGTGGAAAATGAAGAAATTGCTTGTTACAAGCAATTTCTTCATTTTCCACAATATTTTCTACCCTAAAAGACAAGGGTTTTAAAGATTCAACAACTAAAAAATGTCGTCTGATTTTAGAACTAATTGACCTACATCCATGAAACTCCATATGCTTGTTGCCAATGAAGTGCTCTATTGTTTTAGGGTCATGTAGAAAGGTCAATGTCGTAACTGAACTTTGCTTGAGCTATAACCAATAAGATAGGTCCTTGGAACTTTATACTATATTCATGACCCAAGGAGGTGCCCTGTTGTTGTTGGGAGTGTTTTGTTTTGTGTTTGTTTGTGTGTGTTTTCTTTTTTTCTACTATTTGAGTTACAGTATGCTGATGGGGTTATAAGTCCGCCTTACGACAATTCTAGTTTTGATCAGTTGTAATAATTTGATGTTGCCGATCAACAAAGTACCTCTCATTTCATATCCCTCACCTACGGAAGCCTATTACTGCCATTTAAACTTAGGGACTCAAAAATTATAGGTCTTGGAAATTAATTCTTAGATCTTAGAAATTAAAACTTAGATCCTTTATATCAGAACTTAGAACAAAATTTGGAAATTAATAAGCAAAGTACTGAGAGTATCGTTAAAATTTTGTTTGTATAGAGTTAACGCTACTTTGAACAATCTTTTAGTAATATCACGCAAAAGTTCACTTAATTGTTTGCTTCCTGGGTACCACCAGTAGTAGGCTGGGGCTCTGAAATGTCTTGTCAAAAGACATACCAATGTTATGGTGGCACGGTCGGGATTCGAACACGCAACCCTCGGCATCTCTCAGATTACAAGTCCGACGCACTCTATACAGAGCCACGCATGATCACTTTATAAGAATGAAAAAATATTCATGTTTATCATGTAATTAGCTGAATGGTTTACATCATAATTTTGATACAAATTTGAATTATATATTTTTATAGTTTATGTACTTCACAAAAATCCAGTCCCTGGGATGTTTTTGATCCTCTTCTGTTCCAACGTCATATTTTAAAAGTGAAATTGCAACGATTTATAAAATAATATAATGATATATTAAATCTGCATTGTTGGATCTCTGCTATTTTCCTAATGAAAATAATAATAAATTCTTCTGAACTCCGACTAGATAGATTAATTCAGGGTTGAATAGTTGCAGATTTTTAAGTTTCTTATCGATAGTACTTAACACACTACTTACAAAACGAAAATATTAGAACTTAGATATTAGAACTCAGATATCAGAACTTAGATATTAAAACTGAGATATTAGAAGCTAGATAATAGAACTTAGAAATTATATTTTAGAACTTAGATATTAACAATTAGAATGTATCACTTATATGTTAGAACTTAGAATTTAGACCTTAGATCGTCTATATTGTAAGTTTAGTTTATAAGTTCCAAGTAAAATGCATCGATTGTAAATTGAACAATTTATACGCCATATTTATATATTTACACTATGTTATAATAAATCATCGCAGCAAGATATTCACATGGCAATCGAAACGAAAAAATGCATAACTATTAA
Source organism: Fragum fragum (assembly GCA_946902895.1). Lineage (NCBI taxonomy): Eukaryota > Metazoa > Mollusca > Bivalvia > Cardiida > Cardiidae > Fragum > Fragum fragum. The sequence continues at coordinate 40,844,038 of OX336372.1, forward strand.
ATTGTAACGATACTCGCAGTCAATTTCTTAGCCACTTTTTCTAAGTTCTAATATCTACGATCGAAGTTCTTATTTCTAAGATCGAATTACTAAGATTTTATGTCTAGGTTCTGAGTTAATACGGCATTAATAGGCTTCCGTACTCACCCACATATTTACAAAATAATTTCTTTGATTACCTCTTGTCTGAGGTAAGTGTACGTGCTTAGTTTATCCTTCAGTTAACCAATAGCTACTTTGATGTACAGAAGTACTATTCTTGCCCATTATGAAATATGCAAATACTGTTAAACTTGTGTAAGATTTTTTATATTGCTTACTTATTGCACTTTTTAAAATGGGCTGATGATTTTTAGTGTCTCAGATGTTTTATTGTGTCAATAGAGAATGGTCCATCTGGCACACGATTCTTGGCCGTATCTTGAAATATATAATTTGTCCCTGGGATAACTCTTTCACGCTTGCTTTGGTCTAAGTTCTAGGTGCTTAAAGTATTAACTGTCTGTGGAGTTGGCAGGTGAAGGTCAGTCAATGTAACTATCTAGTGTTTGACCAATCACGGCTGTCTATCAAAGAATCTTTAGACCAGTCAAACCATTCATTTAGACCGGAAGCGAAATTTGAACTCCAATACAGGACGACATTTTTGTGAAGCGTTTTGGTTGATTTGGCGAATTAAACGTCGTTTCGTCGTTTAGGTCGCCAAACACTGTTTAACTTTATATACGTCAGCCCGATTAGCTCAGTTGGTAGAGCACTTGACTTCAAATCTCAAGATCACGGGTTCGAGCCCTGGGCTGACCATATCAACTAACAAACTATTTGTCTTTCGGATGAGACGAGGCCCCGTGTGACGGTGCCATCCACCGAGCACGTTAAAAAACCAGGCGGAGTTCTCAGCAGTTTCGTCCTGTATCATAGCACTATCCCCCGTAACAGCTAACCGTCTTCTGGGGGCGTCGCTCAAATGGGCATGTGCTACGGTAGCGACGATAAAAAAACGGAAATATACACACTCCCAACATGCATGTTCTTTCCCCAATGTAAGTAAATGTCTGCTTTTCCTTATGACCCCGTTTCTATCAAGAGAGACGGACGCCAATGTTTAAAAGAGTTTACTCTTTGATTGATTCATCGTCTTGTTTTTTTATGTTTATGCCTATGTGCATGTGTTCCTATCTATGTATTCTATATATCACAGATGATTTAGGCAGTATATGGCCTCGGTTTTCCATACGCCGTAAAAAGTGCAATTATTCATTTTGTACATTGAGGAAAAAATACAAACAGTAAATGAAATTCGAACTTTTGGGCAATAAGCCAGATTTTTTTTATCGTAAATCATATATATAATTAAGTTAAGATATTCATCGTTGTTGTTCTACCATAGATTCTAATTGTATTAATATATCAAAATAGGAAAATCAAATGATTACTACAGAACCAATTGACTGAACGCTGTCCCCAGCCCGCTGACTCCATGAAGTAGTTCCTCTTCGATATTAAACGGAGTTATTTTGCAAAATTGTAACTAGAGTCACTTCTAGTCTGGAGAATAATATGATTAGTCGAACGATTCTTTGATTAAACTATTCCAACACAGCAAAATTTTAGACTGGTCCAAATTGAAAGAAGCTGCAGACGGTATTTTCAAGTTGGTGGAATTTAAATTTTCTTTGTCTTTTTGGATAGAAAACATTGTGAATAATGAAGAAATTGCTTGATACAAGCAATTTCTTCATTTTCCACAATGTTTTCCAAAGCTTTTTTCTCGAGGGGCGTAAAAAGGAGGGATTGAGCTGGAATGGGTTAACAGCCGCGAAAGATCAATTTTCCGAACAAATCGTTGCTAGATCCGTTTGAGTCATACAAGGAATCTACCAAAACCATAACCTCACAACCAAATTCCAGGCTGGTCTAAATATTGACAAAAGTTGCAGACAACAATTCAAGTTGGTGGATTTTAGAAAATCTTTGTCTTTTAATTGACCCATTCCCACACAAGCCCTCCTTTTACGCCCCTTGAGAAAAAAACTTTGGAAAACATTGTGGACATAGAAGAAATTGCTTGTTTCAAACAATTTATTCAATGTCCACAATGTTTTCTATCTCAAAAGACAAAGAGTTTTAGAATTTCATCAACCTTAATTTGTTGTCTGCATCTTCTTTGAGTTTGGATCAGTCTTAAAGTTTCTCGTGTTGGAATGGGTTAAGGTAGAAAACATTGTGAATAGTGAAGAATTTCTATTTGAATGATTTGATTGGTCAATCGATTTTTAGCTAGTAAAGCGTCAGCTTTGATAGCTTAAGTAAACAGACAAATTTTGAGGTCTTCTCAGAGTTCAACGAGTGCAAACTGCCACTGAAATCCGTTGAATGCCTACGCCATAAAAAGTAGTTCTTATTTCAGGAATATCGCAAACTGCCACTGCATTTTATGGCCACATGAATTAACTTAATACAATGTGTAGACAACCGATTTTGAAGAAAATAAGAAAATAGCTTCGGAAAACATTGTGGACAACGAAGAAATTGCTTGTTACAATTTCTTCATTGTCCACACTGTTTTCTACCCTACAAGGCAACGCTTTTCTAAATTCCGCTTTACATGATAACCTTTGACAAAGAAAATTACATAATAAAAGCGTGCTTTGCTAGCTTACAGTACTTTCAGTACTTTGATTAATTAAAAGCAGAGATCCATCTATTATCTAGTACATCAGGACATTGCACCTGGCGGTCATGAGTGATATGCAAATCTCCAAAACTTATTTTCTATAAAATATTCTTTTGCCTAAAATCTTGCTCTAACGAATATATCTTTACAAAAGTCTAGATTAGTTTTGTCTTCTGGTGGACGAAAATATTTACTTTTAAGGGAAATGTTTGATGAAATGAGGGTATTTCAATGTCCGTTTTTCTTATTGAATGAAGAAAATGCTATGTCATGTAACGTTACATACTTATTTTGATATTTATTTCCGTTATAAAAGGTTAAAAAAAATGTAACTCCCCGTTTCGTATTTCTCCCGTGGACTTAAAAAATGTCAGATGACAAAAAACTAATATATCAAATTAGAATGGTTCTCCAATGACAACGTGCCCTTCAGCTTTGGTCCGACCTTAACCTAGACTAATGTTTCAAATGGCTTACTGACTTAGTCCGCAAACAGGAGCGGACATACTGCATCGTTCTTGATTTAACCCATTACCACTTAATTACGCATTTTGATGCACCGAAGAAAGAAAAAGCTTTAAAGCATATTGTGAGAAAAGGAGAAATTGCTTGCAACAAGCAATATCTCATTTTTTCAACCCAAATAGGGCAGTCCTTTTTTTTTCAATCTAGACACTTAGGAAAAAAGTCGTCTGTGACTTCTTTCAATTTGGACTAGTCTAAAATTTTGTCGTGTGATAATGGGTTAAAGGAAATAGGGGAAATATTTGTTTCGACATAATAGTTTATTATTCCAGGTACGCAGACTAACTACGGTCGAAACTTCTCGATTTGGTAGATTTTTCAGGTGAAAGATCAGCCTACTATATTGTATATTTACGCTCAGTATATCTGGATTCATATGTTCTGAACCCGATGTCTTTCTTTTTCCAGTCTTACTAATTCCCTAAACAATCATAAGTACGCGCAAAGTTTGGTTTAACCTTTTTTCAGACGACAAAATTTAGACTGGCTCAAATTCAACGATTTTTTTACTTGTTAACCCATTCCCAGACAGCAAATTGGAAGGGCAATTTAAAGTTTATGAAATTCCAGAATTGTTTCTCTCTTGGTAGAAAACATTGTTGAAAATGAAGAAAGCATTTTCTTTATTTAACTCATTGTTTTCCCAATTGTTTTTCTTGGGGTGCGTCGAAAAGCGTCATTGTGTGGGAATTGGTTAAAATGAAAATATTTGTCTATTTGGCGAAGGAAAAAATTAATGAAGAAGAAATCGCTTCATTATTCACATTATTTTCCAATGCCCTTTTCTTTGTTGGTCTTTCGTAAAATTAATGCTTGGAAAAGTGATCGGTACCAGCAGAGGTCAATTAGATAGATTGTTTCAATAATTAATATAAGGTAGGATAATGACTATTCGAGGTTTAGAAAATCTGCCCAAATCGAGAAGTTTCGGCACTGGTCAATCTGCGGACACCCTTCACTCTGACCAGATTCTATACTTTCCCCCCCCCCCCCATAAGGTCTCTTTTCGCGTAACCTGTAACAAATATAGCACGTTTACTATGGCGTCCTTGGTAGAGAGGTAGAGCGTCTGCCTCCTGATCAAGAAGTTCCAAGTTCGAATACCTGAAGCGGCTATTGACCATAGTTCTGTCATTGGCCCACACATTCGCCGCCAGTGCTGGTATATTCTCCAGGAAGCAGAATCGAGAGGGATTATTCTAAGCTGGAAGAAGTTGTTTCCAAATCGATGTAAACCAAACAGGTTTGAACGTTAACTGTCTTGAATTGTCGAAACATCTAATTTCCAGCTTCCATCCATATCTAATTTTCCTTTTATCAACCAATTCCGTGATTATCTGCCTAGTTACCTACAGTTGTCTAAGCTTTGTTTGGTAGAATGTTGTTGATGCGCTATTCACATATATATTTATACATAATAACCAATATCTAATGGGCTTGTAAACTTTCTGTGGGAGATATCAGTCGAGTTACTTTAAATTAGCGTTTCAGCCTATTCCCACTTGAACCCTCCTTTTTACGCCCTGTAAGAAAAAAGCTTTGTAAAACATTGTGAAAAATGAAGAAATTTCTTGTATCAAGCAATTTCTTCATCATCTACACTGTTTTCTCTTCAAAAAGACGAAAAAAAATTTCAATCAACTTAAAATTGTCGTATGCAGCTTCCTTCAAATTGGACCAATCAAATATTTTATTGTATCAGAATGGGTTTAAGTATCTTGTTCATTGCATCATTATATGTCACACACAGTCAATATCTCTCTGTCAAAAGTCAGAATCCACAACATCAAGTCAAAGAAGTCAGAGGGTGGACCAAAGATTTTTGTGACAGTGATAGTTTAGTGATAGACCCAATCCCATAAAATCCTCCTACAGTAAATCTTTGGGAAATCTTGTGGAAAACGAAGAAGTTGCTTGTCACAACAAATTACTTCATTATTTACAATGTTTTCTAACCCACAAGACAGAGATTTTTACAATGTCTGCAACATATTTAAATTTGGACCAGTCTAAAATTATGTCGTCTGGTATTGGGTTAGATATTGTTATAATCATCCTCTGTTTAAATGCTCACCTAATGATTTAATGTGGTGTCCGTGATCGAGAGGTCCCAGGTTTGGTTCCAGGGCGTGGCCGAAGATCTTCGTTCTCTCATTTTTCCACACATTCGGTGATGGTATTGTTGTATTCTCAATGGATTGACAGGGGTTTAACCCCATTTGTAACAGTATCTCAGTCAAATCGCGGCGCCTGGAGCACCTAACCGTAGATTCCTGGTATTTCTTACACCAGTACTATACCGTACAAAATCTATGAAAATACAATATAAAACAAATATATGTATGTTTAATGCAAATATGATCTCTTGTGACGCATACTTCATACGTGTTTCATGCGTATAGACAATAGACAATATTTTATTGACTTAAACTATACAGTTTCTCGTCACAACAAATTACAACAAAAATACAATTCATAATGTCACAAAAGCAAAAAAATATATATAACAACTTAACCTGGTAATCAAATGATCTCAAACTTAATATATTCATTAGATAAATTGAATTGGAAGATAAGCATTTTTCATCTTGATAATGACTGGACTGTTAAATATCCTAACTACTAAAACTTTCGGTAATTATTCGTATTGGATGTTATTAATAGATAAAGATCGTCGTGTAAATGCTTCTTTGATAAATTTTGCAAGTTTAAATAAAGTATCCTTTTTATTACTCCTAAGCAATAGTGTCATTTTATGTACATTTGGACGCAAATAGAATTTCTTATCAATATAGACTCGCCGTATGTCAGCGTATGCCGAACAAGTGAGAAGAAAGTGAAATTCGTCCTCAATATCATTTTTTTTTATATAATTCACATAATCGCTGATTCCTTTCAGTTCTGTGATTGCCATATCTACATGTGTCAATTCTGAGAGAATGAGATGATAGACGCAATTTGGAAATATAATTAAACCATTTAAAAGGTAATAAGTTCAAATAATTCTCTATTCCGTTTTCTGTTTTTAAATATTTGTAACTAGCTAAAACCGAACTATTATTAATATATGCGTGCATGCTTTGATGAAATTCATCTATAATACGAGATTTAAAGACCTTGTAGAAGTTTTTATGGTTAACACAATACGGATTGGCCCATACGTATCCAAATCCGTGTCTATTTAACATCTCTTTAACATTGTAGCACCAGTTCTTAGTACCACTATCTATATTTCGTTTTAAGGTTTCGTACAAGGTATTTATGAGTATATTATCTGAAGATAAAACTTTACCCCAGTATTTAATGATACTAGCATAATTTCTCATATAGAGTGGATATCTGCCTAGCTCGAAGTATACAGCAAAATTACATGTAGACGTTTTCACTCCGAGAATTCTTTTCAAAAAACTTTAAGTGAATTCTTTCAATATCTTTTGTTTTAGAGAAACCAGAGATTTCACATGAAAAGCAAAGAATGGAGCCCACAAAAGCATCGAATAATTGTAACAGCGTAGAGGTACAAAGGTTTAATTTGCGTGTTTTCAGGTAAAGGATGTTCAGGGCTTTAAGACCGTATAGACTTATATCAGCTTTACAGCTTGTTCAAAGGAATGACGGATCGCCCTTTTCAATAATAAAAAAATCGATTGACTAATCAAATCCTTTGCCTGGAATAGAAGTTAATTCTTTAGGTTATTTATCTTAGTTATTTGTTAATTAAAGTAGAATCACAAAGTTTTGTGGTTTTTTTTTTTTTTTTTTTTTTTTTTTTCTTTTTTTTTTTTTGTAAGCATTCTTCCTCAGAATTATAACTACTGTTGTTTGTTTGTTTGTTTGTTTGCTGGGGTCGTTCTGTCAATTTATACCGGTCTAAAAAATCATCTATTCGAGGCTTTTGATTTTTTTATTTATCGCAGAAGACTCTAGTGTATAGACCTGCAGGCTACGATTTCCTTCGTTCACCTCATCCTCTGGTTCATTACAGTGGCAATATAATGGGAATTTCCTGTATGACACGTAGAAAATAACCAACAAGATGGCACCCAGGGCAAACATACTCGCACTTAAACTAAGAACGGTCGCATATGACTTTGTATTATCAAATATCGCCCCTGAAACCAAAAAAAAAAAAATAAAATGCGCGTTATTTTACCCAATTTAACTCGTTCCTGTTTTACAAAATTTTAGACCTGCCCGAATTCAAAGGATTTACAGACGGCAAAGTAAATTGATTTTATTTGAAAAATAATCATGTAATAGGGTAGAAAATATTGTGGAAAATGAAGACATTGCTTATTACAAGCAATTTCTTCTTCTTCCACAATATTTTCTCAAGTATAAAATCACAGTGACGTAAAAAGCAGGGATTGTGCGGAAAAGGGTTTACTTGAAGACTTCAATTTGGAAAAAGAGCAGTTTAACCCGCATACTCGCATAATGCCTCTTTTTAAGCCATCTCCAGAAAAGGTTAATGGAAAGAAAAAATTTCAAAACGAAGAAATTGCTTGCTACTACCGTGACAGAGATAGTTGAAAGACATGATTCAAATTCTACCAACTTTAAATCGGAAGTCAACTTTGAACTCCGAAATTGATAGGCATCTATATACAGACTTTCTCGGTTATGGGACATAACATCGTAAGGTGCAGGTCGCAAACTAACCATTTGATTTTTGATACATGCTACTGGCAATATTTTTAACCCATACTGACATAATCCCGCATTTTTTCCCTTCTCCAGAAAAGGTTCACCAAAACAAAATGAAAAACGAAGAATTTGCATGAAAACCTGATGTATTTCACTAATTCTATCGATATCAGTTTAACCTGTTCCCATACAGTGACACTTTCTGACGCCCCTCAAGAAAAACGATTAGATAAACTTTGTGTAATATGAAGAAATTGCTTGCAACAAGCGATTTCTTCATTTTACACAATGTTTTCTACCCAGAAAGTAGAAAAAAATAAACTTTCATCAACTTTAAATTTTCTCTGCAACCCCTTTCAATTTGAACCAATCTAAAATTGTGTTGACTTGTAATAGGTTAATTTAGTTGTAAGCCCTTCGTATATAATTTAATTTTTAGTTTCGTCTATCAAAAACGAGCGTTCTGATTGGTCGAAAAAAATATTCATAACTCCATGAACAAAATTTTGAGCACGCAGCGATTTTGTATGCTTCCGCACAAAATAGTCCCATACAAAAAGGTATCAGAATTAGTAAAATATTTGCTTTTCTCACTCACTTCGCGTATTCATACAGTGTGATAAGGTTTTTCGGTTCATACCTCCATGAAAACAAAAAATATTTTCTTCATCTCTAAATAAATATTTTTATTATATATCTTGCTGTGAAATCTTGGGATTTATCAGTGTAATTAATTTTGATATCGTCACTGGAGTGACGATAACACTTTTCAGTTTCACTTTCTGTAATAAACCTTAAAATCATGTATTCATCCGCACTTTTTTTCAATAGGCCTTCTCTCTATCAAAAAAATTTGTTTCGATATTCAAATTTAAAAAAAATGCAATAATAAGGTATATAATGAATAGAAAAATCAACTGGTTATTCCAGATATGAAAAGAATTTTTCACTCTGATGCGTTGTTAGGCGTTAAGAAAAAACCCGTGCTGCGCACTCGTTTTTTCAACGCCTAACAACGCATCCTCTTGAAATATTTATTCATATCTGGAATAACCAGTTGATTATTCTCTATATATTATTTTTTAAAGATTATCCGAATGCCAGAGGACAAATTTAAAACTGATTCCATGCAATTGAAAGAAGTTGCAGACGATAAATTTAAGTTAATGAAATTTCGGAAATATATTTCATTTCGGGTAGAAAACAATGAGATAAAAAAGAAATTGCTTGTAACAAGAAATTTCTTTATTTTCCAAAATATTTTCCGAAGCCTTTTCATGATGGATGTAAAACAATGGGGATTGTGTTGGAATGGGTCAATGTTCGCGACAGTCAATAAAAGAATAAGTAGACTAATCAAATCGATCATGGAGGCTGCAAGTGAACTTTGAACTCCAACATTGGTCGGTATTTATATAAAGAAATCCTCTCTGTTTCGTGACATAATCGTGACATAAGCTGTAATTACGATTTCTATGTCGCCAACCAGCCATTTAAGTTTTGTACATGCTATTTGCAATAAATTTTGCAAAATTACGCCTTTTAATATTGAGGTGGAGCTTCCTGTCGAAGCTCAGTGGGCGGTGCCGGCCATCTAGCTAATGTAAATCAAAGATTATACAGTATTTGTGCAGATCTTGGGCTAGCTCCCAATATTTGATTGAGAAATTTAAACGGCTCAAGACCTTGCTCATGAGTTCGAGAATTTATTACGCATTTTATATATCATAGACCTAACAACGTTGTTTCATAATTTGTTTCTTACAGATAAGTTACATATCCTAAAGGTATCAATTCAAGACGGCCCCATTAGTTTTTGTTAGGTTTTTCTGTTTTTTTTTTTTTTTTTTGTTTTTTTTTACGTTGAAGAATATTATAGGTCGTTATTAACAATAGGTATCCTTACCATACATTGGTCCCAATCCAGTAACCGTTAGTCCTAACACCGTCATTAGTACACCGAATCCAAACGCTTGTGATTTTGGTCCAAGAATCTTGAAAATAACGACAGCAAGAGAAGTCGATACACCCCCGTCTAGCATTCCTATCAAAAAGTACCCAATCATCAGAGAGAAATATTGTGACGTCATCAGTATCACAATCTGACCAATCACTCCACTTAAAGAGGCAGCAGTTGGCAGCACAAATGGATTATCTGAAAACTTTTGGAATATCACAGGCAGAAATCTCCCTACTGTACTCGCGACATTGAAAGCGGCTATCAATGAAAGCACTTGTTCTGTCGTTAATCCTTTGTAAACGCCAACGTCCTGAAATATTGTCTGAAATCCTCCAACATTTGGAAGGACAAGTGAGGCAGATACCACAAACAATACGTACGTCAATTTTTGTGTTTTTATCTCTAGAACGTCCTCATTTGATATCACATCGGAGGTATCGTTTGATCCAGGAGCTTGATTGATAGATTTGGCATACACCTCATTGTTTTGGTTATTTTCGTCAAATCTGCGGGGTTTATCTATGTTACCGTCTTCGGTTCCACCGACTGCAAATAATTCTTTAGTTCTTTAGTATCTAACCCCCTGAAAACAATAGTAACAACTATGTTATTCAATGTTATGCCCCCGTATATCAACAGAGTTCCAACTAGATTGTATTTTGTTGTCAGAAATGAGAGTAAATATGGAAGTACTATGCCTGGGAGTCCACAAGCAACATTTTGTAAGGCTAAGGCGGAGGTCTTGTTTTTCTCCGACACAACTCTGCTGACCGCAACTACTGCACTGATATAGCAAAGGGATATACCAACACCTGTAAGTTACATAGATAAAGTTTTCTTACTTCCGATCTAAAAGTCAAACAAGACATAATCGTTGGTAGTTTGAGTCTTTGCCCCAGACGATTTAAATGTTAGACTAGATCAGTACCGCCGTCGACTTCAACAAAGCCGACAAGTAGATCCCAAACAACTACACGATCTTGACTGATGGGCATTTGATGACGTAAACCCAAACATTGAATCTGATTGGCGGAACGATTATTTGTAAACAATATGGCGGAAGCGTGACGCGGAGTTCTCATATATTTTACACGAAAGGGTAATATTCCAAGATTTTTCTCGCACACAATTTCGATTGCTGGTGTGAGAAATGTTTTAACGTCAAAACACAGTAATTAAAACTACAAAAGTAAGTTTTTATCGTATTGAAGGAATATCCCGCGGTATGTCCAAATTTGTCAACAAAATAGCTGCGCATGCGTAAGCCTCGTTTTCGATTTTAGTGAGGCGAAATTCCCAAGGGGCCAAGTTTCCTGTGTTTGTACCTGTCGCTCTCGTCGACAGTGGTACCAGTCCAAGCTAGGTTTGACAAGTTACATTCTTTCTTCTTTTGCTTGTACCTAATCGCTATTATTTGTTTGTTTGTTTGTTTACATTTTGGTGATTTAATTTTAGTTTCGTCCGCCAAGAATTAAGTGTTTTGATTGACTGATATTTTATTTTATTTAATTTTATTTGTTCTATATACATATCAAGAACAAAATTTTGAGCACGCAACCTTTTTGTTTGCTTGCGACTAAGATAGATCCATAAGACTACTCAAAACTAATAAAATATTTGCTTTGTTTTCCTTTGTGACATTGATTTATAAGAAATGGTGAAAATACTTTTTTTGTTTTCATTGAGGTATGAACCTAAAAACCGAATCACAGAGTTCATACAGTGTGATTAAGCTTTTAGATTCATACCTCTATGTAGACAAAATAATAATCCTTTCATTTCTTTAATCTGTCGCGGAGCTGACATATCGTGATAGGCGAAGATCAAAAACTCTCCACTTCAGTATTAATCAAGCTGTTAATACGAGGTTGGGTCGACCACGACGATATATAGTTTCAAAGAAGTCGAATGATCAATCGCGAGACCCTGAAGTAATAGCGCTACCTTGTTCCCCTGAAGGATTATAGGTTTAAACGAGGGAATATATGAAAATTTGAAATTAGATTAAAATAACATAATCTTTTTGATATAGTTAATGGTTTTCAACTAGATTTGAAAAATACAAATTGTGCATTAATCATAACTTTGAATAATTAATTAATTAATAAGTGAAAAGTACCTGTTTTTGACAGAATTATCAAAACTCTTACCAGATACTATTCCAACCAATATAATCAAATAGATGACAGATGTTGCGAAGTATGATGAAATAAAGCCAAGTGGTAACAACACTGCACCAACTCCTGAGACGAAAGTGATACTGACTCTTTTGGTGAGGTAGCCACTTAGAATCCCTGCAAGGCAAGAGAATGTAGAGTTCTCAGTTAATAGATTTATTGCCATTATTTTCTCATTTACTCATTACCAGCCGACACAGTTGTAGTTTGGTCCCAATTCAAAGATATGACCCTTTTTAGTTGAAAGTTTAATCATTTTTTATCTTTGGGGTACAAAACATTATGGATAATGAATAAATTGCTTGTAACAAGCAAAAATAAATTCTTCATTTTCCAAAACATTTTCCAAATCTTTGTTGTTGTTGTTGTTGTTGTTGGAGTCAAAAAGCGTCATTGTGTAGGAAAAGTTATTGTGGAAACTTCAAAAATAGATCTAAACAATACAATACAAAACAATTCATTGACAAAAACTTTACAAGTTTATAGTCATGTACAAAATATGAATAGATAATAATAAATGACAATTTAATTACGTGTTATTCTATTTGCATTTATGTTTGAGTTTTTGAGCATCTCATTATTTGTTCTTAGATATCAAAATCTATCATATATATAAACGGTGTAGGGAGGACAAACCGTTAATATGAGCATCTCAGTTTATATCGAACATTCGTCACCTTTACAGTAAGGGATGTCCGACATACACCAAATGCGCTATCCTTAACGTATGAATATGATTAATCATAGATGTAAGACTTTGTGGATGCGAAAACCAATCGTCGAGTGCTTGTATTAGCAGACGACTCGTGATTTCATCACCTTTGATTATTCATATTATAATTATTTTATTCCATTGTATATAACATCACTTATACATACAAGACTTAATATAAGGGAACCGTAAATAATACATTAAAAGAGATTGAATAAAAGTATAACAAGTTAATCTACGTTTTATTAGGTCTTTTAAATGCCTGGTTTAGATACACGCAAAATTGTTTCAATTCGCGTTTCGAATTAGTATTGAGAAGATTTACTAATTTCAACATACTTGGATTTCTTACATAAGTAGATTTAAACAGTGTCTAGCAGTAAACAAATCAAAAGACCCAGCAGAATATATTTAAGCAATTAAAGTATAGGGTGTGACTGTCCAAAGATTTAGTAATGCGGTGCATTCTTTTTATTTTTTCCCATCAAACCCATCTGTGGTAATTTCATAATATGGCCTAATTTTTATAGTCAACTTATATTGTTCTCTTTCATCGTGTGTACGACGTGGTATCATTGCCAATTAAATCATTAAAGTCACCTAAATTTCATTCAGTGAAGGCAACATTGTAAAAAAAGTAAATGATTAGTTCACTAGTTTAATTTGAAATGATTGTCAAAATGACTACTTGTCCAAACTATTTTTTCTTTCTTTCTTTTTTCAAAAAAGCATCTGTGAATTCCAGCGAAATATTGTCAAAACTAATAATAAGATTTTCTGGTTTGTCAAAATATCGTTTTGGAACCGAGGTCTTACACCGTAATGTGACATATGAATTGAATTTTTATCAGAATTCTTGAAAAGAGAAGGTAGATGTATATCTGCATTTGAGAAATGTTACTGTTATCATTATTTCAGCGAAATCTTAAGTTGTTGTTGTAACTTGAACTGTTTCGACAACACGAGTCTAACGAATACCCACAATATATGCAAGTAAGCAACCAAAAAAGTCCAATAATTAAGAGATGAAGAGAATAATTTTGTTTTCATGGAGGTATGAACCGAAAAACCTAATCACACTGTATGAATACGCAAAGCGGATTCATACAATGTGTGATTAGGTTTTTCGGTTCATACCTCCATGAAAACAAACAATATTCTCTTCATCTCTTATAATTTAACAGCATCGTGCGAAAAAAACAAAAGCTTTACACATTTTGATGCCTTTTTGTATGGGACTATTTTGTGCGGAAGCATACAAAATAGTTGCGTGAGCAAAATTATGTTCATTGAGTTATGAATAATATTTTACGACCAATCAGAACGCTCGTTTTTGATAGACGAAACTGAAAATTATTTTATTACAGATTGAATAAAATAAATGACGAGGTTTGGGTCGCCCTCTAACGATATGGCTTTGGATAGCATATAATACTTTCGATGAGCTAACCCTCCACTATTCCCTACCCCACCCCATCTGGAGCCCTGTTATTTAACATACCTGCTCCAAAGCTTGTGCCGAAAAGGACTGAACCGATCCAGGATGTCTTAGACCGGGTTTCCTGAAATCTGTCTAATGTTACCGTAAACAGTGATCCATAGGCTTGTAGAATACTATAACTAAAGAATGCAACGAAGATTGCGCTACACAGCACAAGAGTGCGATATGTTCTGGAATGGAAGCACAGAATTAAGGCTTGGTGTTGTGTTTACAATTTTTTTCTGTCGAATCATTATAATTTTAATAGTGCAACATAAAACTGTAATTGATATCGACATTACTTAAACGAGTTAGATAGAAACCGTGCATAATATCGATTTTCAGAACGATCGATCCAATCACGGTACCCATTTAATCATCTAAAATATGATAGCATATATCTTACAATTCAATTTGTATCCCGTCAGCCGAAAATTGGCTTCATGGATCGCGCAGGCTGACTGCCATGGATTTCTCTTGCAGTTAGCAGATTTTCTAAATTGTCATATAATCTTCTAGATCGACCATCTTCTTTAAAAATCCCACGGTGGCCCAATTCCATATTTATATTTGCATTTCCTTCAGCATAAATTCTTAGTCACTATTAAAGCTAAAAAAAGTTTCCAACTAAGAGATTTGTAAATTGGTTTTATAATCTGATTTCTTAATGTAATGAATCATCAACAATAAACTAAGAAATGTATTTGAAAAACATTTTTCCTAGAAAAGAATTGCTGCTCGAAAGGTGCCTAAGTATTTTCAAAGTTGCAAAAAGGGATTGTGGGCATTACGTTTCGTATCTTTTCACAACAAGATATCTCAAACAATCCGAACTTTCGATAATTATCTATATGATGGCATTAATGTATCCATTTATCCCCGTTAGGGAATCTGATTTTCTTCGTGGATTTATAAAATGCTTAATGGTTGTCTATACTAATCTAAGCATATAGCTAACAAGAATATACCACTAGTATTATGAAATAAAATGTTTATAGAAATAAGTAGTATCGAAAAGTGTTGACATTTAAGGTCAGTGTTTGGCTACGACTTATGTCGCTTGGTGACGGGATACTGGTGGTGGGCGACCCAAAGGATTGACTGGTCTAGTGCGAAACCTAAAATCAGAACATGACAATGCACAAAAAAGCCAAGCCTACCGACAAATGCAACAAGCGATTGAACTCAGTTAATTCTAACCAGACCAGAATCAAACTCCAAATCTTCCAACTCTATATCCTTTTGATGGATTCTTTGTCAATAAAGCTAAAAAAAACCTTCTAAAACAAATACTCAGTTGTCTCCGTTTGTCATAGAAAAACACGAAAAAGCAGCTTAGGGAACCGAAAATGCAAATAGTTTGATAGATAAAACCCTCCTTGTCGGATGCATTACCAAACAACGAGACCTCAATCTCATGAAAGACACAACTGGTCAAAAAGTAGAAATTTCTACCCATCCCCACTCTGAATCTTTCAAACGGAGTGATTCGTTTCAGAGCACTGGATTACTGTGAATCTAACGATGAAATTGAGGAAATCCTTGAATCGCAGACGTTTCTGAGGTAGAGCGTTTCTACGTCAAGTGATATAGAAAAAAAGTTCATACAGAACCATATACCCCTTTGATTCCCCTATGCCTTCTATCAAAAATGGATACAAAAATGGATGAATTAAAGTTAGTGTATGTGCATAATCCCTTGCGCTGTTTGAAGTACCAGTGATTTGGCTATCACACATCTAAATGTCCCAACAAAGAAGCCTGTCCTAAATGTTGTCAAGAAGAACCTGAACATGACGGTAAAGAATGCAACAAACCTCATCAAAGAGTGAATTGTAAGCTTACTCATCCTGTCTTTACTAAAGGACTGTCCTACTTTGAAAGATGAAAAGGAGTTTCTCTCTATTAAATACAATAACAATATTAGCTTTGTTGAAGCGAGCAAAACCTCCTTCTTCAGAAATTTCTTAAAGTAGAAATGGATCTGGATCTTAAAGAAATCCTACCTCCCCCAACACTTTCTGAACACCTCTCTTACAAATCAATACCTAAACACGAAAGACCTGTCACTTCAACAAAACCACTAAGTACCCAATCTATGTCAACATCAGAGCCTCCGGAAAAAGGTACCTTTAGCTCCGAGGTCTTCAACGGAATCTCTTGTAACAACCCCGTTTACAGCATAATATCCAACTAACATTTTAAGAACTTCTTCAACGAAATCTCCTACAAAATTTACAAACAGAAAGAAAAAGAACACGAACGAATTTTTATTCATCCTTGTTTAGTTCTACAACTTTCACTAGAAACCATCCTTAACCATCCAAAGAAGCAACCTTAGAAATCAAATATGTACGGCTCAGTTTAAACTACAGTCAAACGAGACTTCTAGGACTTGTGAAATCAACGTACAAGTCAATACCTTCGCTCCAACTTCAAACAAGTTTCAGGTATTTAAGAACGAGGCAAATATAGATTTAGTTGACGGTTCCGAGTTAGAAACCAATACCTAGTCTTCTTAACCTAAATCAGATGACTGGATTGAAGACTCTGACAACTGGTCTTCATACAACCTCCCTCATTATTAATTTTTAAGCTGAAGATGTAATGGGTAAACATATCTACAACCTTTTACTAATCAATTTTTAATATACTTCTCTAACTTCGATTCAAAGATAATTTTGAACTTTGCAATTGTTGGACTTGTCAGGGGGTTGGGGAGCAGATTTAGCTCAGCGCTCATATCGGATTGTTTCAGACCTTTACATTTACTAATAACATGCTTGAAATTATTCATAACATTCATTTTAAGCTTCATTTACCACTGATATACTTATCTTACATATGCTGATTTATTCTTTACATACCCTTCAAAACCATCTGAAAACAACTATAAATTATCCGATGGGACTTGTCCATGGGTGGCGACATGATCGGAGGAGACCCAATGTACTTCGTGCTCACATTGGATTATTTCAGACAATAACACTTACATGTATGTCATACTTCATTTACCATAGATCCAATGCTCTTATTGTATATTGTTTTATTCTTTACCAACCCTTCATACACATGAAAAATGATATATGTATAAATTTTCTAATGGTGGGAGACTTTTCGATGGGTGACTCCTGGTCTGGGAAGAGCAGATATATCTTTGTGCTCGCATTGGATTATATCAGTCCTCTAAAATATTCATAACAATTATTTCATGTTTGGTATTAATGATTTTACCATATACAAACGTACATAAACAAACTTTACCTATGAAATGGTATTAATAGCCAATATATTCTTATCGTTTCGTATTTTTCATTATCTAAAATTTCTTTACTCATTTTCTAGCGCGCAGAATGACCCCAGCAGTAGCGTAAATCCTCATTAATTCATTAATTCATTAATTGTAATTCAACATATCATAGTCATTCAGATAAGCGGTTGAATTTAAAATGCTTAAAGATACACAACTATTTAATTGGATTTTTATATATGTCTAATTCTATCAAAGAAAAAAGAAATCGTACGGCGTAATCTCGACATCAAATATCGGAATTGGAAAAAGAGTTTCATTTTATTAGGTGGAT
The DNA here is from genome assembly GCA_946902895.1 of Fragum fragum. Taxonomy (NCBI): domain Eukaryota; kingdom Metazoa; phylum Mollusca; class Bivalvia; order Cardiida; family Cardiidae; genus Fragum; species Fragum fragum. Next base: position 40,861,800 of record OX336372.1, read on the forward strand.
ATATTTACTTTTGCATTTTTTCATGTATCATTGGTTTCCCAAGCGATTTTTAAGTTTGGAATGCGGAGCAATTCCATCTTAGATTTAACAAAACCGCAAAATGAACACAAGACAATTTCATTTCGGATTTCTTGATAACACATATCACGTGATGTCTTAGATATGATTACACATCGAGTTACTTTTCATCTCAACTTGCCACGGACAATCAGTTAGTTGTAACCGAAGACAATAATATGGCACATGTAAAGGATGATATAAAAATTCGTGTATAGACTTCTAAACATGCTTTAGTTTGCTTTAAATTATTGAAAATAAGGTAATAATCAGCGCAGTAATTTGGGAGTGTGTGTGTGTGTGTGAGTGTGTGATTCGCCATCCCGTGTTTGGTAATCACGTGATCTCAAGTGACATGTGGTAGTCATGTGACCATAGATAGGCAATGTTTACAAATATGGCTCAGGTCGCAAATGCATTTTTACAATAATCACGCCGCCCAGTGCTTTAAACATTCTAGAGCGATTGTGTGGGGGGGGGGGGGGGTCGTAGGCATCAAGCAAATGCGATTATTGTGTGATTTACAGCTTTTACTCAATAAAAATCAAATAGATGCAAAACGAATGTAGAAGATTTTGAAAATTAGAATGTAAACATATCAAATTCCGGTTTCTACTTATTCACTAAATAATTACACTTTATTATGTCGTTATTTACAAGTTTAAATCAATAATAACACATCAAACCTTTAACAAGTATCATCTAGCTTTCAGCTTGGTCCTTTCTACTTAAGATAGCCGAATAACGAATAAGGAAATCACGCGACTACAGGGCGCTGAAGATAATTTGATACTATCTTCATCATATAATAGGAATTTTTAGGAAAAAGGGCAAAACTACCATGTGCAAACAATAACATTACAATAACGTTAACGTCTTTTTTTCCCTTTGAATTTTACTCACAACGCTTTAAATATTCTTTTTTCCTGAGTCTTAACCGGTATTTCAAATCGATCACCCTGAAATAAGTTTCCGCAAATTTCCATGTATACTCATAAACTTGAAGTGAAAATCTACGTGAGTTTAGTATGATCGTTACAGAAATGGCCGAGTTGAGAGTAAAATAATCATCGAGGTCATTGATTTCTTACTGTAGAAGCTGTTATTCTCTGTTTTCATGATTCTAAAAGGAGTTCACGTATTACAGTTGATCAAAAGGAGAATGTTATGCTTGAAAATTTTAATTTTGCTGTGCGTGAACCCATTCCAACACGATAAAATTTTAGACCAGTCCAAATTCAAAGAAGTAGCAGACGACAATTGTAAGTTGGCGAAATCTTTAAAATCCTGTTTTATTGATGTTTTTTTGTTGTTGTTGTTGTTTTGTTTTGTTTTTTTTTAACAGAAAACGATGTGGTTATTGAAGAAAATGCTTGTTACAAGCAATTTCTTCATTTTCCACAATGTTTCCAAAGCTTTCATAATGAGGGTCATTTAAAAGCGCCACTGTCTGGGAATGGGTTAAGACAATGATAGTTTTTGATTTCTGCATGTGGATTTATGTTTTGTGCATTATTCACGCACATATGTACACGATTGGGAATGCTGGTTTAAGTTTAAAGGAGGGAGGTTACTCGGAAAGTAATTCCACAGTTATGACCCTTTCAGCGCATTCCAGTTTCTTAGAACTTTCAGTCCTTTGATTAATATTGCAGTTTCAAATAAGCGTAAAGTCATGTGATTTAACTTCTTAGAAATGTTGTAGACTTATTCTATTAGTAGATCAGAATTCTTAAAATGATTGGCAAATTTGATATATTTCCACATTGTTTAATGTCCTATTTCATAGCCTAATCTGTATTAAGAATAAATGTTTTTGTTGTCTGAAGTCTGTATTTCAAAAAAAAGAAGCGAAACAAAAGGACGAGCCTGTGAGAGACATTTACAGCAATGGAACAATCGTTGGTCCCCACCTACCCACATACTCCCTTTGCCCCGCCAATTGCCTTCGACAAAAAGTTCCATTCCGCTATTTCGCAAATTTTATTTAAAAGTTTCAATATCATCATGAAACTAAAAAATGTCAAATGGATGGTTGGCGACCAAACATTTTGTACCTACAGCTTGAATAAGCTGTAGTTACGACGTTTAACCCTTTCCCGTTCAAATATGGGATTTTACTTTCCTTGATTTTATACTCGAGAAAACATTGTGGAAAAAGAAGAAATTGCTTGTAACAAGCAATTTCTTCTTTTTCCACAATATTTTCTACCTCATGGGATGGTTTCTTTTCAAATAGCATCCAGTTTCATTGTCGTCTGCAACCTCTTTAAATTTGGACCAGTCTAAAATTTCCAAAAACGGGAAAGGGTTAAGTCGCCAAACCAACAAAAATGCTTCGAGTTCGAGTTCGAGTCCGAGTTAAACCCTTCTCTTTGATTGATAGGTGAGACGACACCGATTGATAGCCGCAATCGGTCAGTTTCGCTTGTGCGCCAAGCAAAGACTCGGGTCAGCTTTCGCTTCCACATTGATATAGGGAATATTATATTACGATAGCGTTACAACATCTTGTAGTTGCTTAGAGCTGTGGAGGAAAATTTTGATGGTCGAGTGGAATAATAAGTTTTCCTTTTATCATATACCTAATTTTTTTTAAATGAATTCGATGAAATACGTTTTGTTTTTAAAGAAAATCAATATTAATACAAGTATTTACACTCTTCTTTACCATTCTAATTGCGTTTATTCGTATTATGACGTATACAGAATGAAAATGACGTCATGTTAGACTAACGTTACCTTATATGGAACCGTGTTTGACACTATCAGATACGATTTTTTCCGACGTGTCCCATTTTGATTTATAGGAATGTATATAATTTAGTAGACATATTATAGGTATATAATAAATCAGTTTATTCACTATGAGCTTTGTGGAAAGCTACGTCTCAACTCTTTTTAACGGTCAGTGAATGTGTTGGTAACCTAAGTGATCGTTCATGCTAATCAATTGATAACTCGCCGCTATCAATCAAGCGATCGATCAATCGAAAGATCAAATAATTCATGTACACCTGAAGTGAACTTTGAACTCCGACATTAGTCGATATTTATGTTAAGGGGTTTCTGTTGGTTTGACGACCGATTTATAATTCATCATTTATCAAGTAGCCATATCATCGGGTTTTCAGAATAAAAAAAAGTAAAAAGAAAATCTGAAGAACTTAACGTATGAATTTAATAAATTGAATGTTTTATTCGCAACCTACGTAAATATACGACCCCCTTTTCTAGGAAACTTTCCAAAATGAAACTTTTACAAGATAAAAGACTAATTCTGAAAACCATCACAACAAAATTTGGTGTCCTCCATCTTTAAGACGTTTGGAAATTCTAATGTATCGATGACGTCACCATTGTCTGGTTATTGATTCGCACTTAAGAAAAAAAAGCTTTAAGAAAAATTGTGGAAAATGAAGAAAATGCTTGTAATAAGCAATTTCATCATTTTCTACAATATTTTCCAACGCTTTTTTTTTTGTCTCGAGTAGTGAAAAAACGTCATTGTGTGAGAATGGGTTAAATGATACTTTCAAAAAATCTGAAAACACTTGATTGGGCGTAAAAAGTTCAAAGGTTGAATACCATTAGAATTAAGAAAAACTACGTAATTACCTTGAATATATCTCCATATCTACCATCTCGATACAAATGTTCGTTTGGGGTAGATCTACATGTAAGTAAGTATGTAGTAACGACCTTAAGTTATAAAGCGGAAAATGAGAAACCTTGATAAACCATCTCAATTTAACCCATCCCCAAAGAACGGAATTTTAGACTGGTCCAAATTGAAAGAGGTGATAAATGACATTACAAAAATGCTTAAAATTGAAAAATATGTACCATACGAGGTACAAAACATTGTGAGTAAAGAAGAAATTGCTTGTTACATGCAATTTCTTCTTTGCTCTAATGTTTTCCATTGGTATATATCTTTTATGCGGATTTGTGTGGTAATGGACGGAAGTTGGGGACTAATTTACATGAGATTTCGATCTCAGTAACCACAATCCTCAAAATCGCATAATATAGACCCTGATCAGATTGCACAGATTCAGAGACTTTCTTGATCTCAACATCTCACACTTGTGGTAATGCTGAAAATGCCGTGCAAGGACATGTTGATGGACGTTAGAAAATGTAAAGTACATGACTAACTTTCTACGGAATGCCGTCAGGGCCTTAGTGTTATAACGTTCCGAGTCTTGGTCTGGGAAGTCCGTGGGTAAGGCAATTCCGGTCTGGCAGTTGCCATCATCCCACCTCTGCCACCAATGTAACGTTCCAAGCTCGTAGACAAAGCCAATCTATTCAGAGAAAAAGATCTCGAAAGGGGTCGGCCTTGTCTATATATAACTCCAAATAGTCCTTAGACTCTTCTGAAGGTAGCCTAATTTGCAAAACACCTCTCCTTGAACTGTTACATTGTTTTTCTTTGTAAATTTGAACTCGCAGCAAAATAGTTCGATGAGTACAAGAGAATACGAGCATACGACGGCGAGATCACAAAATCACGACTACAAGAACACGAGAGTGTGACGACGAGAACACGAGCCTGTGACTACGAAAACATGAGAGTCGTACCCTCGTGTTCTCGTTATCGTACTCTCGTGGTCTCACAATCGTACTTTCGTGTTCTCATCGTCGCTATCCTGTGCCTCACCTTTCAATTATTTCGCCTGTACGATTCCAATTGGGCTATTGTCATGACTAATCAGCGCAAACTGGTACAAAATGTGTGTGTGTGTTTTTTTTTTTTTTTTTTTAATCTTCTTCTTTGGAACCATTCATTAGGTTATCAGTATGTATTCGGGATTCCTCCGTGGGTAGATCTTTGTAGAAATCATTGTAAAATTGGCGGATCTCGATTGTCGAGTAAAAATTTGATGGACAATCGATTCATCATTTAGACAGGAAATGAAGTTTGAACATCAACATAGGTCGATATTTATGTTGAGCTTCTTGTTAGTTTGGCTACTTAAACGTCGTAACTACAGCTTACTCGCCGTTTAGGATGCCAACCTACAATTCTATTCTTTTGTTACGCGTTACTGACAATAAAATTGCAAAATAACGCCGTTTGATAGTTAATTCTATTATTCAACTAAAACGCCGTAATTACCGATTCAAGCTACAACTTTACGGCTACCAAAACCATTTTTTGTTTACCATGTTACCGACCATAAATTCGAAATATATAGGGAATGTTACAACAGTGTCTTTTTCTATTGTCTGTTATCGTGTTCGAGAATCGTGTGTAGGTAATTTTATTGGATGAGACCGAAGGTCACATCCAATAAAAAAAATACCTACAGTTGATTAACAAAAATAGAAAAAACACACTGTTGTAATATTCCTTTTACTATATACCTTTTAGGACATGACATTAAGAAAATTCTCTCAAATGATTAAGAATTATCCAACTTTCCGAAACGTCAATAAACAAAAAAGTTGTCCTTGTTTTACGGTACTCGACGAATACGGTTTTTTGGTACACGCCGAATACGGATTTTTTTCTGTCGAGTTGTATTCGATAGCCAGATTTTAATCCATATCTTTTATAGGCATATAATAAATAAGTGGAATTTCCTGTCATAGCTCTGTGTGCGTGGCCATCGACCCGTCACATAAATTAAAGTTGCTTCACTCATGGTGAGTACGTTATATCAAGATTCCCATTAGAAAAAAAAAATAGACCGTATCAACAAAGATTATATTACACAATTACCCTTACCTAGCTTTGCTTGTAAATGTTGTATTTATGATCCTCCGTATTAAATTTCTTAACTAATAAAAATATCGTGAAAGAGAAGTTACAAAAATTCTGCTTCAGGAATATAAATAGGGAATATTACGTTACGAAAGAGATACAATATCTTGTATTTACTTTGAGATACGCAGGAAACTTCGGTCTCGTAGATTATCAAAATTTCCTCCCCGGCTCGAGCAAATACAAGATGTTGTATCACAATCTGAACGAAATTTTCCATGTATCTTTCAAACAATAGACAAAAAAACCCACCCAAAATCTATTTTTTTAAGAGCATCCCTAACAAAATTTGGAGAAAAAAACGTTGTGAAATAACAAGAAGTTTGTTGTGCATCAAATAAATTATCAAATGGCGGACATTTTGTCTGCCACTGAAGTCAAGGAAAACACGAGTCCAGACTGCATATATAAGAAACAATCATTTCGAAAAATTAGAAAGCCATTGTGTGTCAAAGTCCAGAATAGAACTTATTTTGTTGACCATAAATCCATGAATGATTCAGTTTTCGCATGTCTAAAAAGCGTACTATATGGGCGCACATTTTAGGGCTTCTGGATACTTTGGTTGACATGGTTCTAATTAGATGAATGTCTCTGTTAAGAAATTTTCCTCCTTTCCTAGTGTTTTCTTCGCCGTCTTAGCGCAGTTGGTAGCGCATAACACTCCCAATCTTCAATTATGGGATGTCATGGGTTCGATCCCCGTCGGCGGCACATATCCGACAATTTTCTCTCACTAATGGGTGGATAATCGTAAACCTAAGTGGGATAGCAGCTGGCGGCTAGGAAAGGATGTAGCGGTATAGTACTGGTGTGAGAAATACCAGGAATCCATTGTTAGGTGCTCTAGCCGCCCCGATATGACTGAAATACTGTTAAAAGTGGCGTTAAACACCACTCAACCAATTAATCTCCTAGTGTTTTCATACAAGTTACCTTTTCCCATGAATCCATAGCGTTCTAACCCATTACTAGACAAAAAAGTAGACTGGTCAAAAATCAAAGAAGCTGCAGATAATAATTCTAGGAGGTCAAATAAATTTGTTGGTCTCTTGAAGTGTGTAAAAAGTGGAATTAGGTAGGAAAGGGTTACGAATCATTGCATGGTATATTAGCTTTCATATTTTCAGTCTACATTGACTGCAACCACAGGGATCAGTTACGTATGCTAGATATTAGCTAAAATGACCCAAAAGTTAAACCTGGCCTTTCAGAAATAATATATACACACAAGTTGTCTATATATAGTATTTCTAAAAGGCCTGGTTTAACTTTGGTGTCATTTGAGCTAATATCTAACCTATGTAACTGCTCCCTGTGGCTGCAACTATGGACATGTTTAAAATATTGTGTTATATTGAAGTAAATGTAGTTTCTGACATCAATGGCTCAGCGTGAAACAGTTGAAACCAGCTATAAACATATAGGCAGTTACAACTGTTTCGCGCTAAACCATCGATAAGTATTTTTTATATCGTCCGTGCGCAAGCAAAATTTCGTAACTGTAGTTACGATATTTTGCTATCACACCGACGATATCTCAGTTGTCTCAATGCATTACCCTTTAGTTCATTATCTTGACGCACCGAAGGAAAATCGCTTAAAAAATCAATGCGAAGAAAGGAGAATTATATTGATTCTAGCAGTTTTTTATCACAATTTCTACCCGATAATACTTATCGTAAATACTGTGCGCGTTGAATTGTTGTTTGAAAATTAATTCAGTTCAATTCAATTCAATATTGTCGTATGATAGTGGATAAAACTTTGAAGATTTTATAAATTCGGAAATTGTTCGGTATTTCGATCATTTTAATCAGGAATGACCTATCATTCCGTTAAGTTTTCATACCAGTCTAAGAGCAGGCGGCACATTGATTCCTCTGGTCGAGGCCAATATGTTTAGGGATCTTTGGTACATAATAATGTATGCTGAGTTCGAAAGTGTCTGTTTTATGATAATGTGAGTGAGCACAAAAAGGTGGTGTACACAGAGAACTTATGTTGCCTCCCTTTAAAGGGTATATTTAGTAGAGTCGGAGTTTCCAAAATGAACTCCAAAACCAATTGACCAATCGCTGCTGTCAATTAATGAAAAAGAAAACGACAAATCAAATCATTCATCATTACAGGAAGTGAAATTTGAACTCTTCCACATTGGTCGCGAATGATTCGAAGGTTTTTTGTTGGTTCGGCGACTTCAACGTCGTAACCACAGCTTATTTAAGCTGTAGTTACGGCGTTTAGGTAGCCAACCAACCATTCAACTTTGTCACATGCTACTGGCAATAAACTTTGCAAAATAACGCGCTTTACAATCGAAGTGAAACTTCAGGTCGGAGTCAATGGGCGGGGACAACGGAGTAAGTGGGCGGGGCTAGCGATTGGTCAATTAGTAATTTTCAAAGCAATTGTTTGATGAAAATTAGGAGTGTTCGCAGAGAATCTTACATTGGTTTTCACAAAAATTGCGAAGTTTGTATCATCATATACATTCGAAAGGGCTTACAACATAATAATTATGAACCTATGTGTCACATTTAGATCAATTTCGCGCTAGTCCCAATTGAAGACTCGGACCAGTCTCTGCATCCGATCAATCTGATTCGAGTCTTCAGTGGGTTTTTTTTTTTTTTTTTTTTTTTTTTGTTGTTGTTGTTGTTGTTGATTATAGCGGATAGCTACTGACTCAGTTTGTGTAGACACCCCCAAAACATTCTACATGCAATATAATGATATCCAGGTTACTCCAGCTCCTCACTAATATCAACCATTGTCATGCTAATCCCCGGAATATTGCGGTTCCACAAGACGAAACTCATTTTTTGTTATACACAAAGGTGTAGATCAGGCGCAGCTCCAAGGAAACACCATTGTAGACCTTACAAATTCACAAGATAATGCACAAAATAATGTACAAAAACTTGACTGTACTCAAATAAAGTGGGATTTTTCTTATTTTCTACTGTTTTGGCCCCACCCTGGGTCCCGGGGCTGGAAATCATGGGTTCTGATTCTGAAAGAATGTTTGTTATTTTCCTACAATTTTCAAATGCATATATCTATGCATAAAAAGATGGCAGGTTTGAGCAAATTCGATCCTTGCTACCTTTTCAGCATTTTGTTACTTCCCCCTTCTCTCCTCCATATGTCCAACACCTTTCTTTCCTTGAGGTATCTTTGTGATTCTTGCGCGATATACCCAATTTTGTCCCATTTTAGCCATTATGGGGTCCCAAGGGGAGATTACACCATTACCAGCACAAACCTGAAGCGTCTCCAAACAAGTTTGGTTGAAATCTACCCAGTAGTTCGTAAGAAGTAGTCGGAAATGTGAAAAGTTAACGCACAACGGTCAACGACAGACGACCACTACATAAAAATATAGCTTCTGCAGAATACCGACCGATTCCAATTGGGTTGGGGGCAAAATTTGAATAATCTTGGTGAAGGTCCACTAGATGATGCTACATGTATAAACGACATCAAGGAATGTTTCAGAGAAGAAGACTTTTTTTAAGTTCTTACTATATAAGTCTCAATTACGTCACTCTTTCTTTTCATGTGAAAGAAGACATTCGATTGGTTGAAAATCGATTTGACATAAACCGCGAAGCACCGCCACCGTAAATGTCCAGTGAAATTGGTTGTACGACGAAGGTCAAGAGGTCGATGTGCACATTTTGTCCGACTAAGGAAAGCGGCATCGATTTAATCGACATTCACGATTGAAATCACTGTTATCCAAAATCGTTATTTTTTCCGTGTAGTTTACATTCGGGCATTGTTTAGCATTAAATCTCAGAATTTGACCAAAAAAGTTAAAACACGACGCACGGAGTACGACGACGGACGAAACACTATCGCAATAGGTCTCAGTGACCACCGGTCAGGTTATATTAATAAAAGCAGACAGTGTTGCCCTCGACTTGTTCGGTTAAAATTCACATGATTAATCTGTTTCTATTCCAACATTTTCGTCACTTTCATAGTTAATTGCTCCACTTCCCGAGAATTGCGTCAAACTGATAAAGTCTTTATTCTTCCATGAAAGTTGAAAAAAACATTAACTTTAAATTGTAGTATGCAACTTCTTTCAATTTGGACCTGTTTAAACTTTCGTCGCCTAGTAATGGGTTAAAGGGCGCATATTGCATCCGCAGGAAAACACAGGAAAACACAGGAAGGGCAAAATATGTACAAGGGTATCGTCCAGAAATAGCTCTCGTTGTATTGCAGTTCTCGAATGTGTTTTCAGTTACGTGAACCACTCAATGATAGTAAATGTTGTTCTTTCAGTGATCAACGGTAATAGAATTATATCAATTTCCAATCAACCATATGATGGTACGGAACCCTAAAGTGACATTCCAAGCATTTTTTAATATGCAAATGGTCTAAATTATACTTTTTCGTTATTACGAAATACTCTTCAAGTCATTTTGTAATTACGAAATACTAATTCGTAATTACGAAATACTCATTCGTAAATACGAAATAACATTTGGTAATTACGAAATAATATTTCAAAGTATTTCGTTATTACAAAATAGTATTTCGTAAATACGAAACAATTAGAATAGTTAGAATAAGCTGTAGTAACGGCGTTTCAGTCAACAAACCAACAACAATGCTTTAGATAAATGCCCGCCAATTTTAGAGTCTAAAGTTTACTTCCAATCTAAACGAATGATTTAATGGGCCGACTGGTTATTTGACTGACAGCCGCGATTGATCAAATGTAGGTAGAGGTTGAATGCAAGAGCTTACTCGCCACAATACAATTAGAATAAATGGATATTAAGCGAATATTTCCACTGAGCGACCACATACTAAAACTGTAGAATAGTTGCTATAAGTCAGTTTGATATCATTTAAAATCTTTGTTCTTGGTACTCGTTAGAATTGAAAAATCGCGATTGTCAATCAATTAAACAGTCGACCAATTAAATAATTCATTTAGACCAGATATCAGTTTTGAACTCTGACATTTTCCACTTTTTTTTAACCTTTTGGTTGGTTTGCAACTAAAACGTCGTAACTTCATCTTTTTCAAGCTGTAGTTACGATATTTAGGTCGCCAACCAACTATTCCACCCTTTAGTTAGATGCTACTTGCCATAATTTTTGCAAAATAACGCCCTTTAAACTGAAGCGAGGCTTTCTGTCAGAGTCGATTGGTGTGGCAAATGGAATAGGTTAGGGCAAGCGATTGGTCATTGTTTGAGTGGGGCAATTTTAATAAGTTCCAATAATATGTGATTGTGCATTTCACCCGACCAAGTATACCTGGTAAAATAATCTATTCCATCTGCATTTGTGTATATCGTGGATACTCAATCAGTTTTCACACAATCCCGCTTTTTAATGGATAAATCCCTTGTAATTAGCAACTCTTCATTATCCACACTGTTTCTTACTGTAAAAGACAAAAACTGTAACTTAAAATTGTTTTCTGTATTTTGTCGTTGTTGTTGTTGTTGTTATTGAAATCGGACCAATCTAGAATTTTGCTGAGAAGTAAAGGGTTTAAAGACAGTAAGACGTCATAACAGGCTTAAGACTTAGATGCTCTGTTAAAGATTGTATAAAAAAGGGGGGAATAAGGTTCTTTTCTATAACACCAATAAGCGCACATGTGGAGTATTGAATTGATATTGTTTAAAAAAATCAGGTTAAATCATAATGCAATAGTAACACAGTGCTCTCAAAGGTATAAGAAACACAGCTTATTCATTGCTTTTCGGGTTATCTACTAATGATTGAAGCTATAAAGCAAATTTTAGAATTAAAGATTATTTCATAATTACGATATACTATTTCGTAATTACGAAATACTCTTCAAATTATTTCATTTATTTCGTAATTACGAAATACTTTGAAAGGTTATTTCGTAATTACGAAATAGTATTTCGTAATTACGAAGACGATTTCGTAGTTACGAAATAATTTGAAAAGTATTTCGTAAATACGAAATAGTATTTCGTAATTACTAAATAGTATTTCGTAATTACGAATTAATTTGGATAATTTGCATATTAGAAAAAAATCTGGAATGTCACTTTAGGGGTCCCGTACCATGAGAGAGCGCTTTATTCTAAAGTTATTTATTTGCTTGTACAAAAATTATATCTTCATTTAGCCGTAAATCAATTAACGTCCTTTTTCAAATAAAAAAGGGAGAATAAGCAGTCGCCAAGTCATACATGTATATTTTTCACTTACAAAGGACATAGATACGTAATAATAAAAACCGGAAATAGCAACTATGAGATCTACTGGCAGCTTCTGGAATCAATTCGATATTCTGCAAATACGGTGCGGCATATTTTGAAAATTACTTTTGGCACTGATATATATAACCCCAATAGCTTTGTGCAAGAGCATGTGCGTCTTCAACTTAAACCACTTAAACAAGATGACAAATCGCTGACCCCGCCCACTAACTGTATTAGCCACGCCCATGGACTCAGACAGGAAGTCCTGCTCCGATTTTAAACGGTGTTATATTTGCATGATTTAAGGCTAGTGGCATGTAACAAAAAGTAGAATAGTTGGTTGGCGATTTAAACTTTTAAGTCGCCAAGGCAACAAAAAAGCTTAAGAAAAATGGCGGCCAATGTATTATTTCAAAACTCATTTCTGGTCTAAACGAATGACTTCATTGGTCGACTTCTTGTTTTAATGACAGCTTATTTTGAAGATAAATTGAATTCCTGGCTCAAATCGAAACCATTTATTCGTAGCGGGTGTGTCCCCGACATAAAACGATTGAAAAATTACTCTGTTGAAGAGCAAATTGGTATTTCATGACCAAGAATAGCATAAACACCAAGTATCATGTATAGTCCTTCAAGATTTTATTTCGTCTGTCGACTCATTCCAACCAAAATCCTGCTTTTTACGTCCTCTAGGATGAAGTCTTAGAAAATATTGTAGAAAGTAAAGAAATTAATTGTCACATAATATTTCACACACACACACACACACAAAAATAAATTAAAAATTCCATACACTAAATAATGTCCTCTGCAAATTCTTTCAATTTTGATCAGTCTAAAATTCCATCACCTGGTAATGGATTAAGCCATTCCCACACAGTGACGCTTTTTTTATTTGATTTGATTTAAACATAGTTTATTTTGCATAATATTACAATTGTACATAATAAATTGACAAATCTCAATATCATAATGCAAAAAGGATTAGAACAAAACCAGGGCTTATAGAGTTCTTTTCCTTGTTGATGGCTTAATATGTGTACACACATAATATTTAATTGTCATTGGTAATAGAATTAGAACAAGTGAGTTGTTTTCGTGAATTCAATAAAATTTTGAAAAAAAGTAATCTTTGGCTATTTGAGGAGGAACATGTTATGAAAAATAGGTTGATGAAGGGGTTATCTTTGTTATCCTTATGTCTTTCCTTATGAAAACAATTTTAGCAACAACAGCAACAGCAATAACAACAACAACAAAACATTTAATTTTGAAAGTAAGTCAAAGTGCCATACGCTACTTTATTCTGCGGCATAGTATTAATTTCTAAATAAATCGTTTAGTATCTCTGATATAACACTGAACTTCGTAGAAAATAGCTGAGTTTTCATCAATTGTCAGATTATCTTTCCCATAAAGAAGCATATTAATATCAATATTTCCGAAAGCTATTAATGTATCAAACAGTCGGTCCCTATTGTTAGTATACTTATAGCATTCAAAAAAGAAGTGTTCGCTAGTCTCAGTAGTACCACAAGAACAAAGGGGAGATTCAACAATTTTTTTATGAATAAATGATGATTCAAAGAGCTGCATTTATTTCTTATTCTAGTGTGTATGACTTGGAGTTTCCTTTGTCCAATAAAGTACAACTTATTTGGGCTGGGTTCATTACGATTAAGATGATTTTTAGAATATCACAATGAATCTTGCACTCGTAGATCGATAGGTAATTTGTTCCAGTCTTCGGTAACTGTCTGTAGAAATGACCTTTTATAAAGTTCTGTCTTACAAATTGGCACTCTGTGCATTCGAGATCCGCGTAGACTATATGAGGATGTGCTTCCTATTGAGTTGGGAACTAATGAACTTAAATTTTCAGGAGTTATTCCCTTAACCATTTTAAAGTATAGTATAAGTTTGTGTTTTTGCCTTCGTTCACCTAAAGGCTCCTTTCCTGGCTCCTTATCGAGATCAGCAAGTGAAACTAGCTTTGTACAGCCTGTTACTATCCTTGCAGCTTCTGCTTGGATTTTATTCAGTTTATCTTCAAATTATTTGAGCAATTGTCCCAAAATATATCAGCATATTCTATGACAGGACGAATAAGTGAAAAGTAGATAGTTTGAATAGATTTTCTATCAAGACGATTTTTAAGACTACGAATAATATTGATTCTTTTCAATGCTTTTTCAATAGAATTTCTTAAATGGCAATTCAATGTTCCATCGGCTGATAAGGATATACCTAAATGTTTATGGGTTTCCACCATTGGGGTTTTTGTGGATGACATGTATAAATAAGGGTGCCGAGGTCTATTAATTTTACGGGTTATCAATAGTGATTCCGATTTCGATGGGTTGAATTTAACGATTCATTTTTGTGCCAAAGCATCTATTTTGTTTATATTTCATTCCGCATAAATTAGGGTCGTCTATTTCTAATGATAAGCTTGTGTCATCAGCAAAAAGGTTAATATTAGATTCTAGATTATGGACTATATCGTTTATATAAACTAAAAATAATAATGGACCTAATATCGACCCCTGTGGGACACCTGCTTTTAGAACTATGGGTTCGGAATAGCTACCATTAATAACGACCTTTTGATATCTATTAGCTCAGTAATCAGTAAACCAGTCTTGCAGTCATCTTTAATGCCTGCATTATTCAATTTGTAAATAAGGCCTCTATGCCAAACCTTATCAAATGCTTTACTTACGTCAAAAAATATCATCCTGAATTCTTTTCCACTATCTAGTGCTTTACAGATTTTATTATACAAGGAAAGAGTTTTGGTTAACAGTCGAGTCACCTGGCAGAAATACTGATTGAAAAGGGGTGAAAAAACTCGTCTCCGACAAATAAGAGAAGACACGCTTGTAAACTATTTTTTCAAAAGCCTTTTCCAATGTGTTAAGAAGAGAAACCGGTCTGTAATTAGATGGTATGGCTGGGTCGCCATTTTTAAAAATCGGACAAACATTTGAAATTTTCCATGATAATGGCAAAAACACTAAGATTCAAACAAACATTAGAAAGATCACATAGTGGTTTCGACAGAGGAATCGCGCATTCACGTAGGATTCTATTATGTATTCCGTCGGGACCAGAAGCTTTCCCTATGTCTAAATCTTTAAAACGTTACATACTTCGTCTTGAGTGATAATAATATAATCTAGCGTGAATTGCTGAGTAGGGGTGCTATTTACAGGTAAGTCTTTTTGAGAGTCATTAACGCTAGACTTGCTTCCAAAAAAGGTATTTAATACATTTGCTTTTTCAATTTCGTCAAAAGTTAAATTGTTGCTAGATTCATCGAATAAAGGCGGTATTTCCGAACTTGGTATTTGTGAAGGTTTAAGAAATTGCTTAATTGTTTTCCACCAATCGCGAGATGTTAACAATCCTGAATTTAATTCAGATGCTAAATTGTTCATGTGTTCCTCTTTTCTTCGGCGTATAAGGGAATAATTTCATTTCTAAGTACTCTGAACCTATGCCATTGGTGTTCGTTATTAGATTTCCTATCCTTCTTGTAAATTCTTTTTCTCTGTCTTATTTAATGTTTAACTTCGTTTGTCAGCCAAGCAGGTTCATGAGGCTTAACTTTAATAACTTTATTTGGTATGAATTGTTGTGCTGTTTGGATAATTTTATTTGTAAAATTGTGAACGTATATTTCAATATTGTCATTTCTTAAGGTGTTCCAATCAAAAGTCGAAAGATTTAATCGGAATTCGTCATAATTACCCTCATCATACTTCCATATGGTTCTTTGACAAGGTTTATTTTTTGGTTTTATAAAGTTAATAACTCCATACACAGGGCAGTGATAGCGAAGTTGACTATGTAGACAAGGTTCACCTACTCATGATATTAGAACTGTTTTTTTATTGGATGCCAAGAGAAGATCAATTACTGAGGAAGATTGTTCAGTAAAATAAGTTGGTTCGTCAATACACTGGGAAAAATTAAACTGTGTACAAAGGGAGTTAACTTTATCAAAATGACACGTGTTTAACTGATTCCAATTAAAATCACCAGTTATAATAATATCCTGCACATTCTTTCAATTTGGACCAGTCTAAAAATTTGTCATCTGGTAATGGGTTAAGTGTCTAGATCTTTCTATACGACATAACATTAGAATGCCTACATGGTTTAAACCATTCCCACATATTGACGCTTTTTGTCGCCACTTGATAAAAAATCGCATTGGAAGACATTGTGGAAAATGAAGAAATTGCTTATTATAAGCGATTTCTCCATTATCCACATTGTTTTCTGACCAAAGACAACTATTCTTTAAATTCCATCAATGATAAATTTGTCAAGTTTGGACCAGCCATGGTAATGAGTTAAATAGTATTGTCAATTAAGTACTCTGAGCTGTTATAGCTACAAGGCTGTTGGTGATCTCAGTCATTATTAATCGATTGCCAAGTTAATGCGGTGTTCTTCAGTAGCCGGGGTTGACCAAGGATTTCTGTAAAGGCCGGGGTTCACACTTATCAAAAGGGGCGTTCGTTTTCCTGCTATTACAAAATGTTTATTGAGTTTTTCTGACCGTCTTCTGAGGGCGTCGCTCATAAAATACCAGGAGTTCATGGTGCTACAGCGGCCACTATATCATTGAAATACTGTTAAAAATGGGGTTAAACGTCATTCAAACAAACAAATAATATGTGAAGTTGATGCGGTTGGGGCGATAAATAAGCCAACAACATACACATGTGTAGCTACAAATACAGACACTGGAAAAAAAAAAAAAAAAAAAAAACGCATAGAAAGTTATTGACTGGTGAGCCTGTCCAAATTTCACATCTTAGTTACATTTAATATTCCAGTCTACGATACATCCCTCACCTTACTGAACCAAAAACATAACAAGGAAAAACAAAACAAAACAAACAAACAAAAGAAAAAAACAATGGGACCATGATGGTCTGTAGTCGCTCACCCGAGTCGTCTGGTAATTAAAGAAATTTTTGGGGGTGGGGTGCGGATGGCATAACTGGAGCCAAATGATTATTACAGTAAGATTTGAAAAAAAATCTGTCTAGATTTCATAACTTTGGACAACCCCAGAATGGCTGTTTTCGATCCGGGGGACACGATTTCAAAAATCCGATAGATAGCATTCCAAATATAAATTTCCTCTGCCTAATATTGAAGAACTATGATAAGAAATTTTGACATTGCTAAATTTAAGCGCCCCCCCCCCTCCCCATTTTTGACCGTATGGGTTTGGCTATTTTTAACCCTTGTGGCATTTTTTACACAGATAATTACAAAACAATCTACTACTAATAAAAATACATACCAATTAAGCGGGGTTGGTTTTTTTTGTTGTTGTTGTTTTGTTTTTGTTTGTTTATTTTTTTGTTTTTTTGGGGGGTCAACTTTTGGGGAAAGGCTTTGTTTGGTTCTAGGGCTATAGGCCTAATAGCAAACTTGAAGGGATTCATGTAGTTATGTTATATAACAAATATTAATGCCTCGGACCTTATAAATTGGGCGGGGAAGAATTTTGATACTTTAATCGAGCCTTTTCCAAAGTTTAGACACCCCGGTAAGCAGGGTCGTTTTTTACCCCAATGGCATGATTTCATAAAATTTGGTAGATAAATATCGGGTGATGCTACATTCCTAATAAAAATTCCCTAAGGCTTAAAGTGAAAAGGATTTTTTAACTAGATCAAATTTTGCGTTTTTCATTTTTTAGATCCATCGGGCAGTGCCGATTTTTTACTCGGTGAATGTCCTAGGCCTTAAACGGACTAACAGATAGCAGCTAGACTATGACCGTTCACAGTAGCTTACCTCGCACTTTGTGCCCAGGTGAGCCAAAAATTTCACCGCGAAAAAGTACTATTTTTAGAATATTGACTCATATCTATAAAAAGAAGTGGAAATACCTTACAGTATTCCGGATTTCCAAATCAATTTAAATTTAGAGCAAAGAAACTATTTCCGGTTAAGGCGGTGTATGGAAATACCGAAATACGCATAAATACCGAAATACGCCGAAATACGCCAAATTACGCCGAAATACCACCAAATTTACCAAATATCGACAACTTTCGGGTAGATGTAAAGTAATCTTATGCCGAGACCAATTTTGGGTGTCCTGCATATAATAAATACAGAAAATCAGTTTTGAAAGTTTCTTTCAAAATTCATGGAAACATACCTATCTAATACTAGATCAAACAAATTTATAGAAACACGCATAAAAATAGTTTGTGAAGTGTGTTTCTTCATTTACCGAAATAAAGTAAAGAATTACATAAACGTGCTTTTGGACGCGAATTTTGGTATTTGTTAAAGAATACCTATTTAACATGCAGGGTAAAAGAGCAATCAATTTTATACTCAGAAGAATTTGTTTTGTACCGGATTTTTTGTATTTTAAAAACGTACATAGAGAGTACGCATTCAAGATGAATTAGCCTAAATATATTTTCAAAACATTTTTGAAAGTGTATTTCGGTATTTACTGAAACAAACCTTTCATAATTAGAAGGTAAAACATAATACCGAAATACGCTTTTATTAATTTCGAAAGTGTATTTCGGCATTCGTAGATTGATACCAATCATATTTAGAGAGAGAGAGACCAAGCCGAAATACACTTTATGGAGATTATTGGAATTTTATATACCTAAATATGCCAAATACACCAACATTCCTAGCTTGTATAGAGAAGTCAATATCATGCCGATTTTACCGAAATACAAAACAAGAAAGGATCGTTAAAGTGTATTTCGGTATAAATCTATCTTAGAGAGTATAAGATCAAGTCGAATCTACCGAAATACTCTATACATATAAAATAGTTTCGGAAGTGTATTTCAGTTTTTTTATGCAAAATATCAATCATGCCTGTTGAGTACAAGAGGGAATCGTATTTACTGAAATACCATAAACATAGGAACAAGGTAACAAAGGAGAAAGGTTTTGCTATTAAACTACGCTATTTGTATCACCTTCCTTGCTTCCTTCCTTACGTAGCGAGTTCAAAATCAAGCCGAATTTGCCGCAACACAATATGAAAATTGTATCAAAAGTGTATTTCGGTATTTTTTAAGAAAGATTTGTCTTACGTAGTAAACGAACCTGCCGATTTTCTATAATTACAATATAAAACTGTACTGTGAATGTGTATTTCGGTATTTGTTGAAACTTATCTATCTTCCAAAGACGGTAAAGGTCAAGTCGAAATAAATAACAAAGAATAGTGTTTGAAAGTCTTTTAACGGAATTCACTGAAATAGACTATGGAATTAGCTTTTTAATCACATGTCGGCAATTATCGAATCTTATTGCACGCCCGGTAATCTCGGGCTCCATCTCTTTTTGGAGAACAGTGCAAAATGGAGACAATGATACTTCCGATATGGAGCTAAGGACCGGAACTTAACAGAAAAGGTAAATAAAACAGTGCACCTCGCGTACAATTTGATCTCCTATTAACCTATTATACATTTTCCCAAAATGTCCAGAGTTTCATACCAAATAGAAATGATTATATTATCCGTTGGCGGTGATAGATTTCAAAAATAATTCCGTTTGTGAATAGAAACTTGAATCAAAGTTTGGACATCGGACCCGATCAAACACGAAAACGCGTGTTGAAATCGTTCAAATCCATGTAATCAACAGTTTTGAAAATTTTAAGTGGCAATGACTGTGAAATGAATGATAACGTGTTGATATAAACTAATCTTACCACAAAGAACTGCGTTTTTCCTACTCCTTTTACGGATTTTCTCTGATGAGAAGGAGACCAGGATGCGGTGCGGGAGACAAGATTCAGAGGGAGAGGTGATGCATATATAAATGTACTGTAAAACTTCAAATAGAACCCCATACTCTCTTGTAACCCCAGACCCTCTTCGGACGTCAAAGCCGACCCTTTTTGTATGATTTTCGGAAAACTTATAACCTGTAATAAACCCCAATCCCAAGCAAATCAATGCCACAATGAATTCACTGAATAGAGGGCGAATGTAACTGTTCTATGCTTAGATTGGCTAATTGGTTCGCTTAAAGTTTTTTTTTCTTTATATTTAGAAGGCGCTGTATCCTAGATTATGTCAAAAGGTAAAAAAACTTCACTGCTTAAGTTAAAACACCGTGAAATTGACAATTTTTGGATGATTTTGGAATGATTTCGGAATGAAATTGAATGAGTGGGAGGAACGAGTTTTGAATGAAATTAAAAGTATGTAATCCAAGATCGCTAATTTCGTCAGATTTGCGATATTTTTACCTCAGACGCTTTAAAACCCACAGCTGCCAGTAAAAATTGTGGAAAATTGTTATCGATTTGAATGAAATGCTGCGCATTTTGGACGGTTGTTAAATGTTTTTCAACTATTTTGAGCGTTTTTTAATGGTTTGAGTGAGTGTTTGGAATGAATGATTGGAGCGCTGCGTGAGTGGTTTTGATTGGTTTTGATCGATGTAAGTGTCAATTTCACGATGTTACTAAATGTATACTATGTATACTGTACATGAACCACCTGCTCTTTGCAGTCGAAGTAAATCTTCGCCCCCTTTTTTTCCGTCTTAACATATGTAGCCTGTAATTAACACCCACCCCTTTTTAAAGAAGTGTGAAAATTCTAATAAACCACCGGTGTTGTTATAGAGCTTTTAAAACGTATAAGGCACAGAACGTCCGTTATTGCAGATCTGAACTCCTTCCGCTATACATATTTCTAAGAACCTAGCGTATTTTTCAAATTTTGTAATGACCTGAATTCTCAAATTAGCTATTTGTTTTGCTTCGATAATGTTTCGTTAGAATAGATTTACAAAAATTATTACGCTCTCACTTTATACTCACCATTGTGGCTCGGTAAGTCAGTTTGGAGAAAGGAGAAAAAATATAGACCAGATATAAATATGGCTGTTCTAGAGAGTCTGAGAGACACATTTACTATGTAAAAGCGAAAGAAAAAGTGTCCTGTAATATGCATAAAGTTAAAATCCTAGAAAATCATTCACTGTATTCTTTATATGCATCGCCTCTCCCTCTGAATCTTGTCTCCCGCACCGCATCCTGGTCTCCTTCTCATCTAAGAAAATCCGCAAAAAGGGGTAGGAAAAACGCAGTTCTTTGTGGTAACATTATTGTATATCAACACGTTATCATTCATTTCACAGACATTGTCGCTTAAATCTTTCAGAACTGGTGATTACATGGATTTGAACGATTTCAACACGCATTTTCGTGTTTGATCGGGTCCGATTTCCAAACTTTGATTCAAGTTTCTATTCACAAACGGAATTATTTTTGAAATCTATCACCGCCAACGGATAATATAATCATTTCTATGTGGTATGAATCTCTGGACATTTTGGGAAAATGTATAATAGGTAAATAGGAGATCAAATTGTACGCGAGGTGCACTGTTTTATTTACCTTTTCTGTTAAGTTCCGGTCCTTAGCTCCATATCGGAAGTATCATTGTCTCCATTTTGCACTGTTTTCCAAAAAGAGATGGAGCCCGAGATTACCGGGCGTGTATTGCTATTGCATTTGGAATACAAAATTAAGTTGAATTTACGGAGATGGACAATAACATATCTTTAGAAGTGTATTCCCGTTTCATAATAAGAAGAAACGTACCTGTACTTGGTATTGAATGCAACATTTTTTTTTATTTCACTTTTTTTGGGGGGTGGGGGTAGTTAAATGACACAATAATAAACTATACTGGAGGAAAGAAATTTAGAAAATTATAAGGTTATAAGAAAGTTAAAAGCATAATTTTAAGAAAGGTGGCATATTGGACACCCGCTGATAAGTTAATTGTCTTATCTCTAAATCAATCCGGGAGGTAAAGCATCTTGTATATTCCAATAGATGACCATGATCAATATTGGTCAATATTATGGAATATCTGTAGCTTTCATGCTGATAAGAATGTGATAGACAATCCGGAAAAGTTTATTTTATATTGTCTTTCACACTGATACTTTTAAAAGTTCAATAATTTTGAAACATTCCAAATAGGTTTGTATATGTAATATTTGCGCGTTCCCAATGACGGTCTTACATTGCTATTAAATATTCCGGAATTACTAGATTATCGGAAGAAATACTGTTAATGGGGCATCGACATTTACCATTTCCCATAAAGACAATTTTTTCTACGCAGATCATGTTAAAGAAATAAGTTATGGAAATGACCCATTATGCATAGGAGATGTAACATGACAGAAAAAAAAAACATAAAGGAAACGGGTCTACGGTTTTGACTCATTTGAATATCAAACTTGAACACGAACAATGAATTTGGCAGTTTTAATTCCTGAGGGGAAAGGGAAATATTTAACTCGCATTGTGGTATTTATGGGAAATAACCAGGGAAATGTACAAAATATTGTAAAGTATCATGACAATATGCGGTGTAAATGTTTCTTTCGAAAACTATGGTAGTCCTTAAAAGAACTGTTTTTTGTTCTGGCTGCCTTTTTCACCCAGGCACTACAGAGGATCAGTCGTATCCGGAAGAAGTACGTCCTAATACCGCACGTTGATTTGGTCTTTGTTGGATATGAAAGATGAACAAGGTCTTGTCGTAGTCGCGCGGACATCGAATGTCATTAAATTTCACAGCATTGCCGCCGAATTTCTGAATAAGTAGTTTGTTGATTGTCTTTCGGTCTCTCTCAAACTTAGATTTTGTAAGCCCGGGTGGCTTGCTCTTGGAGAAGTCGGCTCTGGGCAAAATTTCTGAAAAGAATACTCGGTGAATCCCAGACTCCGCAAAATCGGCCACAAGGGTACAGATTCTGTAAAAAACATCTTCGAGGACGGAGACAGGACTTATGCCATTCCCTCCAATAGACAGAAAGACAATGTCGGTTTCAGCTTGTTTCAATTCGTTCTTGAGACAGTCGTTGAGAGTGTTAAGTCGTTATCCACTTCGGTGGACAAAAACGGTTGACCCGGGAACGTGAAGGTCACTATTGCAGAACTTGTCTAGCCTTTTTATTATGTACGAATCACCAAATAGACCAAACCTAGCCATATAGCTTTAGCGTAGGACCTAAATGCAATGATATGCGCGAGGTTACTGTTTTTTTGGATGTAATATATAAGAAACAAAACAATTAGATTAATTACACAAGAGGCCCATGAGGGCCTGAGACGCTCTACTGGTTATCAAGTTTTCCGTTAAAGAAATCTGATATTTAAGGAAGTTAATTGCTCAAAGAAGAATGCATACAGAAAAGAAAGGGGCTTTATCCCCATTATCATTTTAAGCAACAATCCTCAAGGCCCCTTTTCAGATGTTTCATGACGGATCCACTCCATTTCCAAAAGAAAGTTACCTTATGATCCTACAATCATTCTGTGAATATTTCATCAGAATCTGACAATAATTGTGGACTTAATCACATAAACAGGATTGTTTTGAATGAAAAATCAATAAGGCCCCTTTTCCTGTGTTTTCTGATGGATCAATTTCATTCCAAAAGGAACTTTCCTTACAACCCGACAATTGTCCTGTGAAATTTAAAAGATAACTTGATAATGATTGTGATCTTCATCACATACACAAGAATGTTTTGAATGATAATCTGTAAGGCCCCTTTTCCTGTGTTTCGAATGCCATAATTATTCCATGCATCTTTGAAGAGAATCCAATAAAACTGTTGACTTAATTGTGTTAACAAAGATATTAAATTCAAGTTCTGATAAGGCCCCTTTTCCCGTGATATTTTACTGTTGGTTTTATCATTCTATGAAAGTTAAAAGTGAATCCAATGAAATATTGGGAATTTATTATGTTTACTAGAATATTTAAAAAAAATCATATGTCCCCTTTTTACATGATACTTGATGGATTGAACCCAGTTCTGAAAAGAACCATCTAAGTATTTGTAAAATCATTCTGTGAAATTTTGAAGTGAATCCGGTGAAATCAAGGGACATCATTGTGTTAACCAGAATATTTAAGAGAGTTTTTCACAAGGCCCCTTTTTATGTGACCCTTGCTATAGTCAGATCCACTGTCAAATTCAACAATTGGAATGATGGTACAATCAATCTGTTTAATCTGTGGAATTTATTGTGTTAATGAGTTTATAGTGAAATAATCATAGGGCCCCTTTTCTCATGATACTTTACAGAACAAACCAAATTTCAAAAGGAACAATTCTAATGAAGGTAGAATCATTCTTTAAAAGTTAAAGAGAATCAATGAAAACAGTGGATTGAATTGCGTCTAGAATTTTTGTAACTAAATTTTCATAAGGCCCCTTTTTCCGTGAAACTTAACAAATCAGACCCAATGTACAAAGGAACAATCCTAATGATAGTTTGAAGAAAATGATAAAGACTGGGGACTTTATTGTAATAAAGATGTTTTGTAATAAAATTTTTATAAGGTCCCTTTTCTTGTGTCACTTAACCAATCAGACCTAATTTACAAAGGAACAATCCAAATGATGGTACAATCATTCTATTAAAGTATGAAGAGATTCTGATAAAGACAGGGCATTGTTGTGTTTATGAGGATTTGGTAATAATTTTTCATACAGCCCCTTTTCCTAGGATACTAGACAGATCAGGCCCAATTTGGAAAGAAACAATCCTTATGATGGTACAAACATTCTGTGAAAGTTTGAACAGAATCTGATGAAAACTGCAGACTTTATCTTGGTGTCAAATTTTTAAAATAAAATTTTCATAAGGCTCCTTTTCCTGTGATACTTGAAGGATGAGGTCTCATGTCAGCATGAAGCATCGTGATTATTGTACAATGATTCTGTGAAGGTTTGAATAAAATCCAATGAAAGCTCTGGACTTGGTTACAAGGATTATAGATAAAATTCTCTATAGGCCCCTTTTCCCATGATACTAGACAGATCACGCCTAATTTGAAAAGAAAGAATCCTCATGATTGAATAATCATTCTGTGAAAGTTTTAACAGAATCTGATGAAAACTGTGGCTTTATTGTGGTACAAGGATTTTAAAATTAAATTTCATAATGCTCCTTTACCTGTGATACTTGACGGATCTGGTCTAATGCAAACATCAACAATCATTATTATTGTACAATTATTCTGTGAATGTTTGAAGAAAATCCGATGAAAGCTCTGGACTTGGTAACAAGGATTTATAAATGAAATTTTCATAAGGCCCCTTTTCCTGTGCTTCTTGACAGTTCAAGCCCTGTTATGAAAAGAATGATAGTTATGACCTTCCAATCATTCTGTGAAAGTTTCAACAAAATCTGATCAAAGCTGTGGGCTTTATTGTGTTAACAGGGTTTTATTAATTGAATTTTCATATAGCCCCTTTTCCGATGTTACTTGATGGATCTGAACCAATTCCAAAGGGAACTCTTCTTACAAAAGTATAACTATTCTGTTTGAGTATAAAGACAACCCCATCTCATCTGTGGACTTACAAGCTTAAGATTTTTTTAATTGAATTTTCCTGAGGCCCCTTTTCCTATGTTTCTCAATGGATCAGACCCAATTTGAAAGGAACAATCCTTATGATAGTACAATCATAATGTGAAAGTTTGAAGTCAATTAGGTGAAATCTAGGGCCATTACGTATTAATTAAGATTTTTTTTATTAAATTTTTATAGGGCCCCTTTTCCCATGAAACTTGATGGATCAAACCTACTTCCGAAAGGAACAACCCTTTTAATGTAATAATCATTCTGGGAATGTTTGAAGAGAATTTGTTGAAAACTATCGACTCTATTGTGTTTACGAGGACTTTTTCAATCCAGTTTTAATCGAGCCCCTTTTTCCCGTGGTCCTTGACTGATCATACCAAATTTTGAAAGGAACAATTCTTATGATGGTACAATCATTCTGTGAAAGTTTGAAGTCAATCAGATGAAAACTGTGGACTCTAGAGTGTTAACAAAGATCTTTGAATTAAATTTTAATAAGGCCCCTTTTCCTATGTTTCTTGAGGAATCATATCCGATTCCAAAAGGTACAATCCTTATGATAGTACAATCATTCTGTGAAAGTTTGAAGAGAATCAGTTGTAAATTGTTGGCTCTAGATTATTAATGAGAATTTTTTATTAAACATTTCAAAAGGCCCCTTTTTCCTGTGTTTCTTGAAGGATCATACCAAATTTAAAAGGAATAATCCTTATGATAGTACAATCATTCTGTGAAAGTTTGAAGAGAATCCAATGAAAACTGTGGACTCCAGAGTGTTAAAGAGTATTTATTAAAAGATTTTTTGATTAAATTTTCATAAGCCCCTTTTCCCGTGTTTCCTGATGGATCTGACCAAATTCTTAAAGGAACAATCCTTATGATGGTACAATCATTCTGTGAAAGTTTAAATACAATCTGATGAAAACTGTGGACTCTAGAGAGTTAACAAGAATTTTTTAATAAAATTTCCATAAGGCCCCTTTTCCCCTGTTTCATGACAGATCAGACCCATTTTCGAAAGGAACAATCCTCATGATTGTACAATCATTCTGTGAAAGTTTGAAGAGAATGCGATGAAAACTGTGGACTCTATCGTGTAAACGAGGATTTTTAATGGAGAATTTAATTGAATTTTCATAAGGCCCCTTTTCCCATGTTTCTTGACGGATCATACCCAATTTCGAAAGGAACGATCCTTATGTTGGTACAATCATTCTGTGAAAGATTGAAGAGAATCCAATGAAAACTGTGGACTCTATCTCTTAAACGAGGATTTTAAATGGATTTTTTATTAAATTTTCATAAGGCCCCTTTTACCATGTTTCTTGACGGATCATACCCATTTTCGAAAGGAACGATCCTTATGATGGTACAATCATTCTGTGAAAGTTTGAAGAGAATCTGATGATAACTGTGGACTCTATCGCGTAAACGAGGATTTTTTAATTAAATTTTCATAAGGCCCCTTTTCCCGTGTTTCTTGACGGATCATACCCATTTTCGAAAGGAACGATCCTTACGATGGTACAATCATTCTGAGAAAGTTTGAAGAGAATCAGATGAAAACTGTGGACTTTTATCGCGTAAACGAGGATTTTTAATTGAATTTTTAATTAAATTTTCATAAGGCCCCTTTTCCCGTGTTTCTTGACGGATCATACCCATTTTCGAAAGGAACGATCCTTAAGATTGTACAATCATTCTGTGAAAGTTTGAAGAGAATCTGATGATAACTGTGGATTCTATCGCGTAAACGAAGATTTTTTAATTAAATTTTCATAAGGCCCCTTTTCCCGTGTTCCTTGACGGATCATACCCATTTTCGAAAGGAACGATCCTTATGATGGTTCAATCATTCTGAGAAATTTTGAAGAGAATCAGATGAAAACTGTGGATTCTATCGCGTAAACGAGGATTTTTAATTGAATTTTTAATTAAATTTTCATAAGGCCCCTTTTCCCGTGTTTCTGGACAGATCATACCCATTTTCGAAAGGAACGATCCTTATGATGGTACAATCATTCTGTGAAAGTTTGAAGAGAATCCGATGAAAAATGTGGACTTTATCGTGTAAACGAAGATTCTTTAATTAAGTTTTAATTAGGCCCCTTTTCCCGTGTTTCTTGACGGATCTGACCTAATTTCGAAAAATAACGATCCTTATGATGGCACAATCATTCTGTGAAAGTTTGAAGAGAATCCGATGAAAACTGTGGACTTTATCGCGTAAACAAGGAAAAGTTTAACGGACGGACGACGGACGGACGGACGGACGCCGGACGGGAAAAAGCCATCGCTATATCTCTAATGGCCTTCGGCCAGTAGAGCTAAAAATGGTGTTATTTTGGGCGATGTTATTAATGCCCTAACAGTCAAATTTTAAAAACCCAGATACGATAATTACATAATAGCTGTATTTATCTTCGACAAAAGTGTTGCGGTGCTTCTTATTTAAAGCATTTGGAATACCAATTCGGACTTAATCAAACAATAAAGGGTTATTATAATGGTGAAATCGGTTCTATATCGAATATAGAAATAAATATTAATCATTTCAATAATGAGAAGATGACTTCGGAAAACAAAATTAAATATAGTTCGGCAAGTTCGGCTTGATGTTGTTCTCTCCATGTAAGAAAGATGTGTTTCTAAAAATACCGAAATACACTTCTAAACTAATTCTTTATATCCAATGTCTCTCTATCTAAGCTAGGTATGTTTCTGCGAATACCGATATATCATTTAGACTCGATTATTTCTGGTGTTGATCAGCAAATTCATTACCATTTTACTCTGTATAAAAAGGTTTATTCCAACAAATTCTGACTCCCCTCCCCAGCTATTGTTTTAATTGCGTATTTCGGTAAAATAACTAGTTCTTGTACTTATCAATATAGGTATGTATATTTAGCTAATTACCGAAATACACTTACATAACTAATTCATGTCCTGTTTTTGTTTTGTAAAAAATAACTAATTATTGTACTCTCTAAGTAAGATAGGTATATTCCCAATATTTTTAAACTACGCTTCCAAAACTAATTCTTTATCATATATTTCGGTAAATTCAAATTCAAATTCTGTCTCTGTAAGAATAACGAAAGACACATTTGAAATTTATGTATCAATGTGTATTTCGGTAATATCAGCTTGATCTTAAACTCCGCATATAGCACGGGTATGGTACAGCATAAACAGAAATATACTACCAATAATATGCATAAAGTGTATTTCGGCTTGGTCTCTCTATATAAAAAAATTGGTATTATTCTACAAAAAACCGAAATACACTTCCGAAAAAAATCAAAGCGTATTTCGGGAAATTCGTCTTGATGTTTAACCCTCTTTGTATCCAAGGTATGTTTCAGCAAATACCGAAATACGTACGCTTAAAAAATCAAGTGTATTTCGGTAAATTGGCTTGATCTTGTACTCTACATGTAAAACTGATATGTTCCTACAAATACCGAAATACACATCTGAAAAATATGTATCATCACTTCCAATAATATGTATTAAATGATTTTCTGCTTGGTCTCTCTACATATAAGATTGGTATCTTTCTACAAATACCGAAATACACTTCCGAAACAAATCATAGCAAATTACGTTAAATTTGACTTGATGTTTAACCCTCTTCATATGAAAGGTTTGCCACAGCAAATACCGAAATACACATTCAAGTTTTTAAAGTATAACTCGGCGAAATACACTTCCGAAACAAATCAAAGCGTATTTCGGTAAATTGGTCTTGATACTTAACCCTCTTTGTATCCAAGGTATGTTTCAGCAAATACCGAAATACGTACGCTTAAAAATCAAGTATTTCGGTAAATTGGCTTGATCTTGTACTCTCCATGTAAAACTGATATGTTCCTACAAATACCGAAATACACATCTATAAAATATGTATAATCACTTCCAATAATATGTATTAAATGTATTTCGGCTTGGTCTCTCTCTATATAAGATTGGTATCTTTCTACAAATACTGAAATACTCTTCCGAAACAAATCATTGCAAATTACGTTAAATTTGGCTTGATGTTTAACCCTCTTCGTAGCAAATACCGAAATACACATTCAAGTTTTTCAAGTATAATTATGTACCATCTATGTGAGATCGGTACGTTTTTTGACATATACCAAAATTAGCGTCCGAAACTACGTTTATGTATTGCTTTACTATACAGTGTATTTCCGTGATTTCGATTTGTTCTTGTACTATCGTGTGATTTGATAGTTTCAAATACAGAAAAACACTTCCCAAACGATTTTTACGTGTATTTCTATAACTTGGTTTGATCTTGTATTTCTATATTAGATAGGTATGTTTCCAAAAATTTTGAAAGAAACTTTCAAAACTAATTTTCTGTATTTATTATATGCAGGAAACCCAAAATAGGTGTCAGCATAAGGGTCCTCAGCATAAGATTAGTTTACTTCTACCCGAAAATTGTCGAAATTAGGTGAATTTGGTGGTATTTCGGTATATTTCGGTGTATTTCGGCATATTTCGGTGTATTTCGGTATTCATGCGTATTTTGGTATTTCCACGCACCCTCATTACCGGTAATTCATATGATTCAGCGCTTGGTTTCTATAATGCTGCAGGTTTGTGCTTTTAAAAAAAGGTTATTATGTCTTAAAAATTAAATTAAGAATTATTTAATACTTTTCATTTATTAGTTTTCCTTATAACGAATAATCAGACTGTTCCGGTGTTCCGATCAGATAAATAAATAGAAGGTGTATCTTATGCACTCGATGTGTATTGCCCAATAACAGATGTAGATCGAACCCAACCTAGGGTAATCGCTTTCTGTTTTCTGCGCCTCTCACATCAGTTACAAGTTGACAACACATCAGTCGGATTTATTGGAGTTTATTAATGCACCAGTAAGTTTCAGGCCTAATTGGATTCCGGGTCCGTTCGCCCTAAAACGCGTTCGCCCCAATTACTTTTCGCCCTAATTCCCGTTCGCCCCGGGTCCGTTCGCCCTGGATCCGGTCGCCCTATTTTTCAATTACATCATCAACATGAGCTGCGCCAATAAAAAGAAATTCTTGTAAACGTTTATCTTTCCTTTATGAGATGCTTTGGTAATGTAATGTAGTTCTTTCAACTCATATATTCAGAAAAAAGAGTCAGACGTTGCAGATGACAATTAAAAGAAATAAATCCCAAGTACAAGTACACAGACGTTGTAGATGACAATTCAAAAAATAAATCCCAAATACCCGTACGCTTTGAATTAATTTGAAATTATCACAATAATCAATTTCTAAATGAAGTGTGTCACAAAAAAATTTTAAAAAATAGGCATATATTACCAGCATGAGCTTACATATGTTCATTAACTTTGTTAATGAAATTATCACAATAATTAATTTCTAAATGAAGTGTGTCACAAAAAAAAAAAATAGGCATATATTACCAGCATGAGCTTACATATGTTCGTTAACTTTAATCAACTTCAAGTAATGACAAACTGTAAAACATATAATATTAAAGGAATGCTTATTGGGTAAACAAATCAAGCGCATTAAAAGAAATCAGATAGCTTCTATCATAAGGAACGTGATTTCCAACAACACTTAATAATTACGTGGTTCAACTTTACTTGATCGCTGGTTGAAATTGACGTGTGTTCGATTTAATTGAATAATCACAAAATTCGGATGTTTTGCCTTTTTGAATAACATCAGAAATATCCAATTTCAAACAACATTTGAGTCAATTATCTTTATAATTGAGCATTTTGAAACAATTGTGGAAAAAATTCTTTTCATCAAAGCAATTTGTAACAAATATACTCAAAAGCACTCATTTTCAAAGGGGGCGAACATAAAAAAATAGGGCGAACGGACCAACTTTTGGGGCGAACGGACCCAGGGCGAACAGACCCAGGGCGAAAGTATAATTAGGGCGAACGGACCCAATACCGCCTAATTGTCGAGTCATTGACACATGGACTAAAGTTTTGAGGAGTTAAAATTGATCTCTCAAGAGTCAAATTAGGCCCCCTTCTAAGAATACCTCAAGATTCCTCAGAGGATCAAATTCTCATTTTCATTAAAAGGAGCGTCGCGTTCGAATACAGTACCTTGATCGGGTTCACCCTCGAAAACACATGACATTTTAACGGGTCCCCACTTTAACAGCAACACTTTCTTTAAATTTATTTGATATCTAATACCAGCTTATCTCGAAAGACCAGTGAGGACCACATGACATATGCACACAGCATCTTTCAGACAGATGGGATAGCAGCTGGAGGCTAGGAAAGGATGTAATGGTAGTACTGGTGTGAGAAATACCAGGATTCCATTGTTAGGCGCTCCAGCCGCCGCGATATAACTGAAATATTGTTGAAAGCGGCGTAAACCCCATTCAAACAAACAAACAAATCTTTCAGACAGATCAACACAAATGCAGCCTACTTTAAATATCCTTTTTTTCCCTACACAATGATACTATGGAATAGCCTACCAGAAACAATTGTACAGCAACCTGATATTGCAGCGTTCAAAAAAAGTCTCGATTCTTTTCAGATAGTGAGCCGTCCCTGAATGACCAAAATATGTTTTATGGGCTCTTTTATTCTAACACTCACAATACTTTTAAAATTTTGCACCTTAACAAATGTCTAACAGTTTTTATTCCAGCACAGACGCGCACCTGCCAGTAATACCCAAAAGGGGAGCTAGGCGGTATATATAGATAGATAATTCATATTCTGAAAATGAGATTCAACATGAATTTCACCATCCTGTAAAATTTTTTTCAGAAACATAGCTATCCCAGTAAGCCTATCAAACATGTTGAATCCGGGTCCGTTCGCCCTAAAACACCTTCGCCCTTATTACTTTTTGCCCTAATTCCCGTCCGCCCTGGGTCCGTTCGCCCTAAATTAATTCCCATTCGCCCCGGGTCCATTCACCCTATTTTTCAATTTCATTATCATCATGTGCTGCCCCAATAAAAAAAACCTTGTAAACATTTATTTTTCCTAAACCCATTCAAACACGAGCCCTCCATTTTACGCACCTCAAGAAAAAAGCTTTGGAAAACATTGTGGAAAATGAAGAAATTGCTTGTATCAAGCAATTTCTTCATTATCCACAATGTTTTCTATCCAAAAAGACAAAGAAAATTTAAATTCCATCAACTTCAAAATATCGCCTGCAGCTCCTTTCAATTTGGACCAGTCTAAAATTTTGTTGAGTCGGAATGGGTTAAAGAGATTTTTAGGTTATGCATGGTAGTTCTTTCAACTCATATTCAGACAAAATTATGTTTTGCAAAGTCTATGTTACACCTTTGTATATCCACAAATAATCCCTTCCCACATAATGATGCTTTTTGAGGGAACCAGTTAAACCGGCCCCTCGTGAAACAGGCCCCTGGTCAAATCAGCCACAAACAAGCAAACTGGCCCCAAAAAAGGTCAAACCGGCCCCTGCATTGAAAAAATCGTAAATCCGGCCCCTCACTTATCAAAGTGGTCCCAAAATCGTCAAACCCTCTTACATTGTTAGGTGTATTTAAAATGATGAATGTATTTAACTATAAACTATTATAGTTTCAGACTATTTATTCATACATATTATTTGTAATTTAATTTTGCGGTCATAAATTTTGAAACCTATGTTTGAAAAAAATATTTTTTGCTTATTCTTGATATAAAGAATGTTTATAAAGCTATATTCATTTTCAGTGTATGAATAATATGAAAAGTGAAATGTGTTTGTCTAGTATCGAACCATTTACCTTTATTGATGAAAATAACTAACTAGTCAATGGTGTTAGCTAATTAATTTGGATTACACAATTTAAGGCAAGTGCTAGTGAAGCCTTTTTGAAATATGTATTCTACTTTAGAAACGCTTATTATGGCCTTTAATCCTATTGATTTTCAGCAATTAGACATTGAACTTTCAAACTTGTGGAAACATCAATCAGTTGAAAGCATTATTCAAAGTTGCTTTATTAATCCTTTAAGAAGAGTTTGTCAGCCTATTAGCTCATTGGGTAGCGCACATGACTCCAAACCCCAAAGTCGTGTGTTCGAGCTTTGGGCTGATCAATTTAACAACATCTTTTGGATGAGACGTTTAACCGAGGCTCTGTGTCACAGTGCTTTAAAGGGGTTGCGACGAGAATAAACGAAAATTTACTTAAAGCAATACTAATTTCATGTATTTTAGGACATAATGCTTTACTTGTGTACATCTGTATGTCAGTTTGTCTTTTCAAAGCTTAACCTGTAAATTTTACTTGCTTAGCTTAAATAAACTCCCAAACTATGCAAGGTACAATGTCCAAAATAAGCACTTTAAGTTGTGCTGTCAGTATACACCTTCGTCCGTCTAGCCAACATCTCCAAACATTTTCCAATTTCTCCTTCCCCCACAATATTTCATGATAAATTCATTTTCACAATTGTAGCATTGTTTGGTGATGAATTTTCCATTTTAATTAAGTGCTTTAGACCTGCATGTGTTTCTTCTACTTAAATCTGTTGACATGTTATAATTGTATGTATATGAAGGAAACCTCCAATATTTCTTTATTCTATAATTAAATTTAAAAAAAAAATGTATGGCAAGGTTAAAGATCATTAAAAAGCAGAAATGGGTAATTTTTTCGATATAACTAGGGTATCTATTAATAATTCTCCACAGGTGACGAGTTATGTATATGTTATTGTCTGATATAATCTCCTTTGCTTGACAAATTGACGTAATTACACAAAAAATCTACAAAATCTTAAAAATATTACATTGAAAATAAAAGAAACAAAAAGAGTAAGAAAATGACAACAAAAATCCATCAAAATTCTTGGGGCCATGGCAGTTTTGGGGCCAGTTTGACCGACAGAAAATCGATGATTTGCCGGTTTTACCAATTTTTGCCCGGTTGAGGGGTCGGTTTGACAGTAAAGTCTTTTTGAAACCCCTAGAGAAAAGAGATAGGGAAAACATAGTGTAAAATGAAGAAATTGCTTGTAACAAGCAAGTTCTTCATTTTGCGAAATGATTTTTTCCCCTTCAATTTTGATCAGTCTAAAATTTTGTGGTCACACTAAAACAAGCCCTGTGAGGTTTAACACCCCACAGAAGCCCTATGGAATAAGCACACACCCTATGAGTATTTGGACAATTTAAAAATGAACAATGACTAAGTGAACAATATTGACTGTCATTGACATTACAAATGAACTATGAATAAGTGAACAAGATTGACAGTGTCAATATTGTTCACTTAGTCATAGTTCATTTGTAATGTTTAACCAATTCCTACACAGTTATGCTTTTGGACGCACATCAAGAAAAACAATTGGGAATACAATGTGTAAAATGAAGAAATTGCTTGTAACAAGCAATTTCTTCATTTACACAATTATTTTCTATCCAGAAAGTTGATAAAATCTAAAATTTCATAAACTCTAAGCTGTTGTCTGCAACACCTTTCAATTTGGACTAGTCTAACATATTTAGTTGGAATGGGCTGATAATTTTCATCTAATACTTTGTAATATTTTACAAGCTTTTGTTTATTAAAGCAGCTCCTGCACAGATTAATGAATGAAAAGTTTTGGCTCTCAATTTTCAAATTTCTAACTAATGCTTCCAGACGTTTATTAGAAGGTGATTAAGCTGACTTTGTAATGAGAATTACTGTTCATAACTAATAAAGAGAGAGAAAAGAAGCGAAAATTTTACACGTTACGAGGCCTCAAAATGTCAGTGAAGTATAACCCGAATGGAACCGAAATTTGTCAGGTAAATATGTCATATGTTGATTGCACCAAAATTGCCTTATTTGCAGTTTTCATGACATATCAAGTACGTCACTGGCTTTGGCTGATTGAGACCAACCAAAGATAAATGACATCACCTAATAAATTACAAAGTAGGACATAGGGAATATATCGCATGAAATTGAATTTCTTGTCAATTAGTTAGATTTTACACAAAGACAGAATACTTGTTTTGAAATTGATATTGATAAATATAGGAAGAGCAGATAATTTTCCAGTATAAAATTTCCATGAAAATCTGTTCAAGAGCCCCTTTAAGAATGTTATTGACGTTTATAATCTCAATTATTTCGTCAAATACCGGTATTTCCTGTCAGGTAGCAGCAAATATAAATATCAAAATGACAATTAATATGCAAAATTCACTAAAAGTATTTCAAAGTACGAAGGAAACTATTAAGTCCAATTGTATAAACTATAAATGGTATATTATGATAGCTCCTATACTCATGGGGCGTGTGGTGTACAAATTATATAGGGCGTCTGTGGGTCTTTGAGTCTCATAGGGCTAGTTTTAGTATGACCCAAAATTTTGTTGTCTGGTATTTGGTTAAAAAAACAAAAAAACTCAAAGAGTCATAAAAATTCTAACTACGTTGACTGCATTATTTGAAATCATATTTAGATGTCCTTTGACTGTCAAGTGGTTATTTCTGGTATAAATAGCTACTTTTTTTACAATGAAGATTAGATATTTCTTATATTTACACCACTTGTTATAGTATTTTGAATAAATTAAATACAACAAATATTGTTAACGATATTTCAATTTATAGGGCTCTAAATATTTTGAAGGCCAGATGTTAACCCATTCCCACTTAGTGATGCTTTTTGTTGCCCTAAGAGAAAAGCAATCGGAAAACATTGTGTAAAACCTAAAATCTTATAACATTTAAATTGTCGTCTGCAACTCCTTTCAATTTGGACCAGTCAAAAATTTTGCCGTCTGGTAATGTGATAAATGCCTACATTCTCCTGGAAGTTTGAGCAGAGGGAGCAGAATATTTTATTTTTCAATTTTAGAGACTTGTTGTAAATGTAGGTTGAGATTGGCATAAAATTATACAGTTTCAATACTTAAAAAATCTTTACCATTTTAAATTGGCCAGTATATGATTGTTTTTTAACAGTACTAGAAGAAGCAACATTACGAAATGGTGCAAACAATTGTAATTTGAAAATCACTGGTTTCTGTTCTCTATTCTCATTTCCACATCTGTAAATGGCCCGTTATTATTATAAAATAGGATTAGAATGTTATTTTGCCATTTTACTGACACCAAAAATCTTTACCAAAATCGTATACAGAAAAAAAATATTCAAATAGATTTATTAAAGCTAAGAAGAGAGAAATCAACTAAAAAGAAATATGTGTTGAAACTTTATGCAGGAATTCTTTAGTGAAATAGATTTCAGAAACAGCGAAAGTGAAAACTCGTTATTAGGACAAAACCCATATCACAAGGATACTTTGCTATCATCTGCGAAAATCCTTACTGTATTAGCGATCACAGATGATAAGTCTTAACCCATTCCCAGACGGCAAAATTTTAGACTGGTCCAAATTGAAAGGAGTTACAGATGACATTTTAAAGTTTATGGAATTTCAGATTTTTCCACTTACTAAGTAGAAAACGTTGTGTAAAATGAAGAAATTGCTTGTAACAAGCAATTTCTTCATTTTACACAATGTTTTCCCGAATGTTTTTCTTTAGGGGCGTCCAAAAGCGTCACTGTGTGTGGGAATGGGTTAAATAAAAACTAGGAATAAGACCAGCTCACTGGGGAATTTGCTAAAAATTCAACCACTGTCTCTGTTCCCATTTGTACTTGCTGTCTTCTTCTGGTAAGAAAACAATTTAATCCATTTCAATTTATGGCCACTTAGGCCTGAGCAGTAAAGTTGCACACAACTTTTTCATGTCCACATTTTAAGATTATTTTTGGTTAATCAAAAATCTAAGTCTGTAATGACCTGTTTCTATACTATTGTGACTATTAACACATCATTAGACAAAAACTTTTAACCTGGTCCTTTTTTCAAAGAATTTGTCAATGATGATTAATAATTCATAGAATATTAGATATTTCTGACTATATGGGGAAAAAAAAAAGAAAAATAAAGAAATTGCTTGACATTGGTGGTTTCTTCATTTTTAGCTCACCAGAGCACAAGGTGTTTAAGTCGAGCTATTGAAATAGCCTAATGTCTGGCATCCGGTGTCGTCATGCTTCTCCTCCTGAACCAGATGAACTAGTATAAACTAAACATTAAAATTGAGCTTTTCCAGAGCATAGCTCCTTCAATTATGGATGGATTTCAACTTAAATTGGCCGTTCTCTATTATGAGTAGATGTGCCATTTGAAACAAATTTTCAGATAGCTCCAAGGTCAAGGTCATAGCTCGAGGCCGTTCATTAAACTTAAGTATGTCTAGAGAAGGGTGAGCATATAGCCACAACTCTGTATGTCTGTCTGTCCAACCCTTTTCCCAGTTTATTTTATACTTTTTGTGACAAGGCTATATTTTGGGGAGAATAATCTGTCTCTGATGGCTCTTGTTGGATTTTGCTTCAAAATAGTTTTGATGTTCTACATTAATAGCAGGGGCTTGATCTAATTCAAATTATCTGATTGATTCAAGTCCAAGGTTACATAATAAGGTCAATTTTAAAAATTGGCATAAAAGGAGCTTGTCTGTGGTACAAGTTTGTCATCTATCAATAGACTTCAATATAAATTTCCAGACTCAACGCAATTTGGACCACCATTCATCCTTGATTGACTGTGAAAATCCATCAATTGCTAATCATGGTCAAGGACTAAACTTTTGCTTCTGATATATTTTCTCTTTTTTTGGGGGGGTGGGTGGGTTAAAGCAGCCACAGTTGTCCTAAACCTGACAATTTCACTCTTACTCTAGATCATTTGATTTACAGATTTCATGGAACGTAGTCCCTTTTTTCATGATCATTAACATAAAAAAATGGCCTGATAGTTTTCATGGCGTAATGTAATTTACATGGCACTATTTTGCAAAATCAAAGATCAGTAACATGCAATGAAAAAGTAAAATGGTTGGTTTGCGACGAAAACCTCATAACTGCATCTTGAAGTTGTAGTTACGATGTTTAGGTCACAAAGCAAACGAAAGTGCTTGACATAAATGTCGACCAATATCTGAGTTCAAAGTTAACTTCCAGAAAAGGTGAATGATTTGATTGGTTGATTGAGTCTTTGATTGACAGCTGTAATCCCTCAATTGATAGAACACTGGCCACACCTAATGGACTCAGTCAGCAATACAACTAAGATATCAAATTATATTAGTTTGCAAAATATATAGCTAGGGACAAAAAACAAAACTTTCATTGCTTGTTGGTAACATAAATGTCGTAATTACATCTGAAATAAGCTGTGATTATGAAGTTTAAGCCATCATAAGTTGACAAAATTTAAGACCAGTCATAATGAACAGAAGTTGCAGACAACATTTTAAATGGTTTAACCCATTACCAACCAACAAATTCAATGATTAAACTTGAAAGAACTTGCGGATGGCATTTTGAAGGGAGCTAGAATTGGAAAAAAAAAGTGAAAAATAAAGAAGAAACCATAGTGGAAAATATTTCTCCTTTCCTCACAATGGTTTTTGTAACTCTGCTACTTCAGCATTGTTTGCTACTAAAATTTGTTAAAAGTGAAAAACAAATGCCATCTAGGGTAGATAACATTTTGAGAAAAGGACAGTTTGCCTGAAACTGGACATTTCTTTCTTTCCATTTTTCAAAATGAAATGTTATTAAAATATTCAGACATGTTAATTGATGTGGGAATGGGTGACGGCCCTACATAAACAAAATTTCTTGATATAAATGGCAAAGTTCATCATGTATAATCCTATTATAAAATTCGAAGGTAAATATATAAAGACACAAAGATGGTATTGACTTCTATATTTACAAACTCAGACAATCCAGGACCAGACATGGTGCCAAAAACCCAGTCCTACACAATGACGCTTTCTGACACGCTTCACGAAAACCAATTGGGAAAACATTGTGTAAAATCAAGAAACTGATTGTAACAAGCAATTTCTTCATTTTACACAATGTTTTCTACCCAGTAGGTTGAAAATGTCTAAAATTTCATGAACTTTAAACTGCTGTCTTCTTCAAATTGGACCAGTCTAAAATATTGCTGTCTGGTAATGGGTCAGATTAATAGGGTCGATACGTATTGATACTTTAACCCATTCCAACACAGCAAAATTTTAGACTGGTCCAAATTGAAAGAAGCTGCAGACGACAATTTCAAGTTGATGGAATTCGAATTTTTTCATCTTTTTGATAGAAAACATTGTGGATAATGAAGAAATTGCTTGATACAAGCAATTTCTTCATTTTACACAATGTTTTCCAATGATTTTTTATTGAGGGATGTAAAAAGGAGGGCTTGAGTTGGAATGGGTTAAATAGATGTAGCTATAATAGTTTTGCCAGAACATAACAATCATTCACCTCTGATCTAAATGAATGACTTGATTGGTGATTTACTTCTTATTGACAGTCTGACAGCCTCTATCTGTGAACTAATTTCATGTTCTAGCTGTATGAATTTATTAGCTCTGTTCAAATGTTTGGTTAAGATTGATACCTGTTGTACTTCTTTCAGGTGTAAAACAGATAACTTGAACAGCTGCTGGCAGATATAACCTAGCCCAAACATCACTTGGTCAGTTTAAGCTATAAAATGGAGATATTGGCAAAGATGTCCATCACCCACATGACCCACATTGTGACTTTTTTGCTTCCTCTGATCTTCTCAACAACTGGACAAGGTATAATTTGTGTTCAAATAATTTCATATGTGGTTTAGTCTATCAAAAACGAGCATTGATTGGCGAAAAAAATTATTCATACCTCCATGAACAAAATTTTGAGTACGCAGCTATAAGAATATGCTTCCACACAAAAATCGTTCCAAAAAAATGTATCGAAAATTCATATTTTTTTTTTTTTTTTTTTTTTTTTTTTCACTTGATGTAATTAAAAAAGAAATGAATAAAATTTTTTAGCTCACCTGAGCACGTAGTGCTCAAGTGGGCTATTGTGATCCCCTTTTGTCTGGCGTCCGTCCGTCGTGCGTTGTGCGTCGTCCGTCAACAATTTCTTTAAAGGACATCTCCTCCTAAACCACTGTGCCAATTTGAAACAAATTTGGCAGAAATGTTCCTTAGGTGGTCCCCTTCAAAAATAGCTAAAATAATTGAAATCTGTTAAAAAATCTGGTTGCCATGGCAACAAAAGTGAAATTTTAAAATAATCTTTAAAAATCTTCTCCTCCTGACCCAGAAGGCATATGGCCTTGATATTTTGCATGAAGCATCAGTATATTGACCTCTTTCAAAATAGTTAAAATCATGATCCTCGGGTCCCCAGGGGCGGAGCCCCAGGGGGGTGGGGTTTATATAGAAATAAAGAACGATTTTTTAAATGATATCTCCTCTCAAACCAATGAGCCGATTTGAACCAAATTTGGAAGAAATGTTGTTTAGGTGGTCCCCTTCAAAAAAAGCTA
The DNA here is from genome assembly GCA_946902895.1 of Fragum fragum. Taxonomy (NCBI): domain Eukaryota; kingdom Metazoa; phylum Mollusca; class Bivalvia; order Cardiida; family Cardiidae; genus Fragum; species Fragum fragum. Next base: position 40,902,700 of record OX336372.1, read on the forward strand.
AAAGAATTGAAATCTGTTAAAAACTCTGGTTGCCATACCAACAAAGGTGAATTTTCAAAATAATCTTTACAAATCTTCTCCTCCTGACCCAGAAGGCATAGAGCCTTGATATTTTGCATGAAGCATCAGTATATTGACCTCTTTCAAAATAGCTAAAATCATGATCCTCGGGTCCCCAGGGGTGGCGCCCCAGGGGGGTGGGGTTTATATAGAAATAAAGAACGATTTTTTTATGACATCTCCTTATAAACCACTGGGACGATTTGAACCAATTTTGGCAGAAATGTTGCTTAGGTGGTCCCCTTCAAAAATAGCTAAAAGAATTGAAATTTGTTAAAAACTCTGGTTGCCATGGCAACAAAAGTGATATTTTAAAATAATCTTTAAAAATCTATTCCTCCTGACCCAGAAGGCGTAGAGCCTTGATATTTTGCATGAAGCATCAGTATATTGACCTCTTTCAAAATAGCTTAAATCATGATCTTCGGGTCCCCAGGGGCGGAGCCCCATGGGGGTGGGGTTTATCTAGAAATAAAGGACGATTTTTTAAAATGACATCTCCTCCCAATTCACAGGGCCAATTTGAACCAAATTTTGCAGAATTGTTCCTTAGGTGGTCCCCCTTAAAATTAGCTAAAAGAATTGAAATCCGTTAAAAACTGGCAAAAAAGTGAATTTTCAAAATAATTTTTAAGAATCTTCTCCTCCTGACCAAGAAGGCGTACAGCCTTGATATTTTGCATGAAGCATCAGTATATTGACCTCTTACAAAATAGCTAAATCATGATCCTCGGGGCTCCAGGGCAGACCGGGGGGGGTATAGGCATGAAGCATCAGTTCACAGACTTCTTTCTTATTTTTGAAATTATAACCCATGGAAAAAGTTTTTTCCTTCTTTCAAGTCAGCACTAAAGCCTTGGAATTTGTAATTTTAGACTTTTGGATCCCTAGGTTCATAGTCTTTATATGTAATTGTGGCCCACTTGTTTCATAATCCTAACCTTAACATGAAAACAGACTGTTGAAAGAAAAAGAGCCTTTATCTCATGTGAGCGCCCAAGGGCCAACGGCCCTCTTGTTGTTTTATACCTGGCAACAAAAAATATTCTATTCATCTGAACAAAAGCATTTTCTTTCCTTGTAGAGTCATACAGAAGCTGTAACTGGTCACTGTATGACAGAAACAATCTCTCGCTGATAAATATTGTCTTATAGAAACACTCTCTTTCGTTTGGAGTAGTTCATGAACTGGCATATTTTTCCTCTACAGGTTGCTCATATTTCACACATGCCTTCATCAGGAGATTGTCTCTCATTAAGACAATGACATTTAACCTGTGACAGTGTAACCTTGAACTTTAATCTGTTTTTGAAAAAAAAATACTTTTTTTATCTTGCTCATTTTTCATCCTAGGGTACTCGTATGTGTCACACATACACTAATCAGGCTTTCTTTTGAGACAATTACCTTGACCCTATTACCTTGTCAACTTGACCTGTAACCTGTTATAAATCTTTGACCAAAAACATTAACTTTTTCTATCTTGGTCATTTTTCATTATTTGGTGCTCATTCAAAGTTTGGTACCATAAAGCATTTTCATTCAAAGTCGGGATGAAAAATGATCAAGATAGAAAAAGTAATGGCATGCACATCAGACACAACACCATGACAATAGCCCACTGGTCACTGGAGTTAAATAAGGATAATTGTAACTAACAAATTACCTGTATCCTCTTTTGTTTGTATATTCAAAAATTCTTTGTGTTCTAGGGTAGGAAACATTGTGGACTAAGAACAAGTTGCTTTGTTAAATGGTATGACATGAGAATTTGATAGGGAATGGATTAATTAGTGAATTCAAGCCTGTATAGTGATACAGTTTAGCATGGTTTTCCTTTGGATGTAATTAGTTTGGATTGACATAGTGTGGTAATAGGTTAAACCAGGTTGCCCAGACTGTTCAAATTTTAGATATTGCATTATACTATGATCCCTTACCAAATGATCAAATTAGTAGTAAAATCTATTACTCTAAATTAAACATAGACCCTGTGTTTTGGATTGTATCTCTATGTAGATAGAGCATACAGAGACCTTTGAAAATATTCTTCTACCAATCCAATCCACTTAAAACTCTGACTTCGGCCAACATTTTTATGAAGCTTTTTTGTTGGTTTGGTGACTTTAATATCGTAACTACAGCTTATCCAAGCTGTAGTTACAACTTTTAAGTTGCCAACCAACCATTTGACTTAATTTTCGTTAATAGGTACATGTAATACAGGATGTTTCTACTCTAGAGTCCTGAGCATGATCTCAAGTTTGGAAAAAAATGCCATTGTTACAAAAGTCATTTGTCTTTCACCAATGGAAATGTAAGTCATTTGCCTGTTAAGTTGGCTGAGCAGCTACACATGTAATGGCCCAAATTTATTGTGCAGTTGTACATGTTACTGGTGTGAAAGTGACATGATGCTATGGTTGGGTGCTCCTACCAACAGCAGTTTAAATGAATGTCATGATAAAACAAATGCAGTCAAACTAACTTTCAAGATCAATACTTTTTTAACTCTACTGGCCAAAGGCCACTAGAGCTATTGCGATGGCTTTTTCCCATCCGGCAGTCCGGCAGTGTGTCTGTCCCTTGACTGTCCGTTAATTTTTCCTTGTTAACAATCTAGAGTCCACAGTTTTCATCAGAATCCATTCAAACTTTCACAGAATCATTGTTCCATCATAAGGATCGTTCCTTTTGCAATTGGAAACATGGGAAAAGGGGCCTAATTAAGATTTAATTAAAAGATCCTTGTTTAACATTCTACAGTCCAGAATTTTTCCTCAGATTCTCTTCAAACTTTCAAAGAATGGTTGTACCATCATAAGGATTGTTCCTTTCAAAATTGGGTATGATCCATCAAGGACCATGGGAAAAGGGGCGCTATGAAAATTTAATTAAAAGTCCATTAAAAATCTTCGCTTACACTCTAGAGTCCACAGTTTTCATAGGATTCTCTTCAAACTTTCGCATCGGATTCTTTCAAACTTTCGTTAACTTTTCCATTATAAGGATTGTTCCTTTCAAAATTGGTTATGATCCATCAAGAAACATGGGAAAAGGGGCCTAATGAAAATTTAATGAAAAAATATACTTTAACACTCTAGAGTCCACAGTTTTCATCGGATTCATTTCAAACTTTTGCAGAATGATTGTACCATCATAAGGATTATTTCTTTCAAAATTTGGTAAGATCAGTCAAGGACCATAGAAAAGGGGCCTTATGAAAATTTGATTAAAAAAATCCTCGTATACACAATCAAGTCCACATTTTCAACAAATTCTCTTTGAACATTCACAGAATGATTATTACATTAAATGGATTGTTCCTTCAAAGTGGGTTTGATCCATCAAGTTTCATAGGAAAAGGGGCCATATATAAAAAAAAAGATCTTACGGTAGTAAACACATCATGTCCCTAGACTTCACCTGAATGACTTCAAACTTTCACATAATGATTGTACCATCATAAGGATTGTTCCTTTCAAATTGGGTCTGATCCATTGAGAAACATAGGAAAAGGGGCCTTAGGAAAATTCAATTAAAAAATCTTAATGTAAGTCCACAGATGAGATGGGGTTGTCCTTATACTCAAACAGAATAATAATACTTTTGTAAGTAGAGTTCCCTTTGGAATTGGTTCAGATCCATCAAGTAACATGGGAAAAGGGGCTATATGAAAATTCAATTAATAAAACCCTGTTAACACAATTTAAGTCCCTTAATTGGTTACTAGTCTAGAATAGAGTTGATCAGATAATGTTATGTCATGTATTTAAAATAAAAAATGGTATAGCCCCAGACTACTTGAGTGAGCATTTTGTTTCTCAGGATTCTGTCCATGGTTATAGCACTAGGTTTAGTCAAAATGGTGGATATTGTTCACCTAAGGTTAAAGGCAATAGTGCCAAATCCTTCTCCTTTTCCAGCATCAAATTATGGAATGGGTTACCTGTTGAGCTTACTGAATTGAATAAGCTGCAAAGTTTTAAAAGTTCCATCAAAAGTTATTTCATGAACAGTATTTAATATTACGTTCTATTAATTCGGCGTATGATTTAATCTTATCTTTGCCGTCTAATATCTTAACCCATTCCAACTCAATCCCTCCTTTTTACGCCCTTCAAGAAAAAAGCTTTGGAAAACATTGTGGAAAATGAAGAAATTGCTTGTATCAAGCAATTTCTTCATTATCCACAATGTTTTCTATCCAAAAAGGTGAAAAATTTAAAATTCCACCAACTTGAAATTGTCGTCTGCATCTTCTTCAATTTCGACCAGTCTAAAATTTTGTCAAGTGGGAATGGGTTAAAGCTGTGATAGTATGTTTTAATGTCAAGTTATAACTCAATTCGGCGTAGGATTTAATCTCATTTTTCCTTTTAATATCTAAAAGCTGTGATAATATGTTTTAATGTTAAGTTATGCCTCTCTGTGTCACGCCACCTATACTAAGGACCACAATGGAAATAAGGGCTGGCTCTTTATTGTGATATCCTTGGTGTTGGTTGGCGTGTCATAGTTTTTCTTATACATCAGTGATACTGAATGTTACATTTTTGAGTCGCTGAAGCTGAAAGCTTCGGAAGCGACTCATTGCTATCGCACGATATTTCTTAAACAAAGTCCCGAACCAATTTCCACCCCCGAATGCCTATTTTATAACTCTGCCAATGTATCTTGATGTGATAAATAAGAACAATTAAGATAAATTTAGAAGATTGATGTTTGTATATTTAACAGTTTTGAATCAAAACAATCGTTAACTTTGTCATTTTTTTAGTTTTAAACGCGAACTACTTATAGCGCGGAAAAGCCAAAGTACGTACTAAAATTGAGGTCGACAGTTCTTATGAAATGACCGTACTTCCCTATGTATTTTGCATAACGTCATAATCGTTTTGCAATTTCAAATAAAGTAGATGTTAAAATTAATTCTAAATCAAAATTGAATGTGTAAACCATTTCAATTCATCATTTCGCGGAGGTAAAATAAATCATCTGCGTAGTTAGGGACTGTGTTACTATTTACCCAGGGACACCCCAGGACACCAAAACGGCCCTAAGTCAAAATGACCAAATGCCAAAGAAGCCTGTAATTTTGTCGGAATGACCCGAAAGTGATTGTCAAAACGGATCAAAAGGAAATTTTCAAAAAGCAGATCTTGAAAAATTATCCAAATATAAACTTTTATGAAGAATTTCTGATTTTGGACCAAATGCAAATACAAGTTTGTGCCGTTTTGACTGTCGGTCGTTTTGACTGTAAACCAGGACACCCTGAGATGCCTGACATATGTAATAATATTTTTATATAATTAGTTATATATAAGTAAATCTTAATAACATTGCATTTAACCTTCGACTCCATTTAAGATTAGCGTGATTCTTGTAAAAAAAAAATATAGAAAACTTAAAATCCATGTCCATTCTGGCAATTTTTTATTTATATTCTTTTTAATTCTATTTTTTATTTGAATTGAGAATGTTTATTTCTTAATCTAACCGTATTTCCTGTTTACAAATGAGTAGGACATCCACGGGTCATAAATGGGAAAAAAACGCCCCGGGTTGATGTTATCAATCTTAACAATTCTTTTACCACTGGGCTCATAGAGTTACCATGGCCGTTGTAAGCAAACCGAGGGAGGCCGAGGGTAACGAATACGTTCTTTATGTGAGAAATTAAGATAGCCAGTTTGATTTATTTTTTCCGTAAGTAAAATAGAAAGAATCTCAAGGTACTGAAGGCGTTGTCTCCGGGTGAGAAAAAAAACAACAACCACAAAATTTACCGACGAAAGTTGTAAGCATTTGTAAAGCTTCAAAGGACTTACTTTGGTGATGATTGATATTGATTGCACAGAATAGGGGCAATGAATCCAGTTGTAAATAGGCTAATTTCAAAGTATTTGGGAAATTCAGACACGAACTGATCGCTTGGAATACATATATTTTTGAAATCTATAGGTATTACTTTATTTTGCGGAGCTTGATATGGCATCGTCGTTGCTTTGAGCGTACTTTTAAATGAATGAAAAAAATATATGTATAGCGAGAAAAGAAAACAAACCAAACATAGTCTTAATTGTCCAAGTACCGGGTTGATAATTGAAAATTGTAAGTTAGTTCACAAGGTTGTAAAAATCATCTTGAATGAAACAATCTAGGCCACATTAAGTAAATGTTTGATAAAAACAAACAATTGTCGCTGTCAAGCTCTCAATTTGAACGAAAGCACTTTGAACTAAAATTTCCGTCGCAAGAAAGCCGAAAGAGTCCCGAGGTAATGCACAAGTTCAGTACAGCAAAAAGATAAATAGCTATGTCAACATTGAGTAAATATTGCCGTCAGAATGAAGCAGAAAGAGTCCTGAGGAACTGTGTTCCCATGTGATTTAAGAAACGAAGCGATAAGCGGAAAATGGGATAAGTGACCAATCGTCATTGGATTTACTCACTGATATTAGATTGTATGATAAGATGAGACACCATATAAAACACGTTTGTCTTTCTTGTCACTGGTTCTCTTATCCTAATAAAATTGGAGAAAGAGTTATGCATTCGTATAATTTTAGAAAAGTTATTTCCACTATTTTTCTTTTCCGCTCAATGTTCTTTGGGGGCGAAATTGTTACAGTGTTTTCTGCTTTTATTTTGGCTTCTAATGCATGACAAAATTGTTCTCAGACTTCACATATATCAATTTCTTTACAAAACATAGGAATTCCTTTCCTGTACAAATATAACTTATTACACTGGGACTTCAGTCCACCGGGTTGATATATGACGATGTGTGGAGTGGAAAAAAATCCATAAACTTCCATTTATAATTGACTAATTAAGAGAGCAACAATATCTTGTCAAACTGTAGGTATGACGTATTTGATAAAAATCCGACGATGTAATAGACTTTTTATGGATCTGAATGCATCTTCTTATTCTTAAGAATTGAATAAAATGATATTAAGGTCCCGGAGCATTGCAATAAATATTCATAAATGTTTATATATGAAATTACTACGGGAATTCAGGGATATATTTTCAAGAATATATTTTCTTGCTTATGGGGAGTCCGAGCGTAGGTGAAATTGTCAAAGAAGTCAATATGCACTTTATACTAAAATTACCGTCATTGCTTATCTTTGAATATATTAAATTTAAATTACCCAGGATGCTCATGGATCTTCTGAAATCATAATTATAATATATTCAAACTGAATTTGTCATTGTTTACTCGATATGCAATTAAAATAATTTTGACCTTCGGATATCTCTTTTAAATTCATCCCGGGTCAGTCAAACATTATTTAAATTAAGCATCCGTCCGGGGTAGGGTTATATACACAGTCAATAACTATGATTTTTTTAATTCAAATCACTTGAATTATCCCGCTGGTGCAATCACAAATTGTTCCAATGAATTATGTGTCCCGGACGAGAGATTAAACCAATTCCCGGGGTACACGATGTGGCTAGACAACGTATTGAATACAGATCCAGTGTTATATCTTGTTAATATTGAAAAGGTTTTTCATAATTCAAGCAGTAAGGTTGTGGAATGTTTCTTCTTTTAAAATGACTTTTCTTAAAACTCCTGAACAAAATCTAGTTCCCGGACATGTAGTGTACTTAACTGTTAAACTGGTCAGGCGGACGGACACCGGTAATTTAATTTGTCCAAATATATTTAAAATTTGCATAACATAAAGGGTACTTTCGTTCATCTATCGTCGCTACCTTGGTTGTAAATCAACGTCACTCGGGGTCTCAATTTAACGTCTTACCCAAAAGACAATCAGTTTGCTGGTTTGGTCAAGCAAGGGCTCGAGCCCAAAATGGTGCGGTTAGAAGTCAAGTGCTCTACCAAATGAGCTTATCGGCTATCATATACTTCATAAAGAATTTATAAAGCATCTGTATATAACTGCTTGATGATTCCACAAGTTTGAAAGTTCATCGAATAATGTATAATTGTCGAAAATCAATATGCTGAAAGGCCGTTATAGGCATGTTTCAAAGTAGCATACAGTTTATTGAAAAAGCCTTATCAACAGTTATCATATTTTTTATTTATTCGTATTTCGTAAATGAATAGCGTTACAAGCATTCTTGTAATGACAAAAAAAAAATCGATTTTTCAAACGTAGGATTTGATTTCTGCAACAACAAAATTTAATTAGATCATAAAAATATGAATAGAAGTTCGGAAACTTTAATCGATCTATCTGTATATACTGCCCAACTCCCCTTTCGGGTATTACTGGCAGGTGAATTGTGTATCGTTACAAACATTTATTTTATACATTTATGTTCAAGCATATGAAATACAATTGGACCCTGTTTGACGATCTTGGGGCCGTTTTAACGGTTTTTAATGGAGAGGCCGGTTTGATTTTATTGGGCCTGTTTGGCCAGGGGCCGGTTTGACGATGGGCCGGTTTGACTGGTTCCATGTAATGCTAATTACGGACAGCGCCTATATAAATCAAAATTAAATTTTGAGTATAACAGGAGAGTTATTTATTATAATTCCCTACATTCAACTTAATATGTGGCAATAATTCTATATATCAGGTGTCCCGGGGTTTCCCGCGGTAAATAACAATCCGTTTGGGCGAACATTGGATGGTCGACGACAACAACAAGAATGGAGGCGATTTCAAGTTCATTTTGTACTTTCAATATTTTATCGACGTTTATTCATTTCAATAGAGTCTTGAAATGATGTTTCTTCAATCGAGAAATAATAAGAAAAATATCATAGAACAAACACCGATATGAATAGCTGTCTTAACGATTAGCGAGGCTACAGTTCTTCCTTTAAAAACGGAGCCGTCGTTTCCAGTGCGTCAAGTTTAGATTGTCATCGGCGTTGAAAAAGGTCAGTGAATACCGTAATCACACAAACATAAAAGAATAACATAAAAACATTGCTTTTTGTTTCTTTCAAAGACAAACAATAATATTTATCAAGTTGTCTTATTCTTTACAAGAGCAACTTCTTTGATTGTTTATAACTTTGTAACTCGGCACCCAGGACCCATCGGGTCATACTAAAACTAGCTGCGATATCGTAGCCCTCTTTCTGATAATCTGCTGGCGAGGGCTACGACTACTCCCTTCTTCGCTCTTTGTTGCAGTGCCCGGAGTGATTCACTCCGGGCACTTTGAGGTCGATTATTGTAAGTTGTGTAAATAATGCAAACACAAGTTTAATACCAAAATTGACCTTAACCATTTATCTATTTATGTTAATATATTTTAATCTAGAAAAAGTCGGATATTTTATGCATTTAAGTCTCAATTTGCTACATCATCGAAAACTCGAAGTTTTTCGGCCATTTTGAATCAAATGTCAGCCATTTTTGCTGTTTGACAGCGAGATCTCTTGAGATCTCGGGTTTCCCGCCCAAATGACAGCAAATGAGAATTTAGGTCACCATATTTGGAACACATAGTATTTTTTGAAAACAGGACAGTTCTGATAGAAAATAAGAAAAAAAATGTATGAAAGTAATTCAAGAGTAAATTGAATTTGATAGATAAAATAAAGATATAGAAGATTCAGTATCTTTGAACATAAATTTTCATCAATGGTAGGTAAAAACGAATACTATGAATTTTTACGAGCACCTGTTTTGACAGTAGTAAACAATGTGACGTAATAATAGATCACATGACCAACCAAATGTCATGGCTGCCAAACTTAGGAAATGTTTTAAAAACTCAAAAGAAACCGGTATTAAACGATTGATGCAATTGATATTCTTATAATTTTGATACAATTTGTCTATAATATTAACGTATGTAAGGAATTCATCTATAGAGAGTCGCTTATCCATAAACATACAATATTAGGACTTGCAACAAAGAGCAAAGAAGGTGGGAGTCGTAGCCCTCGCCAGCAGATTATCAGAAAGAGGGCTACGATATCGCAGCTATACTAAAACAAGCCCTACAGAGATTTATAGCCCTACAGACGCCCTATGGAATTTATTCACGCCCTACGAGTATATGAGCGAAAATGGTGTATAATTTTTAGTTGATAGGATTGAAATTAACATTTATCTTTATTATATCCAAATATTTTCTGTGAATTTATCTTATCTATGATAATTTTGATGTTTACAATTGCCGAAATCTAACCGGAAGTAACTTAAGGAAACTTCCGACCGTTTAATGAGATACCCCTCAAATCTCCAGTCCAATTTCTATTGAAATATTTACCCCCGTAGTAAGAAAAAAATTGGTTCATTGTATTAAAATTGTTCAGATTTATCTTCAGGTTTTAAACGATTTTTCGAGTCGAAATTGTAAAGACAAGGGAGGCAATTAAATTTAGCATAGGCTAGAAGCCTATAGGATCTAGTTACCAAACGACCAAATTGGAAAGATAATGCCTTGCCGAAGATAATTCAAAGCTTGTTCAAATTTCAAGTGCCTGATAATGTAGACATTGTGAGAAAAGTAGAAATGATTTGTTACAATAAATTTCCCCTTTTCTCGCATTTTTTTCAAATGTAAACCCCTTTAAATTGTTTTAAAACTAAACTATTATTCCCCTTATAAAGCAGTGGCTGTCGCACTATAAGAAAAGTATTAACTATGTTGCGTACCGATCACACAAATATTATAGCAACAAAGTCTGAGAAATCATATTGAATTATTTAGGCAGACTAAAATTAATTTCTGTCTTTTAAGAATAAACAATTAAACGATAAGGCGTTTTGTCAATTACTTCCGGTCATCAAATTATGTGATATTATAAACAGCAATATCATCATAAATACGTAAAATTCCCAGAATTCTTTTTGAAGTAAGAAGAAAAATGTTATTTTCAATCCTATTAACTAACATTGATTCAGTATTATAGCCCCTATACTCGTAGGTCGTGTACAATTTCCATAGGGCGTCTGTAGGGCTATAAATCTCTGTAGGGCTTGTTTTAGTGTGACCGGGACCCATCAGGAACCATACTAAAACAAGCCCTACAGAGATTTATAGCCCTACAGACGCCCTACGGAATTTGTACACGCCCTACGTGTATTTGAGTGATAATGGTGTATAATTTTTAGTTAATATGATTGAAATTAACATTTTTCTTTATATTTCAAAATATTTTCTGTGAATTTATCTTATTTATGATGATTTTGAGGATTACAAATGCCGAAACCTGACCGGAAGCTACTTGAGGAATCCTCAGACCATTTAATGAGGGGTGCCCCTCAAATCTACAGTCAAATTTCTATTAAAATACTTATCCCCTCAATTATAAAAGAAATAGGTTTATTATATAAAAAAATTCAGAACTTATATTCAGGTTTTAAATGATTTTTCGAGTCGAAATTGTAAAGGTAAGGGAGGCAACTCAATTGAGCATAGGCTAGAAGCCTATAGGATGAGTACCAATGACAAAATTGGAAAGATGTTGCCGGAGAAAGCTTGTTCTAATTTTAAATGCCTGATAATGTTAGAAAAGAAATTAGTTTCACCTTTTCTCGCATTATTTTTTAAATGTAAACCCCTTTAATATGTTTTAAAACTAAACCAAATCGAAAGAGGTTGTTGATGACAATGAAAATTGGATGCAATTAGCAATGAAATGATCCTATATGGTAGAAAATATTGTGGAACAAGGTGAAATTGTATGTCACAAGGTATTTCTTCTTTTTCCTCAATGTTTTCAGAAGTATAAACGCGATGTTAAAACCCTGGTTTGTACAGGTAAGGGTTAGGTTCTTGTATTGTCCAATACGGGATTGTGTTGAAGTAAGTAAAGACTTAAAAACCAGGTTGTTTGTTTTTTGTTTGTTTTTGTACTTGTTGCATATAACATGATGAACCAAATACTGAAATGTTTTGATTGTCAAGTGGCTATACATTTGGACAATATTTGCAATTGAATTAATACTGTGAAAAATATGATGGAAATGGAAAAAACAATGATCTTGATTACAACAAGAATATCAGTAGTATTAATAATGCTAGTAACAAATAGAGTCTCATTAAGCTAAACGTCCCGTACTATATTTCATAAAAGGACTATCCAGTCTATTTTAATTGCAAATAAAGAGTTGCTTCCCTTGCATTGCATTGAGATCCCTTTGTATCTAAAAAGTCTTTTCTAACATGAAATTATACCAAAATAAAGATAAAAACTTAAACATGAATAATTTTGTATCTAAAAAATACTGATACATATCCAGGTATTTGCTTATGAATTTGTTGGGCGATCAATTAAACGATAGGGCATTTCGTCAAGTACTTCCGGTCAAATTATGTCATATTATAATCATCAAAATCATCATAAATAAGATAAATTCACAGAAAATACTTTGAAATATGAAGAAAAATGTTAATTTCAATCATATTAACCTAAAATTATACACCATTATCGCTCATATACTCGTAGGGCGTGTACTAATTCCGTAGGGCGTCTGTAGGGCTATAAATCTCTGTAGGGCTTGTTTTAGTATGACCGAAAAATGTTCAGGACTTCTTAATTTTACCCATGTGATGTGCCGATCTTGTAGCCTATTCAGGCTTTCTTAATTTTACCCATGTGATGTGACAATCTTGTAGCCTATTTAAGAATTTTTGTTGGTGTGAAATTTTCAAGAGTCTGAAAACAAGCCATTCCATTAAAATTGGTCAACAATTTTGGAAATTCTATGGCTATGAATAATGATAATTATTATGTTAGGGGAAAAATATACATGTATGCTAGTTGTTCTTATTGAATTATTTGGGAACATCAATATGGACGCATAAAATATTGTTCTAAGAAAGGGATTTATACATCTAAATCTGACAAATAATAATTGACAAACATGTCTTAAACAATGGCACCAAATATTGCAGAATTGACTGACCACGGATAAAGAATAATCTGTTCATACCGCACCTGGCTAAAAATAGAATGAAAGACAGATGACAGATAGTAAATAAAAGACCCAACAGAACAAGAACTTATTTTTTAGCCCTCCACATTTTCAAAGAGAAAGCAATATCCCACAAGAGATATTTACTGCTTTTATGCAACATTAAAAGACATTTCATGCTTTGAAATCTAGAAATGTTATTCATCTTTCTAAACACAAATCAGTTGAATAAATTATATGCATAGAACCTACAGTATAAAATGAAGTAAAGTGCAAGAAATGAAAGTCTTTTTCAACATGCTTCCATGCACTCTAGAGGTCACATTCTAAGCTCAAACCATTATCAACAATTGTCTTCATGGGGAGTCATAGCCATGCTACTGATCATGTGGGTATATTCAGGACCTGGATATGTCCTTTGGCAAGGCGTTCAGTCACAACATAGAACTAGAGATACTGAGCAAGTACATGATTGATTGATTAAATGAAGTTTAACCCAACTCAATTTAACAGTATTATAGTCACACAGCAGCTGGCGCCTTGGAATCCTGGTATTTCTGAAACCAGTACAACCACCACATTCTCTGAGTCTCAAGCTGCTCATCTCACAAAGGTTTATGGCTATCCACACATTGGTGGGCTAACATATGTCGGACAGGAAGTTTGCTATTGCCGAGGATTAAACCCTGGACCCCATGACTAGGAGTCCTATGTACTACCACTGTGCTATGACCATGCCTGAAGTACATGAATAGGTGAACTTGGCCGTGATATAACTGAAATGTTGTTCTTTGAACAGTGTTATACCACCATTTAATCGAATGAAAAAAGGCCTAGCTTCATTTACATGATTTAATCCGCTTTATGCAGGGCTCCCGCTGCCGATCGCCAATGGGGCAAAATGCGACAAAATAAAAATTCTGGCCCCAAAATCGGCGAATTGGCGATTTTACTGGCGACAACTTTCAAAATAAGGCAAAGGGATGTTGAGTCCATTTAAACGATTTCCGATGCGCAACTTTATCATTCACACATCCGCTAATTTGTTTGGGAGACACGCGACCATCAATATCCATTACATATTTGTGTCAATCAAGACAGATTAGTTACGCATCGCTGACCTAATTGATACTAACATCACTCGAGTTATTGGGATATTCCGAAGCCCGCCGGGTACCATCATGTAAACCAAGATGGCGGAAATTCACATCGCTTGGGCTAAAAAATTGACGATATTTATTCCTCAATCACTTTTTGAGATTCATTAGAGTGTCGAATAAAAACAAAAGACAAAATTTTGCTTATCTATTGATGATTTTCAAAGTCAAGTGAATTTCCGAGAAATGAGAAATATCGGACATTAGTAATCAAAGTACTGCGGACATTAGTAATCAAAGTACTGTGGTTTACCAAAAATTTGACCTGTCGTCCAACAAAGCTCTAGGTGTTCTTTGAATTTTATTATCAAATGACAATCCTCTCATTTTTTACCTATTAACCCTTTCCCAATTTATTCAATATAATATATTATAGATAACAGGTTATTTGTTTTCATTATAGTAGTTTTCTTTCATTCACTTATTCATACTGGCTCCACTTTTGTCCTCAATTGGCACCAAGAGGCCCCAAATTTTTGCCATTGGCGATTTCATTGGCGCAAGAATAAAATTTCCCAGAGGGAGCCCTGTTATGCATGAAATTAATCTCAAGTGATCAAAGGCCAACAGCCTGAGGTTAATGCTCAATAGCCAATACAAAACAATTTGTCTGTTATGGCGACTCTCAGGCCCTTCAGGGCTTTGATTATCTTGTATTGTATTAATCTGTGTACATGCTTACTATGTCGAAATAAATCTATCTATTTATCTATCTATCTATCTATCTATCTAAGCCCGCAGCATTGATCAGATTTTGTTGATACTTTCACAGAATGATTGGAAGGTCATAACTTTCATTCTTTTCATAACAGGGTTTGAGCTGTCAAGAAACACAGGAAAAGGGGTCTTATGAAAATTTCATTTATAAATCCTTGTTACCAAGTCCAGAGCTTTCATAGGATTTTCTTCAAACATTCTCAGAATAATTGTACAATAACAATGATTGTTGATGTTTGCATTAGACCTGATCAGTCAAGTATCACAGGAAAAGGAGCATTATGAAATTTAATTTTAAAATCATTATACCATAATAAAGTCAACAGTTTTCATCAGATTCTGTTTAAACTTTCACAGAATGATTATTCCATCATGAGGATTCTTTCTTTTCAAATTAGGCGTGATCTGTCTAGTATCATGGGAAAAGGGGCCTTTTGAGAATTTTATCTATAATCCTTGTAACCAAGTCCTGAGCTTTCACTGGATTTTCTTCAAACCTTCACAGAATCATTGTACAATAATCACAATTGTTGATGCTATGAGACCTGATCCTTCAAGTATCACAGGAAAAGGAGTCTTATGAAAGTTTTATTTTAAAAGATTTACACCAAGATAAAGTCTGCAGTTTTCATCAGATTCTGTTCAAACTTTCACAGAATGTTTTTACCATCATTAGGATTGTTTCTTTCCAAATTGTGCCTGATCTTTCTAGTATCATAGGAAAAGGGGCTGTATGAAAAATTATTGCCAAATCCTCATAAACACAACAATGTCCTCAGTCTTTATCAGAATCTCTTCAAACTTTGATAGAATGATTGTGCCATCATTTGGATTGTTCTTTTGTAAATTAGGTCTGATTGGTTAAGTGACACAAGAATAGGGACCTTATAAAATTTTTATTATAAAACATCATTATTACAATAAAGTCCTCAGTCTTTAACATTTTCTTCAAACTATCATTAGGATTGTTCCTTTGTACATTTTGTCTGATTTGTTAAGTTTCATGGAAAAAGGGGCCTTATGAAAATTTTGTTAAAAAATTCTTGACACAATTCAGTCCACTGTTTTCATTGATTCTCTTTAATTTTTAAAGAATGATGTACCTTCGTTAGAATTGTTTCTTTTGAAATTTGGTTTGTTCTGTAAAGTATCATGAGAAAAGGGGCCCTATGAAGATTTCACTATAAACCCATTAACACAATGAATTCCACAGATTACACAGATTGATTGTACCATCATTCCAATTGTTGATTTTGACAGTGGATCTGATTATAGCAAGTGTCACATAAAAAGGGGCCTTATGAAAAACTTTCTTAAATATTCTGGTTAACACAATGATGTCCCTTGATTTCACTGGATTCACTTCAAAATTCCACAGAATGATTGTATAATCACTTAAAGGGTTCTTTTCAGAACTGGGTGCAATCCATCAAGTATCACGTAAAAAGGGGCCATATGATTTTTTTTTTAAATATTCTAGTAAACGTAATGAATTCCCAATATTTCATCAGATTCACTTTTAACTTTCACAGCATGATAAAACCAACAGTAAAATATCACGGGAAAAGGGGCCTTATGAGAACTTGATTTTAATATCTTTTTTAACACAATAAAGTCAACAATTTTGGACTGGTCTAAAATTTTATTGAGTTGGAATGGGTTAAACAGTACATTCAGGCCTATGGAGCAATACAAGTGCCTCTACTTAAATTTTAGAGGTCATACTGGTGCTTTAAAAAAAGTTTTATACCACATTTCAATATGTTATGTTTATGATGTAACTAAGAGTTCTTGAACTACCATTCAATGTTAATAAACATACAAGAATGTTTTTGAACTAAAGTTATAGAACATTCAAGAAGCAGCTCTTGATACATTACCCCCCCCCCTTTCTGTATCTGCTCATGATGTAGGTACTTTTAGTTGTATAACTTCTGCTCCAAGGTCAAGGTCATCTGTTAAGTTTAACCCATTACCACTAATTCGACTTTGTTACCCCAAGAAAAATGCTTTGGAAAACATTATGGAAAAGAAAGAAATTGCTTGTAATAGGTAATTTTCTATTTTCAAACAATGTTTTCTATCTCGCAAAACAAAGGTTTTTGTCATTCCACCAGCTTGAAATTGTGAACTGAAACTTCTTTGAATTTGGACCAGTCTAAAACTTTCCTTCAAATGATGGAGGTATTTAACCCATTCCGCCCCTCAAGCAAAACAATTTGGAAAAAATTGTGGAAAATGAAAAAATTACTTGTAACAAGCAATTTCTTCATTTTCTACAATGTTTTCTACCCAGAAAACTGATTAGATCTAAAATTTCATAAATTTTAAATTGCCGTCTGGTAATAGGTTAAGTGTTAAGCAAACAGTTCTGGTCCAATAAGAAAATTAAAATTGCATCTTAATTACATGAAATTGTTCATTATCTTTTCAGAGATATCAGATATTACAGTCAATGAAACGCACATTTTACCAGAAGAGGGAAAGTTATATGATATAAGCATTACTTTTAATGTCAGCAGTGGGGACGACCTTAAATGTATACTGAACTGTAATGGTAAACTAATTACTGAAATGAAGCCAACACCAAGACATGACCTTTTGAGCAAGTGCATGTATACAGCAGAATTCAGCTCAGCCCAGAAATGCAAATGGACGGTATTCTCATTTTTTGGAGGTTTCAATTACACTGCTGATTCTGATACAGTCACAATCTCAAACCCTATAGCAGGTAGATTAAATTTCATTCATAACCCTTTTCTAAAAATTAACCCATTCCATGCAATCCAAAGTTTTTATGCCTGTGAAGAATTATAAAATAGAAAAATTTGTGAGAAACGGAGAAATTGCTTGAGACAAAATAAATGTCGTAATTAACAGACATATAATGAATTGTCATGTTTTTAATGGTGACCTATTGCAATCATCGTTTGTCTGTCGTCGTTAGTCGTGCGTCGTCCGTTAACTTTTAAACATTTTCATCTTCTTCTCAAGAACTACTGGGCAGATTTCAACCAAACTTGGTAGAAAGCATCATGGGGAATCCAATTCAAGTTTGTGAAAATAGGGGTTCTGGGGGTCATAGGGGCCCCAATCGGGGGCAAAAAGGGGTAATTTTTGGTACTTCTTTAAAAATCTTCTTCCAATAAACCGTTAATGCCAGAGCTTAAATATTTTGTGTGCACGATAACTAGGACTGGTTTATTATAAATTGTTAAATTCATGCCCCTGGGGTCATGTATGGGGCCACACCCAGAGGTCAAAGTTCATCATGTTAAAAAATTCACATTTTCATCTTCTTCTGATGAAGTACAAAGCCAATTTCAAACAAACTTGGTGAAAAGCATCATTTGGTAATGGTCATTCGGATTTGTGAAAATTAAAAGGCTGGGGGGTCAGGGGGCCCTAAAAGGGGGACCAAATGGGGGTAATTTTTGGTAACTTTTAAATATTTCATCTTCTTCTCAAGAACTACTGGGCGGATTTCAACCAAACTTGGTAGAAAGCATCATTGGGGGATGCCAATTCAAGTTTGTGAAAATAGGGGTTCTGGGGGTCAAAGGGGCCCAAATAGGGGGCAATAAGGGGTAATTTTTGGTACTTCTTTATAAAATCTTTTTCTATTAAACCGTTAATGCCAGAGCTTAAATATTTTGTGTGCATGATAACTAGGACTGGTTTATTATAAATTGTGAAATTCATGCCCCTGGGGTCATGTATGGGGCCACACCCAGAGGTCAAAGTTCATTATATTAAAAAATTCACATTTTCATCTTCTTCTGATGAAGTACTAAGCCAATTTCAAACTAACTTGGTGAAAAGCATCATTGGGTACTGGTTATACAGATTTGTGAAAATTAAAAGGCTTTGGGGTCAGGGGGCCCTAAAAGGGGGACCAAAAGGGGGTCATTTTTGGTAACTTTTAAATATTTTCAACTTCTTCTCAAGAACTACTGAGGGGATTTCAACAAAACTTGGTCGGAAGCATCATTTGGGGATGCCAATCTAGTTTGTGAAAAGAGGTTGGGGGGCTTGGGGTAAAAGGGGCCCCAGTCGGGGGCAGAAAGGGGTAAAATTTTTGTACTTCTTAAAAAATCTTTTTCTAATAAACCCTAAATCACTTGTCTTGATGCTCTTTTACTCAGGTGACCGTTAAGGCCCACTGGGCCTCTTGTTTAAAAAACGATTATATGGAACAAAAATTTACATTATGCAGATAGAAGGATTTTAGTCCCTCTAACATTCAAACTATTCAACCAATTCCCACATAGATATCTGTGACCGAGGATTCTTTCCCCGATCACCCTTTGCAGGATTTCGGGTTGGGGAATCAAACTTCTTTACTCGCAGTGTTTTCTTAACTTGCTTGGCGTGAGTGTATACAATAAAGTCCAGAATTTATTTCTATATAGTTTCAATTTTAAATTTTTAGTTTGTTTCTCTTAAGTTCTAA
Organism: Fragum fragum; assembly: GCA_946902895.1. Lineage (NCBI taxonomy): Eukaryota > Metazoa > Mollusca > Bivalvia > Cardiida > Cardiidae > Fragum > Fragum fragum. The sequence continues at coordinate 40,921,969 of OX336372.1, forward strand.
AGTTTTTATATTTTCTCTTTCTATATCTTTTTAGATTGTAAGATTACCAGAATATTATACATATGGTGTTATTATTAACATAACCAATAAAATGCAAGATTCAAAACTGATAAAATTTGACCAATGAAAATTTGAGCCCTAAAAATCAATCTACACCAAAGATAAAACAAGAGGATATTGATCATACTTGGAATGTTAAACTTTCAAACCTAATCACTGACAATAAAAGTTTGCTTTAGTCACTGATTCCAGTGATCAAATAGCAATTTGGTAGGAAAAGAGAATGTCAGCTCAGTCAGGACCTGAGGATTATAATTTAATTCTCATTTCTTGACATGTTTTCAGAATTGATTTAATGTTTAAAACTGGTTGATAACCAATCAGTAAAGCCATTCTTTGAGAATTCTTTAGAAGAAAATGCTTCTAAAGACAAATTGTAAACTTAACCCTTTCCTGTTTTTGGAAATTTTAGACTAGTCCAAATTGAAAGAGGTTGCAGACGACAATGAAAACTGGATGCCATTTGAAATGAAACCATCCTATGTGGTAGAAAATATTTTTGAAAAAGGAGAAATTGCTTGTTACAAGCAATTTCTTCTTTTTCCACAATGTTTTCTTCAGTAAAAAATCACAGGAACGTAAAATCCAGTATTTGAACGGGAAAGGGTTAAAGGTTTTCATGCAAATTAATACAAAATTCCAAACTACCAAATATTGTGCAAAAAGGTGAAACACAAAATTTCTCTTTTTATTGCACTGTTAAATTGTTCCTTTATGACAAGAAAAGAGGGTTTGGAAAAAAATGTGAAAAAAATGAAGAAAAGCTTGAGACAATTCCTCTGTAACTCTTTCAATTGACTAATTGCTTGACCCTCTCACTGACTCTCTGGGCACTCATTAACTCCGACAGGAAGTTACACCTCGATTTTCAATGGCATTATTTTGCAAAATGCATGGTCAGTAGCATGTAAAAGAAAAGTAGAATAGCTGGTTGGCAACCTAAATGTCGTAACTACAGCTTGAATAAGCTGTAATTACGACGTTTAAGTAGCCAAACAGCAAAAATGTTTCACACAAATGGCGACCAATGTCAGAGTTTAAAATCTCAATTCTGGGCTGAATGAATAATTTGATTGATCGATAGACTTATTGAATGACAGCCGCAATAGGTCATTTTGGACCAGTCTAAATTTAGTTGTCTGCAACTGTAGTCCCCAAATAATGCATTATGTGAGTGACATGTCTCTTGGTTTTAAGATCAAATTTATTGACCTTTTTCATAAAGAGTTTGGCCTAAACCCTTAACCCATTACCAGACAAAATTTTAGACTGGTCCAAATTGAAAGAAGCTGCGATTGACTCGTCAAATTTCTCTAACACAGGAAAATAATTGCCATAAGGGTAGAAAACATTGTTAGAAAAGGAGAAATTGATTTTCATAATTTGTTTTAATAAGAAATTACTGGTAACAAGGGATTTCTTCTTTTAGATTCTATTTTCCTAAGAAAAATTCAAGTTCAGTACTATGTATTAACTCCAGTTAGCACCATTACCTCACAATCAGAATTTTTGACACACTTCAGACATAATCATGATGCTAGAAAATGTTTTAAAGAATGGAGAAAGTGCTTGGAACAAGCATCATCTCATCTTCACTAAATTGGTTCTACTTTTTGGTTTCTATGATAACTCTAGAACCAACTGACCTACAACCTTGACCCTTTATACAATTGTTGCCAATGATGGAGGATAAGTGCCTTATTGTTTTGGGGTCATGCAGATCAAAGGTCAAGGTCATCATTGCAGACGACAGTTTATTGTTCATGAAATGTTAAAATCTTTGTCTTTTTTAGCAAAAAACATTGTTGATAATGAGGAAATTTCATTTGCTTGTTATTGTGTTTGTAGGTTTTAAACCATGTGTCTCTGGATGTGGATACAAAATTAAGGAACTGTTAATAGTATTTGCTTTCTCACCTGTAAATCAATATCGGGGTTTGCGCTGTCAGTCGCCATTGTCACCAAATGCGACAAAAATAAAATTTTGGCGCATTTTTTTTTACATATGGCAAATGTTTGTGGTGTCAAAAAAGTGAAAAGTTTTGTTAATACATACATTTACTGTGACTTATCTCCGGAATTTCAGTCTGAGGCCAAGTGTGTATAACTGCTCAAGGGATTGTATATCGAGTCAATTATGTCATCAAGTCTGACACAAGACCAACACATTACCAAATTTAATTACAGTTCTGATTGACAGCCAATCAGATGAATAAAATGCGCTCATTGGTTGGCGAGGCTTATTGATTCTGTGTTGTGGTCGTGACTTAGTATTATTGATGAACAGATGCCAGCTATCACATAAAAGATCAGTAGACCCGAATTATCACGCATAGATAGGCCTTCTATTAGAAAAAGTTATTAAATTGGCCACCATTTGTCTTCTCTTGATGAGTACAATTGCCAATTCAGGCATATTCTTGTATATTTCTGCTAACAGTTTCAGTAAGTTTCTAATCTCGGCACCACTACCGCGATTCCTTGCTAGATAACTGAATCAGCATTTATGGGTAATAAGAAGGATATTCAGATTAACTTTTGATAGAAACAGTGATATTTTGTCAAAATTTGACATAACTTACAAAAGTTCTACTGTCCCAAACGCAGACGAACCATTTCTTTTTTTTTGTTCATTAGTACCGAAGAATGTTCAACCTTAAACCATTTTTTTTTATGAATTACAGAAGTCTACATTATTTTATCATTAAATAAAGCATTTTTAGATCACCTGACCTTAGGTCATGGTGACCTATTGTGATCGTGTTTTGTCCTGCGTTGTACGTCCTGCATTAACTTTTTACATTTTCGACTTCTTCTTAAGAACCCTTGGATTTCAATCAAACTTGGCAGGAAGCATCCTTATGGGAAGGCGCTTCAGATTTGTACACGTCATGGAGTTACCTCCCCTTGGGACTCAATAAGTGGCCAAAAAGGGGCCAAAAAGGGTACATCTATGAAAATCTTCTTGTTTTGAACCGGCTGACAGATTAGATTCACATTTAGTATTTAGAGTCTTTAGGGCAAGGACTATCAAGCTTGCAAAAGAAAAAAAAATCTGTCAAGAAATTGCCGTGCAAGGGGGGAGGGGGCAAAGGTGGATGGGGTACATAAGCTTACATAGTGACAACTTTGAAAATCTTGTACTACCAAACCAAAAAACCTATAGCTCTGATATTTGGTATGTAGCATCATCTAGTGAATTTCAATCAAGATTGTATAAATCATGGCCCAAGAGACAGAATTAGCCCATTCCCTGACGACACAAGTTTCTCAATGGAATTATATATTGAAATTTGTAAAAAGTTTCTTCTCCCAAACTAAATGGCTTAGAACTTTGATATTTGGTATACATCATCAACTGGTGGACCTCTATGAAGATTGTAAAAATTATTGCCTCAGGATTAAAATTAGCCCATTCCATGATGTCACAAATTTAACATAGGCTAATATAGTGAAATTTGTAAAAATCTTCTTCTCCCAAACATGAGGGCTAAGAACTTTGATATTTGGTATACAGCATCCTCTTGTGGACCTCTATGAAGATTGTATGAATTATTGCCTCAGGATTAAATTTAGCCCATTCCCAGATGTCACAAATCTAACATAGGCTTCTACAGTGGAATTTGTAAATTCTTCTCCCAAACAGGAGGGCCTTGAACTTTGATATTTGGTTTACAGCATCAACTGGTGGACCTCTATCAAGATTGTAAAAATTATTGCCTCAGGATTAAAATTAGCCCATTCCATGATGTCACAAATTTAACATAGGCTAATATAGTGAAATTTGTAAAAATCTTCTTCTCCTAAACATGAGGGCTAAGAACTTTGATATTTGGTATACCGCATCCTCTTGTGGACCTCTATGAAGATTGTATGAATTATTGCCTCAGGATTTAATTTAGCCCATTCCCAGATGTCACAAATCTAACATAGGCTTCTACAGTGGAATTTGTAAATTCTTCTCCCAAACAGGAGGGCCTTGAACTTTGATATTTGGTTTACAGCATCAACTGGTGGACCTCTATCAAGATTGTAAAAATTATTGCCTCAGGATTAAAATTAGCCTATTCCCGGATGTCACTAATTTAACATAGGCTTATATAGTGAAATTTGTAAAAATCTTCTTCTCCCAAACAGGAGGGCCTAGAACTTTGATATTTGGTATACAGCATCTTCTTGTGGACCTCTATCAACATTGTATGAATTATGGCCCTAGGGTCATAATTAGCCCATTCCCAGCTGTCAGGAATTTTACATAGGGCTTATAATAGTGAATATTTAAAACTCTTCTTCTCCCAAACAGGAGGTCCTAGAGCTTTAATATTTTGTATGTAGCATCACCTGGTGGACCTCCATCAAGATTGTATAAATTATGGCCCCAGGGTCAGACATAGCCAGTTCCAAGATGTCACAAGTTTAACTTAGGCTTGTAGAGTGAAAACCTTTAAAAATCTTCTCCCAAACTAAAAGGCTTAGAGCTTTGATATTTAGTATGTAGCATAATCTGATGGACTTTTATTTGTTTTGTACTCTTTAGACTCAGGTGACTGATAAGGCCCTATTGGCCTCTTGTTTACAAGCTTTATTACTATTTCCTTTTCTCTTTTTTCTTTTTTCTCTAATCAAAGTACTGAAAACACTGATTAAATATGAGTAAAAATCAATGTAGGTGTATTACTTATCTACATTCTTTCAAGACAAAATTACAAATGAATGGCAATGTTTAAAGCCTGTTTAATATGCATATTATCTATTTAACAACATATAAGTTAAGAAAATAATAGTGTAGCTAAGAAATGTTCAAGTTTGGCACCAATTTTACTCCTTCTCAATTTGGCCACAACTTTACTCCATTTGGCCCCAACTTTTGTAATTTGGTGAAAGTGATGAAGACAACTTTTTTCAAGCCAGAGCTAACCCTGAATATAGACATTTTGCTGCGCTTTCTGCTGCCTTTTTTATATAGAAGTAACTTAAGCTAATATCATTGATTGATAAACACTTAAAATAATGATTCATTCTCCCTATATCAACCAATACCATTTTCATTGTGCTACAGAATGGTAACTATAGCTGGAAAAAGTATGGTTAGGAGGTTTTGGAAATCTTAGGATTTCCATCTAACTGATGTTGTTTTTTATTTCATTATTAGCTCTTCTGGCCAAAGGCCAATAGTACCATAGCAATGGCTTTTTCCAATCCAGCGTCCATCCGTCCGTTAACTTTTCTTGTTTACGCAATAGAGTCCAGTTTTCATCAGATTCTCTTCAAACTTTTTCCAAATGAATGTACCATCATAAGGTTGTTCCTTTTGAAATTGCGTCAGATCCGTCAAGAAACAGGAGGAAAGGGGCCTTATGAAATTTTGATTAAAAAATCTAATAAAATTCCTCGTTTACCCAATAGAGTTTACAGTTTTCATCGGGTTCTCTATAAACTTTCTCAGAATGATTGTACCATCAAAAGGATTGTTCTTTTCTAAAGTGGGTCAGATGTTTTAAGTATCATGGGAAAAGGGGCCTTCCAAAAATTTTAATGAAAAAATTCCAGTTAACACCCTTTTTCAACAAATTCTCTTTAAACTTTCACAGAATTATTATATCATTAGATAGATAGTTTCTTTTGAAAGTGGGTCTGATCAGTCAAGTATCAGGGGAAATGGGGTCTTATGAGAACTTAACCCTTGTCTTGCTGCATAAAATCCTATATGGAAATGAATTAAAATTAAAGGGCTGAGAGCACTGATAGTACTTGTTGTTTAATAATCAATATTTCTTTTAAAAAACAATTTTATAACTTCTCTGGGGGAAAATACAAGCAGGAGGTGTAGACCAAGATCAGGCTGCACTTATATGCAGGCTGATCTTTGTCTATACCTCCTGCCCAAACCGGAATATTCCGGCTTCAGCATGACGAGGGTTAATAAAAAAGTCTAAATCAATAATACAACGATGTCCCCAGATTTCACCAGATTCACTTAAAACTTTCACAGAATGAATGTACAATCATAGGGATTGTTCCTTACAAAATTAGGTCTGATCTGTCTAGAAACACAGGAAAAGGGTCAAATTTAATTTAAAAAAATCCTAATCAATGCTATGAAGGCCCCAGATTTCATCGGATTGTTTTCATACTCAAACAGAATGATTATTCTTTGTAAATATATAGTTCCCTTTGGAATTGGGTCAGATCCATCAAGTAACATTGGAAAACGGGCTGTATGAAAATTTAATTAAAAAAATTCTGTTAAGATAATGAAGTCACAGTTTTGATCAGACTTTTTTGAAACTTTCACAGAATAATTTTAATATCATAATGATCATTCTTTTCAAAACTTGGTTTGAACTGTCAAGAAACACAAGAAAGGGGGCCTCATGAAAAATTGTTTCTTTCCAAATTTGGCCTGATCTGTCGAGTGTCATGGAAAAAGGGGCCTAATGAAAATTTCTTCATTTATAATCCTTGTTACCAATTCCAGAGCTTTCATCAGATTTTCCTCAAGCTTTCACAGAACTATTGTACAATGATAATGATTGTTGATGTTGACATTAGACCTGATCCATCAAGTATCACAAGCAAAGGAGCCTTATGAAATTTGATTTTAAAATCCTTGTACCACAATAAAGTCCACAGTTTTCATCGTATTTTGTTCTACCTTTCACAGAATGTTTGTACTATCATTAGGATTGTTTCTTTCCAAATCAGGCCTGATCTGTTGAGTATCAGGGGAAAAGGGGCCCTATGAAAATTTCATTTATAATCCTTGTTACCTAGTCCAGAGCTTTCATCAGATTTTTTTAAACCACCTTGATGGCCAAGTGGTATAGGTGCTTGACTTGTGATCTAAAGGTCACAGATTCGAGTCCCACTGTCACCAGGGTGTGTTTATGGGCAAGACACTTAGTAGCCAGCCTCAGTCTACCAAGCTGTAAAATTGGGTAGCAGTGGGTCTGAGCCACTGCCTCTCTTTCAGGGACGTGAAAACATCTGGATTGTGATTGTTCGAGAGAGTCTCTATAAGTCTAAAGCTTTCGTCGCAATCAAACTAAAATAAATAAGTATAAACTAATATCACACTTGTTGTTGAAGGCAGCTAGGTTACCCTGAGTATAGTTGAGGACGCCTTTGAAGATCAATTTGTTTGTAATTATGACAAATATATGATTTATAGTTGACAGGAGTCCATTGTTGGCTATTGAGGGCAGCCAGGTTACCCTGAGTACAGTGCTGGACACTTATGAAGATCCACTGGTTTGTAGTTATGATAAAAATGGGTGGAAGAAATGCAACATGATCATCAATGATATAGGTAATGGCCAGATTTAAAGATTAACCCTTTCCTGTTTTTGGAAATTTTAGACTAGTCCAAATTGAAAGAGGTTGCAGACAACAATGAAAACTGGATGCCATTTGAAAAGAAACCATCCTATGTAGTAGAAAATATTGTGGAAAAAGGAGAAATTGCTTGTCACAAGCAATTTCTTCTTTTTCCACAATGTTTTCTTGAGTATAAAGTCACAGGAACGTAAAATCCCGTCTTTGAAAGGGAACGGGTTAAAGAACATACCTTTTTCAAAATGGTGCTTAAATTTCCTTGTATTGGTTTATAACATTGACAATTTATCTACATACATGTATGTATAATGAAATTTATATTGGTAGCGGGTCAAAGGGGCTTTTAAATTTCAGGCTTCGAGCTTTGCTAAATGGATAATCATTCATGTATATCCAATCAAACAGTTTATATTATTACAAAGAAAGCATGCTTTAGAGAGAATAAAATGAGTTGAAAAGCTTTATTTTGATTTGTCCTTTAAAAACTTTGACAAAAATCTCTATTATCAATTTGATATTTCTTTTTTTCCAAAAATATTAACGCCATTACAGCTCTACCCAAATTCTTATATGTTAAGAAAATAGCTTTGGAAAAAAAATGTCGGAAAACTTTAAAATGTTGTCTGCATAATCTTTCACTTTGGACCAGTCTAGATTTTTGTCATGTGTTAAGATCCCTCGTCGAGAACTAAATTACTGTGGAGGTGCATCGCCTGGTTTTAAACATTGGGACAGCAACCGGGGAGGGTGTGGGAGGGACGTCTACTCCTACATGGTGGAATTCTTTCAAATTTGACAGATGACTGGTGCCATTTCCAATGATTTTAACCCTTTCCTGGACAAACCCAGGTTTTTAAGTCACTGTGATTTTGTACTTGAGAAAACATTGTGGAAAAAGGAGAAATTGCTTGTAACAAGCAATTTCTCCTTTTCCCACAATAATTTGTACCACATAGGATGGTCAGATTTCAAATTGCATGCATTTTTCATTGTCGTCTGCAACCTCTTTGAAATTGGATCAGTCTAAAATTTCATAAAACAGGAAAGGGTTAAATATACATTCCACCTGATTTACGATAGTGCTGAAGAAGTCATCCTGTTTTCATGTACTTTCACTATCAAAAATATGATTGATTACAAGCATTTTCTTCTTTAACTCTGGTGTGTTTTGGCATGGTCATTTCATGTACTTTACGTACATACATTTTTCTACTGTACCAACTATACAGAAAAAGCAGCCTGTGAAACCTATTTTGAAACTTGGTAAAATGACGATATATATAAGATGAAATTTAGAAACATTGTTTGAAAAGTGAAATGCAAGAAAAAAAATTTTCACAATGTTTTATCTTTTTTGGTTAATTTGATATTATGTTTGAAAAAAAAATAAGAAATAGACCTCCATTTAACCAGCATTTCTTTATATCCAACCATTTTTAGTTCACCTGAGCACAAAGTGCTCTGGGGGAGCTATTGTGATCGGTAATCGTCCATCTGTCCGTCTGTCCGTCCGTCCGTTCACAATTACAAAAAAATCTTCTCCTCCTAAACTAACCATGGAATTTAAACAAAACTTCACAGAAATGATCCTTAGGTCATGCTCTTTCAAAATACTTCAAAGAATTGAAATCCATGAAGAACTCTGGTTGCCATGGCAAGGGAGTGAAATAACTTAAAAAATCTTCTCCTCCCAAACGGTAAGGCCTTGAGCTTAGATATTTGGTACAAATCATCATCTATTGACCCTCTTCCAAAATACTTCAATATTACCATATTCTGAAAATTAGCCCTTTTCTGTATGATCCCTGATTTTACATAGAAATAAAGAAAGAAATCTTTAAAAATCTTCTTCTCCAAAACCATTAGGTAGCCGCCGTCATAGCGCAGTTGGTAGCGCGTCGGACTATCAATCTAGAGGTCCCGGGTTCGATTCCCGACGGCGGCACTCATCCTTTCCGACTATTTGTCTCTCACCAATGGGTCGATAATCGTAGACCTATGTGGGATAGCAGCTGGAGGCTAGGAAAGGATGTAATGGTAGTACTGGTGTGAGAAATACCAGGATTCCATTGTTAGGTGCTCCAGCCGCCGCGATATAACTGAAAGATTGTTGAAAGCGGCGTAAAACTCCATTCAAACAAACCAAAACCATTAGGCCTAGAGCTCTGGTATTTATTATAAATCATCATCTATTGACCCTCTACCAAAATACTTCAAGGAATTACCATATTCTGAAAATTAGCCCTTTCCTTTGTGATCCCTGATTTTACATAGAAGTAAAGAAGGAAATCTTTAAAAATCTTCTTCTCCCAAACCATAAGGCCTAGAGCTTTGATGTTTGGTACAAATCATCATCTATTGACCCTTCTACAAAATACTTCAAAGAATTACCATATTATGAAAATTAGCCCTCTTCTGGGCAATCCCAGATTTTACATAGAATAAAAGAAGGATATCTTTAAAAATCTTCTTCTCCTAAACCATTAGGCCTAGAGCTTTTATACTTGGTATGTATTGATGTCTATACTTCAAAGCATTACCATATTCAGGAAATTAGTGCTATATGATGGGATCATCAATATACTAGGATTAAAAGAGAAATCCTTAAACATCTTCTCCAAAATAATTAGACAGAGGGCTTTGCTATTTTGTTTATATCATAAAGCCATGAACCATCATACTCAGGGGAGCGATTTAAGACCATCATGGTCCTCTTGTTCCATTTTTGTGCATGTGTGTGTGAAAGAAAGAAAACATTATTTCTTTGATGGCTATATCAATTCTCAGTTTGTAACTGGAAAGTATGTTGGTTATGCCACACTTCCATAATGTTATACAGTTGGGACACGTTCATACGGACATTGTTAAACCAAATTATTCCCAATCCGGAAATATTTTTATGGGAACAGATTTTTGTTCATAAATTGTACCTTATAATCCTTAGTTCTGCGTTCCAGAATCGGACAGAAATGATCAGGAGCAATATACTTATTAAAAATTTGAATAATTATGATTCAATTTTCCGGATCAAGCTTTAACCATCGGAACATATTGATTTGATCTGACCATTGACACATGCGAATAAACAAAGTGTTCCTCTGGTCAAAGGTGATAGCAGACAATTGCACCTTATACCTGGGACCAGTGTCAAGGTGACGATATGACAATTAATATTCTGTACAAGCGTGTCGATAGTCCTATTGTGCTGATCATTTAAATTTGACCTTCCATTGCATTTATCCTTTAATTAAAACCAGCACTTCCTCATGCCACACTACAACATGTCGCCACTTGTCTTCATCACGGCATTTTTTATGACTGACAATTATACAAAAAGACAAACAGTAAGGACAAAAAATGTATGCCAGATCTATTGATGCAGTGGCATCAAAGGTTTCAAATTACTAGACAGAAAAATTTAGACTGGTTCAAATTGAAAGGCAATAAAGGTTTTTGAAATTGTAGATTTGTTCAATTTTATGTAAAAGCAACAAGTAACTTCATTTTCCTAAATGTTTTCTTCCCCTGTTTACCCAGGTTCAGAAGATGCTGGTATCCACAACATTACCATATGTCCGTCCAAATCTGATGATGGTGGCTGTATACATGCACTGAAAGAGGTCATAGGTATAATCTTCTAATCTGTAGACAAACTTAACCCTTGTCATGCTGTATAAATTACCTTACTGAATTGCCGTTAAATCAAAGGGCTGAAAGCACTGATAGAACTTGTTGTTCAAAAATCAATATTTCTTTTAGAAATCAATTTCATAAATGATTCTGGCAGGAAAATTACAAGCAGGAGGTGTAGACTAAGATCAGACTGCACTTATGTGCAGGCTGATCTTGGTCTACATCTCCTGCCAAAACCGGAATATTCCGGGGTCAGCATGACAAGGGTTAAAATTAACTACTGTATTTCCTGTACTATCAATCCTCGGTCATGAGTTCAAGCTTTGACCTAGCTGATACACACTATTAGTTGACTATATTTATATCTCTGCTTCAAAGAAGAGGGGGTATGATGGTTTACCCTTGTCTGTCCTTCTGTATGTAACTGATATTTGTCATTGCTTTTTTCTCTGCAACTTTTCATAGCATTGTCTTGAAATTTGGTGTGGAGGTTCATCTAATGATCCTAAATGGCACTTACTGAATTTAGATCAGTACATTTCAACTTGTTGTTTTATTAGGTCTACTGGCTGAAGGCCACTAGAGCTATAGCGATGGCTTTTTCCCGTCCGTCCGTTACACTTTTCCTTGTTTACGGGATGGTCCAGTTTTCATCGGATTCCCTTCAAACTTTCACAGAATGATTGTACCATCATAAGGATCGTTCTGTCAAGAAACATGGGAAAAGGGGCCTTATGAAAATTTAATTTAAAAATCCTCGTTAACACTCTAGAGTCCACAGTTTTCATCAGATTCAATTCAAACTTTCACAGAATGATTGTACCAACAAAAGGATCGTTCCTTTCGAAATTTGGTATGATCTGTCAAGAAACATGGGAAAAAGGGGCCTTATGAAAATTTAATTAAAAATTCAATTAAAAATCCTCTTTAACACTCTAGAGTCCACAGTTTTCATCGGGTTCAATTCAAACTTTCACAGAATGATTGTACCAACAAAAGGATTGTTCATTACGAAGTTTGGTCTGATATGTCAAGAAACACGGGAAAAGGGGCCTTAGGAAAGTTTAATCGAAAAATCTTTTAAGAAATCCTATCCTCGTTAACACTCTGGAGTCAACAGTTTTCATCGGATTCCCTTCAAACTTTCACAGAATGATTGTACAATCATAAGGATTGTTCCTTTCGAAATAGGGTATGATCCGTCAAGAAACACAGTAAAAAGGGGCCTTATGAAAATTTTAATAAAATCCTCATTAATAATCTAGAGCCAACAATTTTCAACGGATTCTCATCAAACTTTCACAGAATGATTGTACCATCATTAGGATTGTATCTTTTGGAATCGGTTATGATTCCTCAAGAAACATAGGAAAAGGGGCCATATTTAAATTTAATTCAAAGATCTTTGTTAACACTCTAGAGTCCTCAGTTTTCATCTGATTGACTTCAAACTTTCACAGAATGATTGTACCATCATAAGAATTGTTCCTTTCAAAATTTGGTATGATCAGTGAAGGACCATCAGGGTTCATACAGTTCTAGAAAAGTCATGGAAAACAGGTGCTGTCTGGAAAAATCATGGAATTTTAATAAAATTGGTTTTATCATGGAAAAATCAGGGAATTTTGTCCAAAATTATGCAAAATATGAAAACTATCATGGAATTCTTATAAGACAATGTAGAATTAAAAAAATGAAATGAAAAGTGTTTTAAAAAGAAGCATTTTGCCTTAAGTACTGGCGATAATCACTCTTGGAACAAAAAGTCTTGTAGAAATAGTCCATATTGATTTCTCAAAAGGTTTAAATACTTTAATGGTTATGCTTTAGTCTACTGGAATAGCCTTTCCTAATCATGGAAAAATCATGGAAATATCATGGAATTTTGTTGAAGAAGGTTTGTATGAACCCTGACCATGGGGAAAAGGGGCCCGATAAAAATTGGATTGAAAAAGTCCTCGTAAACACAATAGAGTCCATAGTTTTCAACAAATTCTCTTCAAACATTCACAGAATGATTATTACATTAAATGGATTGTTCCTTTCGGAAGTAGGTTTGATCCATCAAGTTTCATGGGAAAAGGGGCCCTTTGAAAATTTAATAAAAAAATCTTAGTTAACACATCATGGCCCTAGATTTCACCTGATCGACTTCAAACTTTCACATAATGATTGTACTATCATAAGGATTGTTCCTTTCAAATTGGGTCTGATCCATTGAGAAACATAGGAAAAGGGGCCTTAGGAAAATTCAATTGAAAAAATCTTAATTAATTAAAGTCCACAGATGAGATGGGGTTGTCTTTATACTCAAACAGAATAATTATACTTTTGTAAGAAGAGTTCCCTTTGGAGTTGGTTCAGATCCATCAAGTAACATAGGAAAATGGGCTATATGAAAATTCATTTAATAAAACCCTGTAAACACAATGAAGCCCACAGCTTTGAGTTTGAACTGTCAAGAAACACAGGAAAAGGGGCCTTATGAAAATTTCATTTATAAATCCTTTTTACCAAGTCCAGAGCTTTCATCAGATTTTCTTCAAACATTCACATTGTACAATAATAATGATTGTTGATGTTTGCATTAAACCTGATCCGTCAAGTATCACAGGAAAAGGAGCATTATGAAATTTAATTTTAAAATCCTTGTACCACAATAAAGTCAACAGTTTTCATCAGTTTCTGTTTAAACTTTCACAGAAAGATTATTCCATCATGAGGATTCTTTCTTTTCAAATTAGGCGTGATCTGTCTAGTATCATGGGAAAATGGGCCTTTTGAGAATTTTATCTATAATCCTTGTAACCAAGTCCAGAGCTTTCATTGGATTTCTTCAAACCTTCAAAGAATCATTGTACAATGATCATGATTGTTGATGCTGACATGAGACCTGATCCTTCAAGTATCACAGGAAAAGGAGCCTTATAAAAATTTTATTTTAAAATTTTTACACCAAGATAAAGTCTGCAGTTTTCATCAGATTCTGTTCAAACTTTCACAGAATGTTTGTACCATCATTAGGATTGTTTCTTTCAAAATTGGGCCTGATCTGTCTAGTATCATAGGAAAAGGGGCTATATGAAAAATTATTACCAAATCCTCATAAACACAACAATGTCCTCAGTCTTTATCAGAATCTCTTCAAACTTTAATAGAATGATTGTACCATCATTTGGATTGTTCCTTTGTAAATTAGGTCTGATGGATTAAGTGACAAGAAAAGGGACCTTATAAAAATTTTATTACAAAACATTATTACAATAAAGACTTGTCTTTATCATTTTCTTTAAACTATCATTAGGATTGTTCCTTTGTACATTGGGTCTGATTTGTTATGTTTCACGGAAAAAAGGGCCTTATGAAAATTTTGTTACAAAATTCTTGACACAATTTAGTCCACTGTTTTCATTGATTCTCTTTAACTTCTAAAGAATGATTGTACCTTCATTAGAATTATCCCTTTTGAAATTTGGTTTGTTCTGTAAAGTATCATGAGAAAAGGGGCCCTATGAAGATTTCACTATAAACTCATTAACACACTAAATGCCACAGATTACGCAGATTGATTGTACCATCATTCCAATTGTTGATTTTGACAGTGGATCTGATTATGGCAAGTGTCACATAAAAAGGGGCCTTATGAAAAACTTTCTTGAATATTCTGGTTAACACAATGATGTCCCTTGATTTCACCGGATTCACTTAAAAATTTCACAGAATGATTGTACAATCACTTAAAGGGTTCTTTTCAGAACTGGGTACAATCCATCAAGTATCATGTAAAAAGGGGCCATATGTTTGGTTTTTTTTTTAAATATTCTAGTAAACATAATGAAGTCCCAATATTTCATTGAATTCACTTTTAACTTTCACAGAATGATAAAACCAACAGTAAAATATCACGGGAAAAAGGGCCTTATGAGAACTTGATTTTAATATCTTTGTTAACACAATTAAGTCAACAGTTTTATCAGATTCTCTTCAAAGATGCATGGAATAATTGTGGCATTCGAAACACAGGAAAAGGGGCCTTACAGATTATCATTCAAAACATTCTTGTGTATGTGATGAAGATCATTATCAAATTGTCTTTTAAATTTCCCAGGACGGTTGTAAGGAAAGTTCCTTTTGGAATGAAATTGATCCATCAGAAAACACAGGAAAAGGAGCCTTATTGATTTTCATTCAAAACAATCCTGTTTATGTGATAAAGTCCGCAATTATTGTCAGATTCTGATGAAAATTTCACAGAATTATTGTAGGCTCATAAGGTAACTTTCTTTTGGAAATGGAGTGGATCCGTCATGAAACACGGGAAAAGGGGCCTTGAGGATTGTTGCTTAAAATAATAAAGGGGATAAAGCCCCTTTTTTTTCTTTATGCATTCTTCTTGAGTAATTAACTTCCTTAAATATCAGATTTCTTTAACGGAAAACTTGATAACCAGTAGAGCGTCTCAGGCCCTCATGGGCCTCTTGTTACTTCATTTATATTCCGATATTGACTAGTATATAGTGGTATATTTTTGTCATACTTTTCTCTGCAACTATTCATAGTATCAACTTGAAATTTGGTGTGGAGGTAAATTTATTGGTCATATATGGTGCGTACCTAATTAGGTCTGCAGGCTAACTACTTCCTGTTTTACGACTTAATTACGAGATTAATGGTATAGTTGTATATTTTTGTCACACTTATATCAGCAAGAATTCATAACATGGACTTAATGTGAAGGTTCATCCTGATATAGTGGTATATTTTTGTCAAATTTTTCTCTGCAACCATTCTTAGCATTGACTTGAAACTTAGTGGGAAGGTTCAATTTGGGGTCCTACATGGTGCTTACCAAATTAAGTCCACAAGTTAACTACTTCCTGTTTTAAAACTTTTTTGTATTTGGACATTGCTGGCATAGTGGTATATATTCATTGCATTTTTAGGTCACCTGACCGAATGGTCATGGTGACCTATTGCAATCATCGTTTGTCCGTCGTCGTGCGTCGTCCGCCGTGCGTCGTCCGTTAACTTTTAAACATTTTCATCTTCTTCTCAAGAACTACTGGGCGGATTTCAACCAAACTTAGTAGAAAGCATCATTGGGGGATGCCAATTCAAGTTTGTGAAAATAGGGGTTCTGGGGGTCAAAGGGGCCCAAATAGGGGGCAAAAAGGGGTAATTTTTGGAACTTCTTTAAAAATCTTCTTCTAATAAACTGTTAATGCCAGAGCTTAAATATTCTGTGTGCATGACAACTAGGACAGGTATATTATAAATTGTGAAATTCATGTCCCTGGGGTCATTTATGGGGCCACACTCAGAGGTCAAAGTTCATCATGTTAAAAAATTCACATTTTCATCTTCTTCTGATGAAGTAATAAGCCAATTTCAAACTAACTTGGTGAAAAGCATCATTGGGTACTAATTATACAGATTTGTGAAAATTAAAAGGCTGGAGGTACAGTTATTATTATTTTACAAATTCCTCAGGGAATGAATAACACTATGAAAAATAATCACTCAGTGTCTCAATATTTCGGCTTTGTGCCTTTTTCGTTTTGTTTGTTTGAATGGGGTTTAACGCCGCTTTTAACAATCTTTCAGCTATATCGCGGCGGCTGGAGCACCTAACAATGGATTCCTGGTATTTCTCGCACCAGTACTACCACTACACCCTTTCCTAGCCTCCAGCTGCTATTCCACATAGGCTTACGATTATCTGCCAATTGGTGGTAGACAAATGTCGGAAAGAGTATTGCCGCCGTCGGGGATCGTGTGCCTTTTTCGTACAATATGGCGACGTTATACATTTTT
Organism: Fragum fragum; assembly: GCA_946902895.1. Classification (NCBI taxonomy): domain Eukaryota; kingdom Metazoa; phylum Mollusca; class Bivalvia; order Cardiida; family Cardiidae; genus Fragum; species Fragum fragum. The sequence continues at coordinate 40,938,811 of OX336372.1, forward strand.
TAAAATGCTGTGATAGATTTAATGATTCAGAACTCTTGAAAAAAATATTGAGACTCTGAGTGATTAATTCTCATAGTACACTTAAAGTTAATTCTTGTTTACTCGATAAAGTCCGCATTTTTGGCCCAATTCTTTTAAAATTTTCTCAGAGTTTCTCTGACAAGAAGGCAAGAAGGCTAACCAAAATGAACAAATTCCATCAAGCAGTAATGGAAATGGAACCATATTGCATATTTCTCTTGTTTACACAATAAAGTCCACATTTTCAGCTACACTAACCAAAGGCAAGCGGGGCTAATGTCATGGTCCAGTGTCCGTTGTGCATCTGTGCATGCGTAAACTTTTCTTTAAACAACTATATCTTGAAAAATACTGGGCCAATTTTTAACCAAACTTAACAGGGGTGTTCCTTGCACAATCCTCTTCCAAACTGCAAAAAATAATTTTGTTCCATGAACTCTGGTTGCCATGGAAACAAAATTAATTTCTAACAGAAATTTTGATTGCAAAATTCTTTAAAACTACTAGGTAGATTCTAATCAAATTACACATGAATGTTCCTTTGGTGGACCTTTTTCTAATTCTTTCTAACAAAATCACTTGTCTTGATCCTCTTTTACTCAGGTGACCGTTAAGGCCCACTGGGCCTCTTGTTATCAGCAACCACTCATAACATTGACTTGAAACTTGATGTTGAGGTTCAGCTATGGCCCTCAATTGTGCTTACAAAATTAAGGTCCATAATTTATCCACCTCCTAATTTTCAGACATTGCCTAGGATAGTTGTTTGTTTTTGTTGCATTTTTCTCTGCAACTACTCATAATACTGACTTGAAATTAGGTGTGAAGGTTCAGGTAGGGGTCCTATATGGAGCATAGCTAACTTATGTCTGCAAGTAAACTACCGGTACTTCGTGTTCTGTGACTTCGTTTATTCTTGGACAATGCCTCATATAGTTGTATATTTTTATCATATTTTTCTCAGCAACTATCAAAATTATTGACTTTAAACCTTTTTATGAATGCTCCTTTTTCATGAGAGGCATAAAAATGTCTTCATTTTCCACAATGTTTTCAACCTAGAAAAATGAAAATATCTAAAATTTATTAAACTTTAAATTGTCATCTGCAACTCTTTTTAATTTGGACCATTCTAAAATTTTGTTGTCTTTAAATGAGTTAACCCTTTCCTGTACAAACCCAGTACTTTACGTCACTGTGATTTTATACTTAAGAAAACATTGTGGAAAAAGAATAAATTGCTTTTAACAAGCAACTTCTCCTTTAACGGCAATATTTTCTATCACATTGGATGGCAAGATTTCAAACTGCATCCAATTTTCATTGTTGCCTGTAATCTTGTTCAATTTGGACCAGTCTAAAATTTCAAAAAACAGGAAAGGAAACAAATGAAATTGTTTCTACAGTCATACGGAAGAACTCTTTTCAACCCTTTCCTGTACAAACCTGGGATTTTACCTCACTATAATATTATACTTGAGAAAATATTGTGAAAAGATGAAATTGCTTGTAACAAGCAATTTTTTCTTTTTCCACAATATTTTCTACTACATAGGATGATTCCATTTCAAATTGCATTCAATTTTCATTGTTGTCTGCAACCTCTTTCACTATGGACCAGTCTAAAATTTTCAAAAAAAAACAAAACAGGAAAGGATTAGTATTGTGACATTCTAACAAATATCAAGGGAAAAGGTGCCTAATTTGGCTCAATCTTTCTCAAACTTGCTGAAAATGTTTGTATAGTTGTAAGGAAGATCATTATCCAAACAATTTCACCAGGAAAGGGGCACTATTGACCATTACCTTGTTACCTATTTTGAGATCATAAGTTTTGGCTTAATCTTTCTCAAACTTGCTGAAAATGTTTGCATGGTCATAAAAAAATTGAATATGGAGATATTCTGACCACTATCACTGGAAAAGGGGCCCTGTTGACAATTACCTTGTTACCATTTTTTTGCTTAACTCAGTCCCACATGATAAAATTTCAGACTAGTCCAAATTCAAAGAATCTGCAGACGACAATTTTAAGTTGATGAAATCTTCAAAATATTTGTCTTTTAGGGTAGAAAACGTTGTGGATAATGAAGAAATTGCTTGAAACAAGCAATTTCTTCATTCTCCACAATGTTTTCCAAGGCTATCATATTTAGAAGCATCATTGTGTGGCGATGGGTTAATCTGTCTCAAACTCTTCCAGAATATTTTTATGTTTGTATGGTCAAGAAGAGGATCCATATTGAATTTGGTGTCATCTAACCTATATCATGGGAAAAGGGATCTTATTGACAATGACTTTGTTAACTCTCTAGAGATTACATTTTTTGCTCAATTTTTCTCAAACCTGATGGAAATGTTTGTAATGTTAGGCAGAATTCTATTTGATATGGTGTTATTGTGGTAAATATCACTGGTAAAGGGGTAAATATTATCTCTCTAGAGGTCACAATATCAGCTCAATCTTTCTTAACCAAATGACAAAATTATAGACTGGGCCGAATTGAAGGAAGTTGCAAACAACGATTTTCAGTTGATTAGATTTTAGAAAAAAAGGGGCCCTATTGACAATCACCTTGTTACTATTCCAGAGGTAACAACTGTTTTGGCTTAACCCATTCCCACATGATAAAATTTTAGACCAGTCCAAATTCAAAGAATCTGCAGACGACAATTTTAAGTTGATGAAATCTTCAAAATATTTGTCTTTTAGGATAGAAAACATTGTGGATAATGAAGAATTTACTTGTAAAAAGCATTTTCTTCATTTTCAATAATGTTTTCCAAATCTTTGTTTCTTGGGGGCGTCAAAAGGGTCTTTGGATTGGAAGGGATTAAACTTTTTAAGCTTATATTGTCGGAAAAAAGAACCCCAGTGAATATTGTGGTATTAGCTGTTATTTCCAGTAAAACCAAACATTGTACTAGTTTTCTGATCATCCAATCACATAATTTTTCAAGATGATTGAATTTTTAATTTTTTAAATTTTTTGGATAGAAAAACATTGTGGGTAATGAAGAAATTGCTTCTAACAAGCAATTTCTTCATTTCCCACAATGTTTTCCAAAGCTTTTTTCTTGAGGGGCGTAAAAAGGAGGGCTAGTGTTGGAATGGATTCATTGATGTTGGCTTTTAAAACATTATGGCCAGACACATAGTACAACTAGAGGAGCTGGAAAGCTTACATTATTCCAATAACCTAAATTAACTGAACAACCCATTTCAACATCCTAAAATGGCAAACCTTTAGATTTTATTAAAATGTCTTATTGTTATCAAATTTGAGTTGCACATTAGACTCCCAATCTTCAATCATTTGGTGTCATGGGTTCGATCCCCGGCGGCGGCACATATCCTTTCCAACATTTGTTTCTCTCCAGTGGGTGGATAATCATACACCTAAGTGGGATAGCAGCTGGAGGCTAAGAAAGGATGTAATGCTAGTATTTGAACAAGATATACGAGAAATCCATTGTTAGGTGCTCCAGCCACGGCGATATGATTGTTAAGAGCGGTGTTAAACCCCTTTCAAACAAACAAGCAAACAAATTCAGGTGAGCAATCTAGGGCCATCTTGATAAAATTTCGTTTACTAAATAAGTTGACTGTCTGCTCCTTCTTTGAATTTGGCCTAGTCTGGTAATGGATAACTGGTAAATCGACTTGTAAGTAAACAATTGGTTGGAACACATGATAACATCCCTTAATTGTTAGGCTGAACTCGGAATAAATATGAGCGCATGCGTGACATTTCCAACCATTACATTGCGCCAAGTAAAGACTCAGATCAGCCTGTGCATCCACTGACCCAAAGCTTCTTTAAACAATCAGCAAATATTTCAATTGCCGGGAATGGCTGTCCAGGGTGCTCAATGTGTGCTTGTCATGCACATACGAAATGGTTGGAAATGTTACGCATAGGCTCATATGTAAACCCATTCCAACCCAATTATGCTTTTGGATGCCCCTCAAGAAAAACAACTAGTAACCATAAACTTAAAATTTTTATTCAACTAATAATAGGTTTGCCAATTCCCATACAATGACACTTTCTTATGCCCCTTAAGGAAAACGCTTAAGAAAGCATCATGGAAAATGAAGAAATTGCATGTTACAAGCAATTTCTTTATTATTCACAATGTGTTTCTACCCAAAAAGGAGAAGAATTCTAAAATTTTATCAGATGAAAATTATTGTGTGGAACCTTTTTCAATTTGGACCAGTCTAAGTATGGGTTAAGCAAGGATAACAACAATCATGGTCTTCATTGCATTTCAGTATATAAGTGTACTTACAATAAGAATTTCCAAGTGTTAGCCATCAATATTACTGACACTAATGGCAGAGTTAAACTCAGTTGTACAGATGGCTGCTCTAACGTAGCACCAGATGATAGAGTTAATGGTAGTGCTTCCACAGTCCTCACTTGGCAGAATGTCACAGGATCTCCAATCATTCAGGGAATTTACAACGGCTCAATAGTATTGGAGACAAATTGCACTACCCCGGGTAAAGGTAAGGCAGGGCAGTGTTCGTTAGATATTGAAACTAGGTATACATGGCTTTAGGCTACTCTTAGATAAATTATAGTCCATTTGCATGAAACAAACCATTTGTCCATAATCTTTAACCCATTCCAACATGACAAAATTTTAGAGTGGCCCAAACCAAAAGAAGTTGCAGACAACAATTTCATGTTGATTGAATTTGATTTTTTTTTAGCTCTGCTGTTTTCGGAGAAAACCCGAGGATTATGATAGCCTTGGTGTTGTCGTCATGCAAAAACTTTGACATTTTGGGATATCTCTTGTTCTACTAAAGGCATTTACTTGAAACTTGACACACTTGTTCGTTATCAAAAGAGCAACTTATACTATCAAGGGGGATAACGCTATATGCATTTTGTCCACTATCCAGCACCCAACAGCCTAGCTCCACAATGTTTTCTAAAGCTTTTTTCTCAGGTGCCTAAAAAGGCGGAATTGTGTGGGGATGGGTTAAGATGAATAACAAGAATAGGTTGGTTTCTGCTAACCTGTAGTTACATTGAAAACCACAGATAGCTGTCCACACCCCACTGACCTCCGACATTGCAAATATACTGAGGCATTACCCCATAGACAGCAAAATATTAGACTTGTCCAAATTGAAAGGAGTTGTAGTCAACCATTTAAGGTTTATGAAGTTTTGGATTTTCTTTACCTTTCAGGTAGAATGCAATGTGAATAATGAAGAAATTGCTTGTTACAGACAATTTCTTTCTTTTTCCACAATATTTTCCAACACTTTTCTTCTAAGGGATGTCTAAAAGTGTCATTGAGTGGGAATGGGGTGTAAACGACAGTTTTTTATGAAATGTTGTTGTGGACATAAAATATTCAAAAGGTCATAACTACAGCTTGATTCATTCATATATGCAAGAAATACTCTTTAACTCTGACATTTAAGTTTAAATGGTTTGACAACTTAAATACTGTAAATACGGCTTATCCAAGCTGTAGTTAACCCATTATCAGACTGCAAAATTTAAGACTGGTCTTAATTGAAAGGAGTTGCATATCACAATTTAAAACTCATGACATTTTAGATTTTTTACAACTTTCTGCATAGATAACATTGTGTAAAATGAACAATTCTAGACATTGTTTTCCCAGTTGTTTTGTCTTGAGGGGCTTCAAAAGGCATCACTGTGTGGGAATTGGTTAAGACATTTAGGTTGCCAACCAACCAATTTTTTTTCTTTTTTGTTACATGCTTTTGCAAAATAACTATGATTTTACACTTGGGAAAACATTGTGGAAAATGAAGAAATTGCTTGTAACAAGCAATTTCTCTTTTATCCACAAATATTTTCTACCACATAGGATGGTTTCATTTCAAATGGTGTCCAGTTTTCATTGTCGTCTGCAACCTTTCTCAATTTGGACCAGTCTTAAATTTCCAAAAACGGGAAAGGGTTAAATATCTGAGTCAAGCTTCCTGTTAGAGTCAATCAGTGTATCCAGCTGTTAGTACACCCATCCCCACACAATGACACTCTTGGAAGCCTGTCATGAAAAACAATTTGGAAAACATTGTGTAAAATGAAGAAACTGTTTGCGACAAGTAATTTCTTCATTTCAAACAATGTTTTCTACCCTGAAAAAATCTAAAATTTCACGATCTTTCAATTGTCATCTGCATCTCCTTTCAAATTGTACCGGCCAAAAACCTTGACGTCGATTAATTGGTTAATTAGCTCTGGTTAACAATTTATGTATAAAAACTGGTATTTAGCTCACCTGAGAATGAAGTGCTCATGGTGAGGCATTTTGATCACCGTCTGTCAGGTGTTCATCATACATCAACAACTTTAAAACGCAATCTCCTGCCAAACAACTGAGCCAATTTCAACCTAATTTGGCAGAAATATCCTTAGGTTGTGCCATTCAGAAATTGCTAAAAGAATTGAAATCTAATGTAAACTCTGGTTGCCATAGCAACAAAACTGAAATTTAAAAAAGAAATCTTTAAAAATTATGTCCTCCTGACCTTGAAGGCATAGAGCCTTGATACTTTGCATGAAGCATCAGTACATTGACCTCTTTCAGAATTGCTAAATTATCAACCTTGGGTCCCCTGCGGCTCAGGCTTATATAGAAATAAGGAAAGGATTTTTAAAACGACATCTCCCACCAAACTACTGGGCCAAATTCAACCAATTTTGGCAGAAATGTTCCTTAGGAAGTCCCCTTTGAATTTGCCAAAAGAATTAAAATCCGTTGAAAACTCTAGTTGCCATAGAACAAAACTGAAATTTGGAAAAAATCTTAAAAAATTATCTCCTCTTTACCCAGAAGGAGTAGAGCCTTGATATTTTGGATGAACCATCAGTACATTGACCTCCTTCGGAATCACAAAAATCATATCCATTTGGTCCCTAGGTTTGGACCCCGAGGGGCTGATATAGAAATGAAGAAGAATTTTAAATCAACATTTCCTCCCAAATCACTTGTCAAATTCCAACCAAAGAATTGAAATCTGTTGAAAGCTCTGGTTGCGATGACAACAAGAGTCAAATTTAGAAAAAAATCATCTCCTCCAGACCCATAAGTAGTAGAATCTTGATATATTGCACTAAGCATCAGTACATTGACCTCTGAAAATTGTTAAAATTTCTTAGCCCTAGGGTGATGGGGCCTAAAAGATATAAAGAAGCCAACTCTTCCAAAACTATGTTGCCAATTTCAACCAAATTTGGCAGAAATGTCCCCAAGGTTGCCCACTTTAAATAATTACTAAAAGGTTTGTTGAACGCATTGGTTGCCATGGTAACATAGGTTGGTTTTAGTCCAGCCCGCTTGCGGTGTGCGAGACATAGTTGTTACTATGACAAGTCGGTGTATGTGCGTTAGTGCGATAGTTAGTCTGTTAGTCTATGCTTCCGAATTTGTCCGGACAATATTCTTCATCATGAGTAGATGTGCCATTTGAAAGATTTTTTGGATAGCTTCAAGTTCAAGGTCACGTGTCAAGGTCAAACACTAAAATTGTGTTTGTCCGGAGCATTTCTCCTACAATTATTGATGGATTTCAAAATTAATTGGCACTATTGTTCTCCATCATGAGTGGATGTGCCATTTGAAAGAATTTTTTGGATAGCTTCAAGTTCAAGGTCAAAGCTCAAGGTCAAACACTAAAATTATGCTTATCTGGAGCATGATACCTACAAAAGTTTGCGGGCTCGACAGCAGTTGTCCTGGGACAACCATCTAGTTAGTTATCTCCAGACCCAGTTAGTATTAAAAAAAAAGCCTTATCTCAAGTGAGAGCCAGGGCCGCTGGCCCTCTTGTTATGACTATGGGGTGATTCATTTACATAGTATGACGAGAAAAAAAATTAGCTTGCAACTAACAACTGCTCCCTTCTCCACAAGATTCTTGTACATATAGTTCTAAGATATGTGTGGTAACCAAAGATTTTCAGGTAAGGGTAAACAAATATGCTAATAACCATTAAACCATTCCCTCAAATCCAGTTTTTTTTACACCCCTAAAAAACAGCTTTCGAAAACTTTCTGTAAAATGAAAAAAATTGTTTGTTACACACAATTTCTCCGTTATCCACAATGTTTTCTACACCAAAAGGCATAGATGTTTAAAATTAATCAGCTCTTAAAAGTGGTCTGCAATTTTTTTATGAATTTGGATCAATTTAAAATGCTGTTGTCTGATAATGGCAAGTCCACTAACACATTTTTATGGGATAGAAAACATGTGGACAAGGAAGAAATTGCTTGTAACAAGCAATTTTCTTATTATCTGTAATGTTTTCCAAAGTCTATTTTCTTTGAAATATATGTTTTCAGAAGAAATGGATCCCCCATCCAAGATGAGCACTGGAGAGATTGTTGGTATAGTCATTGGTATCGTCACAGCATTTGTTGTTGCTTTCCTAGTTGTTTGTTATAGGAAAAAAACCCATACTTTTCTTAGAGAACTGCTTCCATGTACCAGTAAAGATAAGCATGGTAAGTATTATGTCTTATGTCTTGTAATCACCAGATTTGAGCAGAGAACTAGGTTAGAGGGATGGAATTTCAATCTGAAATCATTCTTTCTCGACAAACCCTGTGTTGTGTGTTAACGTTTGAATAAGACGATTCCAAATAGTACCCACAACATAGGGTTTACATCTGAATTGTTGAAATATTCAAATCTTAAATCCAAGTTATCTACATCACATTTTGGCTGGTAAACGGTCAAAGTCTGTCATCATGTTAGTCTGGTCAGTTTTAAAGTTGGTATTTTAGGGACAAACTCTAACTTACATTTTTAAAGTTATTTAGGTAAAAGCGGTTCTGCAAATCCACTCTCAGATATGAAATCCATACTTTTAACCCGCTCCCACACAATGACGCTTTTTGACGCCTCTCAACAATAGGGAAAAACTGTGTAAAATGAAGGAATGGCTTGCAACAAGCAATGTTTTCCATCCAGAAAACTGAAAAAAATCTAAAAGAACATACACTTAAAATTGTCGTCTCCCAATCCTTTCAATTTGGACCAGTCTAAAATTTTGTCTACTGGTAAATCCTTTCAATTTTGTCGTCTAGTAATGTGCTAAGGGAGTACAATGTATTTGATAAAAATATATCTCCTTTTAACCCTTTACACTACTGATACAATACTGATTTTCTCTACTTGTCCATGGACAAGTAAAAATGAGATTTTCTACTTGTCCAGGATTGAAATGGACCTGCCTGTGAAAAGATGAAGAACAGATAAATTTGAGAAAACATTATTTTTAAAGAAGAAAATGCTGGAACTCAGCATTTTCTTCTTTAAAAACAATATTTTCTAGCCTTAGATACAAACATTACACTCATAAATCTCTTCTATCTATTTAGTACTATTCCAAGATTTGCCCTAATATTTACTTGTCCACAGACAAGTAGCTCGAAAAATGTACTTGCCCGCAGGTAGAAAAGTACGTGTCAGACAAGTTGGGCATTGGAATTCCACACCCCTGTACACCACTATTGAGAAGAACTTATGAAAACACTGTGGAAAATGAAGAAATTAATTATAACAAGCAATTTCTTCATTTCCCTCAATGTTTTCATCCTTAACCCATTACCAGATGGCAACATGTTAGACTGGTCCAAATTGAAAGGACTTGCAGATGACAATTTAAAGTTTGTTATTTTAGATTCTTTCACCTTACTTGGAAGAAAACATTGAAAAAATGTTCAGCTGGTAAAAGGTCATTGTTACAAGCAATTTCTTCATTTTACACAATGTTTTCTTAGTTGTTTTTCTTGAAGGCGTCAAAAAGCATCATTGAGTGGGAATGGATTTGAAGACAAAGATTTTTAAATATTTCATCAGGTTGAAGATATCATCTGCAATTTCTTTGAAATTGGACAAGTCCAACATTCTCTTGAGATGGAATGTGCTTATAATAAAGCTCCTGAACCTGAGTGTGACATTTGTATGGATTGTTCTTGTTAATCAATTCCAACTCATTTAAAACTTTTTGATACCACTCAGAAAAAAAAAATCAGTGGAAAATGAAGAAATAAGCAATGTCTTCTTATCCACAGTGTTTTCTACTGTAAAAGAATTTCACCAACTTAAAGCTGTCATCTTTCAATCTTGACCAGTCTAAAATTTGTTCTCTGGTAATGTCTTAAGATAAAATCGGTAGATGAATCAAATCATACATTCAGGGCAGAAGGGAACATTGGACTCCAGAGTCACTTACGTGACTCATTTTTGGGGTTTATTCATAAACTTTTTAGTCCATCTGAGTACAAAGTGCTCAAGGTGAGCTATTGTGATTGCTTTCTGTTTGTTGTATGTCCTGTGTCAAGAATTTCTTTAAATGAACTGATTGGCCAATTTCAAACAAATTAGGCAGAAACTTTCCTGAAGTGGCCCTCTTTTTTAAAAGAATTGAAATCAGTTGAAAACTCTGTTTGCCATGGCAATGTAAGTAAAAATTTTAAAAAAATGAAAAAAAAAAAAAAAAAAAAAAAAAAATCCTCCTTCTTACTAAGATGTGTAAGATTTTGTATATTGCATGAAACATTAGTACATTGATCTCTGTTCAAATTGCTGAAATCATTACCCTTTGTTCCCAGGGGCAGAGCCCAAAATGGAAGGTGAATGTATAAAGATAAAAAGGAGTTTTTGGATGACATCTCCTCAAAAACCTTTGATCCAGTTTGAAATAAAATTGTCAGCAATGTTCCTTATGTGATCCTTTCTCAAAGAAAAGGCCATAGGAATTGAAATCCACTGTAAACCTGCTGCTATGGCATCAAAAGTTAAATTTGTATTTTGCACACACACATACACACGCACCCACGCATGTGTACGTGCATATGTACATGTGTATGTTTGTGTGAAATTGCTTGTTCAAAATTTGCTATTCTTGACCTGTAGAATTATGCAAATAGTACATTGATGAAAAGATCTTCAGTCTTTCCATTTGTCTTTGCATTTTCCGTCGGTTTACCCTGATATCTCCACATTTTTCCTGTTATTTTGATAACTCTGAGGTAAGGGTAGCAGTTCAAGGTCAAAGGGCAAAATTGACCTTGTCCACAGCATAGCTTCTTCAATTATTGATTGATTTCAAAATAATATGGCACAGTTATTCTCTAACATGAGTAGATATAGCATTTGAAAAGACCCCCCAAAAAACCAACAAGATAGCTCCAAGTACAAGATCACAGCTTAAGGCCAAACATTGAAATTAAGTATTTCCGTAGCATATCTCCTTTTATGAATTTCAAAATAAGTTGGCACAATTGTTCTCTACCATTAGTAGATGTACCATATAAAAAATCAGATATCTTCAAGGTCAAGGTCACAGCTCAAGATAAGATTTTGAAAATAACTGTGTCTGGAGCATAGCTTCTAAAATTATGGATGGAAATTAAAATAACTTTACACAATTGTTCTCTATCCTGAGTAGTTGTGCAACTTGAAACAAATCTTTAGATGACTCTAAGGTCAAGTTCAAAGCTCAAGGTAGAATGTGAAAATTTAGTCTTAGATCCTATAATAATGGATTGATTTTGAAATAACTTGATAGAATTGTTTTATGTCAAGATGGGCCATTTAAAAAATTTATTCATATAGTTCTGAGGTCAGAGTCACAGCTCAAAGATGAACATTAAAATTAAGTATGTCTAGTGCGTAGATCCTTCAATTATAAATGAATTTCAATATAACTTGTCACAATTGTTCAAAGCCATGAGTAGATGTGCAATTTGCAAAAACCCAAAAATACAGATAGTTCTAAGGCCAAGGTCACAGCTCATGTTCAATCTTTAAAATTAAGCATGTCTGGAGCATAGGTCCTAAAATTATGGATTGATTTATGGGAGCGTTATCCGTCATCTGTCTCTGACAGCTCTTGTCCTTCCAAATCTTCTCCTCCCAAGCCATAAGGCCTAGAGCTTTGATATTTGATTAAAAATATTATCTTTTGACCCTCTACCAAAATACTTCAAAGAATTTCCCTACTTTGAAAATTAACCCTTTTTTGGGATCCCTGATTGTACATAGGAAGAAAGAAGAGAATCTTTGAAAATCTTCTTCTCCTAAACCATTGGGCCTAAAGCTTTGATTTTTGATTATCAATACCTATTGACCCTCTACCAAAATACTTCAAAGAATTACCCTATTCAAAAAATAGCCCTTTTATGTGCAATCCCTGATTTTAGATAGGAATAAAGAAGGATATCTTTGAAAATCTTCCCCTCCAAACCATTAACCAAAACACTTCAATGAATTACCATACTCTGGAAATTAGCTCTAAATTTAGGGATCTTCAATGCACCTAGGTTTTAAGGAGAAAATCTTTAATAACTATAGGGCCTAGCGGTACTGCAAAATATACACTACTCTGAAAATTATCCCTATGTTTATTTTATCTTTGATATACCTAGGATTAAAGGAGAAAATCTTTAAATATCTTCTTCTCCAAGAAAGTTAGGCATAGAGCTTTGATTTTTGTATATATCATAAAGCCTTGAGCCATCATACTCAAGTGAACGATATAGGTACATCTTGGTCCTCTTGTTTTAAAACTCATGACCTGCAAAATTCATTAAATAATACATTCATGTAAAGGTCTCAAGTACTCTGGTAATTAGAACTTGATCAAACTAGCACACAAATGTCAACGGAATGTCAAAGTTGGCATCTTGGGGTGTGTGTCTTAAATCCATATATGGTATATATAGTGAAAATCTTATTCTTGCAAACTGTAGGATGGTTTTCCACAAAATTTGTCAGGAATGATAAGTAAATTCATGCCAGTGGAGTGAATCAGGCGCTCAATCCCCTCTAGTTATTTATTTATGTTGTATCATCTGGTTTCAGTCGGATACAAATTTTAGCTCTATGTTATCTAATTGTTGTCGCCTAGAATTTTATCACCTCAACTGCTTTCCACAGTTAGGTTTGAATACCTGTGTCCAATACATTAAGTGGACTAACTTGGCAGTAAATAAAATTTTGTCATCTGCCAGGGATTCATCCTGTTCTCAAAACTGATTTATTCAGTTTTTATGTTGAGTAGGTGATAATGCCATATGAATAAGATAAAATGGGACAGTTTAAACATCATTTTATTCTTTAGTCTGATAGAAAAGGTAAATATTCGTCATTCTATCTGCATCCTTCCCGGTTTTCTCCCTAGCTCTCAATATTTTACAATACAAAATGGTCCAATTTAAGTGATTTGCAAGCTCATTGCCTCGCGAATATCAGCTAGATTAAAATCCTCACTTATAAAACCTGATTTACAGTAGTCTAAAATTGTAACCTTCTGTAAAAGTATAGCTCAGATTTCTAACCCCCCCCCCCCCATTTGCAGCAAATATCCTTTCCAATATTTGTCTCCAATGGGCAGATAATCTTAAACCTAAATGGGATGAGCAGCTGGAGGCTAGGAAAGGATATGGTGGTAGTACTGGTGTGAGAAATACTGGGAATCCATGTTTAAGACTATTAAATATATACAGTCATGACATGTTAATCCAAACACTTTGGTTCCTGGTGGTATTGTCTCGAGTAAGCGTTTTTCCGGAAAAACAGTTTTGTATGACTATGTGCTTTGGTATTATAGCGCAGGTAAGAGAAAATTTGTAATGTTAATAATGATGTAGGACAATTAGGAAAATCTGACAATGACTAGAATACGTGGTTTGATATGGCATTCGATTTAAAAAAGTAATTGCCTACCTGCTATGTGAAAATACAAATCCTTTTATCTTTTTAGCTTACCTGAGCATAAAGTGCTTATGGTGAGCTTTTTGATCCTTGAATGTCTGTCGTCCGTCCTGCATCATGCGGCGTCAACAGTTGAAGTGTTTACACTCTAGAGACCACAGTTTTGACCAAATCTTCATGAAACTTGGTCAGAATAATTGTAAAGTCATGAGGATGATCCATATTGATTATGGGAGGGTTCTACTGGAAAACACTGGAAAAGGGGCCTTAATTACAATTCCTTTGTTTACACTCTATGGGCGGCAAATATGGCTCAATCTTCATAAAACTTTGCCAGAATAATTATTAGGTCATATATATGATCCCTATTGATTATTGGAAGGATCTTTCCAAAAACACTGGAGAAGGGCCTTAATGACAATTTCTTTGTTTACACTCTAGAGGCCACAATTTTGGCTCAATCTTTATGAAACTTGGGCAGAATACGTGTTAGGTCATGGGGATGATCCCTATTGATTATTGGAAGGATCTTTTCAATAACACAGGAAAAGGGGCCTTAATGACAATTTCTTTGTTAACACTCTAGAGGCGGCAAATATGGCTCAATCTTCATGAAACTTTGCCAGAATAATTATTAGGTCATAAAGATGATCCCTATTGATTATTGGAAGGATCTTTCCAAAAACACTGGAGAAAGGGCCTTAATGACAATTTCTTTGTTTACACTCTAGAGGCCACAATTTGGCTCAATCTTTATGAAACTTGGGCAGAATAAGTGTTAGGTCATGAGGATGATCCCTATTGATTATTGGAAGGATCTTTTCAAAAACACAGGAAAAGGGGCCTTAATTACAATTTCTTTGTTAACAATCTAGAGGCCACAATTTTGGCTCAATCTTCATGAAACTTGGGCAGAATAATTATTAGGTCATAAGGATGAACCCTATTGATTATGGAAAAGTTTTATTGGAAAACACAGGAAAAGGGGCCATGACAATTTCTTTGTTTACAATATAGAAGTCACAGTTTTGGCTCAATCTTCATGAAACTGGTTATCGTTATTTGTCTCTAGTTGCATTTTTTGTAACAGCAGACAATTCAGGTGAGCAATCTAGGACCATCATGGTCCTCTTGTTGTAAATTATACTAGATATATATAAAAAAAGTTCAGACAGTCGATTTAATCATAGTAAATTTATCCAAATAATGACAAGGGTAAAATTCTCACAGGGTATGTGTCTTGCACGTGTCGCCTCCAGAAACTTTCTCAAAAATAGACAAACATCTGGCAGCGGTGCCTTTGATCACATTTTCTCCCCATAGTAAAATAAACTCCTTTACTTCATATAACTTAAAATATACATTTGTTTCGATAGCTTGGTCAGAAAGCCTTGGATTTATTTCGGTTGTCAGGTAACAAGCTTTTTTTCTCTAAAAAGAGCTGTTGTACTTCAACAGATATACTTTCGAAATTGGGGTTTCGACTTTTTGGTGACAAATTGAAAGGAAACAAGTGGCCACATTTTCTAGTATGGTCCCAGGAGTGCTGGTTTTAATTAAAGGATGATTGACACTGGAAGATCAAATTTAAATGAACAGCATAGTTATTGACATGCTTGTACAGAATATCAATTGTCATGTCCGACAGTCAACTTGACATGCGTCCTGGGTATAGGGTGTGAATGTCTGCTCTCAACTTTGACCAGATGAACACTTTGTTTATGCACACGTGTCAATGGTCTGATCAAAACAATTTGTTCGGATGGTTAAAGCTGGATCCGGATTATTGAATCATATTTATTCAGATTTTTAATATTTCGTTCCTGATCATTTCTGTCCAGTTCCGGAACATGAATCTCCCGATTATAGGGTACAATTTATGAACAAAAAATCTGTTTCCATCAAAATATTTTTGGATTGCGAATAATCCGGTATGTACACATCCCGACTGTATCTAGTGATTGCTGCATGTATTAAATAGCAATATCGTCTAATAATTTTTGCATTGGCTCATTATGAGGGTTAACATGTTGAAAAACTGTAATGGAAACTTTATATGACTACTCAAGTAGTCTAATAAATTGTCTTGTTTCTCTAATTTATACAGGTGGAGACAAGAAAGACAATAGTTCTAAAGAGGAAGGTATGCTCTTTCATTGTACCCCTACCTACGAAGTAGAGAGGGTATATTGGTTTCACTATGTCTGTAGACTTTTTTCACTCTTATGCTCTAACTCAAGAACAAGTTGACCTACATACTTGAAACTTCCTACAATTGTTGCCTTTGATCCAAGAAAATGCACTATTGTTCTGAGGTCATGTAGGTCAAAGGTCAAGGTCACAGTCGAACTTTGATTGAAAATTGTTTCTGTTCTGCAACTCATGAGCCATTTTAACTAGGACCTTAAAATTATATACCCTTATTATCAATGACCCTAGGAAGTGTCCTATTGTTTTGGCTAATGCAGGTCAAAGGTCAACAATACCAATTGAAAGATAAAGGGCTGGTGGGGGTTATGAATCTGCTTTTACAACAATTCCAGTTATTTATTTTTACTGGCCGAATGCTAGCAAGCAATTGTCATAGCATTGTGTCCATTGTGAGTGCATGCATCCAACTGCCAGTTTGTAATGTACTACATGTACTTTCAAATCTTCTCCTCTAAAAGTATTGCACAGATTTCTTCCCCTAGGAGTGCCAGCAACATTTCCTTTCCAATATTTGTCTCCAATGGATGGATAATCTTAAACCTGAATGGGATGAGCAGCTGGAGGCTCAGAAAAGATGTGGTGATAGTACCATTGTGAGAAATACCATGTTTCAGTTCTCAAGTTGATGCAGTATGACTGAAATACTGTTGAAAGTGGCGTTAAACCTCATTCAAAGAAACAAACAGATTTCTACCAAATTTCACGCAAATGATCTTTAAGTGGTCCTTTATCATAGTCCTTAGAGAAATTCTGACCAGTTGCTTTTATGGGCGAGCCTATTTTCTAAATATTGTATACTGGTAATAATGAAACTTCTTTTAAAATCTTGCTGTCTGTATCAATAAATTTAGGAAGGTGGAGAGATTATTTAATGCAATCAGGAGTTAATTTTCCCCTATTTTACAATTATGTAAGTATGTTAACTGTATGTTTCAAATAGAAATATCTACTAAGATTAACATGTTGATAGACTGGAATGGAAACTTTAATCAAGTAATCTAAAATATGTCTTGTTTCTTTAATTTACACAGATCAAGATAAGTCAGGGATTGCTTTATTACCCAAAGGTATGTTGTTTCAATTTTTTCCCCACAATAAAATAATCTAATAAATTCAAATTGCAAGTATATCTTACAAGTTCTGAACAGTTTTTAGCTCACCTGACCACAAAGTGGTCATGGTGAGCTATTGAGATCTAGCTGTGTTTGTCGTCAGTCGTGTGTCAACATCTTGGGTGCACTCTAGAGGCTACTAGTTTTGCTCAAATGTCTTGAAACTTTGTCAGAATAATTGTCTCTTTGAAACCTCGGACAAGTTCAATTTTAGGTCGTAGGAGGTCTCAAAAAGTAGGTCACTAGGTCAAATATTAGAAATAGGTTGTATGCACTCTAGAGGTCATATTTTTGCCTCAAATGTCTATTTATTGATCAGAATGTTTTTCTGCATAATATCTGGGTCAATTTGGATATTGGGTTATGTTAGGTCAAATCCTAGAAGTAATCTTGTGTACATTCTAGAGGCCACATTTAGGGCTCGAATCAAAAGATATTTGGTCAGAATATTTGTTCCCATGTTATCTCAGCTAAGTTCAAATTTGCCTCATTTGGGTAAAAAACTAGGTCACTAGCTCAAATCCTTGAAATACCTTCTTGCACTCCAGAGGCCATATTTTTGGCTCAATTGAATTGATATATGGTCAGAATGTTTGTCAAGCTTTATATCGGGTTATTTGGGGTCAAAACTAGGTCACTAGGTCAAATCCTAGAAACACCTTGTGTGCACTCTAGATTTCACATTTTTGCCTCAAATCAAATGATATTCAGTGAGAATGACTGTTTCTACGTTACCTCAGCCAAGTTCCAATATGGGTCACATAGGGTAAAAAACTAGGTCACTAGGTCAAATGTTAGAAATACCTTGTGTGCACTCTAAAGGTCACATTTTTGCCTCAAATGTCTATATATTTTTCAGAATGTTTGTCTGCATAATATCTAGTTCAAGATCGATTTTGGGGTTATTTTAGGGCAAAAATTAGGTCACTAGGTCAAATCCTAGAAATAATCTTGTGTACACTCTAAAGGCCACATTTTAGGCTTAAATGAGCTATTTGTTCAGAGTGTTCCATGATATCTCAGTCTAGTTCAATTTTGTGTTTCATTGGGTCAAAAACTATCTTTCATCTGAAGTATTGCTATCATGTTATCTCAGCCAAGCTCAAATTTGGGTCAGACAGGGTCAAATACTAGGTCACTGGATTAAATCTTAGAAATACCTTGTGTGCACTCCAGAGGCCATATTTGTGGCTCAATTGAATGATATTTGGTTAGAATGTTAGTGTTCATGATATGTTAGCCAAGTTCAAATTTGGCTCACATGGGGTAAAAAACTAGGTCACTAGGTCAAATCTTAGAAATATCTTGTTTTTCTCTGGACAACCTTTTATTGGGTGATTGAATTGATATTTGGCCAGAATATTTGCGTTCATAATATCTTGGCCAAGGTGGACTTTGGTTGACATAGGATAAAAACTAGGCCAAATCTTAGGAATACCTTTACACCCAAGGGGCACATTTTTGGCCTAATTGGTTTGATATTTGGTCAGAATATTTGTTTCAAAATATCTCAACCAAGTTCAAATTTGGGTCATTTGGGTAAAAAACTAGGTCAAAACTGAGAAAAAACATTTTTTTTACTCTAACAACCATAATTTTTACTCAATTGACTGGTTATTTATTCAGAGGTTTGTCTAATTAAAAATCTTGGTCAAGTTTGATATTAGGTCACATGGGGTCAAATAATAGGTCACAAGGTCTTATATAAAGCAATCTTCTTTCCAATTTACTTGCTACTTTTCTTGCAAAAAAACCTTGAAACTTGGTTTGAATGTTTGTTCATGATTTCTTGGACAAGATTTGATAATGGGTCACTTTTGGCTAAAATAAGTTCACTTGTGCTATTTACTTCTAGTCATCGACTCAGGGGATCGCCATTGGCCCTTTTGTTAGACATGGTCATGTAATTTGAAGGATGATTCAAATATGAAAATTATATTTCTCCATCAAAAATGTTCTTGCTACATGGATAACTTTTAGGTCACCTGACTGAAGGTCATGGTGACCTGTTGCGATTGGGTTTGTCCGTCATCATTTGTTGTCTTTTCACATTTTTGACTTATTAAGAACCACTGGACAGATTTCAAACAAATTTGGCAGGAAGCATCCCCATGGGAAGGTGCTCAAGGTTTTTACAAATAATAGAGTTATTTGCCCTTGAGGCCCCATAAGGTATTGGTATTTGGAATCTTTCAGGCAGAGAGTTCCAGGTCTGTACAAGAAAAAGAATTACGTCAAGAAATGACTGTGCTAGGGATGGGGCAAAAGTTGGGCATAAGCTGACATAATGACAACTTTAAAAACCTTCTTTTTCCATACCAAAAGCCTAAAGCTTTTATATTTCATATAGCATCATCATTTAGACATTTACCAAAACTACCAATTAAGCCCCCCACGGGTCAAAATTGACCTGTTTTTTGGGGTCACAAGTTTTACAAAGGACATATATAGTAAAAACTTTGAAAAATTTCCTCAAACAGAAAGGCCTAGAGGTTTGATATTTAGTATACATCAACATTTGGTTGACCACTATCAAGATTTCCCAGCTGTTCCCTGAGGTCACAAGTTTTAGATTGGCTTATATAGTGAGAACTTAAAAAAGTCTTATCCTCTGCAATAGAAAGGCCTTAGTGTTTGATATTTTGCATCATCTAGTGGATGTCTTGCTCCCCAAATCAAAAATAGCCTGTGTGTTGTAGAGGCTACATATTAGGTCACCTGACCATAGTTATTGGGATCATGTTAGGTCTGTTGTGTCTTAACTTTTTACATTTTTGTTTCTTCTTAAGAAACACTAGACAACTTTTAACCAAACTTGGTAGGAAGCTTAAGAGCTCATGGTTTGTATACATATAGAACTTTCTTACCTTGGAGCCCAACAAGGGGCCAAAAAGGAGCAGAATCGCGTACATCTGAAAAAAAAATCTTCTTGACATGAACCAGTAGATGAAATGGATTCTCATTTGTCATTTGTAGTCTTTATGGCAAGGACTACAAGGTTTGCACAAAAAATCAATCAAGAAATGGCTGCGCTGGGAAAAAGCAGTATGGTGCAAATATGCTGAAAGTCCGTTACCTTTATGTCTTTTTGATTTAGCTAGCAGCGCCTGGTCAGTCCCATTGTATAACAAATCAAAGTACTGTAGGTACTGTTAGCTAGCAAAGCATGCATTTGTTAAGGTTACCATATTAAATAAACAAAGGTTAAAGTAACACAGGACTTGACCCAAAAAACTTGACAAAATATTAGACTAGTTCAAATTTAAAGAAGTTGCAAACAACAATTGATTGGGAATGGGTTAAAATCATGCTTTTGAAGGACTTTGCTACAATTTGAATAAATTTAATTCATGTGCCATACAGAGCAGTGCGCATAGTGAAGACTCTGACCAGACTCATTTTGAACACAATATTCCCAAGTGAGCTAAAGATACCTAGGAGATGAACTTGCAAGCAGAGTGCAATATTCCTGAAAAACTAAAACTACTTTTTATGACGTAGGACGTTGTGTCTGTTAACTTAAACCATCAAAGCAGAAGCTTTGCTAGCTGATATTGTTATATTGTTTGAAGAAACTCTTCTGTGTGAAGTTGAATCTTCTATTAAATTAATCAGGGTTTAAATCAGCAAATCCTAAAAGAACTGTGTGAGCTGTTGCCATGGCTCAATGTCTGTTGTCCTTAAGAATGATGAATTTTCAGTTCACCTGAACTTTGCTAATAGTGACCAATTTGATAGTATTTTGTCTGTTGTCTGCTATACCTCTTATGCCCTCAATTCAATTCTATCATGAGGAATATACTATATCCCTTATCCATATATCTCTGGTTTTTCTGCTCTTTTGTCTCAGGGGACCTATAACACCTTATGCGCCTCTTGATTACAGAAGTTTAGTGGATACACAATAAGTGGTCATGAAATACCAATATTATTATTATTAGTGCTCACCTTAGATAAAATTGGAGTATCAAACACAGGGTTAAAATCAAAGAGAGTCAGCAGTTGGATATCCCATGTTAATTGATTTTTTGACCTGTTGTAAAAGATTTTCTTCTTTGTTTCTATATAAGTTGATGTTTGCTCTGAATGGGTCCAAAAATAGATTTTTTAACATTTCCCTCTTGATTTCTATGTAAACAGGAAGGATCAACAGGTGGAGTCCAAGTATTACTATAGGGGCATTATATGAACAAATTTTGGAAAAGATCACTTGAAGGGTCTGCAAAACCAATATAAATGTTCAGAAGTTTCTAGTTTTGGCGGAAATTTCCTTCTTTAATTTCAATGTAAAATAGGGTGTGGAGTTGTTTGGGATTTCAAAATCTGCTATGTTTCTGTGTATAAAGTAGTGTGGGGACTGGCAGAGCCAAAATATATATGAAGGGTCGTTACACGAATAACATTTTGGGGGTTCATAAGGAGGTTCTACAAACCAAATATTAATGCTCTAGGCTTTCTAATTTTAGAGAAGAAGAATTTTGAAATTTTCCTTTTTGGTTTCTATTTGAAAATAGGATGTGTTAGGGCAGAGCCCAAAAATGACCAAAGGGACATCATATGGACAGTTCGATAGAGGTCCTGTATAAGATTATGCATGAATGTTCTAGTGTTTCTCATTGCAGATAAGAATTTTTTTTGAACTTTTCCTTCTTTGTTTCATTGTAAAAACGGTGACCAAAGGGGTGTCATGTGTACAAACTTGATAGATGTCTAATAGGAGGTGCTGCATACAAAATATCAAAGCTCTAAGTCGTCTACATTTAGAGAAGATTTTTAAATTTTTCCTTCTTTGTTTCAATGTAAAATGGGATGCCCCAGGACAGAGCCCAAATATGAGAAAGGGTCATTTTTTTTTAACAAACTTGATAAAAGTCACCCTTGAGGTCCAAAATATCAAAGTTCTCAGTCTTCTGGTTTCAGAGAAGAAGATTTTGAAATATTTCATTTTCCTCCTTTGTGTTGCCGTGGCAACCAGAGTTAAGGGTGGATTTCAATTATTTGAACAATTTTGAAAGAGCTTCACCCAAGGAATATCCCTACCAAGTTTCGTCAAGATTGGATCACTGGTTCAGGAGAGAATGTTTAAATAAATTGGTAACAGACGCTCTGTCATGACTCACTACCCCCACCTGATGCTAGACATTTGGCAATCTCAATAACTCTCCTTGAACACTTCATGCTCAAGTGATCTAATGAGTAATCTCTGCTGAGTTTATTTTATTCTTAGTGCAATAAGGACTGGGTATGTTATGTGCAGTATTTGGCCCATCACCAAATCTTTTAGAACAACCTTCCTTTAATAACAAGGTAAAATTACGTATGAATCAGATGCCTACAACTGAAGTTTTATTTTCTTAAATACAGTAACTCATCTACAAACATTTAGATAAAATGATGTTGTTGACAACTACCGGTACTAATGTGATTTACTTCAATAGAAAATCAAAGCGCTGAAAGCCTGAGATATGTATACAGGAGATATACAATCTGGGCAGAAAAAGTTTGATGGTCGAATTATCGGAGGTGCCACTTCTTACCCAAATCTACTGTCGATTATGCGCAGACTTTCCAATTTGTGCACTAGGGGATACAACCTGTCCGCAATTATTTTCATCCCGTTGAGGTATTGTAACGATATATTTACATGTATATATCGTTACATATTTTTCACCCGATCAAAATGCGTTGAAGGAATCTGATAAAAGCAACCCAAGGATCCTTCCTGTGAATTTTGGTTGGGTTTGGTTGAATTATGTTCAGTACTTTCTGAGAAGATTTTTAAAGTAAAAATTGACGGATGGACGGATGATGGAAACAACATCATGACAAAAGCTCGTTGGCTTTCAGCCAGTGGAGCTAGTGAAAGAGAGCTAAAGAGTGAGAGAGATGGGGGAATGGAGCCTGTAGCCAGGTTCGAACTAGGAGGCTTTTGCTTGCGATGTGAGTATTCTACCACACAGACCAATTTCGTTATGTAAATATGCACTTTATAATCTCCAGATAAAGAGAGCGAGAGAGGGCGGGCGGTCATTTACCAGGTAAACATGATTATGTACACCTCCCAAAGCGGTATGTAGACGTTGCATCCTTTAGGTAGAATTCTGAGGTAAAAATATATAGACACTAAGTACGAGCACGACCAAACTGTTTTCAGACAGTGCGAATATGATCCTATGAATGACCAATTAATTTTTTAAACAAAACATTCCAATCGTGCGTAAAACCGACAGCTTTGCTTATCAGGTTTATACAGCAACTTTGTCTAACCGGACCGTTTTAACATTGTTACTCTAAAATAAGTAATATTATTTTGGTATGAAACAAACACCTTATTTTTTCTTAGCAATATGTTATGATTATATATGTTTAGTAATTTCCAATATATTATACATATCCTTTCTTTCTTTCCATTCACTCGTCAAGTTTTGATAATTTTGCCGAATTCAGAACACTCAAATGAAAGTACTGTACATCAAGCCGACAGCTTTCAATGAGTCATATCTCGCCTTCATCTTTCTCGCCTCAATCGGGCGTATTAATTTATGGTCAGATCCGATCTACTTTTCATGCGACAGAAGATCACATTGATTGCGGTAGATGTTTTTACATTATGTTTTCACATAAAACTCTGCATGGGTTTGAATTTTTAGCATTGTAACTTTAGCCTCAGATTGCTTACGCAATCTCAGGCTAAGAATTAATCAATGACTAGCATAGTCTTATCATCACTTCTATTTCTAAAAGATTATTTGTTACAAGATACGAAAGTTTAACAATTTATTTATTCATAATTTTTACAGCTTATTGTAGTTTTTAATCAAACACAAATCTGAAGCTTCCTGAATACAAAACGAGGATAAAATGATAATATAGCATTGAAAATAATTACAGAAATGACAACGCACCAATTTTGATAAATATGCAAGAATATCTCCAAAACAACATCCTCTTTATTTGATCATAGGCTGGCTTATGGAAGAAAGAAACAAACATTAAAGTGATACATTATGATTATGAATTTTGGTTTGAGTGTTTTAAACAACTATTAAACATATATTAATGATGTGACTTTTTTATACAAATTTCAAACCCTGACTTTATTAGCACAGCAACTGAGGCCTGTTCATGTCTCGATTTATGTACTCATCCCATAAAATGTAAATGGAATTTGTTTCACAAGCAACGGCAATTTTACAGAATATTTCCATGACGTACACTTCCTAGCCCCCCCACCCTCGTATCCCCCAACACTGAGTACCGCCAATTTTATTATAGTAATTATATACTTTTTCATAAGCTAGTTAACCAAAGTTCTGTTAATTTAACACAGTCATAGCAATTTTCTCTCAACACAAGCCTCTGTCGGTGGAAAAACAAAGCTGATGTCACACAAATGTCGTGTCAGTCCATTCTACTCCAGCAGTCGTTTTTGTTTATCTTAGATTACCTGCCTTCTGCGGATTTCAACTTATTGTTTGAATTCTATCGGCTATGTTTCTTACCGTGATTGAAAAACTATTAAACAGGTATTAAGGACGTGACTTTTTTATACAAATTTTAAAACCTGTCTCGCGCGCTTACTTGTGATAAATTATTTTCATAACAGGTCCTACCTTGTAAAATATTGTGGCCTAAACGTCTGTGGCCAAACGTCCAGGCCAAAACGTCCGTTGCTAAAACAACTGGCCTCCCTGCAAATTAGGTCCACGTGCGGAGGACACTTGACCGGCCAGCAGGTTAACTTATTACCGGCTTTTGGCACTTTTGTTAATCCCTTAATCTGCAGGTAATGTGTGAAACCCTTGAATTATTTCGGTTTCAAGTTGATTTTGATAGATGGTGGGCGAGTTTATGAATATTTCAACGTGAAAATTAATGAAAATTTCTGACCAATTTTGGTGTTATTTTTCTGGATTTCAATCGGTCTTGAAATTCTAAATTCAGTCCAGACCGGCATTTTATCGGATCCCGGAGCCCTGATTATGTCAATAAAATGCTATGGGCTTATTTAGAAATAAAGAAGGATTTTTAAAACGACACCTCCTCCCAAACCACTGGGCTGAATTCAACCAAAGAATTCAATCATTTGAAAACTCTGGTTGCTATGACAACAAGAGTAAAATTGAAAAAAGAAAAAAAAAAGAAAAATAAAAAACATCGCCTCCTGACTCAGAAGTTGAAGAATCTTGAATTTTCATGAAGCATCAGTACATTGACCTCTTTCAAAATTGATGAAATTTTAGAGCCACAGGGTGACTAGGCTTAAGTAGAAATAAAGAAGGCAACCCTGTTAAACTATTTGGCCAATTTAAACCAAATTGGGCTTGTTGATTTTAGTTAAATGTTAAAGGAGATTTTCTCCCGACCAAGTTTGTATTAGGCCTTGAAAAAAAAAGAGCCTTATCTCAGGTGAGCGCCAGGGCCACTGGCCCTCTAGTTTGAAACCATGACTGCATCTATACTTAGCCTGTTATTGGTAAGTGTTTTATAGGAGACGGGTTTTGAAAATAATAAATTGAACCTAAATGGGTACTACTTCTCTTCTAACATATTAACATCCTATTGGATTTTCCAAACTGGGTGATGGGTGCCTATGGAGTCCATCATCCCAATACCACATGAGAACATTTAAGACTAGTCCAATTTGAAAGAAGTTGCAGATAACAATTTGAAGTTGATAAAATGTTAGATTTTTAGGTCATCTGACCGAAGGTCATGGTGACCAATTGCGATCGTGTTTTGTCCGTTGTCCTGCGTTGAGTGTTGTCAATCGTGCGTGACGTGCGTCATGTGATAACTTTTAAATTTTCGACTTCTTCTCCTAAGAACCCTTGGATGGATTTCAACCAAAATTGGCAGGAAGCATCCTTATGGGAAGACGTTTCAAATTTGTACACATCATGGAGTCTTTCTTTCTCTTTGGGCTCCATAAGGGGCCAAAAATGGTACATCTATAAAAATCTTCTTGTCATGAACCGGTTGTCAGATTAGATTCATATTTGGTATTTAGAGTCTTTAGGGCAAGGACTATCAAGTTTGTAAAAGAAAGAAAATCTGTCTTGCAATGGCCATGCTAGGGGGGGGGGGGGGTACATAAGCTTACATAGAGACAACTTTGAAAATCTTTTTCTACGAAACCAAAAGACCTACAGCTCTGAAATTTGGTATGTTGCACATCTAGTGGACCTCTTTCAACATTATATAAATGATAACCCCAGGGTCAAAATTAGCCCATTTCCGGACATCAGAAGTTTAACGTAGGCTTATATAGTGAAAATTTCAAAAACCTTATTCTCCCAAACTAGAGGGCCTAGAGCTTTTATATTAGGTATGTAGCATCATCTTGTGAATTTCTATCAAGATTGTATAAATCATGGCCCCAGAGACAGAATTAGCCCGTTCCTGGACTTTACAAGTTTTACAAAAGGGCTTATATAGTGAAAATTTCAAAAATCTTCTTTCCCAAACTAGAGGGCCTAGAGCTTTTATATTTGGTATGTAGCATCATCTGGTGAATTTCTATCAAGATTGTATAAATCGTGGCCCCAGAGACAGAAATAGCCCATTCCCAGACGTCACAAGTGTTACAAAATGCTTATATAGTGAATTTTTTTAAATTCTTCTTCTCCTAAACATGAGGGCCTAGAACTTTGATATTTGGTATGTATCATCATCTGGTGGCCCTCTATCAAGGTTGTACAAATTATTGCCTCAGGATTAAAATTAGCCCATTCCCAGATGTCTCAAATTTAACATAGACTTATATAGTGAAATTTGTAAAAATCTTCTCCCAAACAGGAGGGCCTAGAACTTTGATATTTTGTATACAGCATCGTCTTGTTGACCTATATCAAGATTGTACAAATTATTGCCTCAGTATTAAAATTAGCCCATTCCTGGATATAACAAATTTAACATAGGCTTAAAACTCTTCTTCTCCCAAACATGAGGTCCTAGAGCTTTGATATTTTGTATGTAGCATAACCTGGTGGACCTCCATTAAGATTGTATAAATTATGTTCCAGGGTCAGAATTAGCCTGTACCAAAATGTCCCAAGTTTAACATAGGCTTGTTTAGTGAAAACTTCTCCCAAACTAAAAGGCTTTGAGATTTGATATTTAGTATGTAGCATAATCTGGTGGACTTTTATTTGTTTTTGTGCTCTTTGGACTCAGGTGACCGATAAGACCCTATGGGCCTCTTGTTTCATCTTTCTGGGTAGAAGATATTGTGTAAAGAAGAAAAGGGGCTGGAAGAATTTTGAGGGGTCGTCAAAATGCTGAAAAGCAGTAAGGTTCGAATTTGCTCAAAAACAACCAACAATTGTATAATCATTTGTTTTTAAAGTAATAGAAAATGTAGCAATGATCCTTTCAGACCTAGAATTATTTGGTATCAAGCCCCCAAGCCTAAGGGATTGGGCCAAAACACTTCTAATCAGGGGAAAAATGCCATTTTACTTGAAAATGGTAAAGTTTTTGTATGGAAATGTGCAGTTGGAACTTATAAGGTTTACAATATTGTTACTTTTGATGAGTGTTTGATCTACACCTTTGTGAATAACCTAAAAGGGGCCTTATGAAAATTTAATTTAAAAATCTGTAAAAAAATCCTCGTTAACACTCTAAAGTCCACAATGTTCATCGGATTTTCTTCAAAACAAGGGAAAAGGGGCTTAATTAAAATTCAATTCAAAAATTCTTGTTGACACTCTAGAGTCCAACATTTTATTCAGATTCTCTTCAAACTTTCTCAGAAAGATTTTAATATAAGTTCATTCCTTTTAAAATTTGGTCAGATCTGTCAAGAAACACGAGAAAAGGAGCCTTATGAAATTTTTATAAAATATATATTTAAAATCCTTGTTAACATATTAGAGTCCACAGTTTTCATTTGATTCATTTCAAAATTTCACTGAATGATTGTATTTTCATAAGGATCATTCCTTTGGAAATATTGGATCTGATCCATCAAGAAACATGGGAAAAGGGGCCTTAAGAAAGTTTGATTAAAAAATTCTTGTTAATACATTAGAGTCCACAGTTTACATCAGATTCTCTTCAAACATTCAAAGAATGATTGTACCATCATAAGGATTGTTCCTTTTGGAATTGGGTCAGATCCATCAAGTATTGTGTGAAAAGGGGCCTTATGAACACAATGATGTCCCTGATTTCACTGGATTCATTTCAAACTATCATAGAATGATTGTACCATCATAAGGATTGTTCCTTTCAAACTTGGGTCTGATCCATCAAGAAACACATGATTAGGGGCTTCATGAAAATTTAATTAAAAAAATTTAGTTAATGCAATAAAGTCCACAAATTTCATTGGATTGTCTTCATACTCTTACAGAATTATTATACTATAATAAGGATTGTTCCTTTAGAAATTAGGTCTGATCCATCAAGAAACATGGGAAAAGGGGCTGTATGAAAATTTAATTGAAAAATCCTTATTTATGCAATAAATCCCACAGCTTTGATCAGATTTTGTTGAGACATTCACAGAATGATTGTAAGGTCAAAAGGATCATTCTTTCTGAACTGTCAAGAAACACAGGAAAAGGGACCTTATGAAAATTTCATCAAAAAATCCCTGTTACCAAGTCCAGAGCTTTCATTGGTTTTCTTCAAACTTTCACAGAATGATTGTACAATAGTAACAGTTGTTAATGTTGACATTAGACCTTGTCTGTCACATATCACAGGAAAAGGTGCCTTATGAAAATTTCATTCTAAAATCCTACAACAATAAAATAAATAGTTTACATCAGATTCTCTTCAATTGTTCACAGAATGATTGTACCATTATTAGGATTGTTCCTTTACAAATTCTGTCTAATCAGTCAAGTATCATGTAAAAAGGGGCATTACAATAATTTCATTTAAAAAATCCTTGTTAACTTAATTAAGTCTACAGTTTTCATCGCATTCTGTTCAAACTTTCAGAGAATGTTTTTCTCATCATTTGGATTGTTTCTTTCCAAATTTGGTCTTATCTATCTAGTATCATAGGAAGAGGGGCTGTATGAAAAATTATTGCCAAACCCTCATTAATAAAAGAATATTCTCAGTCTTTAGCCGATTCTCTTTAAACTTTAATAGAATGAGTACCATCATTTGGATTGTTCCTTTGTAATTTGGGTCTGATCTGTTACCTGACACAAGAAAAGGGGCCTAATGAAAATTTTATTGCAAAAATGTCATTATCAAAATAATGTCCTCAGTCTTTATCTATCATTTTCTTCAAACTATCTATCGTTAGGATTGTTCCTTTGTAAATTTGGTCTGATTTGTCAAGTTCCATGGGATAAGGGGCCTTATGAAAATTTATTACAAAAAATTCTTGACACAATTCAGTCCACTGTTTTCACTGATTCTCTTTAAACTTTTACAGAATTATTGTTCCTTCATTAGAATTGTTCCTGTTGAAATTTGGTTTGTTCTGTAAAGTATCATTGGAAAAGGTGCCATCTGAAAATTTCACTATAAAATCCTCATTAACATAATAAATTCCACAGATTGATTGTGCAATCATACAGATTTCAGAATTGGGTACAATTCATAGAGTATCATGTAAAAAGGGGCCTATATGGATTTTTTTAAATATTCTAGTAAACATAATGAAGTCCCCATATTTTGTCAGATTCACTTTAAACTTTCATAGAGGGATTAAACCAACAATAAAGTATCGTGGGAAAAGGGACCTTATGAGAACTGTATTCGTTAGCATTAAGATCCACAGTTTTTATCGGATTCTCTTCAAAGATGCATGGAATAATTGTGGCATTTAAAACACAGGAAAAGGGGATTTACAGATTATCATTCAAAACATTCTTGTTTATGTGATAAAATTCACAATTATAATCAGATTGTCTTTAAAAGTTCCTGTGTCTGCTTCAGGGGTCGAAAATTGCGTAAAAATTTGAAAAAATTCTTCTTCTTTAACCCTTGTCATGCTAAACCTGGAATTTTCCGGTTTTGCATGAGATGTAGACCAAGATCAGGCTGCACATAAGTGCAGTATGATCTTGGTCTACACCTCCTGCTTGTACTTTTCCTACCGGAGTTGTTCATGAAATCGATATCTTAAAGAAATATTGATTTTTGAACAAGTTCTATCAGTGTTTTCAGCCCTTTGATTTACAGCAGATCAGTAAGGTAAGTTATACAGCATGACAAGGGTTAATATAGTTCCTAAGGCATTTATGTTAAAAACATAGCATAACCTTATTGTTATCTACAATGATTTTTGAAGTTATACCCCTTTGGACAATAATGGCCCTTCCTGAGGAATCCAAAGTTATGAAAATGGTCAATAAGAGCATGCTCAAATATCTTCCTCTCCCAATGTATAAGTTTATGCATTCATATTTAGATTCTAGAACATCCAGATTGTTCTCAACCATGGTTGCTAAAATTATACCCATAAGGTCAAAATGGCCCAGCCATGATGAAAAAGTCGGAATGATTGTTGGATCTTAAGCCTTTCCTGTTTTGCATAATTTTAGATTGGACTAAATTCAAAGATTTTGCAGACAAAAATTAATTTTGATTTAATTTGAAAAATAACCTATCAGTAGGATAGAAAATATTGAAAAAGAAGAAATTGCTTGTTTAAAGCAATTTTTTTCTTTTTCTGCAATATTTTCTCAATTATAAATTCATAGGGAAGTAAAATCCAGGGTTTCTATTGTCATAGCCTGTTATCTGCCATGTGTCTGCCTGTCAGTCCATGGATGATCTAACTTTTTGTTTAAACATCTTCTCCTGTGAAAGTATAGGATGGAGTTCAACAAAATTTCATAGGAATAATCCTTAGAACTTCCTTTATCATATTCCTGTGATTCAGTGCATTTGCTAGACAGAGGATCCCTTTTAATGAATAAAGCAAAAATATTTAATCTTGCTCGAGCAAAATCCAAGCAAAATTTGAGTAATGTCATTCTTGAGCAGCAGAATATTTTGGCTTTTAAAAAAAATCAATTTTCTTTTCACTTTGATCTCCCTTATAAATAAGCCATTTATATGAAATAAACTTTAAAAAATTCTATATACATGTACTATGGGGAATCAAACAGCAAGAAATGAGAAAGTTTTACTGTTTGAAATTCGAAAAATTAAACATTGAAGATATATACAAAAAAAGGATGAAAATTATCCAAAGGACTATGGTAGCATAACAAAGACTGAATCAATATCAATTAAACTCTTAAGTTATCTAATAGTTCAATTAGTAATGTCTATGAGTAACTCTGTAGACTAAGTAGACAATATTTGAAGTTTTTTTTTTTTTTTTTTTTTCTTTGAAAAAGAGCTCATTTTTCCATATGAATGCCTAAGTTAGGTATGTAAATTATATGGCTTAATTTTTTATGTAAATTAATGTATTTAAAACTTATAAAAGATTGCAATTAACTTGAAAACCATGGCTTTGAATTGAACTTTTTATAGAGTTTCTGTACAAACGCTATGTTTAGGCCCCACATATCTTATTTAGCTCAATCCCACACAATCCCTCCTCTTTATGCCCCTCAAGAAAAAAGCTTTTGAGAACATTGTGGAAAATGAAGCAATTGCTTGTACCAAGCAATTTTTGGTATCCAAAAGACAGTAAAAAAAATTAAATTCCATCAACTTGTAATTGTCATCTGCAGCTTCTGTCAATATGGCCCAGTCTAGATTTTTGCTGTGTGGGAATGGGTTAATATTTCAACAGAGTTATGCCCCTTATTTCGCCTGAACTTCAAGTTCAAATATTTTAAACATTTCACTGATATTAGCAAACATCATTCAATATAAAAAAATATTTATAAGTAAAAAACTTAGAAATTCCTGTCTTTGTGCATGGAATGATAAGTGATGCTTCCAGGCATTCTATAATACATGTACTTATATATAAAAAAGAATAAATTGGATTTTAATGCACATAATCAACTGAGGTCAATACATAGGGAATAATATGTTTTGTATTTGATTTGAGGTGCAGTGAAAAATTTTGATATTTGGTGAGACCAAAGGTTAAAGTGGAATATCAAATATTTCCTCTACAGTGAGAAACAAATACAAGGGGTTGTATAGTTATCGAAACTTGGTAATTCATTTATTATATACTTACATTTTAAGCTTATCTTAGCACGAAGTGGTCATGGCCAGGTATTTTGATCCTCCTCTGTCTGGTGTCTGTCATGTGGTGTGCGCTGTGTGTCAACAATTTTAAAACAACATTTTCTCCCAAACTGCTGAGCCTTTTTCAACCAAATTTGGCAGGAATGTTCTTTAGGTGGTACCCTTTAAGGATTACTGAAATAATTGAAATCCATTGAAAACTCTGGTTGCCATGGCAACCATACTGAATATATATAATAATCTCCTCTTGAACCAGAAGGCGTAGATCCTTCATATTATGCATGAAGCACTAGTACATTGACCTCTTTCAGAATTGCTACATTATCAACCTCAAACCCCCTGGGACAGGGCCCCAAGGGATGGGCTTATATAGAAATAAAGAAGGATTTTAAAAAGGACAACTCCTCCCAAACCATATGGCCAATTTCAACCAAATTTGGCAAAAATGTTCCTAAGATGGTGCCATTTTAAATTGCCAAAGAATTGAAATCTGTTGAAAATTCTGTTTGCTGTGGCAACAAAACTGAATTTAAAAACAAAAATCTCCCCCCAACCTATAAGGCATAGAGCCTTGATGTTTTTTAGGCTTATATTGAAATAAAGAAAGATTTTTAAAACAACATTTCCTCTAAAACCACTGAGCCAATTTCAACCAAAGAATTTAAATATGTTTAAAACTCTGGTTGCAATAACAACAAGAGTTAAAAAATTAGAAGAACAAAAATTTACAAAATCATCCCCTACCAACCCAGAAGTGGTAGAATCTTGATACTTTGCATGAAGCATCAGTACATTGACTTCTTTCAACATTGCTAAAATTTCAGCGCCCCAGGATTTCCTATGTGGAAATAAAGAAGGCAGCTCCTCCAAAACTATGTGGCTTATTTTAACCAAATTTGGCAGAAATGTCTCTTAGGTTGCCCCCTTTTCAAAATAACCAAAAGAATTGAAATCTGATGAAAGCATTGGATGAAATTGCAACATGAGTTGATTTAAGTTTAATTTTAAAGGAGGTCTCCTCAAGAACCATTTTGTATTGGGCCTTGGAGAAAGAGAGTTTTATCTCAGGTGAGCGCCAGGGCCACTGGCCCTCTTGTTCATTACATAATTCCAGGATGATAAAATAATCTGTATTTCTATTAATATTTCCCTTTTTTTATACGCTCAAAGTGTCGTATTATGTTATGGCCCTGGTCGTCCATCCGTCTGTCTGTCCGTTAGCATTTTTTTTTGTGCGCAACTCCTCCTAAACTATCAATGGGAATGAGCTGAAACTTGGCACAATTACTCCCTATGATGCCTAGTTGTGCATAAGACCTTTGAAATTCAACTGCTCCAGTTATTCTTGAGTTATCTTGAATTATCTGCCCCTTAATTTAATGAAAATCACTATGTTTATTGTGTGCACATCTTATCCTACATAATTTATGGCAATGAGATGAAATTCCCCACAATTTCTTTCTATGTCTAGCTGTGCATAAGACCTTTGAAATTCAAATCGTTCCAGTCATACTTGAGTTATCTTGATTTATCTGCCCTTGAATTGAACAAAAAAAAAAACTCTATTTCTTGTGAGTACACTCTTCCTACATTTTGAATGGGAATGAACTGAAACTTGCCACAATAACTCTGTATGATGTCTAGTTGTGCTTAGGACTAAAATTGGTTTGATATGTCGAGTCTTTCCTAAATTATCTGCCCTTTACTTAACTAAATAGCTTAAAATTACAGTTTTATGTGTGTGTGCACAACTCGATTGTCAACTCATCCTACAAATTCTATTGGATTGAACTGAATCTTGCTACAATGTATCTCTGATATTTAGTTGAGCATAATACATCAGAAATTCAAAAAGCTTGGGTCTTTCTTGAATTATCTGCCCTTGAATAGATTGAATTCAAATATTAAGGTCATTTTGAGCGCTGAAAAACCTAAACTGAATCATCGTAATAGTTTATTTGTCAAGATCAGTTTTCAAGGTCATATTTTTATTGCTTGTGGTGAGTACTTTCTGTTGAAACTTCTTTCAAGGTCATTGGTCAAGGTCATATTTTTATGTCAATTGTATTCAAATTATAGAATTAAACCATTGTACATAATGTTGAGTGATAAGTTATAAAGCTCTGTTATTTCTCAAGTGTAAACAGTAAAATTCAGATGATAAGATCTTTCTATTGACAAAAAACATTAACTATCATTCAAGCTCAGGTTACTGACAAGCCACGGTTACTGACAAGCCCCTTTGGGCGTATTTGCGCCGCTCTGCGAAGCTCTTGTTTACCATTCTGATTACATTTATTCCCATTATGACTTCATCTACAGAATGAAAATGATGTCGCCTTAGACTGCCTTACATTGAACCATATTTGACACGTTTAGATATGTTATTTTTCAGACAAGTCTGATTTTGTCTGTTTGGAATGTATTTTTACAAGATATATATTTTCTAGGTATATAATGAATTTATATCAGTCAAGGCATCTATCTTTTATTTTGTCATTTCATCCATAAAACCATTCACTTTTCATTCAGAACTGTTCTCCTTAGAAACTACAAGATGGATTTTACAAAGTTTTACAGGATTTTTTTTTTTTTTGGGGGGGAGGGGGGGGTGGTTAACTGTTTTGATTGGGTGTAAAACAGGCATTTCAATAACAATGCTAATTCCTAGTTTTATTGTTCATATGATATAATCATCATTATCTAGCACATTTACATATAGCTTGTTAATATGGAAGTATGTTCAAAATAACTTCACAAAATCTAACTCAACTAGAATATACATGTAAACAAATTAAACATGATAAAGTTATACATAATTTATTCAGAAAAATAGAGTGGCTATTTACCCTTTCCTGTTTTGCAATATATTAGCCCTGCCCAAATTAAAAGGTTTTGCAGATGAAAATTCAAAGTGGATTGGATTTGGAAAATCCATTCATTAGGGTAGAAAATATTGTGAAAAAAGAAGAAATTGCTGTTACAAGCAATTTTGATTTTCCTACAATATTTCTAAAAATCAGGGACTAAATAGGAAAGGGCTAATGTTACCTGGGTGTTTGCCTTGTTGTTGGCATAATGCTTTGGTTAAAGTTTCATGCCCAAGTCTCATATCTCTATAATATCTACTAATCCTATTGCTTTGAAACTTTACACATGCCTTTGTGAACATTATCATCCCCTAGGCAAATTTTTGGTGCTCTGACATTTATTTTACTTCAATTATGAACCCTTATTTCACTTAGACATTCAGTTAAAGTTTAGTTGCAACAGCAGTATCTCTGTTATATCTCAAGCTTTTTTGACTGTAATCCCCTCGGTAAGGACTCATTACTGTGTCAATTTTTTTCTAAAAAATTCTAGGTTTATGCTTTATGTGCAACTGTATTATCTCTATTCCTTTTATTACCATTGTTCTGAAACAAAGCGCATGCCTGTGTGACCATGTTAGCAACCCCTTAGCCCCATATTAGCCCCTTTTAACATGGACATTCTTGATAAAAGTTTTACATGCAAGTCTTTCCAACTATTTTATCCTTGTTACACTTCACACATAATTTGAAATTATATTTCAACTCTCAGGCAAATATTTGTTAATCTAGCAGTCACTTTTGTAGAGTTTCAATCCTTTTTTAGCTCACCTGAGCACAACGAGCTCAAGGTGAGCTTTTGGTATCACCTTTTGTCCGTCGTGCGTCGGAAGTCGTCAACAATTCTTTAAACATCTTCTCCTCAGTAACCACTGGGCAGAATTCAACCAAACTTGGTATGAATGTTCCTTGGGTGACCCTTCTCAAAAGTTGTTTGCGGATTTTTGATTGACCCCAAAATATGGGCGGGGCAGGGCGAGGCAGTTTTTAAGTTAGAAATCTTTAAACATCTTCTCCTCAGTAACCATTGGGCCAATTT
Source organism: Fragum fragum (assembly GCA_946902895.1). Taxonomy (NCBI): domain Eukaryota; kingdom Metazoa; phylum Mollusca; class Bivalvia; order Cardiida; family Cardiidae; genus Fragum; species Fragum fragum. Next base: position 40,974,931 of record OX336372.1, read on the forward strand.
TAACCAAATTTGGTATGAATGTTCCTTGGGTGACCCTTTTCAAAAGTTGTTCGCAGAATTTTGATTGATGCCCAAATATGGGCGTGGCAGGGCATGGCAGGGCGTGGCAGTTTTTGACTTAGAAATCTTTAAACATCTTCTCCTCAGGAACCATTGGGCCAATTTCAACCAAACTTGGCATGAATGTTCCTTAGGTGACCCTTTTCAAAAGTTGTTCGTGGAATTTTGATTTACGCCCAAATATGGGCGTGGCCGGGCGTGGCAGTTTTTGACTTAGAAATCTTTAAACATCTTCTCCTCAGTAGCCATTGGGCCAATTTCAACCAAACTTGGCATGAATGTTCCTTGGGTGACCCTTTTCAAAAGTTGTTCGTGGATTTTTGATTTATGCCCAAATATGGGCGTGGCAGGGCATGGCAGTTTTTGACTTAGAAATCTTTAAACATCTTCTCCTCAGTAACCATTGGGCCAATTTCATCCAAACTTTGCATGAATGTTCCTTTGGTGACCCTTTTTTCAAAAGTTGTTCACAGAATTTTGATTTATGCCCAAATATGGGCGTGGCTGGGCGTGGCAGTTTTTGACTTTGAAATCTTTAAACATCTTCACCTCAGGAACCATTGGGCCAATTTCAACCAAACTTGGTATGAATGTTCCTTGGGTGACCCTTTTCAAAAGTTGTTCGCAGAATTTCGTTTAACGCCCAAATATGGGCTTGGCAGTTTTTGACTTTGAAATCTTTAAACATCTTCTCCTCAGTAACTATTGGGCCAATTACAACCAAATTTGGTATGAATGTTCCTTGGGTGACCCTTTTCAAAAGTTGTTCGCAGAATTTTGATTTATGCCCAAATATGGGCGTGACAGTTTTTTTAACTTTGAAATCTTTAAACATCTTATCACCAAAAGTTGTTTGCAGAGTTTTTATTTATGCCCAAATATGGGCGTGACAGTTTTTTTAACTTTGAAATCTTTAAACATCTTATCACCAATAGTTGTTTGCAGAATTTGGTTTCACGCCCAAATATGGGCGTGGCAGTTTTTGACTTTGAAATCTTTAAACATCTTCTCCTCAGTAACCAATGGGCCAATTTCAACCAAACTTGGCATGAATGTTCCTTGGGTGACCCTTTTCAAATCGTGTTTAGGAAATTTGATTGACGCCTAAACATGGGCATGGCCATTTTTTATTTAGAAATCTTTAAATATCTTCTCCTAAGTAAGCATTGGGCCAATTTCAACAAAACTTGGCATGAATGTTCCTTTGGTGAACCTTTTTCAAAAGTTGTTTGTGAAATTTGATTGATGCCCAAATATGGGCGTGGCAGGTTGGGGCAGTTTTTTATTTAGAAATCTTTAAACATCTTCTCCTCAGTAACCATTGGGCCAATTTCAACCATACTTGGCATGAATGTTCAAAAGTTGTTCGTGGAATTTTGATTTATGCCCAAATATGGGCGTGGCAGGGCACGGCAGTTTTTGACTTTGAAATCTTTAAACATCTTCTCCTCAGTAACCATTTGGCCAATTTCATCCAAACTTTGCATGAATGTTCCTTTGGTGACCCTTTTTAAAAGTTGTTCACAGAATTTTGATTTATGCCCAAATATGGGCATGGCCGGGCGTGGCAGTTTTTGACTTTGAAATCTTTAAACTTCTTCACCTCAGGAACCATTGGGCCAATTTCAACCAAACTTGGTATGAATGTTCCTTGGGTGACCCTTTTCGAAAGTTGTTCGCAGAATTTCGTTTAACGCCCAAATATGGGCTTGGCAGTTTTTGACTTTGAAATCTTTAAACATCTTCTCCTCAGTAACTATTGGGCCAATTACAACCAAATTTGGTATGAATGTTCCTTGGGTGACCCTTTTCAAAAGTTGTTTGCAGAATTTTGATTTATGCCCAAATATGGGCATGACAGTTTTTTTAACTTTGAAATCTTTAAACATCTTATCACCAAAAGTTGTTTGCAGAATTTTTATTTATGCCCAATTATCGGCGTGACAGTTTTTTTAACTTTGAAATTTTTAAACATCTTATCACCAAAAGTTGTTTGCAGAATTTGGTTTCACGCCCAAATATGGGCGTGGCAGTTTTTTATTTAGAAATCTTTAAACATCTTCTCCTCAGTAACCATTGGGCCAATTTCAACCAAACTTGGCATGAATGTTCCTTGGGTGACCCTTTTCAAATCGTGTTTAGGAAATTTGATTGATGCCTAAACATGGGCATGGCCGTTTTTTATTTAGAAATCTTTAAATATCTTCTCCTAAGTAAGCATTGGGCCAATTTCAACAAAACTTGGCATGAATGTTCCTTGGGTGAACCTTTTTCAAAAGTTGTTCGTGGAATTTTGATTTATGCCCAAATATGGGCGTGGCAGGTTGGGGCAGTTTTTTATTTAGAAATCTTTAAACATCTTCTCCTCAGGAACCATTGGGCCAATTTCAACCAAATTTGGCATGAATGTTCCTTAGGTGACCCTTTTCAAAAGTTGTTCGTGGATTTTTGATTTACGCCCAAATATGGGCGTGGCAGGGCATGGCAGTTTTTGACTTTGAAATCTTTTAACATCTTCTCCTCAGTAACCATTGGGCCAATTTCAACCAAACTTTGCATGAATGTTCCTTTGGTGACCCTTTTTAAAAGTTGTTCACAGAATTTTGATTTATGCCCAAATATGGGCGTGGCCGGGCGTGGCAGTTTTTGACTTTGAAATCTTTAAACATCTTCACCTCAGGAACCATTGGGCCAATTTCAAGCAAACTTGGTATGAATGTTCCTTGGGTGACCCTTTTCAAAAGTTGTTCGCAGAATTTCGTTTAACGCCCAAATATGGGCTTGGCAGTTTTTGACTTTGAAATCTTTAAACATCTTCTCCTCAGTAACTATTGGGCCAATTACAACCAAATTTGGTATGAATGTTCCTTGGGTGACCCTTTTCAAAAGTTGTTCGCAGAATTTTGATTTATGCCCAAATATGGGCGTGACAGTTTTTTTAACTTTGAAATCTTTAAACATCTTATCACCAAAAGTTGTTTGCAGAATTTTTATTTATGCCCAAATATGGGCGTGACAGGTTTTTTAACTTTGAAATCTTTAAACATCTTATCACCAATAGTTGTTTGCAGAATTTGGTTTCACGCCCAAATATGGGCGTGGCAGTTTTTGACTTTGAAATCTTTAAACATCTTCTCCTCAGTAACCAATGGGCCAATTTCAACCAAACTTGGCATGAATGTTCCTTGGGTGACCCTTTTCAAATCGTGTTTAGGAAATTTGATTGACACCTAAACATGGGCATGGCCGTTTTTTATTTAGAAATCTTTAAATATCTTCTCCTAAGTAAGCATTGGGCCAATTTCAACAAAACTTGGCATGAATGTTCCTTTTGTGAACCTTTTTCAAAAGTTGTTTGTGAAATTTGATTGATGCCCAAATATGGGCATGGCAGGTTGGGGCAGTTTTTTATTTAGAAATCTTTAAACATCTTCTCCTCAGTAACCATTGGGCCAATTTCAACCATACTTGGCATGAATGTTCAAAAGTTGTTCGTGGAATTTTGATTTATGCCCAAATATGGGTGTGGCAGGGCATGGCAGTTTTTGACTTTGAAATCTTTAAATATCTTCTCCTCAGTAACCATTGGGCCAATTTTATCCAAACTTTGCATGAATGTTCCTTTGGTGACCCTTTTTAAAAGTTGTTCACAGAATTTTGATTTATGTCCAAATATGGGCATGGCCGGGCGTGGCAGTTTTTGACTTTGAAATCTTTAAACTTCTTCACCTCAGGAACCATTGGGCCAATTTCAACCAAACTTGGTATGAATGTTCCTTGGGTGACCCTTTTCGAAAGTTGTTCGCAGAATTTCGTTTAACGCCCAAATATGGGCTTGGCAGTTTTTGACTTTGAAATCTTTAAACATCTTCTCCTCAGTAACTATTGGGCCAATTACAACCAAATTTGGTATGAATGTTCCTTGGGTGACCCTTTTCAAAAGTTGTTCGCAGAATTTTGATTTATGCCCAAATATGGGCATGACAGTTTTTTTAACTTTGAAATCTTTAAACATCTTATCACCAAAAGTTGTTTGCAGAATTTTTATTTATGCCCAATTATGGGCGTGACAGTTTTTTTAACTTTGAAATCTTTAAACATCTTATCACCAAAAGTTGTTTGCAGAATTTGGTTTCACACCCAAATATGGGCGTGGCAGTTTTTGACTTTGAAATCTTTAAACATCTTCTCCTCAGGAACCATTGGGCCAATTTCAACCAAACTTGGCATGAATGTTCCTTGGGTGACCCTTTTCAAATCGTGTTTAGGAAATTTGATTGACGCCTAAACATGGGCATGGCCGTTTTTTATTTAGAAATCTTTAAATTTCTTCTCCTAAGTAATCATTGGGCCAATTTCAACAAAACTTGGCATGAATGATCCTTGGGTGAGCCTTTTTCAAAAGTTGTTCGTGGAATTTTGATTTATGCCCAAATATGGGCGTGGCAGGTTGGGGCAGTTTTTTATTTAGAAATCTTTAAACATCTTCTCCTCAGGAACCATTGGGCCAATTTCAACCAAATTTGGCATGAATGTTCCTTAGGTGACCCTTTTCAAAAGTTGTTCGTGGAATTTTGATTTACGCCCAAATATGGGCGTGGCAGGGCATGGCAGTTTTTGACTTTGAAATCTTTTAACATCTTCTCCTCAGTAACCATTGGGCCTATTTCAACCAAACTTTGCATGAATGTTCCTTTGGTGACCCTTTTTAAAAGTTGTTCACAGAATTTTGATTTATGCCCAAATATGGGCGTGGCCGGGCGTGGCAGTTTTTGACTTTGAAATCTTTAAACATCTTCACCTCAGGAACCATTGGGCCAATTTCAAGCAAACTTGGTATGAATGTTCCTTGGGTGACCCTTTTCAAAAGTTGTTCGCAGAATTTCGTTTAACGCCCAAATATGGGCTTGGCAGTTTTTGACTTTGAAATCTTTTAACATCTTCTCCTCAGTAACTATTGGGCCAATTACAACCAAATTTGGTATGAATGTTCCTTGAGTGACCCTTTTCAAAAGTTGTTCGCAGAATTTTGATTTATGCCAAAATATGGGCGTGACAGTTTTTTTAACTTTGAAATCTTTAAACATCTTATCACCAAAAGTTGTTTGCAGAATTTTTATTTATGCCCAAATATGGGCGTGACAGTTTTTTTTAACTTTGAAATCTTTAAACATCTTATCACCAATAGTTGTTTGCAGAATTTGGTTTCACGCCCAAATATGGGCGTGGCAGTTTTTGACTTTGAAATCTTTAAACATCTTCTCCTCAGTAACCAATGGGCCAATTTCAACCAAACTTGGCATGAATGTTCCTTGGGTGACCCTTTTCAAATCGTGTTTGGGAAATTTGATTGACGCCTAAACATGGGCATGGCCGTTTTTTATTTAGAAATCTTTAAATATCTTCTCCTAAGTAAGCATTGGGCCAATTTCAACAAAACTTGGCATGAATGTTCCTTTTGTGAACCTTTTTCAAAAGTTGTTTGTGAAATTTGATTGATGCCCAAATATGGGCGTGGCAGGTTGGGGCAGTTTTTTATTTAGAAATCTTTAAACATCTTCTCCTCAGTAACCATTGGGCCAATTTCAACCATACTTGGCATGAATGTTCAAAAGTTGTTCGTGGAATTTTGATTTATGCCCAAATATGGGCGTGGCAGGGCATGGCAGTTTTTGACTTTGAAATCTTTAAACATCTTCTCCTCAGTAACCTTTGGGCCAATTTCATCCAAATTTGGCATGAATGTTCCTTTGGTGACCCTTTTTAAAAGTTGTTCGCAGAATTTTGATTTATGCCCAAATATGGGCATGGCCGGGCGTGGCAGTTTTTGACTTTGAAATCTTTAAACTTCTTCACCTCAGGAACCATTGGGCCAATTTCAACCAAACTTGGTATGAATGTTCCTTGGGTGACCCTTTTCAAAAGTTGTTCGCAGAATTTCGTTTAACGCCCAAATATGGGCTTGGCAGTTTTTGACTTTGAAATCTTTAAACATCTTCTCCTCAGTAACTATTGGGCCAATTACAACCATATTTGGTATGAATGTTCCTTGAGTGACCCTTTTCAAAAGTTGTTTGCAGAATTATGATTTATGCCCAAATATGGGCGTGACAGTTTTTTTAACTTTGAAATCTTTAAACATCTTATCACCAAAAGTTGTTTGCAGAATTTTTATTTATGCCCAATTATGGGCGTGACAGTTTTTTTAACTTTGAAATCTTTAAACATCTTATCACCAATAGTTGTTTGCAGAATTTGGTTTCACGCCCAAATATGGGCGTGGCAGTTTTTGACTTTGAAATCTTTAAACATCTTCTCCTCAGTAACCATTGGGCCAATTTCAACCAAACTTGGCATGAATGTTCCTTGGGTGACCCTTTTCAAATCGTGTTTAGGAAATTTGATTGATGCCTAAACATGGGCATGGCCGTTTTTTATTTAGAAATCTTTAAATATCTTCTCCTAAGTAAGCATTGGGCCAATTTCAACAAAACTTGGCATGAATGTTCCTTGGGTGAACCTTTTTCAAAAGTTATTCGTGGAATTTTGATTTATGCCCAAATATGGGCGTGGCAGGTTGGGGCAGTTTTTTATTTAGAAATCTTTAAACATCTTCTCCTTAGGAACCATTGGGCCAATTTCAACCAAATTTGGCATGAATGTTCCTTAGGTGACCCTTTTCAAAAGTTGTTCGTGGAATTTTGATTTACGCCCAAATATGGGCGTGGCAGTTTTTTTACTTTGAAATTTTTAAACATCTCCTCAGTAATCATTTCAACTAAATTTAAATGAATATTCATTGGGTGACCCTTTTCAAAAGTGTTGGCAAAATTTTGAATCATCTTACATTAGTCAGGTGAGCGATTTTAGGGCCATTCTGGCCCTCTTGTTTTACCTCTCTTATTACTTAAGGTAATGGTTTAAAACTTGAGACTTGTGTTCATGAATTTACAAATACTCATTATTCTTATATTCATTTGGTGGACTTCTGCCCAACATCGAAATTGAATTGCTGTTACTATCAAACACAGAATAGTCAATCCAGCCTTTGCTGTCTACTGACAGCTCTTGTTATTAATTTCATATATAGTAATTCTTTTGCATAAAAAGTCCCAACAGTATCCATTAGATTCCTTGAGAAATTTTTGTAGGTACAGTAAATTTTCTTAGCCCATTCCCACACAAAAACGCTTTTAGACGCCCTTTGTTATAAAAGCTTTGTAAATTATTGTGGGAAATGAAGAAATTGCAACTCCTTTCAATTTGAACCAGTTTAAATTTTGTCAACTGGTAATTGGCTAATATGAATTGTGTTTGAAAAATCAAACCACATTTGAATGAATGCTCTTTGGATGACCTTTTATTAGATTCTTACAAAAACTAGGTGGTTGTCCAAGGACAGCTGCTGTCGAGCCTGCAAAGTTTTGACCATCAACTTGACCATGACCATCAATTTGAGTGTTTGACTTGAACTTTAACCTTGAACTTGAAGCTTAAACTATCATAACATCTACCATGGCTGCCATAGCGCAGATTACTTACTTAGTTATCAGGCTCTCTTGCAGTGAGCGAGACATAGTTGTCACAATGACTTGAACTTTAACCTTGAACCTATCATTTTTATTTTCAAATAGCACATCTACTCATAATGGAGAATAATTGTGCCCATTTATTTTGAAATCCAAAAGGGGTGACCATGATACAACAAAGTTGAATGTGATAGACATATGTAACTAGCTACAATTACAAGAATTTATAGGTATATTTTTAAACTATCATAACATCTACCATGGCTGCCATAGCGCAGATTACTTACTTAGTTATCAGGCTCGCTTGCAGTGAGCGAGACATAGTTGTCACAATGACTTGAACTTTAACCTTGAACTTGAAGCTATCATTTTTATTTTCAAATAGCACATCTACTCATAATGGAGAATAATTGTGCCCATTTATTTTGAAATCCATCCATAATTGTAGGAAAAATGCTCTTGACCTTCACCCTTTTAGTGTTTGACCTTGGGCTGTGACCAAGACCTTAGAACTATCCCAAGAATTCTTATGATTGGCACTTCTACTCATGATGGAGAATAAATGTGCCAAGTTATTTTGAAATCCATCCATAAATGTAGGAGTAATTGTCCAGACAAATTAAAACGTACTAACGCACTAATGGTCTAACACACATACACCTTCTTGTCATAAAGACGACTATGTCTTGCTCACCACAAGCAGACTTGACAAAAAATGAAAGGTTTTACCATTACCACTCTATGATGCTTTTTGATGCCCTGAAGAACTATTATCATGGAAAACTTTGTGGGAAAAGGATGAATGTCTTGAAACAAGCAATTTATCTTTTTCTCACAATATTTTCTACCTTATTTTGGCACATATTTTCCAATTTTAGAGCAATTCAAAATATTGTCTGCAAATTCTTTCAAATTAGACCAGTCCAAAATTTTGACATATGGTATTGGGTTAAAACCATTTTGTAAATGTAAATCATTATCTTTTATTCTTTACAGATCAAAATGGTACCAGCCATGGCCTTGAAACGTAAAAGGAAAAATGGTATGTTTTTAGCTCGCTTTTGCACAAAGTTCTCATAAAGAGATTTTTGTATCTGCCAATGTCCGTCATCTGTCAGTCTTTCTATCTTTCAGTGCATCCAACTTTCTGTCTGTTCACTATTAAAAAACAATCTTCCTAAACTAACCAACAGATTTGAGCAACTTTGTTTGAATAATCCATCGATCAATCATGCACTTCCATAATATTTCAAAGTTTAAAGCCACTGTGAACCAAAAGGGGTGACCATGATACAACATAGTTGAATGTGATAGACATATGTCACTAGCTGCAATTACAAGAATTTATTAGTATATTTTTAAACTATCATAACATCTACCATGGCTGCCATAGCTCAGATTACTTACTTAGTTATCAGGCTCGCTTGCAGTGAGCGAGACATAGTTGTCACAATGACAAGAAGATGTATGTGCGTTAGTCAGTCTGTCCGTTGGAATTTGTCTTGGCAATTACTCCTACATTTATGGATGGATTTCAAAATAACTCGGCACAATTATTCTCCATCATGAATAGATGTGCCTTTTGAAAGAATTTTGGGGATAGTTCTAATGTCGAGGTCACAGCTCCAGATCTAACACTAAAATTGTGCTTGTCCAGAGCATTTCTCCTATAATTAAGGATGGATTTCAAAATAACTTGGGACAACTATTCTCTATCATGAGTAGATGTGCCATTTGAAAGAATTTTTGGGATAGTTCTAATGTTAAGGTCACAGCTCAAGGTCAAACACAAAAATAGTGCTTGTCCGGGGCATTTCTTCTTCAATTATGGATGGATTTCAAATAAAATTGGCACAATTAGTCTCCATCATGAGTAGATGTGCTATCTGAAAGAATTTTTGGATAGCTTTGAGTTCAAGGTCAAAGCTCAAGGTAAAACACTAGAATTGTGCTTGTCCGGAGCATGATGCCTACAAAACTTTGCGGGCTCGACAGCAGTTATCCTGGAACAACCATCTTGTAGACCGTAGTTAAACGGTAAAACAAAGCTAGCACTACGTTACAGACCTTAACACAACTTGGACAAAATCTGTTGTAGGACAGGGGGCAACAGTATTACCCTGACACTTAAGGTCCTGTGACGTTCTGTTACAGTCTGTCATTGTTAGTTCACAGTTAGCTGTGGCTACTTTAGGTTAGCTGAGCGTTTTATCCAGGTTTGCCATGATTTCTCACAGACCTCATTGTGAGCAAAGGAGTATGTTATGGTCATAGTTAGTGGGTCTTGGCAAAACTTGATAGACATGGCTAAGCGTAACAAAGTAATAGGTTCCATCAGATAGTGGCAAGCCAGGAGGAAACATACAGGTTTTAAATTTTTCAAAACAGGAAAAGGTTAATAGACACTGCAAAAACATAACAAGACCTAAATAATAACAGCACTAAACTGACCAAAGTATTATGGCTGGCTAAGTTTTGGGCTACCATAGCTGCCATGGCCAGCTGTAACAAAGTGTAAGGGGGGGGGGGGTAAGCTTCAAATTGATACTCCATGCTCAACTTAGAAAAATCTTCCCTGCATTTCCTAGGAAACTGATCAAAAACTTCATTGCATGTCATTAAAGGTAACTAAAGGGTCATAATTTCATCATCTTTATTTCATTCCTCATTTATCAATATATATGTCTTGAAGTCAATCTTGTACTGTTCCAAATGTTTTATGTTAAACTATCCTTTATTTCTTGCCTGCTAAATGACCACAGCTATTAATGTGCCGTAAAAAACCCCAATCAACCAATTACTTTGATGTTTTTAGATGGTAGTGAAATTTTTTTCGTAAATACAGGCATAATTCTTTGGTTTTAGTAAAATTTGATATATTTGAACAAAAAATTAAGTTTATTTTGCAATAATAAAGTGACACTGCATTTTTTATACATAATACCTCAGAAAAATAATTTTCTTTGCACTTAACTTAGATCTGCTGCATAAAATATCCTTTATCCGGTGCCATCAAATGATAACATATAATAATAGGGGTGCGCAAAAACAGGTTGTTTGACGAAAAATCTTACTTTTTATTCTTCTTCTGGATAGAGCCTATGATTTTATGGAAGTCTGTATAAAAGATACTCATGATATACATTGCATATAAGGTACATCAAAATTAAAGTAACTTCTATTTAGTAGGTCAATTACCAGGGGGTAGGTCTCTTAGTGAAAGCATACCAGATTTAGTTCTATGTTGATTACAGAAATGTATGTTAAATAAAGAAAAGTAAAATTTTATTAGCTCACCTGAGCACAACATGCTGAATGTGAGCTATTGTGATTGGTAAATGTCCAGGGTCTGTGTGTCTGTCTGTGCCTTTGTCCATCTGTCCGTCTGTCCGTCCATAACCAACTAATATAAAATCTTCTCCTCCTAAACCATAAGGCCTAAAGCTTTGATATTTGGTACATATCATCACCTATTGACCCTCTACCAAAATACTTCAAAGAATTACAATACTCTGATATTATGCCCTTTTCTGTGCAATTCCTGATTTTACAAAGGAAAGGTTTGAAAATCTCCTCCTCCCATATGGCCTATAGCTGTAATATTTGGTATGTATCATCACCTGATAACCCTCTACCAAAATACTTCAAAGAATTACTGTATTCTGAAAATTAGCCCTTTTCTGCGCAATCCCTGTTTTACAAAGGAATAAAGAAGGAAGTCTTTGAAAATCTTCTTCTCCCAAACGATAAGGCTTAGAGCTTTGATATTTGGTACACAGCATTACCTTTTGCCCCTATACCAAAATACTCAAAAAAATAGCATTTTCTGAAAATTTGCCCTTTTCTGTGCGATCCCTGATTTTACAAAGGAATAAAGAAGGAAATCTTTGAAAATCTTCTTCACCCAAACAATAAGGCCAAGACCTTTGATATGTGGTATACTTTAATGTCTATAGACCTTGTACCAAAATACTTCAATTACTTGCTTGTCTCTGAAATTTAGCACTTTTCTGTGCGATCAATGATTTTACATAGGAATAACAAAGGAAATCTGAAAATCTTATTCTCCCAAACCATATGGCATAGAGCTTTGATGTGTGGAATAAATCATCATCTTTTGACCCTTTACTTTAACCTTTCATAGAATTATTGTAAAATTAGCCCTTATCTATGCATTTCTGATTTTAGATTGGAATAAAGAAAGATATCTTTGAAAATCTTCTTCTCCTAAACCATTAGGCCTATAGCTTTGATATTTGGTATGTATAAATGTCTAATGACCCTCTAACAAATTATTTCAAAGAATTGCAGTATACAGGAAATTAGGGCTATATGGTAGGATCATCAATATACCTTGGTTTAAACGAGAAAATCCTTAAACATCTTCTCAACAATAATTAGACAGAGGGCTTTACTATATTGAATATATCATAAGGCCATGAACCATCATACTCAGGGGAGCGATTTAGGACCATCCTGGTCCTCTTGTTAAAGTATTTTAAGGCTTAATGTCTCCATACTACGAGCAAATTGAAAGCCAATGATATGTCAGAGCTTATAGGTGTTATATAAGCAAAGTTGTAGATTTTGATAATTGTGTCGAAGATCAGACCAAAGGTCACAGGGTCAACGTATTTTATACAAAGTGAAAGTCATTTACCTGATAAGTGCACATTTCTTATTTGATTGTTCTAGTAGTATCAAGCTGTTTTAAATCAACTAACAGACGGCAAATTTTTAGACTGGCCCAAATTTAAGGTTTATGAAATTTAGGATTTGGGATTTTTCAACTTTCTGGGTAGAAAACACTGTGAAAAATGTTCATTTTCTGCAATATTTTCCAAAGCTCTTTTCCTTGGGGGCATCTGAAAGCATCACCGAGTGGGAATGGGTTAATATGATTACCACAATGCCACTGTGTTGCATAACAGAATTGTTCTATTCCAATATTGCCTGACAGATTTGCAAGCAAATATTTACTTTTTTATGATACAGCCACTTTGCCTGTCCATCTTTCTGTCTTTCTGTCCGTTCCCCTTTCTCCACAACCCTTTGACCAAATTGGATGAAACTTCTCATGTGAATTCTGTATGATATTGCACAGATGTATTTTTCCCGGTTTCCTGGTTTTTAGCTACAAGGTCAAGGTCACAGTTTAAGGTCACAGACTAAAATTAAGCTTTAGCACAGCTCCCTATACTATGAATTGATTTCAATATAACTTAGCACAATTGTTCTCTATCATGAGTAGGTGTACCATTTGAAAGAAATATTCAGATAGCTCAAAGGTCAAGGTCACAGCTAAGGGTCAAAAAATTAAAATTCAGCATATCAAAGCATAGCTACTTCAATTATAGATGGATGTCAATGTATGTTGGCACAATTGTTCTCTATCAAGCGTAGATGTACTATTTGAAAGAAATATACAGATAACTCCAAGGTCAAGATCACAGCTCAATGTAAAAATTGAAATTCAGCATGTTCGAATCCTAACTCCTAAAATTATAGATGGAATTTAAAAAATCCTTGCACAACTGTTCTCTCATGAGTAGATATTCCAATTGGAAAAAAATCCAATAGCTCCATGTTCAATATCCAGCTTGAAGAATGTTAAAATAAGCATATCCAGAACAAAGCTTATTATTGATGGATGTCTATATAACTTGGCACAATTATTCTCTATCATGAGTAGATGTACCATGTGAAGGAAATATTAAGCTCCGAGGTCAACGTCACAGCTCAAGGTTGTACAGTAAAATTAAGCACATCTGGAGCATAGCTCCTAAATTTTTGGATGGATTTTAAAATAACTTTGCATAGTTGTTCTCTATCATGTGTAGATGTCAGAAAGCTCCAAGGGCAAGATCACAGCTCAAGGTTGTACATTAAATTAAGCATGTCTGGAGATTGGGGAGCAGATAGCCGCCACATTTTTAGCTCACCTGAGCACAAAGTCTTTGGTGAGCTATTGTGATTGATTGTTGTCCGTCATCCGTCCGCCCGTCTGTCCGTCTGTCCACAATTTCTTTAAAAATCTTCTCCTCCTTAACCAGCAGGCTAATCAAGCTGAAACTATGCAGGGATGTTCCTTGGGTGAAGTTCTACAAAAGGTATTAAAAGAATTTAATTCCGTCAAAAACTCTGGTTGCCGCAGCATTTGAAAATAGGAATCTTAAGTAAATCTTTAAAAATCTTGTTCTCCTAGACCAGTAGGCCAATCAAGCTGAAACTTTGCAGGGATGTTTCTTGGGTGAAGTTCTACAAAAGTTGTTAAAAGAATTTAATTCCGTCAAAACTCTGATTGCCACGGCATTTGAAAATGGGAATCTTTAGTAAATCTTTAAAAATCTTTAAAAATCTTCTCCTCCTAAACCAATCCAGCTGAAACTTTGCAGGAGTGTTCCTTGGGTGAAGTTCTTCAAAAGTTGTTAAAAGAATTTCATTCTGTGAAAAACTCTTGTAACCCTGGCATATGAAAATGGGAAATTTTAGAAAATCTTTGTTGTCTTTTTTTCACAGACTTCAAGGCCAAAGGCATTTATATTTTATATAGAGCTTAATCATATGGTTCTCTACCAAGTTTTTAAATATTTAATCTCTGTGGTCAAAAATGGCCCCGCCCCTGAGGTCCGAAGTTTGGAAAAATGCTTAATTAGAGCAATTTCAAAAGACTTCTTCTCTCAAACTATAAGGTCTAGGATATTTATATTTGATATGTAGCATAACTAGATGGTTTTGTACTATATCACTAAAAGTTGTCTTCCTCGGGTCAAAAACTGCCCTGCACTAGGGGTCCAAAATTTGGAAAAACATAAAATTTGAGTTTGCAAAAAAACAAAAAAAATAAATTCTTCATTTTAAGGAGGAGGGCATTTATATTTTGAGTGTAGCATAGCCTGGCTGTTATCTATCAGTTTTGATTAAATTATGCATGTAGGTTAATAAACACCCCTTCCCTGGGTGTCCAAAGTTTGTACAAATGCTCAATTAGACCATGTTCAATAGTCTTTTCCTACCAATCTACAAAGTCTAAGGCACTCATATTTTGTATATAGCATATCCAGATGATTCTCTACTACGTTAGCTAAAATCTTAGCCCTGGGATAAAACATGGCACTGCTCCAGAGGTCAAAAATTTTGGAAAACATCCAATAGACCTTTTCACGGTCTCACAGCGCATGCGTCAAATCGAATCTCGTTAAAGGCGATATTTACCCGAGACTTTGTCACGTGATCGATTGCGGGGAGTCGACAATTTATCACTATATAATCCTATATAAATTGTCTATTTTGAACGAGCAAAAATAAAGGTTAAAAGTCAAAATTTTGGTGCAAAAAGGGTTTCAATATGTGGGCAGATATATGCAGACTAGTTGTAGCGAGTAATATTGATGAAATTATCGTGTATTAGTAACAAAATTAAGTTTAAAACGACCTGGTGTCTGGGCCATATGAAACATTACGTACCTCGAGTTTTGCGAAAATTACCCTTTCATACAATAATATCTCCTACGAAATAAGATATTTTGGACATATTTTTAACTCCCCCCCTCACACACATACAAGGAAGGAAAAGTAAATAGTTACAGTTTGACACTCGACGCAAACACTGAATGATTACGTTTGTGAATGGAAAATCCCGCCTTGCAGTATACGGACAAGTGTCAAACATCTTGACAGATATAATATTGACTAAAATAACATTCCAATATTAATCCATTCCCGATGAATGAATTTTTTGACGGGTCCAAAAGAAGCTGCAAACGACATTTTAGAGCTAATGGAATTTAATTGTTTATTTATTTGCTTTTTTTCCTTATGGGACAGGAAAAATATTGTGGTTACAGAAGAAATTACTTTATCCAAGCAATTTCTTCATTTTCCACAATGTTTTCATATGCTTCTTCTCAAATTGACATTCGCAGCGTTCTGGTAATAGAAGTGTTGGAGGAAAGGAGAAAATATATTCTTTGATTTATATAATCTGCTTTTCATCTAGATATGCCATAAACCGATTAAAAAGTGTATATGGAAATTCAAAATTGAGAGCACTATATATTAACGAAAAAAGGATTATTACAGAAATCATAAAAGTATGATGACAATGTTAATAGTGCAAAGAAAAGAATGAAAAATAGAAATAATCAAATGTAATGATTATAATGGAGTGCTGTTCGGTAAACAGTCTTGATGTAAAGGGTTCCCTATGGTATATCACATATCTATATGGTGTTATGCGTAGACGGCAACATGTCACCAAGCATCCAATAAACAACACCGCACACTCTTTATGTATATTAGTAAAATTAAGGAATTGATGAAACAAATTTGTCTTTTTATGTTTCAACCGATATGCCGCCAAGTACTGGGCCCTGATCGACGAATCAAAGAATCCGACCAGACGTCGTTTTCAATCGGCACGGGAATATTATTTCATGGTGTTTATTTATTTATCATTATCATTTCAATCTCTTACTAAAATAAAAATAAATTGAATACGCTTAACAACTTTGAGTGGATACTTTTTGCTGTGGGATATATATTATCCTAAAAAGATGGGTGGAAATGACAATTGTTGCGTGGCAGATTGTAGATCAACATGGCATAACTCTAATATATCCTTCCATAGAATTCCGAAGAAACCGGAGTCTAGAATAAAATTATGTATAAAGGCAACTGGAAGAGTCCTCCATGGAAGAAATAAATTTGCACCAACGAATAATTCTTTATTTTGTGGTCGACATTTTGTGAATGGGAAGAGAAGTGATGATCCAACGTCTGTGGACTTTATACCGACAATGAATCTTCCGGTGACTTTGCCAGTAACATTGAGGCAAAGGAGAGCTACTGTTTCCAGTATGAAATCGTCCAAATATGACGGAGCAGAAGAAGCCCTTGTGAAAGAAAACTGTAGCATGTGTTACACCAAGAAACGCGTTTTGTTGCCAGAAATTGATCTTAGAAATGTGCAGAACGAAGTTCAGATTTCACATGAGCGGTCAGATGAAATGACAGAATGCGAAATGCTGCATTGCCAAATCCCCTGCGAGGTACGATTTCAATTAAAATCTAACGTAAGTTTGGTAGGATTTTCCCTGGTATGAAGCAAGGACACGGGAACTGATTAAATACAAGCTGGTATTTTCCACAGTTTTTTCAATGTGACTGAGTCTCTGGACAAATCCCTCTTCAAAGTATTTAAACGCCTTCAAAGAATTGTAGGCCCGGACGCTTTCTTTGTCAAACGATTTGTCCCGCGATTCCACTAAATATTTTTTTAATTTTGATATGTCAAAAGCCGGAACATTTTTCAAACCATTTTCCCATGTATTGTTCGGATTTGTAAACACTGACTTCACAAAAAGAAACTTGTTTTCTGACATTTTAACACTGTTAAAGTTCGGGGTCGTATCAAGCCTTCTTATTTTCTATTGAGTTTTTCAAACCGGAAGTAAAAACTCCCCGCAACGGGAAAATGTTGTTGTTGTTATTTTTTGAAAGCGTCTAACGGATGAAGACTTTTTAGTCATCTGGCGCTTTGCGTGAAAAGGTCTATTAGAGCAACATCAAGTCTTCTCCTTCTGAAATATAAGGTGATGGGCATACATAACTGGTATATAGCATGACTAAATAATTTGTACTATGTAACAGGAAAATATGCTCTTAAGATAAAAAATGTCTCTGCTCCTGGGGTCGAAAACTGCGTAATCGCATTGAAAGAATTCTTCTTCTTAAATATAGGTTCTAGAGCATTTACATTAAAATCATAGGATAACATTATTGTTATCTACCATGTTTGTATCCTTTGGACAAACATGGCCCTTCCCAAGGCATCCAAAGATATGAAAAACGCTCAATAAGAGCGTGTTCATATATCTTCCACTCCTCATGTATAAGTTGTAATGCATTCATATTTTGATTTATAGTACATCCAGATTGTTCTCTACCAAGGTTGCTAAAATTACACCCATTGAAGTATCAGACAGTAATTAGAGTTTGATTGAAATCTAAATACAAAGAATTTCAGGTAGAAAACACTGTGAGAAATGGATAAATTGCTTGTCACTCCCTTTCTCACTATGTATTTTTCAAACCTGTTTTCCCTGAGGGTGACAAATTCTGGGATAGTTTGGTATTGGATTTAACTATAAAGCCAAAGGCATTCATTATTATTGTAAAGCATTACTGGATTGTTTTGTACAAAGCCCAATATCTTATATATCTTTTATTTATTTTGCTCAAGTTGTGTCTTTTTTATACTAAAAAGTACTGTAATTTGCAGATGCCTCAGGTGAGCGATTTAGGACCATCATGGTCCTCTTATTTATCCATCTGTTCGAACTGTTTTCCCCATTTATTTTCTAATTTTTGTGACAGGCCTATATTCGAGGAGCATAATCTGTCTCTGACGGATCTTGTTAGTTATACGGTTGAAAGGTATATTGCATAATGAATGCAAACATCCACACATCATTGGACTGTCTTGCAAGAAATACGAGGTACTGGATGTACTGTTTTTAAAGGCAAAATGTATTTACTAGACTTAAGAAACATAGATTTTCTTAGAATCTGAGGATTTGAAATGAGTCAAAATGAGTCATAATGTTTCTAAAAAGATATCATAGGATTTATGATGCCACAACCCATTTCCACAAAATTACTATTTTTGACACCCCTAAGAAAAAAATTGGGAAAAGCATTGTGTGAAATTCAGAAATTGCTTGACATGAGCAGTTTCTTCATTTTACAATATTTTCCACCTGGAAAGTTGATAAAACCTAAAATTTCAACTTTGTTGTTGTCTGCAACTCCTTTCAATTTAGACCAGTGAAAAATTTAGCTGTCTGGTAATGGGTTAAAGATCATAGGACCATCTTATTGCGGCTAAGTAATGATTACTTCAAATTTACCATAATTTGTGTCGGTCACAAGATTCTTGTATGCCATGACTTTGACAACACAAAGAAAGCATGTAGTAAATTAAATTGGGACATTGATCTATCTGTAGTTGATTTGAAACACTCAGGTTGTAGGCAAATTTTTACTGTTAAACTGTCACATTTTATGAAACAGAAAAGAGGAGTACATTTCAGAAGGACAGAAAAAATTTCATTGGAAACAACTGGAAAAACCAGTAATGTTAGTGCCCGATTCAGAGCCCAAGCCTAGAAGTTGTTGAAAAAATTCCATTCAAAAGCAGAAATTTTTTCCACAATAAACTAGTACTCCAGATTGTTCAAATTAGCTGTAAAAACACCAATAATAAGACATGTGTCTAAATTCATGGATCACTATCATCAATCTAAAAGCTGAATGACCTCTTAAATCATTCATTAGTGAACTTTGAACTCATCTCTGTCTGTCCATCTATACTTCTACATTTAGCAACATATCTTCTACATTTATAGAAGAATTGGAATGAAATTTTCACAGAATGTTCCTAGTTACCTGACCTTGCCCATGCAGTCGGTGTTTGCCATTTTATTCTGGTGAAATGGGTTGTTCAGTAAATTGAGGTTATTGGAATAATGAAAGCTTTCAAGCTCCGGCCATAATGTTTTAAAAGCCTACATCATATAACCTATTACACTGCAAGAAAATTTTAGACTGATCAAATCGAAAGAAGTTGCAGGCAAACATGATGAAATTTTAGATTTTTTCAACTTTCTTGGTAAAAAACATTGTGGAAAATGAAGAAATTGCTTTGTGGGAATAGGTTAATATTTCAGACTGCCTTGTTAACCCATTCCCACACAGTGACGCTTTTTGACGCCCCTCAAGAAAACATCGGGAACACATTATGTAAAATAAAGAAATTGCTTGTACCTATCCAGCAAGGTGAAAAAATTCAAAATTCTATAAACTTTGAATTGGCGTCTGCAACTCCTTTCAATTGTGACCAGTCTAAAATTTTGTAGTGTGGGAATGGGTTAAAGGCCGGTAGATTTTGCCTGCAATCTGTCGACTGTTAGATTGTTAAGGAGGCTCTAGATGGAAATAATGATTTGATTGGTCAATTGAGCTTAGGGTGACAGTAGGGATTTGTCAATTTATGATAATTTACTATCTCTTTACAGGTAAGAGAAGAAGTCTAAAATAACCTGAACAGAAGTAATAGACAGAAAAAATAGAAGAAATTTGAAACCTATTTTTGTATATTGTCCATTTCAATTTAATTGATTGTTAGTTTATGATGAATTTAATTTTGTACCTTGAATATTCAAGATTAAATAAATACATGAGGACAAATTAGACACATATGAAAAAAATATGGGCATAATGGAATATTTAAATATGTAAACTTGTAACCTTGTACTTGTTTGACCACATCAAATGTTCGTCACTGCATAAAAAAGTTGCAATATTCCACTTGACCTTCATCCTTTGGAAATAATTAAAACTTTCCAGTACAGCTTCATATTAGATCAAGGTTTCCATATGCATATACAAGACAGTACATGTATTTCTCAAAGACTGTTGGATTGGTCAGCAAGATGAATTAAGACTTTGTCCTCATTTTGACACATTACCAAACAATAAAATTTTAGACTGGCCCATATTAAAAGATGTTGCAGAGGACAGAACAATCTTTTTTAATTGAAAAACAGACCATTTGAGTTAGAAAACATTAAAAGAAAATGAGATATTGATTTTTTTTATCAATTTCTCCTTTTCTTGAAATGTTTTTTCATGGCTTCATTTCTTCTGTGTCAAATAAAGTATTATGTAGGAAACTGATTAATTTTCTTTTTTAAAAGTGTTCAGTGATTACGTTTTTAGCTCACCTGAGCACAACATGGTTAAGTGAGCCATTGTTATCCCCTTTTGTCCGGCTTCCATCCATTGTTCTTCGTTAGTCTACAATTTCTTTTAATGACAATCTCCTCCCAAACCACTGGGTCAATTTGAACCAAATTTGGCAGAAATGTTCCTTAGATGGTCCCCTCTAAAAAATAGCTAAAAGAATTGAAATCAGTTGAAAACTCTGGTTGCCATTGCAACAAAAGTGAAAATTTAAAATAATCTTAAAAAATCTTCTCCTCCTGACCAAGAAGGCGTAGAGCCTTATATTTTACATGAAGCATAAGTTTATTGACCTCTTGAAAAAAAGCTAAAATCATAACCTTAGGGTAACCAGGGCAACATCTCCTCCAAAACCATTGGGCCAATTTGAACCAAAATTTGGTAGAAATCGATGGCTCAGCGCGAAACAGTTGTAACTGCCTATATGTTTATAGGCAGTTACAACTGTTTCGCGCTGAACAATCGAAATGTTCCTTAGGTCGTACCCTTTAAAAATAGCATAAAGAATTTGAAATCTGTTGAATATTCTGGTGAAAATTCTGGTTGCCATGGCATCAAAAGTGAAATTTTAGAATAATATTTAAAAATCTCCTCCTGACCCAGAAGGCTAAAAGCTTTGATATTTTGTATGAAACATTAGTATATTGAGCTCTTCCAAAATATATAAAATCATGACCCTCAGATCCCGAAAAATCTTCTGACACTCAAGGCATATAGCCTTGAAATTTTGCATGAAGCCCTAAAGCCTTGGAATTTGTCATTAAATCTTTGAGATCCCTAGGTACAGGGCCTAAATATGTATAAAGTATGGCTCACTTGTATCATTATCGTAATCTTAACATGAAATTAGACCGTTGAAAGAAAAAGAGCCTTTATCTCAGGTGAACGCCCCAGGGCAAACGGCCCTCTTGTTTAATTTACATTTTATGAAAAGTCAGCATGTATTGTATTTAAAACCCCTAAGCATGAAATGCTTCTTTTGAAGAAACCCAAACTTACATGATAAACCTTGTCGTCAAATACATTCAAGGGGTATTTCATTTTTGTCTCATTTTTAGCTCACCTGAGCACAAAGTGCGAGGTGAGCTATTGTGATCGGTCGTTGTCCGTCGTCCGTCCGTCCGTCTGTCCGTCCGTCTGTCCGTCCGTCCACAATTTCTTTAAAAATCTTCTCCTCCTAAACCAGTAGGCCAATCAAGCTGAAACTTTGCAGGGATGTTCCTTGGGTGAAGTTCTTCAAAAGTTGTTAAAAGAATTTAATTCCGTCAAAAACTCTGGTTGCCGCGGCATATGAAAATGGGAATCTTAAGTTATTCTTTAAATATCTTTAAAAATCTTCTCCTCCTAAACCAGTTGGCCAATCAAGCTGAAACTTTGCAGGGATGTTCCTTGGGTGAAGTTCTTTAAAAGTTGTTAAAAGAATTTAATTCCGTCAATAACTCTGGTTGCCGCGGCATTTGAAAATGGGAATCTTTAGTAATTCTTTATATATCTTTAAAAATCTTCTCCTCCTGAACCAGTTGGCCAATCAAGTTGAAACTTTGCAGGGATGTTTCTTGGGTGAAGCTCTTAAAAAGTTGTTAAAAGAATTTTATTCCGTCAAAAACTCTGGATGCCGCGGCATTTGAAAATGGGAATCTTTAGTAAATCTTTAAATATCTTTAAAAATCTTCTCCACCTTAACCAGAAGGCCAATCAAGCTGAAACTTTGCAGGGATGTTCCTTGGGTGAAACTCTTCAAAAGTTGTTAAAAGAATTTCATTCTGTGAAAAACTCTTTTAATCGCGGCATATGAAAAGGGGAAATTTTAGAAAATCTATTTTGTCTTTTTTTTCACAGACTACGAGGCCAAAGGCGTTTATATTTTACATAGAACTTAATCATATGGTTCTCTACCAAGTTTTTAAATATTTAATCTCAGGGGTCAAAAATGGCCCCGCCCCTGAGGTCCGAAGTTTGGAAAAATGCTTAATTTGAGCAATTCCAAAAGACTTCACCTCTTAAACTATAAGGTCTAGGATATTCATATTTGGTATGTAGCATAACTAGATGGTTTTGTACTATATCACCAAAGGTTGTCTTCCTCGGGTCAAAAACGGCCCTGTACTAGGGGTCCAAAATTGGGAAAAACACAAAATTTGAGTATGCTAAAAAAAAAGAAATCTTCATTTTAAGGAGGAGGGCATTTATATTTTGGGTGAAGCATAGCCTGGCTGTTATCTATCAGTTTTGATTAAATTATGCCTGTAGGTCAATAAACACCCCTTCCCTGGGTGTCCAAAGTTTGTAAAAATGCTCAATTATACCATGTTCAATAGTCTTTTCCTCCCAATGTACAAAGTCTAAGGCATTCATATTTTGTATATAGCATATCCAGATGGTTCTCTACCATGTTGGCTAAAATCTTAGCTCTGGAATAAAACATTGCACTGCCCCAGAGGTCAAAATTTTTGGAAAACACTCAATTAGAGCAACATCAAAAGTCTTCTCCTTCTGAAATATAAGGTGATGGGCATACATATTTGGCATGTAGCATGACTAAATAATTTTGTTCCATGTAACAGGAAAACATGCTCTTAGGATAAAAAATTGTGTAAATCGCATTGAAAGAATTCTTCTTCTTAAATATAGGTTCCAGAGCATTTACATTAAAAACATAGGATAACATTATTGTAATCTACCATATTTACATCATTTGGACAAACATGGTCCTTCCCAAGGCATCCAAAGATATGAAAAACGCTCAATAAGAGCATGTTCAAATATCTTCCACTCCTCATGTATAAGTTGTAATGCATTCATATTTTGATTTATAGTACATCCAGATTGTTCTCTACCAAGGTTGCTAAAATTACACCCATTGAAGTATCAGACAGTAATAAGAGTTTGATTGAAATCTAAATACAAAGAATTTCAGGTAGAAAACACTGTGAGAAATGGATAAATTGCTTGTCATTCCCTTTCTCACTATGTTTTTTTTCAAACCTGAGGGTGACAAATTCTTGGATAGTTTGGTAATGGATTAAACTATAAAGCCAAAGGAATTCAATCTTATTGTAAAGCATTACTGGATTGTTTTGTACAAGGCCCAAAATCTTATATTTGTTTTATTTATTTTGCTCAAGTTGTGCCTTTTTTATACTAAAAAGTACTGTAATTTGCAGATGCCTCAGGTGAGCGATTTAGGACCATCATGGTCCTCTTGTTATTATTCTTTTCCTTTTAAAGGGTTTCACTTGCATTTACCTTTCACTGTAAAAGTTGCAATATGACTATTTCATTGATAAAAAACTAAATTGAGGACAGCATTTTAACCCATTCACACACAAACCCATTTTTTATGCCCTTCAAAAAAGGGGGCTTTGGAAAACATTGTGGAAAAGGAAGAAATTGCTTGTTACAAGCAATTTTTACATTATACACAATGTTTTCTACCCCCAAAAGACAAATATTCTTGAAATTTCATCAACTTAGAATTGTCTAACACTTTGGACCAGTCTTAATGGGTTTCAAATGGTTCTTTAGAAAAAGTGCAGTTAACAATTCTAGGTTGACCAATTTTAAAAATGATCATGAAATGCAGAAAGTGTTCTGGGAAAGAAATTTTTCCATCATGGTATTAATGATTTTCAAGCAATGTTTACAAGTATGAAGGATGAAATATCTTGTGCTGCAAAAGAGTTAACCAATTGCCACACAATCCTGCATTTTATGAGCTTAAGAAAATGGCTATGGACAACATTTTAAGAAAAGGAGAATTTTGCTGGCACAAGCAATTTCTCCATTTTCTCAATGTTTTCTATCCTATATGCCCATTGATTTTCAATTTCAAATCACTTTAAACTGTTATGTACAACATCTTTAATTTGGACCAGTCTAAAATTGTATCTTATGGTAATGGGTTTATTTTTCAAGATTAACCAATTACCAATTTTCAAAAATTTAGACTGGTCCAATTTAAATAAAGTAGCAGATGACATTTCAAAGCTCGTGAAAATAAAAAAAATCAAATACAACGGGTTCCAGATAGGGTAGAAAACAATGTGTTTTAAAAAGCATTTCCTCCTTTTCTCACAGTGATTTACAACTATATTTCCTCTGTGTTAAAAAGTTGGATTGTGTGGTAATTGGTTAACCAATTCCCATAGAATCCCTCCTTTTTACACCCCTAAAGAAAAAAGCTTCAGACAACATTGTGGACATTGTTTCAAGCAATTTCTTGAATGTCCACAATGTTTTCCACCCCAAAAGACAAAAAAGAATCTAAGAATTTCATCAAATTAAAATTGTTGTTTGCATCTTCTTTCAATTTAAAATTTTGTAATGTAGGAATCAATTAATTAATAACCTTTCAGTAATATTCTTCTATTTATGAGTCCCACAGAATTAACAGAGAAGATCGATTTTGGTGTTATTTAGAACATTCTTTCCTTCACCATAGATATATTTTTTGAAGGACAACCAAAGTGTACTAACAACAGCTTTTTTCAAGCTGAAGATAGGACATTTTGATTGCCCATGGATGATTTAACTCCTTCCCATAAAACAAATTGACAGGTCAAATTGAAACAGGTTTCAAACAAAACAAGGTTGGTTTAAATTGAAAAATAAGGGCCATTGTGAGAAAAGAAGAAATTGCTTGTAACAATGTTTTCTATAGGAATGGGTTAGCACATTTCTACACATTCCAGATTTTTATGCCATTTAGCAATAATATTGTGACAAAAGGAGAAATTGGTTGTTTCAAGCAACATCTCCTTTGTTGTTCATAAGGTTGTCTACCCTACTTGACACTCATTTCTTGATTTGATTGTTTATTGAAATGTCATTTTTTTTTTCTTTTTTTTACAATCTAGACCAGTCAAGAATGTTTTCGTCTAGTAAAAGGTTAAAGTCACATAAAAGCTAAGACCTTTCATTCCTCACATTTAAGCATTCTTGTTGCATTTAAAAGTCCTAATTAACCCATTCCCACATAATCCTGTTTTCCATCTACTCTCAAGAAAACAGCTTTGGAAAACATTTTGGACAATGAAGAAAATGCTTGTCACAACAAATTTCTTCATTATCAATTATACTTTCTACCCCAAAAGACAAAGATTTTTAGAATTTCTTCAAATCAGAATTGTTGTCTACAACTTCTTTTAATTTGGACCAGTGTAGAACTTTGTTGTATGGTAATTGGTTAAAGTCCTTATTAACATCTTTCTAGACTATCACCTTGGTCTGCATTTTCAAAGAATTGCCTCATCATTTTTACATGTATTCATTTTATTCTTTTACCTTAATGACTAGATATGATTTTTATTTCATGTATTTTTTTCTTTCTAATTATGTGGTAAAATTATTTTTAACAATGTGAGAAATTTATTAGTCCATTTTGAACACATTTTTGTGGGGATTTGGTTTTTTTGTATTTTGTGAAGAAATGATAAAGTTATCTTTTAACCCATTATGTCTCAAAGAAATTTTAGACTGGTCCAAATTGAAAGATGTTGCAGATGAAACTTTCTAGTTGTTTTTGTTTTGTTTTGTTTTGTTTTTGAGTGGGTAAAAACATTGTGAACATTAAAGAAATTTCTTGTTAATAGCAGTTTCTTCATTGTCCACATTGTTTTCCCGAACTTTTTATCTTGAGGGTAATGAAAAGGTGGATTGTAAAGGAGAATATATATTTGTTTCTTTCATAGTAACCCCTTTGAAGATCAAACATTAGCACCTTTAAGAAAAAAAATATAGACATTTAGAGGGGGCATGATTTTGTTTAACATATCTTGTTTAAATTTTGAGTATTAGTTTAGTATTATAGTACAACATATCTGTTATGGTGTTGTTTGATATCAACTACTATTTAACCCTTTATTAGATGATAAAATTTAGGTAAATTGTAGATGAGAATTTAGTTGGCGTCTGCAATATGTTTGAATTTGGACCAGTTTAAAATTTTGTCATCTGGTAATTGGTTAAAAAGTTAAACAGGTGAGGTAGATTCAGATAAGACAAAAATATGTGCAGGCTGATCTTTGTCTATTATTCCCGTAAAAAACAGGAATATTCTTGGTTCAAGGGTTGTAACTCTAAATGTTGTGCGAAATAAAGAAACTACTTTGTGATGAGATATTAAAATTTTCCTTTCACACAAAGTTTCATCAGTTTTGTTTTTCTAAAGGGTCTTAAAAATCTGCATTATGGTATTTTGGTAAGCCCATTCCAACTCGATCCAGCTTTTTCATGACCCTCTAGAAAAATATATGACAATTGATAAAAGTAATAACAAGCAATTTTTTTATTGTCAGTAATATCTTCAACCCTAAACAGTGAAGATTTTATAATCAACTGACTTGAAATTTTTTCTGAAGTATCTTAACCCTTGTCATGCTGAACCCGGAATATTCCGGTTTTTGGCAGGAGGCGTAGACCAAGATCAGCCTGCACATAAGTGCAGTCAGATCTTAGTCTACACCTCCTGTTTGTATTTTTCCTGCAAGAGTTGTTTATGAAGTTGATTTCTCAAAGAAATATTGATTTTTTGATAACAAGTTCTATCAGTGCTTTCAGCCCTTTGATATTGCAGCAATTCAGTAAGGTCATTTATGCAGCATGACAAGGGTTAATTTTGTCTTCTAGTAATGGGTAAAGCCTCAAAGCATAACATAAGTCATAGATAGAGTCATTAATGTATATCAGAGGATAGTAATTGTCTCTATTGTAGATATGATCTCAGCATTAAATCAGATATACTTTCAACAATTACACAAAAAACAACGATTCTGAATGGTCTGTATTGATAGGGCTAGCTGATGAAAGTCATTTTCCTTTATTTAAAAAAGTAAAAATTGAGTATAGAGTTTTCCTCTTATAACCCAATACAACATAATTGCTCACTTTTAGCTCGGCTGTTTTCGGAGAAAACCCGAGGTATTGTCATCACCTTGGCGCCGTGTGTGTGTTGGCGTTAGCGTGAGAACTTTAACCTTGGTCATATCTCTGTTTTTATTGAAGATATCTTCATGAAACTTGGCATGTGTATTGACCATCACATGAGCTATCTAGAATATCAAGGGGGATAACTCTAAAAGCGTTTTTGTAAGAGTTATGCCCCTATTTCGACTTAGAATTTTTGAATTGACCAGCACCTGCAGCCGAGTGTTGGCACCCATGGGCAGAGCTCTTGTTAACCCATTCCCACACGTGACTTTTCGCGATGCCCCTCAAGGAAACCATTGGGAAAACATTGTGTAAAATGAAGAAATTGCTTGTAACAAGCAATTTCTTTATTTGACATGTTTTCTACGTAGAAAGTTGAAAAAGTTTAAAAATTCATAAACTTTAAATTGTCTTCTGCAACTCCTTTCAATTTGGACCAGTCTAAAATTCTGTTGTGTGGGAATGGGTAAAGCTCAAGAATTTTTCGAAGGAAAATATGTTGGGGAAAAGGAGATATTGCTTGTATAATTCACTTTGAAATTTCATTTGCTACCTCTTTCACTCAGCATCAGAAATATTTGTTGCAAGACATTGTCTAGAGCAATTATCCAACATTTATGGATGAATTTCAAAATATTTATTTGGCTTTTTTACCCTAGTGTCATAAAAAGGCTGTTCCAAATTGTCAAAGGTCAAGGTCACAACTGAAGTTGCAGTAGGTTAGTGGTTTTTATTTGAAAGCTTTTATATATGTATATTGTTTTTTGTCTCAATAAAAATAAACTTTGGAATGTTAGACTACTAACACACTAGCTTGTGTGTGAGATGCCGGGTAGTTTAACATGTCTGCCGTTTCATCTAGTGGACTAAATGTGACACCTGGTACGTTGAAAGAGATGAAATAAGGGTCTTCATTTATCTTTTTTTAATTTCATTCCTCATTTATCATTTTATATGTTTTGTGGTTGTCTTTGTATTGCTCTGTATCTATTGTGTTAAACTATTCTTAAATTTCTTGCCCACTAATTGACCACAGCTGTTGATGCTGTCTTAAAACACCCTATCAATCAATCAATCATAATTGAAGGCCAAATGAACTAAGACATCTTGCATCTTCTACATTTATGGATGGATTTGAAAACAATTTTCTAAGCTTGATAGCCCCTGTTAGTACTATGATAATAAAAAAAAAAATATCAAATGTGTCCAAGGTTAAGGTCACAATTGAAGGCCAAATTACAAAACTGATATGTTCAGGAGTATGTTAAATTTTTTGTAAGAATTTGGCATCTGTGTTTATGCCACATTTATAGTTAAAAAAATCATTTTTTATAATCAAAATTATTACAAAGATCTGCCTTCATGCTTTTGGATTGTTATTCAGATGAGCCGTTTTGGATCAGCATAGATACCACCATTTTTTATAATTTTTTTTTACAAAGATCTGCATTCATGATTATCAAAAATGAAACTTCATTGTTTAGTGTTGTGAATATCTACTTTTAAAAAGTTTTACAATTTAAGTAGATCTGAAATGTGGAAATGGTTTGTTAGTATTTTAGTACTATTGGCCCATTACCAAACAAATCTTAACCCTTTCCTATTTTGAAAAATATTAAACCTGTCCAAATTCAAAGGTTTTGTAGACAAAAATTTAAAGTGGATTTGATTTGAAAATAGAAATCCAGTAAGATAGAAAAAGAAGAAATTGCTAATTACAAGAAATTTCTTCTTTTTCTACAGTGTTTTCTCATTTATAAAATCACAGGGAAGTAAAAACAAGGGATTAAACAGGAAAGTGTTTTATCTATATTGAAAGACTTTTTATCTATAAGGTCCGGAAATCCTTTGCCCGACTCGACTGTTTGTGCAAAATTTTGCCATTTGAAAAGCAGGTATTTTCCTTGGATACTTGTCTCAGGACAAGTCAAACTAGAAAAAGTTAGAAAAATGAAACCATTTATATCATTACACTAACCCAAAACTAAGACAGCATAAGGGAAAATTGATGGTTACTAGCAATTCTTCCATTTCTCTCAATTTTGCCAGAACTTATTATCTTCAGCATGTCTGATTGCTAGGTCGTGTAGTTATTTCATCATTATAGACCAAACCTTCAAATCAGATGAGTGAAATTTTGCTTCAACTTATCAAAGGGAGCGATTTGTAATTTCACAACCCTTATTGTGTTCGATAAGCTTTGAATTTGAACTTTTTGAGACAATTAAGATATGTATACAATTAAAAAACAATTAACTGTTTCCCATGCTAATCCCCTACCAGACTGCAAACCTTAGACTGGTCCAAATTGAAGGGAGTTGCCATTGACAATTTAAAAATTTTGAAATTCTAGATTTTTCCAAATTTGTAAGTAGAAAACATTGTAGAAAATGAAGAAATTGCTTATTGCAAGCAATTTCTTCTTTTTACATAATGCTCTCCTAGTTGTTTTTCTTGAGGGGCGTCAAAAAGGGCCATTGTGTGGGAATAGGTTAATATGAAACTTTTTTTAATTGAATTTATATATTGTTTTTTAAAAACATATATCACTAGTTTTTTAGATTGACACTTACAGCTGTTGTGTATGTGTGACATCTTTCTGATTTATATGATAAAGCATTTTGAAATATATTTAGGCCTGTACTTTTTAATAACATTTTTTTCTTATGACAATTGTACCCGTTTCATTCTATATTGACATTTTTCTTACCTTTGCCTGTTTACATATTGAAATTAGTTTATCAAAGTAATCCATTGCCAATTCTAACCCTTTCCTTCACAATCTCATGTTTTTATGTCCCTATGATTTTATACTTGAAAAAGCATTGTGGAAAAGAAGAAATCGCTTGTAACAAACAATTTCTCCTTTTTTTTCTCTGCAACATTTTCTAACCTTTGGGCTGGTTACTTTCAAAATACACACACTTTTAATTGTCTTCTGTAATTTCTTTCAAATTGGACCAATCTTAAAATTTTTAAAAAAAAACAGGAAAGGGTTAAGATCAAAAAACATTTATGTGAATAAAGAATCTGTGACTTGAGATTCTTTGTGACAAGCTGATCTTAATCTCGTCTTTAAAATAAAGTTATAAAGCTTACCAAGGCTCATTCCCACACAGTGATGCTTTTGGACGCCCCCCCCCCCCAAGAAAAACACTTTTGAAAACAATGTGTAAAATGAAGAAATTGCTTGTAACATGAAATTTTTTTCATTTTAGACAATGTTTTTTATCCAGAAAGTTGAAAAAGTCTAAAATTTCATAGCATTTAAATTGTTGTCTGCTTTCCTTTCAATTTGGACCAGTCTAAAACTTTGTTGTCTGTTAATGGGATAAAGATTTTTGGGAAATATTTCTAGGGTTTTGTTTTGGCTCTTCTCAGACACAACCTATTTAATTTGCTCACCATGTCTCTATTTTGGATTGTTATTCAGATGATCCAATTAGGATCAGCATTGATACCACCATTTTTAGCTCGGCTGTTTTTGGAGAAAACCCGAGGTATTGTCATCACCTTGGCATCGTGTGTGTCGACATGGCATTGGCATGACAAACTTTAACCTTGGTCATATCTCTGTTGTTATTGAAGATATCCTCATGAAACTTGTCATGTGTATTGACCATCACAAGAGCTATCTAGACTATCAAGGGGGATAACTATAAAAGCATTTTTGTGAGAGTTATTACCCTTTTTTGGCTTCGAATTTTTGCATTATCCAGCACCTGCAGCTCAGTGTTGGCACCGGTGGGCAATGCTCTTGGTTATTATAATATTAATACAAAGATCTGCATTTGTGCTTATCAAAAATGAAACTTCATTGCTTTGTTTTGTGAAAAAAGTGTGATTATTGCAAAGCAAGTGCCATAAGTGTTTGGGCCCACACAATACTATAGTAACTGTTTAGTAAGATCCCTATATACGATAGTTTTTATTTCAGTGTAGATAAGTTGAAAATGTAATAGTCTAAATAGTGCAATCTACATGTGATACTGTTGTTAATAGCTTCAAGCAAAAATCATGATAAATGTTAACCCATTTCCACACAATGACGCTTTTAAATGCCCCTCAATATGAAAGCTTTGGAAAACATTGTGGATAATGAAGAAATTGCTTGTCACAAGCAATTTCTTCATTATCCACAATGTTTTCAGCCCCAAAAGACAAAGATTTCAAAGGTTTTATCAATTTTAAATCTTCGTCTGCAACTTCTTTGAATTTGGACCGGTCTAAAATTCTATTGTGTTGGAATGGGTTAAGTGCCATTAAGTGCCAATAATCTATAGTTAAGTTTGATTATTTAGATTTCAAATATTTCCTAGCTCACCTGATTCTGTGCTCAAGTTAAGCTTTGTATAGGGCCAAATGTCTTGTCTTAAAATTGTTTGGTCTTTGTCTTTAAGGGTAAAAAACATTGCGAAAATGAAGAAATTTCTTGTTAAAAGCAATTTCTTTATTGTGCACAATGATTTTTCAAAGCTTTCTCTGGAAGGGTATAAAAAGTTGGTAAAGTGGGTATTGGTTAGAATACAGTTTACTGCAATGCGGGTGAAACAAAGTTTTGGAATGTATTAAAGAATAAAATGCTGGTCTCTTTTTCTTCTTTTCACACAATATTTTCTATCCATTCTACTACAAATTTTACTGATATGGCAAATTGTGTGTGACCTCTTAACACATTACCTCATGGAAGAATTTCAGATAGGTCCAAATTCAAAGATGTTGCAGAGGACAATTTCAAGTTGAGAGAATTATGACTACTGTAGATATTCTAATAAATTCCCACATTCTAATACACGCCAATTCCCAAAACACTGCACAAAACTAGCCATTTTCTTGCCAATTTTCTGACAAACTAAGGACTCTAATAATCACCCACACCTGCACCCATTTAAGAAAATAAAGAATGTCTGGGTGTTAATAGTTGTGATTAGCAATTTCTTCATTTTCCATAGAGTTTTCTGAAGCTTTTTTCTTGGGGGACATAAAAGTTTAGATTGTGAGGGAATGGGTAATATATCATAAAAGACAGTTGTCAAAATTGAAAGAGTTTACAGACAACAATTCAAAAGGAGTTAAAAAAGAAAATCAATGACTCATAGAGTTGAAAAAATTAAGGAAAAGGAGAAGAATAAACTTTTAACAAGTTAATTGTTCTGTTTCACGTTTCACGTTTATTTTCAATATTGTATTCCAGAGCTACGACTTCTGAGTAAAATTATCGCATTTACAATTTGTGTTTTTGAAAGGCTAGTAAAACAAGTGTTGTTAATCTTATGTTGTTAATCTTATCTTTTTTTTTGTACATGTTTTATGTAGACATATACTTGTTGTTGTGTTCGTGAATATTTACTTAACCCATTCCCACACAGTGACGCTTTCTGACGCCCTTCAAGAAACACAATGTTTTCTACCAAGAAAGATTAAAAAATCTAAAATCTTATACAATTTTAATTGTTGTCTGCAACTCCCTTCAATATTGACCAGTTTAAAATTTTGCTGTCTAGTAATGGGTTAGCCCATTACCGGACAACAAACTTTTTATTCTTAAATCAAAGCAGTTGCAGACAATAATTTTTAGTTGATTGAATTTTTAATTATATTGTCTTTTAGGGTAGAAAACATTGTGGATAATGAAGAAATTGCTTTAAATGATGCATTTCTTCATTTCCACAATTTTTCCAAAGCCTTTTTCTTGAGATTTATAAAAACAAAGAGATTTTGTGGGAATGGGTTTGGCATAGTCCTAAAAATTTGTGTAGCCCATCTGTCATGAAAATACTAGTTGGGGTCTAGGTTTTATACAAGATTGTTAAATATTTCAGACAAGTATTTTCATTTTTAACCCTTTACTTATGAAAATTCAGACATGTCCAAATTGAAAGGCTTTGCAGTCAACAATTTAAAGTTGTTTTTATTTGAAAAATAATCATTCAGTAGGGTAGAAAATATTGTGGGAAAAGAAGAAATTACTTGTCTCAGGCAATTTCTTCTTTTTCCACAATGTTTTCTCAAGTATAAAGACACTGGAAGCAAAAACCAGTGATTGAATAGGAATGGGTTAAATGACAAACTTTCCCAACCTAAAAAAGAAAAAGAATATTCCTTGGAAAACATCATGGACAAAAGAAAAACTCTTTGTCTCTTGTTTTCCTTGTTACAATAATTTCTTTTTATCCTACAAGATGGTTATTTTTACATAGCTATATCTTCAAGCAAAAAGGGCTCGTTGACTGACAAGTGCAGAGTTGGCCTAGTATTATATGCTTGACTGGTGATCTTGAGGTCATGGGTTAGAGCCCTACCTCAAGAGGGTGTGCTTAAGGGTAAACTTATTAATAGCCAGCCTTTCTCTTGGGGATTGTGTGTTTGAGAGCAACGCTATAGACCTAAAGCTGTCATTACAATCAAACTAAAATAGAGTAGTATATACTTCTTGGCTGCTTCAGTGTTAACCCCCTGATACAGTGTCAACTTTCTGAGTCTTTTTTGCATACCGGTATACTTGCCACTAAGAAAAGCTGCCGTAATATTATTGTGTTAACTTTAACAATCTTTTACAACTTGCTTTTTCTTGATCATGCTGGTAATTATGGAGCAGTTAAACTAGTAATTTCATTGGTTAGTTAGGATGGGTAATCTTTTGTTTTCTGTTTGTTTTGTAATTTCATATAATAAAGTAGATAATAATAGAAAAAATTCTGTGTTGAAGTTTTTGTTCAAGATGAAAAAGAAAATAATGAAAAATCAATGACATCCTTTCAAATTATTGTTTAATTGACCAATTGTGGCTGTCACTCGAGGAATCGACAGACCACTGAAATCAATCAATCAGTCCGGAATTGAGTTTGAACTACAACATTGGCCGCCATTTGTGTAAAACATTTTTGTTGGTTTTGAAACTTAAATGTCATAACTACAGCTTATAAAAGCTGTAGTTACGATGAGAAGGCCAGAAACTAACAATTTTACTTTTTTTACATGCTTCTGACTATATGTTTGCAAAATAATGCAGTTTAAAATTGAAGCAGAACTTCATGTCAGAGTGAATGTGCGGGGCCAACGGAGTAACTGGGCAAGGTCAGTGATTGGTCAATAAATGGATCAGTGACCACTGACCTATTCAACATTCCCACTCAGTGACGCTTTTAGATGCCCCAAGAAAAAAAAAGCTTTGGAAAACATTGTCGAAAATGAAGAAATTGCTTGTTACAAGCGATTTCTTCAATGTCCACATTGTTTTCTACCCAGAAAGATTAAAAAGTCCAAAATTCATAAACTTGAAATTGTTGTCTGCAACTTCTTTCAATTTGGGTAGGTCTAAAATTTTGCCATCTGGGTTAACCCATTCCAACTCAATCCCTCCTTTTTACGCCCCTCAAGAAAAAAGCTTTGGAAAACATTGTGGAAAATGAAGAAATTGCTTGTATCAAGCAATTTCTTCATTATCCACAATGTTTTATATCCCAAAAGACGAAAAAAATAAAAATTCCATCAACTTGAAATTGTCGTCTGCAACTTCTTTCAATTTGGACCAGTCTAAAATTTTGCTGTGTTGGAATGGGTTAATAGGAATGTGTAAGATATAGGTTAACTCTTGTCATGCTGAATAAAATCCTCTTTAGACTTAAATGAAAAACAAAGGGCTGAAAGAACTGGGTGTTATCATTATGGGTTAATAATTCTTTTAAAAAAGTATGTTATAAAGAAATTTTGGTTCAAAAGGGATAGGCAGGAGGTTTAGACCAAATTCAGCCTGCACATATGTGCAGGCTGATTTCTGTCTATACCTCCTGTCTAAATAATAATATTCCAGGTTCAGTTAGACAAGGGATAACAGTCAACATTTCTCTTACAGTCTAAATGAATGTTTTGATTGTTCAATCAATAATTTGGTTGATAATCGTGATCCCTCAGTTGGCTCTCCTGGGTATTAACCCTTGACCAGTCAGCAAATATTTTAGGAATGGCTTGTTGCAACCCATTTCTGCTTTTCCCTCAAAGTTTTAAGATTATTTTCTTCAGAGCTTTAAAATGCAGGATAAGGTGGTCACTTAAAATTCTACGTAAGATATCTGGGCTTGTATTCACTGACCATTCAACTTTTGTAATTATTATGTTAACCCATTTCCACACAATACTGCTTTTTGATGCCATGCATGAAAAAAGCTTTGGAAAACATTGTATTGCTTGCTACAAGTAATAAATCTCTTCATTATCCCCAATATTTCCTACCCCAAAAGATGAAGAATTCTCTAATTTCATCCAAATTTTATTGTCTGCAACATCATTGAATTTGAATCAGTCTAAAATTTTGTGGATTCGGTAGAAGCCGTATTGCATGTCCAAGATCTGTAACATTGATTGGTTCAAGGTCTTATTACTTGACCAGAACCAAATTAATTTATAAGATTTTTAGCTCATCTAGGCATATGCTCTAGGGGAGCTATATTGATCAATGAATGCCCATCTCTGTCTCTCTGTATGCCTAACTGTAAACAATTACAAATAAATCTTTCAAAGAAAAAAACATTAAGGGAAATGAAGAAATTACTTGATACAAATAGAGTGTCATAAATATAGGTTTGCCTGGGAATTGGTTAAATGTTGAGATTTTTTCTTTGGAAAATCACTTGATAAAATCTTCAATAAAGCTGTGAAATAATAAATTTTAAACTCACTATTTTGTATGTAGTTGATCTTCTTTGAGCTACCACCTCTGTTAAGCAACCACTTCCATTAAGCGGCCACATTCAAAATCCCCTTTTCAAAACCATAAGCTCTAATAAACAAATGGTTGTATTTGCTGAAAAACATATCATTGTTGGACCAATATTGTTAAAACTCATTAGAATCGTTCCAGTGAGACAGTTCTAATGAGTCCCAACAACATGGGTTATTCCAAGAATTCTGTTATAATATATTTATGCAATCAAATTTTCTTCACATATTTTACAAAAAAAGTGAATTTAATGCACACCAAGCTATTTCCTCATTCGATATCTTTCCAAGCTTTTATCATCAGAAGCGCAGAAAAGTGGGCTTGTCTTGGAATAGGTTCAACAAAATTTAAGGGCAAAATTGAAAAGGGATGTAGACGGCTAAATAAAGTTAGTTTAAATTGACTAACTAGAGGCACTTTAGTGTCTGTATCGCTCAAAAGGCCTGAATGTACTGAATAAACAAATGCTGTTTTCATCCATTCAATATAAATTAAATCATTTAGCAAATAAAGCTTGTCAATGAAATCTTTGAAATAGTTTCAGAGAAGCATTTCAAACTTTGCATTGTTGTACAAAAGTCAAGTTCAATTATATAAAATTCAATTTCTAAGGATTAATTTAAATAATCTGATAACAAGGTGCCAAATTGTCACAAGATACGCCCGTCACACTGCTTAATATTAACTGGGGTTTTGAATAGAACTGAGGTTATTTTGAATGAATATTTTTTGTCAAACAAAGTAAGAAAAACAACAAAGGACAATAACTCAAAATATACGCTAGGTAGAGTTATGGTTCTTGTACACTGCACTCCGACTTGGTGAGATCTATCCATCCATGAAGTTTCATGATTCTAGCTATTATACTTTTAGAGATATACTCCGGACAAGATTCAAGTATGAAAAACAACAAAGGGCAATAACTCAAAAAATAGGCTAGGTAGAGTTATGGTTCTTGTACACTGCACTCCCACTTGGTGAGCTCTATCCATCCATGAAATTTCATGATCCTAGCTATTATACATTTAGAGATATACTCCGGACAAGATTCAAGTATGAAAAACAACAAAGGGCAATAACTAAAAAAATAGGCCAGGTAAAGTAATGGTTCTTGTTCACTGCACTCCCCCTTGGTGAGATCTATACACCCATGAAGTTTCATGATCCTAGCTATAATACTTTTAGAGATATACTCCGGACAAGATTCAAGTATGAAAAACAACAAAGGGCAATAACTCAAAAAATAGGCTAGGTAGAGTTATGGTTCTTGTACACTGCACTCTCACTTGGTGAGCTCTATCCATCCATGAAATTTCATGATCCTAGC
This sequence comes from Fragum fragum, assembly GCA_946902895.1. Taxonomy (NCBI): domain Eukaryota; kingdom Metazoa; phylum Mollusca; class Bivalvia; order Cardiida; family Cardiidae; genus Fragum; species Fragum fragum. Next base: position 41,012,297 of record OX336372.1, read on the forward strand.
TATTATACTTTTAGGGATATACTCCGGACAAGATTCAAGTATGAAAAACAACAAAGGGCAATAACTCAAAAAATATGCCAGGTAGAGTTATGGTTCTTGTGCACTGCACTCCCCCTTGGTGAGATCTATACACCCATGAAGTTTCATGATCCTAGCTATAAAATTTTAAGAGATATACTCCGGACAAGATTCAAGTATGAAAAACAACAAAGGGCAATAACTCAAAAAATAGGCTAGGTAGAGTTATGGTTCTTGTACACTGCACTCCTACTTGGTGAGCTCTATCCATCCATGAAATTTCATGATTCTAGCTATTATACTTTTAGAGATATACTCCGGACAAGATTCAAGTATGAAAAACAACAAAGGGCAATAACTCAAAAATAGGCCAGGTAGAGTTATGGTTCTTGTGCACTATACTCCCCCTTGGTGAGATCTATTCACCTATGAAATTTCATGATCCTTGCTATAATACTTTTAGAGATAATCTCCGGACAGGATTCAAGTATGAAAAACAACAAAGGGCAATAACTCAAAAAAAAGGCCAGGTAGAGTTATGGTTATTGAGCACTGCACTCCGTATTGATGAGAAGACTATAAATGCCAAGTTTAAAGTCAGTCGGACTCAAGGTGACAGAGTTATGCTCCGGACAAAGAAGTGGACACCGCCGGACGCCTGGACAACCGGACGCCCAGACACCATGGGTGATCCCATAATACGTCCCGTCTTCAACGGGCGTATAAAAAGTCACCAAAGGATCATTCCTGTGAAATTTGATTGAAATCAATCAACTGTGTCCGAGTGAAAGATTTCAAAACTTCACCATATATGGAAATTAGCTCTGCCCATTAGAGCCATGATTTTCATATATACTAAATTCTTTGAAGGAATCTGATAAAGGGTGACACTATGATCATTCCTGTAAAATTTGGTTGAAATCCATCAGCTTTTTTCTGATAAGATTTTTAAAGCTCTTACTATATATAGAAATTAGTCCTGCTCATTTTAGCCATGTTTTTCATCTGATCATAATTCTTTAAAGGAATCTGATAAAGGGTCACCCAATGATCATTTCTGTGAAATTTGGTTGGAATCTGTCCAGTGCTTTCTGAGGAGAAGATTTTTACAGTAAAAGTTTATGGATGGATTGACTGACGCTTGACTGACACATCGACACACAGTGGACATCTCACCATGACAATAGCCCCATGGCTTTCAGCCATTGTAGCTAATAAGGGCCATATGAAATAGAAAACATAGTCAAAAAAGAGGAAATTGCTTTTTACAAGCAATTTCTTCTTTTCTCATAATGTTTTCTAAAGCTTTATTTCTTAAGCGCCTAAAAATGCCAATGGTGCAGTAAATGGTTGATAAAACAAAATGTGGAAAAGTAACAATTCAGAACTACAAGTTATTTCTTTGACAAGTTTATTATAAACTATATGCCAAGTTTTACTCCAGTTGGGTGACAAGTGTTGCTGATAAACATCTCTAACCTGCTTACTATTCATCAATCCCTCAATACAGAACAATATTAACCCTTGTCATGCTAAACCCGGAATATTCCTGTTTTCGCAGGAGGTGTAGACTAAGATCAGACTGCACTTATGTGCAGGCTGATCTTAGTCTACACCTCCTGCTTGTACTTATCCTGCCAGAGTTGTTTATGTTGTTGATTTCTAAGAAAAATATTGATTTTTGAACAACAAGTTATATCAGTGCCTTCAGCCCTTTGATTTGACAGCATTTCAGTAAGGTAATTTAAACAGCATGACAAGGGTTAAAGACTGATCTTCATTTGGCCCATTACCACAAAATTCTTTTTACAACCTTGACCTTTCTCAAAAGATTGAGAGAAAAGATGAAATTGCATATTGAAGGCAATTACTTCTTTTCCCACAATTTTTGCTACCCTGAATGTTCCCTGTTCTACATTGTACAAGGACTTTGAAGATCTGACTAATCTAAAATTGTTGTCCGTTAATGGACTACAGAATTATTAAAATGGTATGACTTAAACAAGGTAAGATTGGAAGCACAAAAAGAATATATTGTTGAAATTCCTTCCTTTCCCATTACTTTTCAGTTGTTGTTTAACCATCCCCACAAAATGAGGGTTTTGAAACTCCTTCAGAAAAACAATTGAGAAAACATTGTGTAAAATGAAGAAATTGTTTGTAACAAGCAATTTCTTCTTTTTCCACAATGTTTTCTACTCAGAAAGTCGAATAAATCCAAGATGTAATAAGCTAAAAATTGTCCTCTGCAACTCCTTTCAATTAGGACCAATCTAAAACTTTGTTGTCTGGTTATGAGTTAATAGTAAATTTTTTAGTATAGTACATGTTATGGGACGTTTTTTCTTGATTAACCCATTCCCACACGGTAATATTTTAGACTGGTCCAAATTGAAAGGAGTTGCAGACAACAATTTATAGTTGATGAAATTTTAGATTTTTTCAACTTTCTGGATAGAAAATATTGTATAAAATGAAGAAATTGCTTGTTACAAGCAATTTCTTCATTTTACACAATATTTTCCTAATTGCTTTTCTTGAGGGGCGTCAAAAAGCGTCACTGTGTGGGAATGGGTTAAAAAAAAAGAACAAGAAATTCTAAAGAAGCGATACCTTTGTATCAAGATAATGCATGCATGTTCACATTTATAAATGTAACAATTGGGTTGAAATAACGCTATTGAAATAGCTTTACTTCTTTTAACCCTTGTCATCCTGAACCCATAATAATCCGGTTTTTGCAGGATATATAGACAAAGATCAGCCTGCACAAAAGTGCAATCTGATCTTGACTATACCTCCTGGTAAGCCAAAGTTGTTTAAACAAATAATTTTCAGAAGAAATTTTGACCCTCAATAGGTCTTCTAGTACTCTCAGTCCTTTGATTTCACTGCAATTCCATATTGGATTAAATGTCTTAATCTTATCTCTACACCTCTTATAGGCAAGAGAATATGTTTATAGCAGTATTAAACACTGACCAACCAAAAGTTCTAGCAACAACCTTGTCACATTTGGAGTATAACAAATCTTAACAAATAAGCTATTTCATCTATTAACAATATAATATGGTCATTGCACTAACAGTTGTTGAAAAAGAGAAGAAATATTATTTACACTGTACATGTGATGAAATATGAGACCTGTTACACTAAAAATGAACCATCTAGGAAAAGGAATGATATAAACATCACAAAAAAAGAAAAACACAAAAATGATATCAGAAGTCCTGATAAGAAGGGGTGATTCCATATTGTGCTCACTTAACCTTTTCCTGTTTAATCCCTGTTTTTTACGTCCATGTGTTTTTATGTTTTGGAAAAAATTGTGGAAAAACAAAAAAATACTTGTTACAAGCAATTCCTTCTTTTTCCACAATATCTTCTACCCTACTGAATTATTTTTCAAATTAAAGCCGCTTTATATATAAGTCTGGAAAACCTTTAAATTTGGACAGGTCTAAAATTTTGCAATACAGGAAAGGGTTAATGGACATGGTCACTTGGTATAGGTGGTCCATCAAGCAAAATCAACTGCATCTAGAAAGTCTAGTACAAAGCTATTGTAAGTCCTCTTTTTGTTATGTATTGGTACTTAAAAAAGTTTTGATCTATCCTCTCAACAGTCACTAACAAGCCTCTTAACCCATTCCAACACAATAAAATTTGAGACCAGTCCAAATTCAAAGAAGTTGCAGACGACAATTTAAAGTTAATGATATCTTTAAATTCTTTGTCTAGTGTGGTATAAAATTTTGTGGATGATTAAGAAATTGCTTGTTACAAGCATTTTCTTCATTTTCCACAATGTTTTACAAAGCTTTTATATTTGGAGGCATTTGAAAGGTCATGAGTTGGAAAGTTGGATAACATAATATCAAAATTTTGAACAAGTCAATATAGAAAGGAGCTGTACATTATACATAGGCCAACAGAAGAAAAAATGGGTTACACGATTTAATTCTTCTCCAAATGTGTTTCGTAAACCTTTCACAAAGACACACCATCCTTTAAGAGCTTATGTCAAAATTTTACATTATTCACTGAATTCTAGATGGTACCTTTATTTGTGAAAAGTATAAAATCTATCAATCTCATGTCTACGACATGAGTTTTCATTTCATCAACTTTCACGAAATGAGAGCAATTCATATGACACACACTACTTTAACTCTTTTCCTATTTTTTGAAATTTTATACTTGTCTGAATTGAAAGAGGTTGTAGATGACAATGAAAATTGGATGCAATTTTCCATGAAACCATCCTATGTGGTAAAAAACATTGTGGGAAAAAGAGAAATAGCTTGTTACAAGCAGTTTTTTCTAGTTCCACACTGTTTTCTTAAGTATAAAATCACGGCAACGTTAAATACCTAGCTTGTACAGTAAAGGGTTAATTTTTTCCTACATGACCCGAACTTCCAATAAACCCTAAGGTAAAGTTCTGAATTAAACATTGTGAGAAAAGGAGAATTTACTTGAAACAAACAATTGCTTCTTTTTCAAAAGTTTCTTCCATGCAACATTTTGGAGGCAAAAAATAGTAGGAGTTGTACGGTAATTAGGTTAAAATTGGGAGTTTTTTATCCTATTAGTAACATTTCAAATTTACACTCAAAATAAGTTTCTTCATTTTGACAAAGTCTAATAATGAGCAGTCAACTTGAATTCTTTTCCAAAACTTGATTATAAAAGCATCCTCCTTTCAATTGCCAATTTCTTGACCCATTACTACATTTACTAACCTTGAAAGTTGAAGTAGAACTCCAGATCTGCCACTTTCATGAACTTTAGATCTGAACTGATCTAAAGCAGTGTCATCTATCTTAAACCTTAACCCATTCCCACACAACAAAATTTTAGACTGGTCCAAATTGAAAGAATCTACAGACAACAATTTCAGGTTGATGGAATTTTATTTATTATTTTTTTTAGTCTTTTGGGGAAAAAAAACAGTGTGGACAATGATGACATTGCTTTATCAATGTTTTCCAAACCTTTTTTCTTGGGGGCGTATTAAGGATTGGGCGTTAAAAGGTTTTTACTGGTCTGAATTTAAAGAAATCACAGATGACAGTACAAATTGTGTTGAACTTGATAAATAAGTACAAAATAGGATAGAAAACTATGTGAGAAAAGAAGAAATTACTTTTAACAAGCAATTTCTCCTTTTCCTACAATGTTTTCAGCATTTTTTTATCTTGAGCATATAAAAAAGTGGGACTGTGTAGGAATGGTGAAATGGAAACGTTTTTCGTCCCCCCCTTTTTTTTTATTCATTCATAAAAACATGTCCATGAAATGACTCTAATGATAAGTGTATAAATGACATTTCATTTGCCAATTATGATATCAACTATGTCAAAAATAGAGATGAAGAACTAACAACATTAAATCACAACCTATAACAATGTTCTTTAAAGAATGTTTGAATAAAGATGAAGCTAATGACTTGATAAGAGGGTCACTTTTTATATCCCAAAATGCTCTCTTTTTTTTCCCCCAAACAATTGCATTTTCTAGTTGTTGGAGAGAGGACTTAATCCTCTCCTGTTCAATCCCTGGTTTTTATGTCCCTGTGATTTTATAATTGAGTAAACACTGTGGAAAATGAAAAAAATGCTTGTAACAAACAATTTCTTCTTTTTCCACAATATTTTCTACTCTACTGAGTGGTTATTTTCAAAATAAAACCCACTTTTTTAACCCATTCCCGCACAGTCCCTCCTTTTTACGCCCCCAATAAAAAAATCTATGGGAAACATTGTGGAAAATGAAGAAATTGCTTGTATCAAGCAATTTCTTCATTATCCACAATGTTTTCTATCCAAAAAGACGAAGAAATGTGAAAATTCATCAACTGGAAATTGTTGTCTGCAGCTTCTTTCAATTTGGATCAGTCTAAAATTTTGCCGTGTTGGAATGGGTTAAGTTTTCGTCTTCAAAACCTTTGAATTTGAACAGGTCTGAAATTTCCAAAAAAGGAAAGGGTAAATGTAATTGACGCATGGTTACTGTCAATCAAAAATCAAATGATCAATCAAATGATACCAATTAGATCAGAAGTACATAGTACAATGTTGACCACAAACATTTATATCAAATATTGTCATTTATAGTCACTTAACTCATTACCAGTCGACAAAATTTAACCCTTTCCTGTTCAAACCCGGGATTTTACGTCGCTGTGATTTTATACTTGAGAAAACATTGTGGAAAAAGGAGAAATTGCTTGTAACAAGCAATTTCTCCTTTTCCCACAATATTTTCTACCACATAGGATAGTTTCGTTTCATAGTGCATTCAATTTTAATTTTCGTCTGCAACCTCTTTCAATTTGGACCGGTCTAAATTTTCCAAAAACAGTAAAGGGTTAAGACTGATTCCATTTCACAGACATTGCTGATGACAATTTCTTGTTCATGGAATTAAAACAAAGCTTTGCCTTTCAAGGTAGAAATGATTGTAGAAAATGGTGAAATTACTTGTGCCAAGTAATTTCTTCATTTTCTTTAGGTTTGATTCTCCAGCTGACCATACTAAGAAACTATATGCCTTTCGGATGAGATGTTAATTCAAGGCCCTGTGTTACAGTGCTATCCATCGAGTATGATAACCCTTTCCTGTTTTCAGAAATTTTTAGACTTGCCCAAATTCAAAGAAGTTGCAGAAGACAATTAAAAATGAGTGTGATTCGAAAAGTAACCCACTTACAGTGTAGAAAACATCATTGGAAAAAGAAGAAATGGCTTGTTACAAGCAATTTCTTCTTTTCCCACAAAGTTTTCTCAAGTATAAAAACACAGGGAGGTAAAAACCAGGGATTGTTTAGGAAAGGGTTAAAGGACCAGGCAAGGTTTATCCTGTATCCTTATGCTTACCTGCGTAACAACTAACCATCTTCTTGGGACATTACTCATATGAGCAAATGCTACAGTAGCAATGCAAAATAAATGGAAATAGACACACTTTTTAACAAGTTCCCTCTTATCTAGACAACAACATGATTCAAAAATGAACATTTAGGTTTAACTCATTCTCACACAATCCCACTTTTTATGCCCCTAAATAGAAAAGCTTTGGAAAGCATTACAGAAAATGCAAGAATTACTCATGACAAGTAATTTCTTCTTTATCAACAGTACTTTCTATTCTAAAAGTCAGCATTTTTTTAAAAAATTCCAACAACTTAGCCCATGTCATGCTGAATAAAATCCTTGTACAGAAATGGATTAAAATCAAAGCACTGATTTCACTGTAGGACTTGTTGTCAGGGTTAATATTTAGTTTGGAAAACGATCTTACGGACAATTCTAGTTTAAAGAGAACAAACAGGTGGTAAAGATTTAAGAATCGACTGCACATAAGTGCAGTCTGATCTTAGTCTATACTTCCTGTCAAAGCAGGAATATTCCAGGATCAGTATGAAAAGGATTAAAGTTGTCATCTGTAACTTTTGACCAGTCTATAAATATTGTCTACTGTAAATGGAATTAACCAATTCAAAGAGGTATTTTGATAGAGATCACTACTTGCAAATGGACACTGTTAAATGTTTTTAATCTAATAATCTTTACCAAATCATAAATTTTTATAACTTAAAATTAGATATTGCTTTAATCAATTTAACCTCGTGATTCCTAAAAAATATTTTAGACTGGTCCAAATTGAAAGATGTTGCAGATGCACTTTCCATGTATATCAAATTTTTACAATCTTTGTCTTTCCAGGTAGAAAACAGTGATAAATGAAGAAATGACCAGCAATGTTACAAACAATGTCTTCATTTTCCACAATATTTTCCTAAGTTTTCTGGAGGGATGTAAAAAACTGGAATGTGTAGGAATGAATAAACCCATTACCACTTAATTCCACATTTTACACACTACAGAAAAGTATCTAAAATATTGAGAAAACAAGAAATTGCTTATAACAAGCAATTTCTTCTTTTCCCACTATAATTCTTCTAAATTTTTTTAAATTCAAATGCAATTCAAATTGCTGTCTTTAACTTCCTTCAATTTGGTCCAGTCAAAATTGTGTTGTCTGGTAATGAGTAAATAAATAACCCATATTTTCAACCAATAACCCACAATGACGCTTTCTGATGCCCTGAAGAAATACAATCATTGAAATCTTTGTGGGAAAAGGAGTAATTCCATGTAACAAGTTAATTTCTGCGTTTTCCACATTGTCTTCTACCCAGAAAGACAGAGATATTTGAAATTCTTTCAACCAGCAGCTTCTTTAAATTTAACCAATTTTCTAAAATTTCATTGTTTGATAAGCCGTTAACCCATTATCACATGACAAAATTTCAGACTAGTCTAAATTGAAAGAAGCTGCAAACAACAATTCCAAGTTGAAGAAAATTAAAAACAAATCTGTCTTTTAAGGTAGAAAACATTGTTTATATTGAAGAAATGAAAGGTAGAAAAGCAAGTAATATATCTTCATTTTCCACCATGTTTTCCAAAGGCTTTTTTCCTGAGGGTCTTCAAAAAGCATGATTGTATGGAAATGGGTAATAGGTGCCCTAAATCAAATTTTCATTATAAAAAAAAGAGATTTCTTTTCAATTGATTATCAATATTTCTCCGTAGATTATCACTTGAAAATTTTACTGGAAGAAAAATTACCAAAATGATAAACTCACATTATGGGTAGATTAAGCCCCGCTTTTTTTCCATTTCATTTAAGTAAGGTAATCTCAGCAGGGCAAAAGTCAAAGATAACATCATCAAAATACCATGTTAATCAAATGCGAGATGACATGCTTTTAAAGATTTTCTCTGCAGAAAATCTTTTTTTTTATTTAAACATTTGTTTGATTTTCTTGTAAGAAAAATATAACAATTGTTTTGTGAATAACAAATGCTATGTTCTTGAAAATAAGAATTTGTTGTTTGCTCAAAGAAAAATAAATCTTACTTACACTTAAACATTAATCCTCTAAACATTCTTTTTCCACAATATTTTCCCAAATATTATTTTTTAGTGAGTGTTAACAAGAAATTGTGTGATACTTTGCCAAGAGGGTTTAATCCATTACCACACAAGAAAAATTTAGACTGGTCAAAATTGGAAGGAATTGCAGACGACAATTTGAAGTATATGAAATTTTAGATTTTTTTAACTTTCTGGGTAGAAAACAATGTGGAAAATGAAGAAATTGCTTGTGACAAGCAATTTCTTCATTTTGCACAATGTTTTCTCAGTTGTTTTTTTGAGGGGCGTCCAAAAGCGTCACCGTGTGGGAATGGGTTAATCAATCATTAATTGTTTATTGAATGTCTATAATGTCTATTTACATTTTCATTCATTAACCAATCCTACACAGTACCTGCTTTATTACCACCCCGATCCCCAAACCTTGTAAGACAAAAACTTTGGAATAAGCATTTTCTTCATTGTTCACAATGATTTTTTACCCCAAAAGACAAAGAATCTGAAGATTGCATCAATAAAAATTGTCTTCTGCAACTTCTTTCAATTTGGACCAGTCTAAATTTTTGTTGAATGGGAATGGGTTAAATAATCATTTAAGAAACGTTTAGAGTCAAGGCAATAATTTGAGGAATACAAGCCATAATAGCAAATTAAGTATACAACCTTTACAGATTTCAAGAAAAGAAGGTGAGGTGATTTTTTACATTTTCCTATCTTCTTTCTTTTCTCCCAAACTCCATGTAGAGAGTAATGATTAGAACCATTTTGATTAGATCATCCCAATCAGTACCAACAATGTGGTATTTGGTGAACAATTTACAAATTGCTGGCCACACCTACTGAACTATAATAGGAAGTTCCGATTCGATACTAAGCCTCGTCATGCTGAAGCCGGATTATTCCTGTTTTTGCAGGAGGTATAGACAAAGATCAGCCTGCACATATGTGCAGTCTGATCTTAGTCTACACATCCTGCTTGTCCCTTTCAAGTTAAAATTGTTTATAAAATAGGCTTTCAAATGAAATATTGACCTGCAACTAGTACGTCCAGTGATTTCAATCCTTTGATTTTGGTGCAATTCTAAATAGAAATTTTATTCAGCATGACAAGTGTTAAACAGGATTATTTTTCAAAATGGCCAGTAACAAACAAAAATGTATAAAGTAAAGTCTTACCACTGTCGGAGTTCAAAGTTTGATTACAGTATAAATGCATGATTTCATTAGTCTATTGAATTTTTTATCCACTGCTGAAATCCCACAGCTAGAGAAATCTATTTTTTTTTAACCCTTGTGATGCTGATCCAAGAATATTTCTGTTTAGACAACAGCTGTAGCAGGTGTAAAAACCTAGATCAGCCTGCAAAGATGTGCAGTCTGATCTTAGCCTACACTTCCTGCTTGTTCTTTTAGTGTTGATGAAATATTTGAATACAAAGTAGATCTAAATATGACAACAAATTTAAACTTTGTGAAGAAAGAATTAATATTCAGCAGAACAATGGTTTACCCATTCCCACACTGTGATACTTTTTGACGCCCCTCAAGAAAAATAATTTGGAAAATATTGTGTAAAATGAAGAAATTGCTTGCAAAAAGCAATTTATTGATTTTCAACAATATTTTCTACCAATAAAGTTAAAAGAATCTAAAATTTCATCAACTTTAAATTGTCGTTTGTAACTCCTTTGAATTTGGACTAGTGTAAAATTTTGTTGTGTGGGAATGGTTTAATATCTAAATCATCAACACCCCATCTTGATCCCTGCTTTTATACAAACACTATCTCCTCTGTACATGTTAAAATCAATCGAGAAAAATATCACAGTACAATTGGCTTTAAAATGTGACTCTATACACATAATCTGGTTTGTTAGACTTATTTACAAAATATACAAAACATTAAAATCTCTAAGATATACAGTTTACATATATAAAATGAGTCTGCATCATTGACAATCTTATGCCTTAACCCATTACCAGAACATAAAATTTTAGACTGATCCATATTCTAAGAAAGGGCATACAACAACTTTAAGTTGGTGAAATGTTAAAAATCTTTGTCTTTCTGGGTAGAAAACATTGACGGAAATGATGAAATTACTCGAAACAAACAATCTCTTCATTCTCAACAATCTTTATCAAAGCTTTTCTTTTGAATTTCTTTGCTTATTATATGCAATTTCTTCATTTTCCAATTATTTTCTTAACCAGACAAAGATTCTTAAAATTCTATCGACTTGAATTTGTCATCTACAACAACTCTTAATTTTGATCTAAAATTTTGTAATCTGGTACTTGGTTTAACTCTTTCCCGTTCAAACACGGGATTTACGTTCCTGTGATTTTATACTTGAGAAAACATTGTGGAAAAAGAAGAAATTGCTTGTAACAAGCAATTTCTCCTTTTTCCACAATATTTTCTACCACATAAGATGGTTTCATTTCAAATGGCATCCAGTTGTCATTGTCGTCTGCAACCTCTTTCAATTTGGACTAGTCTAAAATTTCCAAAAACGGGGGAAAGGGTTAAATAGACAATTCCTCATTTAGAAAAGATAAAACATCATAAAGCTATGATAACAATACTTCTGCCATACAAAAATACTTGCATTGATATTAGCCTTCTTTTGATTAAAACTATTTACAAAATTCTATGACAAACAGGGACAACTTAGGTATTATAAAGTTGCTCTAGCCTTTTTTTTTGGGTTTTTTTTATGTTGTTGTTTTAACCCATTACCAGATGACAAAATATTAGACTGATCCAAATTGAAAAAAAGTTGTAGAAGAAAATTTATACTGATGAAATTTTAAAAATCTTTGTCTTTTTTGGGGATAGAAAACATTGTGGATAATAAAGAAATTGCTTGTATCAAGCAATTTCTTCATTTTCAACAATGTTTTCAAAATCTTTTTCTTGTGGGATACAAAAAGGTGGTATTGCTTGAAATGGAAATTCTTAAAACTTTTATCTTGACCTTAAAAAAAATGATCTGGTCAAAATTGAAAGGATTTAGGCTCAAACTTAAGGTCTATCTGCTAGTAGACTTACAACTTAATATAAAGCATCCGTTAACCAATTACCACACAATCCCATGGTTATAGAAAACATTGTGGAAACTGATAAGTTGCTTATGAAAGGCAATTTCTCCTTTTCTCACCTCATTTCTTATTTGGTACTTATTTTCCAATTACAGTCTCCTCTGAATTGTCGTCTATAACTTCTTTTGCTTTGAAATGGTCTAAAAGTTTGTGTTCTGGTAATGGATTAAATGCAAGTGAAGTGTATACTGAATATTCACTTAAAACAGCTTAATGCTAAAGTTAAGATGATCACTCCTGTGTGGAAAAAAAATTGTCGTTTATGTCACAGTGTTGTTCATCCACTCTTTTCACCTATTCCCCCACAATCCTACTTTTTATGACAATTTCTTCATTTTTCAGTGTTTCTTCCCTAAGACAAAAATATTCAAAATTTCAAGAACTTTTAATTGTTGTCTGCATCCTCTTTCAATTTGGACCATTAAAAAAAACAATTGTATGGTGATAGGTTAAATTAGCAATATTCAATCATTGTTCATAGGTTATTTGTATAGGAATGTAAATAACTTAAAATCTGTTTCGTTGTCACCTAACTTTGGGAGGTGACCACCAATGGAGCACTTGAGACAATCATTGCCGGGGAATTTAAATCTGCATTGTTAGTAGCACTAGATCCTTCACTACCTCCTTCCTTAATGGCTGCTTCCTGTGCGGCTGACTGAGCCATCATTTTCTGTCGAACTTCCCGAATTTTGAGTTGAAGACAATTTTTTGTTGGGAAAACATCCTGGTACTTGGACTGAAAGGTGGTTGTTGCTTGAGCTGCAGAAGGAACAAAATAAAATTGTAAATCATTAACCCATTCTCAGACGATATTATGCTTCTTTATTGATAAATCTGTTTCATTTTGATATAACGAGAATTAAGACAATGGTTATCTCCCTAAACCCATTCCCAAAAGACAAAATTTTAGACTAGTCCAAAATTGAAAGTATATACAGAAGACAATTTAAAGTTAATGGATTTTTTATTTTTCGTCTTTTTGGGTAGAAAACATTGTGGGCAATGAAGATATTGCTTGAAACAAGCAATTTCTTCATTTTCCACAATGTTTTCCAAAGCTTTTTTTCTTGAGGGGCATAAAAAGGAAGGATTGTGTTGGAATGAGTTAACATACAGGAATATAGGAATATAGTTTTCCATAATGCGATCTAAAATCTTAAACCCGAGAACAAAACCACAACACATTATATCACATGTATGTAGTTTGATCAAGGGCAAATATTTGCATAGCTTTCTCATGAACTTAAAACTGGAATGAAACATAGTAGAAGAGACAGACAAAATACAAACTTAGTGGTACCCTATCACACTTTCACAATGGACAATAACTGAAGAGAGTAAGCGCTGTTTGTAACCATTTTTGTAAACCATTAAAAGACAACAAAATTTTATACTGGTCTAAAGTGAAAGAAATAACGATTTTCAGTATATGATATTTTAAAAATCTTTGTCTTATAGGGTAAAAATCATTGAGAAACAAGCAATTTCTGTATTTTCCAAAGCTTGGGGGGGTCCAAAAGCATCATCGTGTGGGAATGGATTAATATAATACTTATCACAAAAATAATTTCATGGCCTTATACGAGGGTTGTTGTAAGAACAGTCATTTGTTAGAAAAACATCTCAATATAAAAATATGTTTTCTTTACTTTCCTATATATTGTTATATGAGTGGTCCTGAGTATATCAATGATTAGGGTGGCAGACTGAAAAAGTCAAGGATTACTGGTTTGAATCATGGCAGTGAAATAACTAAACGATTGTTCAGAGCAGTTTTAAACCCAATTAAAAACAGTATGGTAATGACTTTTATGGTTATTGGACTTTTATTAGTTTAGATTACCTGATGGAAATAAACCATTCTCCTCAAACAACTGCATCACAAGTTGTCTCCGCTGATCTAATATTCTACGTAGAGACGAGAACTGGCCTGGAGAACTGGGAGTTTTGGGTGTCCTTGGTGAGTGAAGGTCACCTTCAGGGAACGGGTCTGCTGTAAGTAACAGTAAGATTAAAATTATCAATTATTGTTAACCCAGAACCAGACAATTAAATTTTAGAATGGTCAGCATTGAAAGAAGTCGCAGACAACAATTTCTTAGTTGATGGAATTTACAAGATCTTTGTCATTTTGGGTAAAGAACATTATCGATAATGAAGAAATTACTTGTAACGAGCTTTTAATAGCTTTTTTCTTAAGGGGTGTTAAAAAGCTGGATAATGTGGGAATAGGTTAAATTCTTTCCTATGGGTTGTAAAGTTTTCTCTGTAGATTACCACCGAACAATCTCAGTGACTTTCAAGTGAAATTATAATCATTTCTGATAAACTGATTCCTTCCTTTGTTCATTTCATACTAATGAATGTTGACTCTACTGATGAACTCATTACATTGCCATGTAAATCACACACCAAATGGAGAGCCTTGAAAGACATTGTTTGATTTTTTTACAATTGGTCTTTTTTTTTTGCATAAACCTGTTACCAGACAACAAAATTTAGCCTAGTGCAGGTTCAAGGAAGGGAAGTTGAAGATGACATTCAGAAAGACTTAGAATTGAAAACATCAGGCCAAATAAGGCAGAAAACATTGTAAGAAAGAAAGAAATTGCTTGAAGCAAGTAATTTCTCAAAGTCTCAAAGTTCTCTGTAACTGTATTTTTCAGTGCATAAAGAATCTGGAATTTGTAGAAATGGGTTTTAAAAAATGTTTCAGGCAACATGAAAATTGGAGGCTATTTGAAATTAAAACATCCTATGTGGTAGAAAGTATTGTGGGAAAAGGAGAAATTGCTTGTGCAAAATCGCAGATTCGTAAAAGCCCAGAATTGTATAGATAAAGGTTAAAGGAAAAAGAAATACACTATGAAAATATAATCGAATCTGTACCTGTCAACTTTTTTTAACATCTGAAATGATATTGAAAAGAAGAAAATTAGCTTACCTGGTCTGGAGATTGCAGCATCAGCCAGAGTCTCAAGACTAAAGTTCTTCCCAAAGAATTGGTTATCTTCAAATCGTGCACTCCTTGGTGTTTTTGGTGTGCTCTGAAGGGAAGGTGTGTGAGGAGTGTGAGGTGTGTCTGTCTGATCAGAACTGCCATCTGCGTTATCTGGTTTGGCTGAAATTTAAATGAAAAATTGACGGCAGATGTAACTATAATATATGATGAAGAAATAGGGATGATATCTTATATACAGTTCTTAGACTGAACTTAATTGTGATACTGTTCTAGGTGTCTACACATTGTAAAGAAACTTAGAACAGTATCGCATTTAACTCCGGAATTGTCTCCTGAAATATCAAAATGTTCCTGTGCAGCTTAGATCAATTACAAAAGTCTGATCAATGCTAAACCATAGCGTTCCTCATGACTTCAGGATGAGTATCTGAACAATACTAATAAAACTTAAGGCATCTTCACAAGAATACTGTCATTTTATATAAATACAATAATAACCCAATACCACACAATGATGACCTAAAGAAATAAAATCATGGAACATTTTGTGAGAAAGAGAGAAATTACTTGCTACAAGCAATTTCTCCTTTACTCACAATGTTTTCTATTCAGCACTTATTTTCCAATTTTAGTGAAATGTTGTCTGAAACTCCTTTCAATTTTGACCAGTTTACAATTTGTAAGTAGTTTGGTGTTGGCTTAAGGTATAAAATCACACAAGGCTAAAGATAACCTGTAATAGGAAGTCTCAAAACGTAAACCAATACAATGAAATATAAATTGCATATATATTCCTAGGGTCCTGTGTTTCATTCTCCTTTCAAAAGAATATTTTGAACATAGAAATACTGAAAGGCATATGCAATACAATAATATTACAGTGTCATGTGTGCAATTTAAATAGAAATGCCATGAAATTTAGAATCATCACACAGCAGACTAATACCCCCACCAACATTTTGTCACTTAAGTAGAACAGTTGACCTTTGACCTATGTAAACCAAAAACAGTATGGAACTCTCTTTGATCACTGGCAACAACTGTATGAATTTTCATGGTTGTAAGTCATTTGATTATAGAGTTACAGTATAGAAACAAAAAAGTCAACAGTTGGTTGAATGGACTGATGGGCAAAGGTATTCCAGACAGGCTTGGTGAACCAAAACTCCCCCTTTTCTGCGTAGGGGGTTATAAATTTATTTGCAAAGCATTGTTTATTCTCAGAAAGTAATGAATGAATCAATTCTTACCAAGTGTGGACATTTTCCTTTTCTTCTTGTACTGTACAATGATGCCCCTTGGGCTCTGAGGTAATGGAGTGCCCCCATCAGAGGCTTCCGGATTAAACTGTGGTAACCCATGAAATCTTTCATCAAAGTTTACCTTCTCTAACACTCTGCAAACAAATACATATTTTTCTCTGAATTTGCATAAGTATACCCTTAACCTATTCCTAATCCCGCTTTTTTACGCATCAACTCAACAAAAAAATTTTGAAAACATTGAGAACTTTGAGAACAATGTTTTCTATTCTACAAGACAAAGATTTCTATATTCTGCCAAGTTGAAATTTTCGTCTACAACTTCTTTCAGTTAGAGCCAGGCTAATATTTTGTCATGTTGTGACGGGTTAACCCATTACCTCAAATTCCTGCATAAGAAATTCAGCTTTAAAAAACTTTGTTGGCATAAGAAAAATTGCTTGTTGCAAGCAATTTCTTTTTTTTTCGCTATGTTTTCCACCTTATTTAGCACTTCCTTTCCAATTTTAGCATTCTTTGAAATGTTGTCTGAAATTTCTTTCAAATCGGACCAGTCTTCATGATGTCATCTGGTATTAGGTGAATATGTGACCCCTGGCCATTTGTTTTATTGATAAGAGGTACAGTGGTGTTGGCTAATCCTGTACACTAATTCCATTCCCACACAATACCTCTTCTTTACACCCTTAAGAAAAATGGCCGAGAAAACAATGTGCAAAATGAAGATATTGCTTGTTACAAGCCATTCCCAAATTTTCCAAAATTGTTCTCTACTCCAAAAGACACAGAGATATTCCAAATTCTATCAAAATGAAACTGTTGTCTGCAACTTCTTTGACTTTGGAGCATTCTAAAGTTTTGTTGTTCGTCAAAGGGTTAAGCTTACATATGTAAAAATTGTGTAAACATATTGCATTCACATGAACATAGCTGCATGAAGTTATTGACCAGTTCACATTTGTACAAGACATTTTAGCAAGAGCAAATTGCCAGTTCATTTAGACATCCTGGTCAAAAAGAGCCACACTGTAATGACTTTTAATGACCCTACTTGTTTGCGAAAACTATGCAGAAATCAAAAGAATATATCATATCACAATTTAAATTGTAAAAACAAAGCAAGTATTGGTACGAAATCAGTAACCTGTTCATTTGCAGTCAGCTTGGATAACTTGAATTGTTGAAAATGAAAGAAAAGATGCTTTGCTCAACAGATTGACACCTTCAGGATTACACAACATGGCTTTGCTCTCCCACCAATGAATTTAGATAAATGACCAATCAGGGCTGTAAATCAAGAATCAACTGACCAATCAAATTCTTCATTCAGATCAGAAGTAATTTTAGAACTTCTACATTTGCCAACATCTATGTGTAGCATTTTGTTGGTTTGGCAACTAAAACATTGTAACTGAAGCTTTTTCAAGCTGTAGTTAAAACATTTAGATTAAAAACCAACCATTTTACTTTTAATTAAATGGTTCTGTCATAAATTTTGCGAAATCAAAGGTTTGATAGCAAAGTTGAACTTCCTGTTTAAGTCAGTGGGCGTGGCCAGCAGAGTTAATAGGTTGGGCAATCCATCAATTGTGTGAAAAGGAAACATATTCAAATATTTTCGACGTAGTACCAACATAAAGTATGAATTAAAGCAAATTGTTGCTTAACCCATTTCAACACAGCAAAATTTTAGACTGGTCCAAATTGAAAGAAGCTGCAGACTCCAATTTCAAGTTGATGGAATTTTGATTTTTTCATTTTTTTGGATAGAAAACATTGTGGATAATGAAGAAATTGCTTGCTATAAGCAATTTCTTCATTTTACAAAATGTTTTCCAATGCTTTTTTATTGAGGGGCGTAAAAAGGAGGGATTATGTGGGAATGGGTTAACCCAAAATTTTAAACTGGTTGAAACTCAAAGAATTTGCTGAGGACAATTCAAAGTTGATTAAATTTCAAATATCTTTGCCTTTCTGGGTAGAAAGTAATTGCATGGTTTTCCCAAGCATTTACCTTGAGGAACATACAAAAGCATTTGAACTGGTTAACCCTTTCCTGTTTCAAAATTTTGTAGACCTGTCCAAATTCAAAGGTTTTGCAGACGAAAATTTAAAGTGTATTTAATTTGAAAAATAACCATTCAGTAGAGTAAAAAATATTGTGGGAAAAGAAGAAATTGCTTCTTACAAACAATTTCTTCTTTTCCCACAATGTTTTCTCAAGTATAAAATCACAAGAGCATAAAAACCAGTGAATGTACAGGAAAGGGTTAACATGAGTCACTTATGCATGACATTGACAGCATATTTTCTTACTTGTCCATTCCATCGTCAATGTTTTTCTTGAATATCGTCTTCCGAGGGCTATTTAATCCAGGTGAAGGCATCGGTGATGGGATACTCAACTGACCAGGGGAGGGAAGGGGTGGTGGTTTGTGCTTCACTTTTTCTAGAGTCTACAATAGATCAAGGAGAGTGCAATGATGAGTTGAGTGAACTGTACATTTTGAACCTTTCTAACTGACAATGGACAACAGTGTTTATTCTAGGATTTCAAGAATTTTTGGGATTTCAGCGCAAAATCTATCCAATTAGGAAATGTTTAGTATTTCGTGGTCTTTGTTTATAAAAAAAGAAATCCTCTATCAATGTTAAAAATATGGGGGATGTTTTAAAAAAGTGTGGGAATCCCCTTGCCTAAACTAAACACAGCACTAGTGAATTGAATGAGTAATATTTTTACTCATTTAGAAGTCTACTAGTGCAACACTTGTAACAAGCAATGTAACATATTTCATTGTGATACTAAGTCCTGTATATGCTATAAAATTAACCCTTGTCATGCTGTATAAATAAACTTACTGAAATGCTGTCAAATCAAAGGGCTGAAGGCACTGATAGAACTTGTTGTTCAAACATCAAGATTTCTTTTAGAAATCAACTTCACAAACAACTTTGATAGGAAAAGTACAAGCAGGAGGTGTAGACTAAGATCAGCTTTCACATAAGTGCAGTCTGATTTTGGTCTACACCTCCTGCCAAAACCGGAATATTCCAGGTTCAGAATGACCAGGGTTAATATGTCCTGTACATCTGTCCAAGTCCAAGGCCAGATTTTTTTTTATCAAAGATCAATCAACTGGAACAAAACCCAAAATTGATCTGAAAATAGTTTTGGCAGACAAACATACCAAGTCCGAACATAAGTGAAATTTGTAGAGTCTAACATCCATATTTCTTCAATAATCAATGGACTGGTCAAAACTCATACTTGTTCCTTCACCCATTACAAAACAATAGAATTTTACAATAGTCCAAATTCAAAGAAACTGCTGACGACAATTCATAATGCACGAAATTTTGAAAATCTGTCTCTTGTGCAATTTCTTCATTTTCCACAATGTTTCTTAGGGGGAAGGGGTTAAAAGCATAATTGTGTGGGAATGGGTTAATCATTGTTGGTTCGAAAAAAAATCAGCAAAACATCTACAAGCATTTAGATCCAAAGTATTTTTTTGATGTTCATCTGTATCTTTGTTTAAAATCAAAATAAACTGAAACTTGATCTGTAAAAGATCCAGTCAATACCTGCCACCAGTGGAATTTGATTGGAAACTGACCCACTTATTTCTAAGAAGTTTTTCAGACTTTTCATTATAGATCAGTCCTAATAATAAGGGCTATGGCTTTCAATTTATCGAAAATTCTTCAGAGAGACTGATATAGGGTTTGCCAAGGATCATTCAAATAGCATTTGATTGAATTGACACCTATATTATCCACCCTTTCGTGTTAGACAAATGTAAGAAAGGATATTTGCCGACTGGGGATCGAACTTTGGTTTCAGAGTAAGATCAATTTATCTTTCACTGAGTAAAGAGCAAATGGCACAGATTTGTGAAAATATAGCTGTTGTTGTGAAGAAAATAAAAAAAGAAATGATTACTATATAATTTTTTTGCGGAAAAAGACAAAAACATAACAGTCTTTGAAATCGCATCATTTTGTATGTGCATTACAAGGCACGATGACGATGTAATCAGTATCTTTGTTTGAAATCCTTGTAGTTGGAAATGAACAAGAGCAGGGTTAACCCTTGTCATGCTGAACCCGGAATATTCCGGTTTTGGCAGGAGGTGTAGACTAAGATCAGACTGCACTTATGTGCAGGCTGATCTTAGTCTACACATCCTGCTTGTACTTTTCCTGCCAGAGTTGTTTATGAAGTTGATTTCTAAAAGAAATATTGATTTTTGAACAACAAGTTCTATCAGTTCTTTCAGCCCTATGATTTGACAGCTTTTCAGTAAGGTAATTTATACAGCATGAGAAGGGTTAAATCTATCAAACAGATAATTTGATTAAATTGATCAATCGATAGTGCTGCCAACTTACTACCTTTTTCCCACCCATTGACTCTGTCAAAAAGTTCCTCTTCAATTTTCCACTGGACTGTAACATGTACCAAACAAGAGGGCCAAAATGGCGCTAAATCACTCAACTGAGAATGATTTCTGCAAGTCTGATAGGGCCAATCTGCAATGACCACAATTTTTGGGCAAATCATAATTTCATGAACAAGTTTTGAAAAGGGTAACCCAAGGATTGTTCCTGCAAAGTTTGGTTGAAATTTGCACAATGGTTACAGGTGAGAAGATTTCTAAAGATTGTTGATGACTTCCAAAGGAAGACGCACAACAGGCAGAGGGTGATCCCCTTGAGCATGTTGTGCTCAGGTGAGCTAAAAAGTAGATGGTTGGTTTGTGATCTTTGTTTGTGGCTTGTTATAACAACAGCCATGTCAGACATGGCCATTCCCCGTCATAAAAGCTTGTCTGTAAACTGAAGCCAGTTAGATTTAGGCTTCATGTACACTGCATTTCTTGTCAATGAGTTCGATAATAGCTATTATACTTTCAGTGATATGCTCTGGACAAAATCTAAGTCTTTAAAATAACAAAGGGCATTAACTCTAAATTATGCAAGCAAGAGTTGTGGTTCTTGTGCACTGCACTTCTCCTCAATGAGATCTACCCACCTATGAATTTTCAAGTTGATAGCATTTATACTTTAGGAGATATACTCAGGACAAGCTTAGAGACAGAATGACAGAATGACAGAAGGGCGGAATGATAGAATGACAGACAGAGACCAATACTATATCCCCTTTGCCGAAATGGCGGAGGATAACTACAGAATAAGCTGTATTTATGATGTTTAAGTTGCTAAATCAACAAAAATGTTTCATATAAACCACGGTGGCCAATGCTGAAGTTCAAAGTTGACTTCTAGTCGAAATGAACGTTTTCATGCGTTGACTGATTATTTGATTGGCAGGGGAAAATGGTCAATTTTCAAGCGAAAACCAACAGAAAATCCCGATAATCCATGGGAAAGCATCAAAGAAACTATTTACCCTTGTTTGTTTCCCTAACATGTCCTCTTGAGATATAACTTTGGAACTAGTCTCATCAGGGCCAGTCACTGTAATCTGTGTCAATGAGGTGCTTGATTCTTGTTCATGTAATCCAGACTGGTTCCTGGTGTCATTCTCCTGATTCCCTGCTTTACTAGTGTACACCTGTAATGGATAAGAATATGTGCACACCATCATTACTTTTTAAGAGATTTTTGTCTAATTTTACAACCATCCTTGTCTGTCTACTGCAATTCTTTTAATTTTTTTTTTTAACCCATTCCCACACAATCCCTCTCTTTTACGCCCCTGAAGAAAAAAGCTTTGGAAATCATTGTGGGAAATGAAGAAATTGCATGTGCCAAGCACTTTCTTCATTTTCCACAATGGTCCCTACCAAGAAACACAGGGAAGTTTACAATTCTATCAACTTGAAATTGTTGTCTGCAACATCTTTGGAATTTGACTAGTATAAGTTTTTGTTGTATGGTAATGGGTTAATTGGGTCATGTTAGGCAGAATTATTCAAGTTCAACATTTTATTCATTCTAAATTAACATAGTTGACATAAGAATTAGATTTTCAGAAGTCATTTAACATAATGAAGTTTGCACGTGAGCAATATTAAACATGCGGAATAGCTAGTATCAATGACATTAAACGTGGTAAGGGGGTAAATATTTATCACACCAAGTTTTATGATTTTCTGAAATAGAGTTCAATAAAGTCTGTCAATTTGGAAACACATCACCCACATCACCGGAACTCGGTCATGTTCTAGTTTTAAAATAAACTAATTGTAAATTTATCATTTTACGTCATCATGACCTTTAGCCTGAAACTCCAACAATATCGCAGTTTCCAAATGATCAAAAGCTTGAAAAAAAGATAACCACAATATAAATAACTGTAAGAAAATAGAAAGAGGGTAATTATTTGTTTCAGTGTAAGATGAACTGATAACAGTAAATTTATCATTTGATAACTTCACTTGTTTAAAATGAATTTATCAATTATTATAAAAGCACAAATTCTCAATAATCCACCTCAATAAGCATTCAAGAAATAGGAAGTATATCCTTTACCTTTCTGTCCTTTTTGATCAGTTTTGTCCCATTTTCTGCAATAAAGTCCTTGTATCTCTTTCCCTTCCCTTTCCTTTGAGGTATTCCATTGGCATCCAACTCTGGCTCTTGACCTTGGACTTGACCTTGAGACTGACCTTGATCCTGGGGAGAATCTGAAGACACAGGCATGGGTGACAGGACTAAGGGAGAAGGCTTATGAGGGCGGTGATCATGAATGATGTCATGTGACATGTTTCCATGGTTACCATGACTCTCTGTAATCCCCATCATATGAGGTGAAGACAAGGGAGCAGCCATTGATGAAACAGGACTAACTGGTTTGTGAAGGGATGCACTGGAAAATACTTTCTGGGCTGAAATGGAAATTTAAAACGGGTTTATTTCAACGAACAGAGATCCATGAACACAAGGGACAAGAGTGTTCAGAAAGTATAGATAGCATTCAAGCAAAGTTTGTTAAGTTCTAATGAATTTTGAGGGAGTAGAAAAGAGAATCTCAAGTGATATGAAAATTAGTGCTGACGGATACTAGACAAAAAGGTGGAAAGAAACTGTCAAACAACATGTCTTTACAATCATTAATATTACAGTTTTACTTCTGATTAACAATAACAAAAGGTTTGGCAAAAAAAAACATTTGTCAGTTTTTTTCAAAACATAAAATCATGGTTGTGAAAACAAAAGACCAAAGGAGAAGGGTTTCACCTATCACCGCACAACAGAATTTTAGACCCATCCAAATCAAAAGCAGTCACAGACAATATATCACTGTGTGTATATACTAGAAAAGGAAAACAAGAGGACCATGATGGTCCTATATTGCTCCCCTGAGTATGATGGCTCAAAGATTTATGATATAATTTACAAAATATCAAGCCCTACACCTGATCATTTTGGAAAATAAGATTTTTTAAAGATTTTCTCCTTTAATCCTAGGTAGATAAAGATCCAAACATATTGAGCTAACTTCAAGAGTATGGTAATTCTTTAAAGTACTTAAGTAGAGGCTCAGTAGGCATTAATACATACCAAATATTAAAGCTCTAGGCCTAATGGTTTAGAAGGAGAACATTTTTCATGATATCCTTCTTTATTCCTTTCTGGGATTGCACAGAAAAGGGCTTATTTTCAGAATGCAGTAATTCTATGAAAGATTTTAGTACAGGGTCAATAGGTATTATTACACACCAATTATTAAAGCCCTTGGCCTTATGGTTAGGGAGAAGAAGATTTTTAAAGATTCTTCTTTATTTCTCTGTAAAATCAGGGATCACAAAGAAAAGGGCTTATTTTCAGAATACAGTAATTCTATGAAGTATTTTGGTACAGGGTCAATAGGTGATAATGTATGCCAAAATGATGAAGCTCTAGGCCTTATTGTTTGGGAGAAGAAGATTTTAAAGTTTTCCTTCTTTATTTCTATGTAAAATCAGGGATCAAACAGAAAAGGGCTAATTTTCAGAATACGGTAATTCTTTAAAGTATTTTGGTAGAGGGTCAATAGATGATGATTTGTACCAAATATCAAAGCTCTAGGCCTTACTGCTTGGGAGGAGAAGATTTTTTAAGTTTTTTCACTCTGTTGCCATGGCAACCAGAGTTCTCCATGGATTTCAATTCTTTGAAGCATTTTGAAAGAGCTTGACCTAAGGATTATTTCAGTTAAGTTTGGTTGAAATTCTATGGTTAGTTTAGGAGAAGAATTTTTAGTAATTGTGAACTGACAGATGGACAGATGGACGGACGGACGCCATACGATGGTCGATCACAATAGCTCACCGAGAGCACTTCGTTCTCAGGTGAGCTATCAAGCACCAAAGAAGAAAATATTGTACAAAAAGGAGAACAATTTCTCCTTTTCCAACAATATTTTCTTCTGAGAATTTTCTTTGTAGGATCAAAATGGGGGATTGTGTAGTAATGGTTTAATACGATTATAACACAAGCTATATCAATATGATAAAACTAGCAATATTTGCAGAACCTGAGCTTCATGTATAAAGAATAACAGACAGACCAACCTTGTAATGTAGAAAACTTCTGTAAACTTTCTGTTGCCACAGGAATGTTAGCTATAGTGGCCTTGACCTTCTGAGGCCTGGGTTGTAAGTTCAAACTTGTAATGTACCCTATCTCTCCCTTTACATCCGATGCCATGGTAACGTAACTTTGACTTTTAACTACACCTGAGGATTGAATGGTGTTATGAAGAACTATTCTAGACTATTGTGAAATACATAAGTGAACTATGGGAACTCCATGAAACAAATATTTGATAAAGAGGATAGTTCTAGCAGGAGATGGATGCAGATGACAATTTTGAGTTGATGAAAATTAAAGAAATCCTTATATTTTGGGATAGAAAACATGGTGAATAATAAAGTAAGTACTGGTTGCAAACAATTTCCCAAAATGTTTTCTAATTTGTTTCTCTTGATGGGCATCAAAAAGCTAGATTGTATGGGAATGGATTTAGAGGTATAATAAGTAAACCATATTTTCCTGTTCCTGTGATATCATATTTGTGAAAATATGGTGGAAAAAGAAGAAATTGCTTGTAACAAACAATTTATTCTTTTCCCACAACATTTTCCATCACATAGGATGGTTACCTTTTGAACTGAAAAAACTTTATAATTTCTACTGCTACTGCTCTGAATTAGGTTGATTGAATGGGAATTAGCACTATTAACAGTATTTCAGTCATAAGGCGGTGGCCGGAGCACCTAACCATGGATTCCTGGTGTTTCTCACAGCTGTCCTGCAACTATATCCTTTCCATGCCTCCAGCTGCTCATCCCACTTAGGTGAGAGTTAAATGTAGGAAAGGATATATGCCACGAAGGGATCAAACCCTGAAGGACAAGTCTATACTTATGAAAAACAGTAAAGGATTAATGAGTAGACAACCCTTTCACAGACCTGAAGAAAGGCTTTTAAAGGTCTGTGACAAAGGGATAAAAAGGGTTCTTCAGTTTCCTTGCATGAATCCTATCCAAATTTCATTATGATTATTCTTTACAATGCCCACTAATCTTCTTACGACAAATTCTAGATTTTGTGTAGCTGTAGAAATAAGGTAGGCAAATACTGATTACCAGCTTCAATATTTTCTACCCTCTCCAAAACATACTGGACCAAATGATTACTATTCATATTGCAAAAGATAGAAACTATTTTGTGAAAGGAGAAAACGCTGGTTACCAGCTTTTTCTCTTTTTTCTAAGATATTTTTTATACTTTCAAATATGAACCCATTCCAACAAAATGATGTTTTTTGACGCCCCCAAGAGAAAGCTATGGAAAACATTTTGAAAATGAAGAAATTGCTTGTATTAAGCAATTTCTTTATCATTCACATTGTTTTCTACCACTCTACACAAAGGTTTTTAAAACTCCATAAACTGAAAATTGTCGTCTGCAGCTTCTTTCAATTTGGACCAGTCTAAAATTTTGTAGTGTAGGAATAGGTTTATTAGACTCATTTTTGGTCACAATTTGAGTGTCCTATGCATCCTTCATCACTTTAGACCAGTCTAAAATTTTATATCTGGTTATACCTTGATAAAACATTGGACTCTGGGCCTGCGGAGGACTGGCAGCTTTACTCAGGACAGGAACAGGTTTTGGGGCAATATTTGGTGGGGTTGTCTGTGATGTTGCTATGGTAGCGCCACTAGATCCTGTAGAAGATGGCCTTGGACTTTGTATCAATACTGGTTGCCCTAAAGAAATTGATATACAAGATTGAGAGAACTAGATGCGCTTGAGGGCCTGTATTTCTCCACAGGCATGAATGTACTGATTAAGCAAATTTTTTCATGAATTTAAAACTAACTAAATATAATGAAAACCAATCTAAATCATTGAAATCTTTGAAATAGTTCTAGAGAACCGGAACCATTTCAAACTATTCATTGTTTTTACATAAGTCAAGTCAAGTCAAAATTCATTACGTAAATTTTTCCCTGTAAACAATAAATGGACATATACCATCACCATAATAGCCATGTTTTTCAACCAATCAAAATTATATGAAGGAATCTGACAAACAGTCATCTGGTTATCATTCCCGAGAAATTTGGTTGAAATCCATCAACAGGTTTCTGAGAAATTTACAAAGTTTCAAGTATATACGATATATGGAAATTACCCCTGCCCATTATCCCAAGGGTGGATCTGGTCAAATTTGGTTGAAATCCATCCACTAGGTTCTAAGAAGATTTTCAAAGCTTTTACCATATATGGAAATTACCCCTGCCCATTAAAGCCATGTTTTTCATCCAATCAAAATTCTTTGAAGGAATCTGATAAAGGTTCACCCAAGGATCATTTCTGTTACATTTGGTTGAAAACTACCCATTGGTGTCGTGAAGAAGATTTTCAAAGCTTCCACCATATATGGAAATTAGCCCTGCCCATTAAAGCTATGTTTTGCATCAGATCAAAATTCTTTGAAGGAATCTGATAGAGGGTCACCCAAGCATCATTTCTGTGAAATTTGGTTGAACACTGTTCAGTACTTACTAAGGAGAAGAATTTCAAAGTAAAAGTTTACGGACAGACAGATTGAACGGACGGATGCAAGCACGACGGACACAATGCCATGACAACAGCTCTCTGGCTTTCAGCCAGTGGAGCTAAAAATCATTGCTAAATTTTGATAAATTCATTGAATTGGTTTTACACCATTTTGAACAATATTTCTGTTATATCACTTCGAAGTTCACTTATTCATGTGCTTCTTGGGTATTTCCCATTTTAAGCTGGGGCTCTGAATGCCTTGCCCTTGGACAAATATACTTGACCAGTGGGGCAGTCAGGACTTGAACCTGCAACCCTCGCCTTCTCTCAAATTACGAGTACACCACACTTAAATGACTTCCAAATTTGGATTTAAACTTTCTATAAATAAATGTGGTACTCTCAAAATACAGACTTTTCACGTAGAAAGGAAAATATATTAGATTTCTCAAGATGTTTTAAATCTTTTCCAAAAATGAAATATTTATCTTTTCTTCTTAACCCATTACCAGAAGACAAAATTTTAGACTGGTCCGAATTGAAAAGAGTTGCAGACAACAATTTAAAAGTTTGTGAGGTTTTCGGGTATTTCTTTTTAGTTTTTTTTAATTATTGGTGAAAAAACATTTTGTAAAATTAAGAAATTGCTTGTCACACCCATTACACAATGTTTTTTCAACTGTATTTCTTGAGAGGTGTCAAAGGGCGTTATTGAGTGGGAATGGGTTAATAAGAATACTAACTTTACCTTTGTTCAGTGTATGCCCTAATAAAAGGCCTTTTTTTCTGATATGTGAACTTAATAAGTGACCTTGACCTGATGTATGACCTTGACCTTACAACCAACTGATGCCTATCAATGCAAGGAACCTATGTCCAAAGTAAGAGCCATGCATCTTGAAAAGGCCTAAAGTAATTGTAAAATGTTAAGATTTTTGGTTAAGTTTTATAGGCAGACAGAATAACAGATAGACAGACAATGCCAAAAAACACAATATGTTCCTATTCTTTATATGCAAGAGCATAAACATCTGACAATTTTACATGCTAAAGAAAACTAGCTATGTAAACATTTTGGAAAGGGGAGAAATAGCTTATAGCAAGCAAGTCCTCCTTTTATAAAAATGTTTTTCTATCCAAACATCTTTCAATTTATACCAATCAAAAATGATGACGTCTGGTTTGTTTGAATGAGGTTTAGTGCCACTTTTTACCAATTTTTTTCAGTTACATTGTGGCGACTGGAACACCTAACAATGGACTCCTAGTATGTCTCGCACCAGTACCACCATTACATCCTTTCCTAGCCTCAAGCTGCTATCCTACTTAGGTTTACAATTATCCACCCATTGGTGAGAGTCAAACGTCGGAAAGATATGTGCTATCGCCAGGGATTGAACTCATGACACCCCATGATTGAAGACTGGTAAAGGATTAGATACCTTGCACTGCATACTGTATTGGTATGTAAGCTGGTGAGGCTACAGGCTGAACACGATCTAGTTTAATACTTGGAGAGCTTGACGGAGGGACTGACCCACCACTGACAGGCTGGACATATGTCACTCGACTGAAATAAACATGCATTACTCCTAATGAGGACAAAAATAATTCTATGAGACATCCTATTTATCTTTATGACCCTTTCCCATTCAATCCCTGGTTTTTACGTCCCTGTGGGGTTTTTTTTAAAGAATCTTTTTCTACATTATTTTCTACCCTACTGAATGGTTATTTTTCAAATTAAATGCACTTATATAATTTCCATCTGCAAAACGTTTGAAATTGGACAGGTCTAAACTTTGGAATAACAGGAAAGGGTTAACCCTTTCCTGTTTTTCTTAAAATTTAAGACTGGTCTAAATTGAAGGAGGTTACAGACCACAATGAAAATGGGATGAAATGAAAAATGAAAGGAAACCATCCTATGTGGTAAAAAATATTTTTGGAAAAGAAGAATTTGCTTTATTAAACAACATTTCGGTTGCCAAACAACCATTCTACTTTTTTGTTAAATGTTACTGGCCAAATAAAGCTGTCTACAATCGAAGTGGAACATCTTGTCGGAGTCAATTTGCAGGCCGAATACAGTAAGTTGGCAGGGCAATTGGTCAATTGTTTTCTCACTAATTAATTTTTCATATTCAACTCTTCCTTCCATCCTGCATAAAATAAATACTTTCCTGTAAAATAACAAGATGTCTACTTATACATGTAATATTATCAACATCTTTGGTATCAACTTGTTTTTTATTGTTGTTTTTTTTCTAAAAATCCAATCTTTAAGTAGAAACCTTTAACAAGGATAAATAGTAACATACTTTGGAGTGGAAGGCAGTAGAACCCTCTGTTGTTGTTGTTGTTGTTGTTGGTTGGCTGCTTGAGCCTGAAGAAAGGCTGGTCTTTGTATTGGCTGCTGGTGTTGGCTGTTAGACTGTATTGGAGCCTGTAGCGCTTGCTGTAAAGTGGGTCTTTGTATTGGCTGCTGTATTGCCTGCTGTATTGTTTGAATTGGCTGTTAAAAGCAATTGAGAACTTTCACTAATATTAACCCTTGTCATGCTGAACCCGGTATATTTCTGTTTTTGCAAGAGGTGTAGACAAAAATCAGCCTGCACTCATGTGCAGTCTGATCTTAGTCTACACAACCTGTTTGTCCTTTTCAAGCTAGAGTTGTTCATAGAATATTTTTCAAACCACAAAAAGTGATTCCAGTCCTTTCAGCCCTTTGATTTTCATGCAAGTCTGAAAAGCAGGAATTTATTCAGGATGACAAGGGTTAGATGTAATCGTCTTCTGGAAAGATTTTGCTATTTGATTAATAAGTGATACATCACTCTAGAAAAATTAATACTATATTACCAAAACATTTTTTTGAAATATTTTCCAAAAACATGGGCATGTATCTTATCTCGTTCTCTAAAGACAAACTGGGTTGTTGAGCAACTCAAGAACATTTTCTTTAATCCATTACCAGATGTTAAATTGTTAGACTGGTCCAAAATGAAACAAGTTTCTTCATTTACACAATGTTTTCCCAATGTTCTTTCTTAAGGGGCGTCAAAAAAGCATCACTGTGTTTGAACCAGTTAATAAATCGATATTCTACCAGTTGTAGATGTTAGATTTGAAAGTTAAATTTAGCCCTGTAAGGTGAGTGAAACCCCATGTACTGTTGTGCATAGTTTTGTTTGATTAACAAAAATGCTGTTTAATTTATTGATAATCCAGTTTGTCTTTCGAGACTGATGTCACTGTTTCCCATTTATGTTGTATTCTCTTGTAAATTATTTGGAATGATTTTCATATGTACCAGGTACTTTTGTACCTTTTACTAAGTTCAACCTTTTGTCTATACAGTAATGTATTTACATTTATAGTGTGATTTTTTTCGAATGTGACTTTGATCACAATAGCTCACTCAATGTCCACTTGAACTAATACAAAATACTGGTAAGTGTTTTTTTCTTGTTGTTCTTTTCATTGAGGTATGCTACTAAAATTCATCCGTACTACTGTAAGAAGTGTATTCATACATGTGAATAAGTTTCAAGTTTCATATTTACACAAAAACAAATAAATAATTTTCTCTTCATCTCTTCA
Organism: Fragum fragum; assembly: GCA_946902895.1. Lineage (NCBI taxonomy): Eukaryota > Metazoa > Mollusca > Bivalvia > Cardiida > Cardiidae > Fragum > Fragum fragum. The sequence goes on from OX336372.1 coordinate 41,043,227, forward strand.
CCCAATCCCACGATTTAAGACCCTCGGAAAAAAGGTAAAGAAAACAAAGTTGAACATGAATAAATGCAAGTTGTATGCTATTTCCTAAATCATTGATAGCTTTCTGTCCTGAAAGATGATATTTGAATTTTTACCAACTTGACATTGTCATAAGTCACTTGTTTTAATTTAGACCAGTCTATATTTCTGTTGTCTGGGTTAACCCATTACCACTCAGTGACGCTTTTTGATGCTCCAAGAAAAAAGCTTTGAAAAACATTGTGGAAAAAGAAGAAATTGCTTGTTGAAATTCATAAGTTTAGAATAATTGTCGTCTGCAACTTCTTTCAATTTGGGCCAGACTAAAATTTTGTCATCTGGTAATGGGTTAAGTAATAAATCCAGAATTACCTGTGCTTGAATCGTCTGGACATGTTGAACTGGCTGGATGGCTTGTAGTTGTTGTTGTAACTGGCTCTACAAAATTTACATTATTTGACATGTCATATGAGATAGGTATCAATCTACGACAGCCTGTTAAGATAGTAAAGGCTAATCTGAGTCAAATCTGTGGCTAATTTTCTAAATCGAAAAAAGTCATTCTATCCTAATTTATGATTATCTTTTGACATGATCTCTGATACTTGTTTCACTGTCTATCTAGATAGACCCTTTTCATGTGACAATTCACATATTAAACCTTTCCTGTTAAATCCCTTGTTTTATGTCCCTCAAATTTTATAATTTAGAAAATATTGTGGAAAAAGATGAAATTGCTTGTAACAAGCAATTTCTTCTTTTTCCATAATATTTTCCACCCTACTGAATAGTTATTTTTCAAATTAAATCCACTTTAAAATTCCGCCTGCAAGGAAGGGGTTAACCCATTCCCACTTGACAAAATTTTAGACTGGTCCAAATTGAAAGAAGATGCAGACGACAATTTCAAGTTGATGCAATTTTTAATTTCTTCACCTTTTTCATGAAAAAAATTGTGGATAATGAAGAAATTGCTTGATACAAGCAATTTCTTCATTTTCCACAATGTTTTCCAAAGCTTTTTTCTTGAAGGGCGTAAAAAGGAGGGATTGAGTTGGAATGGGTTAACCCATTCCAACTTAATCCCACTTCAAGCCCCTGAGGGAAAAAAGCTTCATAAACTAAAAATGTTGTCAGCAACTTCTTTCAATTTGGACCAGTCTAAATTTTGTCATGAGGGAATAGGTTAAATAAATGTGATAGTGACACAAAGATAGTGACTAAGTTAAGAGGAGGTCTTCACAAGTAAGAATTTGACCCTTTTTCTTTCTTGGTGAGCTCCTCCTTTCAATAACAAGACACACAGTAACTTAAATACTTTTCAAGTTATAGGAAAATTTTATTAATCCATAGCCACACAATCCCACATTTTTACATTCAGAAGAAACAACTCTGAGAAAAATATTGTGGAAACAAGAAGAAATTGCTGTAACTAGCATTTTTCTATCGAATCAAAGACTTGACCACATCTAAAATGTTGTCTACAATTTCTTTAAAATTGGACCACTCATTTGGTATGGATCAAAATACTAAGAAGATAGACATATTTTGAAATTTAGAGTAACTATCATAGTTTGTGTACAGAAAACTGAGTCAAATATGTAAGATTATGTCTTGACTGTACCGTTTTACCTTACTTCAAGCCATTCCCACTCAATAAAACTTTTAAATGCACCACAATGTAAAAGCTTTGGAAATATTTGTGGAAAATAAAGAAATTGCTTGTAACAAGCAATTTCTTCATTATCACTAATGTTTTCTATCCGAAAAGGAAAAAGATTTTAACATTTCATCTACTTAAATTTATTGTCTGCAACTTCTTTGAAATTGGACTGGTCTAAAATTTTATTGTGTGGTAATGGTTTAAAAACTCATATCACTACCAACTAACTGGAGGTAGTCAGGGTTATAAATGGTAAGAAGATAAAAACTTGGTATAATTTTACCTGTACATGATTCGGTTGGCGGGATACAACTGGTTGACTGACAGCAGCAGACTGTATCTGTACTTGTTGGGGAGCGATCAGTCCTGGTGACTGGTTTACTGTTACATATTGTGTCACAGTCTGTTTGTTACTTGGTACATTCGGGCTCATCACCTGTATGGTTTGTGGTGTGTTGAGTTGGGGAGATGCCGCAGGTGATGGCTGCTGTTTAATTGGACTCTGCATCACCTTGAAAGAATTTGGGATCTGAATTTTACCACCTTGTACCTGCTGCGGTGAAAGCTGTACTTGCTGTAAATGGGCAACAGATTGTGGTGGAGAAGTACCCTGGTTCCCAGTAAATGTCAGCTGAATACAGCCTTGAGGAATCTGGTTCCCAGGTAAAGCCATTTGTATGACATGGTTCCCCTGTTGTTGGGCATTCATCCTGATGGATGGTAGGAGACATTGCACTTGTGTAGGCTGAGCAGTCTGACCTCTGGCTGGTTGATTGACAGCTGGTTGTACAGGCTGGTTTGGTTTGACAATAAAGTTCGTTAAAACAGCTTGCTGTGGGACTGAGTGGGAAATAACGGACTGGCCTTGTGATGCTACTGCAGGAACAATATTCTGGATTCCTCCAAAGAATTGTGTGGATCCAGTCGTAGAGACTTGGTTCACTTTGTTGATAGTAGGAGAGGCTATATTTGGGGAGCTCAGAATCATACCATATTGTGATGACGGGATACCCTGCAATACGATGGTTCCATGTTTGAGACCCTGTGTTGACGTATTTGGTAGGATGACATGAGGCTGCCCACTCACAGCCACAGTTGATGATTGTTGTAAGGCTGCCTTCAGGCCTGGTGTGGATATAGGTTTACCAACAGTTGTGAATGTCGGGGCAACATTGTTATCTCCAGGGTGACTGTTAACACTGGATGCATGTGGAGAGGCTAGAATCTGGATGGTTGCCGTGGTTAAAGGTCTCCCAGACTGCGGTCCTGATTGTAAAGTTTGCTGTAAGATAGACTGGGTAGTTGTTACAGGAAGTTGCTTTTTATTGGAGTATTTCCCCATTAAAACACGATTATTCTGACCAACTGTTGTCTCTAAATTTGATGTCATAATTATTCTTTGTTCACTCCCTGTTGCCATAGTGATATTGTGTATTTTAACAGGTTGGTTTGGATTTCTGGTCGATCCTACTCGCTCTGTCCTACCGCCAACATGTTCATATTGAGGGGTGTTTATGTCCTGCATACTTCCTGTAGACATATATCGTGCATGTTTTGTTTTAGCTTTAAAGACCGCCCCAGTTGGTTGAAAATTTGATCCATTACTTGATGGACGTGGAATCTGTCTATCATTAAAATTCTGTTGCCCAGCAACGGCACCCACAGGACTGTTAGGACCTCCGTTACTGGTAGATTCTGGGATTCCTTTTATTGGTTTAGGTCTGTATGGTGTGATTCCTTGACGTTTCATGACGGGTGAGAAACGTTGCTGTGGAAACACTTTGTTCTCAATCATGTCATCCTCTGGCGTACTGTCAGTTTCACTATCACTCACTTGCTCTGTACAGTTCAGGTCAATGTCATCTTTTGCATTTTCTTGACTGTTTTTATCTATAAATGGGAGATGAAATAAGTAAATTAACCAATTTTTGGGGTTTTTTTTTTAATAAACCCATTACCATTTGACAAAATTTTTTGCAGGTCACAGCATTGACAGACAATTATTTTACATAGATGAAATTTTAAAACATTTGTCATTTGGGGTAGAAAGGACTTTGGAAAATGAGAAATTACTAATTAAAAGCAATTTCTTCATTTTTCAATTATGTTTTCAAAAGCTTTTTACTTGAGGGTCAAAAAGGCAGGATTGTGTGAGATTAACTAAGGATCAAGTCAATCAGTAAATATATTCTGAAAGTGATGTAGATAGACCATTTAGCATACAGGTAACTTCAGCCACAAAGCTTGAATAGTTTGGCCACAAACTATACTATAACATTTCCAAGGTGGTCCTTTTTGGCATCTTATACCATTACCTGGTGACAAAACTTTAGACTAGTCCAAATTCAAAGGTGTTGCAGACGACAATTTTAAGTTTGTGAAATTCAAAAAATCTTTGTCTTTTAGGGTAGAAAACAGTGTGGATGATGAAGAAATTGCTTGTCACAAACCATTTATTCTTGAGGGAACTAAACAGGTGGGATTATGTAGGAATGAGTCAACCATTACCAGGTGACAGAATCTTGAATGCCCGTCATTCTGGTTAGACAACAAAATGGAAATGCAAAATTGCTTATAACAAACAATTTCTATGTTTTCCATATTGTTTTTCTTAACTTTTTCTTGACCGGCAAAAAAACCAGTGCTGTTAGGTAATGTATAAACTTCTCTGGTTAAGATTTTAAAAATATTACATGAGTGATTTATTCCATGTACACATAATCTTTCATTTTTATCAATCTAAGAAATTTATCTAATGGAACATTGATGAGAAAGGACGAAATGGATGCATCAAGCAATTTCTTCTTTTTTGACTACGTAAATTGACCTGTTTTGCATTTATTTTTCAAGTAAATGCAGTTAGAAATGGAGTCTGCAGCATCTTTCAATTCGGACCAGTCTAGAATTTTATCATTTGGCAATGGGTTAACAATAATCATCAATAACATGATAACCATTATTTGAATTGATAGACAGCTGTCAATCAAAGATTCTATCAATCACTGAAATCATTCATGTTGACCTGATGTGAGCTTTGAACCATTTTACCTTTTGCTACATTTAATGGGCCATAAATAAAGCTGTTTGACCATTTCATGTTTAATCCCTGGTTTTTACATCCCGGTGATTTTATACTTGAGAAACATTGCAGAAAAAGAAGAAAATACTTTTGACAAGCAATTTCTTCTCTTTCACATTATTTTCTACCCTTCTTAATGATTTTTTTTTTTCAAATTAGAATTTAAATTGTCGTCTGCAAAACGTTTTAATTTGGACCAGTCTAAAGTTTAACCATAAGACCTACCAGGCAATATGGGTCACCTGAGTCCAAAGGGCACAAAAACAGATAAAAGTTCACCAGATTATGGTACATACCAAATATCAAAGCTCTAGGCCTTTTAGTTTGGGAGAAGAAGATTTTTTAAAGTTTTCACTATATAAGCCTATGTTAACTTGTGACGTCCAGGAATGGGCTAATTTTGATCCAGCAATAATTTGTACAATCTTGACAGAAATCCACAAGAGATGCAGTAAACCAAATATCAAAGCCCTAGGCCCTCCTGTTTGGGAGAAGAGTTTTAAAATTTTCTCTATATAAACCCTTTGTAAAACTTTTGATGTCAGGGAATGGGCTAATTATGACCCTGGGGCCATAATTTATACAATCTTGATACAGGTCCACCAGATGATGCTACATACCAAATATCAAAGCTCTAGGGCCTCTTATTTGTGAGAAGAAGATTTTTAAGATTTTCACTATATAAGCCTATATTAAACTTGTCTAGTCCGGGGACAGGCTAATTCTGTCTTGACAGAAATCCACAGGATGATGTTACATACCAAATATACAAGCTCTAGGCATGACAAGATGATTTTTATAGATGTACCTTTTTTTTTTCCCCTTATTGGGCCCCAAGGGGAGATAACTCCATGATGTGTACAAATCTGAAGCACCTTCCCATAAAGAAGCTTCCTGCCAAGTTTGGTTGAAATCCATCCAAAGGTTCTTAAGAAGATGTCAAAAATGTAAAAAGTGAACGCACGACACACTACGACAGACTAAACACAATCGCAATAGGTCACCATGACCTTTGGTCAGGTGACTTAAAAGCAAGAAAGGGTTAATATGTAAGATGAACTTCCTGTCAGGGTCGATGAGTGTGGCCAGCTGAGTACAAGGTTGGGGCAAGAGATCCTTCAATTACTTATGTTGTATGACAAAGAAATCGGGCTTACCATTTTCCCTCTCATTTTCACAAATCACCATTTTTTCTTCGTCACTACTCAAATCATCATCATCTTTTTTATTGGCTGTCAGATCTGGTTTCCGTGGTGACACTTGACGCTCCTTTGATTTCTATTAATAAGTTGTGAGAAAGATTTCAATAAAAGGAGAGATTTTTTTTTTCATGAAAACTATCCTTTTATTTCAAGGTTTTTGGAAATATAAATCTGAGGCTTAAAAAAATTGTTTGTGTTAGAATGGGCTTATCTACTTACATTAAAATTGGGCATTTTAACTTAACCCATTGCCACATGAAGAAAATTTAGACTGATCCAAATTGATGGTAGTTGCAGACAACAACATGTAATTAGCAATTTCTTCACTCTCCAAAATGTCTTCTAAAGCTTTTTTCTTTGGGGATGGGGGGGGGGCTAAAAAAAGGTCATTGTGTGGGAATAGTTTAAACGGTTAAAATGAAAAGGGAAAATTTGGAGTTAAGTTAAAATAAAATTATAAAAATAAGGATTAAAATTTGATTTTCTTACATACTAAGACCTTCATCATACCTAAATTTTCATATGAAATATCAGCTTTGGAATGTTAGATTTGTTTTCTACCCTACTTGGCACATGCTTTAATATGCTCAAAACTATAATAAGTGCCTCTAAGGGTTTTTAGACACTTACATATATTTTGCGCTGATCCCCAGATTTTGAATGGGCATTGTTTTTAACTTATTTGGTACATACTTTCTGACTTAAATGTGCAAAAACTTTTACTAGTGCCTACATATACATAATTAGTTACATATATTATACACAGATTTTGAATTGTTGTTTTTCTACCTTATTTGGCACATACTTTCTAAATTCAATGCTCAAAACTATAAGTGCCTACATATATTTTGCCACTTATACATTTTTTGTGATGCTCCCTTGATTTTAAATTGTCATTTGCAGCTTCTTCCAATTTAGAATAGACTAAAATTTTGTTATCTTTTATCCCTTTATTGTTTTTCAAAATTCAAGACCTGTGTAACCAAATTCAAAAGTTTTTCAGACGATAATCTACAGTTGATTTTTGTTCATAAAGTAACTCAGTAAGTAGAAAATATAGTAAAAAAAATTGCTTCTTAAGAACAGGTTATGTTTTTTTTTGCCATAAAGGTTTTCTCAAGTATAAAGATAAGGGATGCAGAACTAGGTATTGAACAGGAAAGGCTTAATGGGATAACAGAGTATATCAACAACCATTAATAATTACTTCTTAATGCATCTGTAGAATTTGATAAATTCCCTTATAACCAGAGACAATTTAAAACGATTCACTGGATGTTGAAAGTAGAAAACTTACATCATTTGAGAGGTTGATATTGAGAGCTGAGAATCCCTGACTCTCCCCTTCCTCTCGTGATGGAAATGCAGAAAGACTTTGCGAACGCCCTTTTCTCGCCTCAAAAGCACTTTTCGCTTCAGACTCCTCTGGTTCAAATGCATCGTCTTTGTCGTCTGCATCAATTTGTAATCCCCCTTCATCTGCAGTAGTTAAATGAAGTCGTCAAGTACAATTATAATAGACAATTTATGGTAAACTGCTGTCAATTACCACACAATCCCTGATTTAATGAGCTGAACAGCAAGTTTTAAAAACAAAACTATGGAAAAAGAAGAATTTTCTTGCAAAAAAAATATCTTTTTCTCTTAATGTTTCCTACAACAAAGTTTGAAAATTGAAAGAGGTTAAAATGTTGCAGGACCAATGAAAATTTCTGAAGAGCTGAGTATGAAAATATTGTAGGAAAAAAAGAAAATTACTGGTTAGCAGCATTTCCTTCCTTTTCAACAAATATTTTCCTACGATATAGTTCATCAGCATGTCTAAATGCAGGACTGTGCGGTCATGGAGCTATCTTACCTTCATCCATTAAATCTGACGATCCAATCCTCTGACTGTGTGATCGTTGTTTCAATGTAGCTGCTATGGTACTGGATCTTTTACGGTCTCGAGAGCACCATTTCCACTCTGGGTGTGCTTTAAAATGGGCTTCTTTCACCTGTAATAGGACAACTTTGTTTTAAACCAAATATCACAAAAAATTTTAGAATAGTCTAATTTAAAAAGTTTGCTGTAGATTATTCAAACTGAATTGAAAAATAAGCATAAAATAGCAAGGAAACATTATGAGAAAGGAGACATTGCTTTTAATAATCAATTCATCATTTTGTGACAATATTTCAATTATTTCCCTGTGTTTATTAAAGAGAAAATGGGCCTCTTTTACCCATAATAGAACAACTTTGTTTAAAACCCATTATCACAAAAGAATTTAGACTAGTTTAACTTTAAAGAGTTAACTGTAGACCATTCAAATTTGATTTAAGAATAAGCATGTCTTGTGTATGGTCCTACATAAAATTAATGAGCCGTTTTGATATACATGAACAAAATTCACATGCTTCACCCCCAAATTTTACACACATACATCGAAAGCCTCCACTCTGTGCCTAGTTTTATCCTCCTGAATATTTATCCTATCTCACAAAATTTTAACTTTCTGTCAAATTTAGAACTACTTTGTGTTCAAACATTGTGTTACAATATTTCCTCAACATTAAAAGAACAATCAGGTTGTTTAGACTAAGATAAGACTGCACGTCTGTGCAGGCTGATCTTAGTCTATACACCTGCCACAGCTTTTGTTAAAATAGGAATATTCCGGGATCAGCAGGACCATGAAATAGAAAACCTTCACCTTCAATCATGATCATAGCATTAAGGTTACAGTCTTATTCCTTATTTCATTGATTTTTTTGTCAACGTACGGCGTACCTGATGGGCTAAGTCATGATATTCTTGTTTCTCTTTAGATCCCAGGGCGTACCACCATTCCCCGAGAATCTTTGACACTGTTCTGTTGTCCTGATTTGGATGTCGCTGATGTACAAGTGGTCGATGTCTTTTACTGAATATCATAAAGGCATTCATTGGTCTCCTGATGTGATCTTTGTCTTTCGCCTGAAGAGATAAATTAACCATTGACCTTACAAATCAAATTCAAACAACTTTTTTCATAAAGTCAAAGACATTGCTACTATTTACTATAGACCCTTAGTATGCCAAACAAAATATTTTCCCAGAATTTGGACCTGTGTGGTAAAAAGCATGATTGTGTGGAAATGGGTTAAAAAGAAAGTGAGTTATAAATTATGGTTCACCGTTTCTTTCGATAATTAATTCTTTGACCCATTCCAACCTAACAAAATTTTAGACTGGTCCAAGTTGAAATAATATGCATACCACAATTTCAAGTTGATCAAATTCATTCTTTTTTATTTTTGTCTTTTTGGATAGAAAATATTGTGGATAATAAAGAAAATTCTTGAAACAAGCAATTTTTTCATGTTCCACTGGATCCAATGGATTAACAATGTCATCAAGAAGGCAGGATAGAGTCAACAATTTGCTTGTCTGTTAATGGATTAACCCATTCCCACACAGTAACATTTTAGACCAGTCCAAATTCAAAGAAGTTGCAGATGACAATTTTATGTTGATGAAATCTTTAAAATCTTTGTCTTTAAGGGTAAAAAACATTGTGTAAAATGAAGAAATTGCTTGTAACAAGCAACTTCTTCATTTTCAACAATGTTTTCCAAAGCTTTCATATTGAAAGGTGTTTAAAAGCGTCATTGTGTGGGAATGGGTCAACAATGTCATCAAGAAGGAAGGAATGAAATGGAGAAATTTCTTGTAACAAGCAATTCTCTTTTTTAGCGCTGATCTCATATCCTAAGTGGCCCTTCTTTTAAGTAACTTCTACTTTAACCCATAACCAAACAACGAAATTTTGGACTGGTCTAAATTCAATGAAATTGCAGACAATATTTCTAAGCATGTTGAACTATATACAACAGTAGAAAATAGCTTAATAAACATTATAAGAAAAGGAAAACTCGCTTGAGACAAGCGATATCTATTTTTTCAGCAGTCGTTTTTCTTGAACAAGTAAAGTTGCTGGATTGAGTGGGAAGGTGTTGACTCGTTCTCACATGAAATTTCTTCATTATCCACAATGCTTTCTGCCCAAAAAGACAAAGATTCTTTAATTCCATCTTAAAATTGTTGTCTGCAACATCTTTCAATTTGGACCAGTCTAAAATTTTGCTGTTTGGTTAGTCGGTTAAGACGAACAAGTTCAAATTCATACCTTCCTTGGACTCCTGGTTTCCTCCTTATCTTTTAAGGCACTTAGAGATTGGGACCTCCGCTTTGCTGGGACTATTTTCTTTGCTGTTACATCGTCATCAAACACATCGTCATCGTCATAATCAGCATCAGGCAAATCATCATCGTCGTCCTTAGGTACTGTTTGATTAAATAAAATGATTAAACGCATGATAACGAATTACTAAAACAAATGTATCATACTATCAAACCATTACCACAAGACAATATTTCAGACTGGTCCAAATTGGACTCATGTTCACCCATTCCCACAAAATCCTTCTGTGAAAAGTGCTTTACATTGGGAAGAGCTAGAAAAACATTTCTTTGTAATAAGCAATTTATACATCTTTTTTTCATTAACTTTTAATTGTCATCTGCAACTTCTTGAATTTTGATCTGTCAAAAATTCAGTTATCTGGTAATGGGCTAATCCTTGCTATCTGCTCAACATTTTATCTTATTTCAACTCATTTTAAAGCAAAATTAACACATTACCATAAGACAACATTTCCACGCTTACTAAAATTTCCAAAATCAAGATGTGTTTGTTTGAAATAAGATAAAATGTTGAGCAGATAGCAATTCTAAAATTTCACTATGCCCCCGAAACAGGAATTCTTTAGAAACAGGTGATTTTTATTGGGTTTTTTTCTTTGTTTTAGGAAAAGGGTTAAAATTTTGACCTTGACCTTGATGAAATGACCTTCCCCAGTTGCACCTTGTTGAGACCTATCTACATACCAAATATTAGCATTGTAACTTAATCAGGGTTAACCCATTCCCGCACAATGAGGCTTTTATGACTCCTCCTAGAAAAAAACTTTTTAAAACATCATGGACAATGAAGAAATTCCTTGTTTCAAACAATTTCTTAAATATCGACAAGGTTTTCAACCCAAAAAGTAAAAAAATTCCAAAATTTAATCATCTAAAATTTGTCGTCTGCAATATCTTTGAATTTGGACCCGTCTAAAATTTTGTTGTCTGGTAATGGGCTAAAACATAAGAGAGTTCATTGTGTTGATTCTTACAGTTATCTGATATGCTCTGATGAATCGCCGTTGGTCTTTTAGGTGGAAGGGTCACCATTTTTTTAGCTGCCTTGGTCTCCGTTACAGGTGTGTTGGATTTCTGTGGACTGGTATCCTTCATGATATTGGGTTTGGCTGGGGTCAAGTAGGGAACCAAATTGTGCCACTGGTATAGGGGGACTTGTTTAGGCTCTTTGGCAATATCTGAAATTGTGTAATTAAAATGAAGTACTGTGAGCATATTTCATGTCCAAGATCATCTGACAATGCAAGAGAAAATGAGATGAATATTTTTTTTGTTAGAATTATGCAAGTAATTAACTAGTTTATTCTTAAAACCCAATAAATGTCTAGTCTATGCCATCTGTTTGACATTTTAACCCAGAGTTGTAAATATATTTAATTAACAAAAATGTTAACCAATAATATCAGGCTTTAACCCATTAACTGACAGTAAAATTTTAGACTGGTCCAAGTTGAAAGAAATTGCTCACGACAATTCAAAGTTTATGAAAGTTAGAGTTTTTTCAACTTTCTGAATTGAAAACATTGTGTAAATGAAGAAATTGCTTGTAAAAAGCAATTCCTTCATTTTACACGATGTTTTCCCAAATTGTTTTTCGTGAGGGGTGTCCAAAAGCGTCACTGTGTGGGAATGGGTTATGCTCTTTGCGTTTAATGATTGATTGATTGGGGTTTTACGCCGCTTTTAACAGTATTTCAGTCTTATCGCGGCAGCTGGAGCACCTAAAAATGGATTCCTGGTATTTCTCACACCAGTATTACCACCCCTTGCGTTTAATGCAATCCTGAAGAAAGATTTTATTCAGCATGACAAGGGTTAATACAGATTGGTATCTCTGTAGAACTGACTTGTTGGTGATCAGAGGGCATGGCATCAATTATGTATAAGATTTTATGGTAATTTCTTAACCCTTATCATGCTTAGTGAATAATTTTCTGATAATCACATTAAAATCAAAGGACCCAAAGCACTGGCAGCTTGACTGAGGGTGAAAATTCTCTTTGAAAAAACAACTTTGGTTTAAAGGGGACAAACAGGTGGTGTACAATAAGATCACCGTACATAAGTGTAGGCTGATCTTTGTGTATACTTCCTGCCAGAAAAATGAATATTGAGGGTTCAGGATCATAAGAGTAAGAACTATTGGAATTTTAGTAGTATGACAAAGGTTAATCAGGATTCATTGTGAAACACAAGCAACAGTACAAAAAATGAAATATTGACATGCAAGAAAACCTTGCACTTACCCCTAAAGTTACACCCCAACCCTTTTCCTATATTCATATGAGTGGAGTCAAAACCTGGTTTACTGTTAAAAGTGGCGTTAAACCCTATTCAATCAATCAATTAATCAAAACCTGTTTTGAAATAACATAATCACAACATGATAAGACAAGAAACCTCTAGGCTTTCAATTTTGCAGACAACAACTCCAAGCAATTTTCAATTGAAAAATAATTGTCCAATAGTGCAGAAAATATTATGGGGAAAATGAGAAAAAAATTTATACAAACAATTTCCCATTTTCCACATTTTCTCCATTGCAAAAAAATTCAGCAAGTAAAAATGTGGAATTGTTTGGTAAAGAGTTCAGGTTTTTATATTCACATTTTTCCCACACTTGATTTTTGTTTACTACCAGTAAATTCATTTAAACCATTCCCACTCAGTGACGCCTAAGGAGAACAGTTTTGGAAAACATAGTGGAAAATGAAGAAATTGCATTTCCATAATGTTTTCTACGCAAAAAGACAAAAAAAAAATTCCATCAGCTTTAAATTGTCGTCTGCAAATTCTTTCAATTTGGATGAGTCTAAAATTTTGTTGTGAGGGAATGGGTTAATACACCTACAAAATAGGATTTTTCATTTTAACTTAAATTTTTCACTTGACATGAAAAGTTTTATACATTTTCATGCAATGTAGGTTTAGTAAATATGCACAGATAAAAGGTATCATTATAACAAGAGCACCGCCCACGGTAGCCAACGCTCGGCTGCAGGTGCTGGATAATGCAAAATTCTAAGTAAAAAAGGGGGCATAAATCTTACAAAAACACTTTAAGAGTTATCCCCCTGGATAGTCTAGATAGCTCTTGTAATGGTCAATACACATGCCAAGTTTCATGAGGATATCTTCAATAACAACAGAGATATGACCAAGGTTAAAGTTTGTCACACCAACACCAATGCACACAACGCCAAGGTGATGACAATACCTCTGGGTTTTCTTGGAAAACAGCCGAGCTAAAAATGTTTACATAGTATTATACATGTTATTTAAGTACAGTAAAGGAAGTATGACATGAAGTAATAAAACAAGATACCTCCTTGCACTGGTTCCTCCTTCTTGGTCAAACTGGTAAGAGGCATAACAGGAAGCAGGGATGTAGCTGATGTTGGCTGATTGATTGGTTTAACCCCCTTGTAAGGCTGGGACACAGTGATCTGGTTCCCTGTAACACTTCCTTCTTTGATACCATTATGAGCGATAAATCCCTGAACATTGGAGACAGGTATCAGCTGAGCATTTATTGTCACTGTGCCTCCCGATCCCCATTCTGATAAACTCTGGGTACCAGACCTTGGTTTAATGTCCGTCAACTGTTGTTGTTGTTGTTGATGTTGTAGCTCTAGACTGGAAAGACTTCCTGTTCTAGAACCAGGGATCTGTTGGGTAAGCTGAAGGGGTTGGGCAGCCAACTGTTGTTGGATTGTTGAATGGAATACATGATGATTGGCATTTTGATACAGGGTTCTAGGGGTTGGAGATGAGGGGACAGATTTGATTACACGAGGGGAGCTAACATCTATACCAGAATCTGTACTCTTCATCTGTTCTTTGTTCAACAAGGCTAGGGTCTGATTTCTTGGTCTGTCTATCAAGGATGGACGCTGGAATGCAGAGTTACGCTCTGCTTGTGGAAACCTTGGCGTGATGGGAGATACAAGCTCCGATGATGAGCTTCCTGATTTGTTTGAGTTTCCTGAACTCCAGCTTCGAGTTGGGGAAGCCATGTAGGAGTTGTTTGGATTCTGTGGATGAGGGGATATAGGTGTGAATGCAGCAGACATACTCCGTAAACCTGCACCTGCATTACTTTGAGGTGAGGATGGGTGACGTTTTCTGGGTGACAGGCTGCTAACAGATGATGGTGTTGGTGAGAACGCTGGTGTTGTTGATCTTGAGTTCTGGAGAGACACCAGCATATTTGCTGCTTCTGTGTCATCCATGTGATTTGGATCACAATCTGTGTCTCGTGAACTGTGTCCGTCATTCCATTCAATCTGACCACCCTTCATATCACCTCGCATAAGACCAGGGAAGGTTGGCGCAGATCTTGGTACCTTCCCAGAGGACAGATGTCGAGAACAAAATCCTCGTCTTTGAGATTCTTTTGTACATCCTTCTTTAGAGCACAATCTCCTCCACTGTTTACCATTAAACTTTTTGCGTATTCCATTTGGTGTTGAAACAACGTCCCCTTTCTTGTATTTCTGATTTGACGTGGGAGATCTAGGCGTACTAGACCTACTACTTTCACATGACTGAGCACTTCGACTGCGTGCATTGTCACGTTTTTTTAGTGGGTGTCTATTTTTGGAATCACCTAAGCTCTGAACTGACCTTGACCCTGGTGTAGCACTACCTGACCTTGGGGTACTAAGTCCCGAGGAATCAAAATAAACATCTTCATTCTGCATTTCATCGTCTGTTGACTCGCGTTCAAGACTGACATTTTGATTGATAGGAATTGATTGGTTAATAAATCGTGGTGAGTGACTGGTCATGTCCATGAAGTGGTGAGGAGTATGTTGCCCTATTGTTGACCCTGGAAGGGATGCTTGTTGACCAATCACAGCACTTGTTCCTAGATGAGGCTGGGGATGGGCTTGGATCTGGGGCTGAGAGTGGGGAACTGGCTGGGAATGCTGTAAAATATAAATTAAAACATAATTTTTCCAGCACTGTCCTGGACAATCACCAAACTTCACAACCCTGTAATACTACATTTGGAAACATTTAAGAGAAAAAAAACAAGGTCATATCACTAGGAAAAAGAAAGGTTTTATCACAAGGAATACAAACATCAAATATTAATCATTTCAGTATGACATGGATTAAAAATAACTAGACATGAATAAAATACTTTATGTTTTCTTAAACATTGTAGAAAAGGAAGAAATTGCTAGCAACAATTTCTTTTTTTTTTCCACAATATTTTCTATCCTACTGGATGGGTAATTTTCAAATTAAATCCACTTTAACTATTCGTCTGCAAAATCTTTGAATTTGGAGAGGTCTAAAATTTTCAAAACAGGAAAGAGTTAAGATTTGAATCTTAGATCTGCAGGAATCTGCATTTCATAAAAGTTTTAGTTTCATACCTCAATAAATTCAAATATTAACCCATTACCATACGACAAAAGTTTAGGGTGATCCAAATTCAAAGGAGCTGCAGACGACAATTTCCAGTTTATGGAATTTTAGATTTTTTCAACTTTCTGGGGAGAAAACATTGTTACAAGCAATTTCTATTTTACACAATATTTTCCCAATTGCTTTTCTTGAAGGGCGTCCAAAAGCATCATTGTGTGGGAATGGAAAAAATATTCTCTTTATTTAAATTAAAATTAACCCATTACCACACAATACTGCTTTTTTATACGCCCAATGAATAAAGCTTTAGAAAAGGTTGATGAAAATGAAGAAATTGCTTGTTACAATTGTCTACCCCAAAAGACCAAAAAATTGTAAAATTTCACCAATTAACAAGGTGCCAAACTGTCACAAGATACGCCCGTCAAACTGCTTAATATTAACTGGGGGTTTGAAAAGAACTGAGGTTATTTTGAATGAAATTTTTTGTCAAACAAAGTATGAAAAACAACAAAGGGCAATAACTCAAAAAATAGGCCAGGTAGAGTTATGGTTCTTGTACACTGTACTCCCACTTGGTGAGCTCTATCCATCCATGAAGTTTCATGATTCTAGCTATTATACTTTTAGAGATATACTCTGGACAAGATTCAAGTATGAAAAACAACAAAGGGCAATAACTCAAAAAATAGGCCAGGTAGAGTTATGGTTCTTGTACACTGCACTCCCACTTGGTGAGCTCTATCCATCCATGAAGTTTCATGATTCTAGCTATTATACTTTTAGAGATATACTCCGGACGAGATTCAAGTATGAAAAACAACAAAGGGCAATAACTCAAAAAATAGGCTAGGTAGAGTTATGGTTCTTGTGCACTGCACTCCCCCTTGGTGAGATCTATACACCCATGAAGTTTCATGATCCTAGCTATAATACTTTTAGAGATATACTCCGGACAAGATTCAAGTATGAAAAACAACAAAGGGCAATAATTCAAAAAATAGGCTAGGTAGAGTTATGGTTCTTGTGCACTGCACTCCCCCTTGGTGAGATCTATACACCTATGAAGTTTCATGATTCTAGCTTTTATAATTCAAGAGATATACTCCGGACAAGATTCAAGTATGAAAAACAACAAAGGGCAATAACTCAAAAAATAGGCTAGGTAGAGTTATGGTTATTGTACACTGCACTCCCACTTGGTGAGCTCTATCCATCTATGAAGTTTCATGATTCTAGCTATGATAATTTTAGAGATATACTCCGGACAAGATTCAAGTATGGAAAACAACAAAGGGCAATAACTCAAAAAATAGGCCAGGTAGAGTTATGGTTCTTGTGCACTGCACTCCCCCTTGGTTAGATCTATACACCCATGAAGTTTCATGATCCTAGCTATAATACTTTTAGAGATATACTCCGGACAAGATTCAAGTATGAAAAACAACAAAGGGCAATAACTCAAAAAATAGGCTAGGTAGAGTTATGGTTATTGTGCACTGCACTCCCCCTTGGTGAGATCTATACACCCATGAAGTTTCATGATCCTAGCTATAATACTTTTAGAGATATACTCTGGACATGATTCAAGTATGAAAAACAACAAAGGGCAATAACTCAAAAAATAGGCTAGGTAGAGTTATGGTTCTTGTGCACTGCACTCCCCCTTGGTGAGATCTTTACACCCATGAAGTTTCATGATCCTAGCTATTATACTTTTAGAGATATACTCCGGACGAGATTCAAGTATGAAAAACAACAAAGGGCAATAACTCAAAAATAGGATAGGTAGAGTTATGGTTCCTGTGCACTGCACTCCCCCTTGGTTAGATCTATACACCCATGAAGTTTCATGATCCTAGCTATAATACTTTTAGAGATATACTCCGGACAAGATTCAAGTATGAAAAACAACAAAGGGCAATAACTCAAAAAATAGGCTAGGTAGAGTTATGGTTCTTGTACACTGCACTCCCACTTGGTGAGCTCTATCCATCCATGAAGTTTCATGATTCTAGCTTTTATTCTTTTAGAGATATACTCCGGACAAGATTCAAGTATGAAAAACAACAAAGAGCAATAACTCAAAAAATAGGCCAGGTAGAGTTATGGTTCCTGTGCACTGCACTCCCCCTTGGTGAGATCTATACACCCATGAAGTTTCATGATCCTAGCTATAATACTTTTAGAGATATACTCCGGACAAGATTCAAGTATGAAAAACAACAAAGGGCAATAACTCAAAAAATAGGATAGGTAGAGTTATGGTTCCTGTGCACTGCACTCGCCCTTGGTGAGATCTATACACCCATGAAGTTTCATGATCCTAGCTATAATACTTTTAGAGATATACTCCGGACAAGATTCAAGTATGAAAAACAACAAAGGGCAATAACTCAAAAAATAGGCTAGGTAGAGTTATGGTTATTGAGCACTGCACTCCGTATTGATGAGAAGAATATAACTGCCAAGTTTAAAGTCAATCGGACTTACGGTGACAGAGTTATGCTCCGGACAAAGAAGTGGACACCGCCGGACAACCGGACGCCCGGACGACCGGACGCCCCGACGGCCGGACGCCCGGACGACCGGACGCCCGGACGACCGGACGCCACGGGTGATCCCATAATACGTCCCGTCTTCGACGGGCGTATAAAAATTGTAGTCTTCAACTTCTTTAAACTTTGACGAGTCTAAAATTTTGTCGTGTGGTAAAGAGTTGAATGGATAAAAGCACTGTAAGGATTAGTTTATGGTCGTTATTTCTTTTCAGAATCAATGTAATAAATAACACTAACTCGAATGATACATACAGGGGTGTAGACAAAGATCAGAAAGCATGTATGTACAGGCTGATCTTTATCTATACCTCAAGCCATAACAGGAATATTCCAGGCTCAGCATAACCAGGGTTAGTCGCAGTCAGCAATCTCTTTCAATATGAACCCATCTAAAAACTATGCATTCTTGGTAAAGAAAGTTCTGTTTCATGATATGAGAGCTTGAGCAGACTTTATCCACATCTGCCAATTCTTAGACTTTGGATATAGAAGACTTCCCATGACCCATTCAAAAACATCTTGCCCTTTTACAACCCTCAAGAAATAAGCTTTGGAAAAATTCTGAAAAACGAAGAATTCTGATAATACCATAATAACAAATTCCTTCATTTACCACAATGTTTTCTGACTGATATGACAAGATTTTTTTTAAATTTCATATTGAAAATGTCCTCTGTAGCTTCTTTTAATTTGGACCAGTCTGAATTTTTATCATTTAGTGATGGAATATCAGACCAATATTTCAATCTTTCAGCCTTGCAACAATTAAGTACTTACTGGAAATTGGTATGGAGAATGAATCATGGTTGGAGTTGGCGGATGGGGAGATGGTTGATCTGGTATCCCATCCTCTAAATCTTCGTACCATGGTGGCTGAAGTAAACGGATAGCCGCCCGCGGCATCCATACATCCAGACCAAACTTTTCAATATGTGCACGATGAATGAGTCTCACTTGATACAAAATTGGCTGAACCTTCTTTCCAACCACCTTTCCCTCATAAAATATATTATGTTCATGATTAATCCGAACACAGACCTGACTTCCGACTGAGATCATCATGGCTGGAGGAGGGTTATCTCCAATTATATTACATGTTTTAGAGTCAAAAATATTTGTAAAATATGTACACTCGGCTTCACCGTCAAATAATACACCAATACTACGGTTCTGTATGATATTTCGTATTTTCCCTGACTGATACGTCAAATCTTTCTTGGCAAGGACGCGCTGGTTATGCCATTGCGTCCAGTCAATTGCACATCGTTTGTCTTCTGGCTGATAGCCAGACTGAATATCACTTTCAATATCATCAATGGCCTTCCGTTTTTTCGGAGGCTTTGCAATGTTTCGTTTTGTGTCATCTTCAGCAGGAGACTTCATAGCAGACGATGTATCTGCCGACACGTCTTGGCTGTCAAAAGAAACTGTACGCTGAATATTGGCCGGTGGTGGGGTAGGTGTGGGAGTAGTCGTGTTGGACTGAGTTGTGCTGATACTTAAACTGGATGGTGGTCGACTACTAGACGGTGTTGATTTAGGTTCACAGTCTTCGCTGTCTTTCTCAGGTGTGTCAGTTCTGTCCAACTTGAATGGCTTCCCTAAAAGCAGAAAGGTAATTCTGAATAAAATTTAATTAGGTATTGCAATAAAATCAAAGAGCTGAAAGCACTAGAGGCATTAGTCATGGGTCAATATTTCTTTTGAAAATAAATTACAAACATTTCTGGCCTGAAAAAGAAAAACAGGTGGTGCAGACTAAA
Organism: Fragum fragum; assembly: GCA_946902895.1. Lineage (NCBI taxonomy): Eukaryota > Metazoa > Mollusca > Bivalvia > Cardiida > Cardiidae > Fragum > Fragum fragum. Next base: position 41,063,120 of record OX336372.1, read on the forward strand.
ATCAGACTACACATATGTGCAAACTAGCTTTGTCTGTAAATACTGCCAAAACAGGAATATTCTGATTTCAGAGTAACAGAAGTTAATCCATTTACACACAGTGCAGCCTTCAAGCCAACAAGAGGACCATGATGGTCCTATATCGCTCCCCTGAGTATGATGACTCAAGGCTTTATGATATTAACAAAATATCAAAGCCAAGCCCTACACCTAATAATTTTGGAGATTATAAATATCACAGCTCTAGGCCTTATTGTTTGGGAGAAGAAGATTTTTAAAGTTTACTTTCTTCATTTTCTATGTAAAATCAGGGATATCACAAAACAGGGCTAATTTTCAGAGTGCTGAAATTCTTTGAAGTTATTTGGTAGAGGGTCAGTGGCATTGATACATACAAAATATTAAAGCTCTAGGCCTAATAGTTTGGGAGAAGAAGACAGATGGGATAGATGGATGCATGTACAGACAGGTGATTGGTCCAAGTGCAAAGAATTTGCTGATAAGAAACTTAAATGGTAGACCCATTCCCATTCAATGACGCCTTTTGATGCCTCTCAAGAAAATTGATTGGAAACACATTATGGGAAATGATGAAATTGCTTGTAACAAGAGATTTCTTCTTTTTCCACATTGCTTTCTACTCAGAAAATTGAAAAAAGCTAAAATTATATTAACTTTAATCTGTCATCTGCAACTCCTTTCATTTTGGACCAGTCTAAAGTTTTGCATTCTGGAAATGGGTTAAATAAGTTTCCATTGTAAGGAGGTTTTAAGTAAAGTGTCACCAAAATTGGTGAAGAGGGATAGAAGAAGAAGCAAACATGTAATTGTGTCCATGGACAGACAGATGAATGGAAAGATTGACAACCTGATTCCAGTCCCCCCCCCCCAAACTTTGTTGTGTATAAAATTTTTAGACTGGTCCACACTGAAAGAAAGTAAGGATGACAACTCAAAGTTGGTTCAAATTAAAAATAAGCACCAAATGAGATAGAAAATATTGATAGGAAAGAAGAAATTTTGTTTTCAAAGCAACTTCCCTCAATCTCACAATATTTTCAAGACATATTTCTGCAGGGCATAAAAAAGCGGGAAAGTGTGGTAAAGGGTCAATATGGTGTATCATACCCTGACGATTTAGCACTGTTTTTTGCAGGTTTTCGGTTTTCGGTTTTTTAGCAGCACTTGGTTCAATCTTGTCTTTAATTGAAGCATCTTTTGTTGCAATATTTGTAGAGGGTTCTTCTTCTGTGATGGATGCACCTCGTCTCCGTGTTTTTACTAGAATGGATGATATATTGTAAAAAACTTCCTGAAAATTCATGTCTTCATGCTCCTTTACTCATTCCAACATAGTCCTGTTATTTTACGCCTCTCAAGATAAAAGCTTTGGATAAGTTGAAAATTGAAGAAATTGCTTGTTACAAGCAATTGTAACAAGCAATTTCTTTGTTTTTTCAAAATGTTTTCTATCGAGATTTTCAAATTTGGTCAATTTTAAATAGTAGTCTGCAACTTCTACCAAATAGGGACCAATCTAACATATCGTACTGGTAATGGGTCAAAGGTTTCACTAGCATTAAACACCAAAAAAAAAAAATCTTAGATAAATTCTTGTTAAGTTAAAGGTTAAATCTAGGTTAATTGTCTTAGTAATCTAAAACTCCATTGCTGGGGAACTAGTAATAAAGACAAAATTGCAGCCAAGTGGAATGCTGGCTATTTGCTAGGTACCGGCACATTGATTTATTGGAAAAAAACTCACTCTCTCTGAAAAAGCCTCTCACAGCAAAAATAAATCGCTTTTTACCACCAGTAGGAAAAACAGCTTGCAAGAATTGGGTTAGGATAAAATGGTTTGTGTCTGACCCATTTCTTGTGCAATATGAAAATTAACGAAGCTTATTTTAAATTCTACAACCACCAGGATGTGAAACTTGTCTAACCCATTCTTACACAACAAAATTTTAGACTATTCCAAATTGAAAGATGCCATAGACAACAATTTCAAATTGATGTAATTTCAATTTCTTTTGTCTTTTTGGATAGAAAAAATTGTGGATATTTAAGAAATTGCTCGATACAGGCAATTTCTTCATTTTTCATAATGTTTTCTAAAGCTTTTTCTTGAGGGGCGTAAAAAGGAGGGTTTGTGAGGGAATGGGTTATCCCATTAACTAACAAAATTTTTTATACTGAACTAAACTTTAGTTGGTAAATTTTTAGAATTCTATGTATTTTGGGTATAAAACATTGTTGGAAATGAAGAAATTCTATATTAGAAGCATTGTTTTCATTTCCCAAAATGTTTTCCAAAGCTTTTTCTTGGAGGCAGTAAAAAAGAATTTAGCTGGAATAGGTTAAAATATTACCAAACAAGAACCATGTTTTAGGTGTATTCCAAGCATATATTGATGAAACTTGGTAGGAAAAGGAGATATTGTTAATAAATTAATAATTATTTTTATTATAATCCCCCCCCCTTTTGACGGTCAACCTCACTTCCATTTGATTTGAAGAGTCTAAAAATAGGTTAACCCATTATCTTAACACAGTACCAGACAATAAGATTCGAGGATGGTCCTAATTGACAGGAGTTGTCGCTTACAATTTAAAACTTATGAAATTTTAGATTTTTTCAACTTTCTGTGTAGAAAAAAATGGTGGAAAATGAAGAAATTGCTTTCATTTTTTTTTCATTTTACAAGTTGTTTTTCGAGGGGGGTAGGGGATGTAAAAAGTGTCATTGTATGGTAATGTGTTAATATGTATGCAAGAGCGTCTAGAACTTTGTCATCTGGTAATGACCCAAATAGTTTTGAAAGCTTTGTGTGGGATTTGTTCTTTTGTCTTTTTTCTCCCTAAACGAATCTGAATAAAACTGATTCAGGAAACCATGGTAACAGGTTTACATTTTCTCATTCCTTTAATTTATAAAATAGGAGGTGGGTAGAAGATCAGTACGAAAGGCTCGTAAAATAATCAGAATCGTGATGCAGTCAGATTAACTCTTTACCATTTTTCACTTTTTCTTCAGGACGATTTGATTAACACCCTTTTTCTTTCCTACTCCACACCAGATGACAAAAATTTTAGACTGGTCAGAATTCAAAGAGGTTACAGACGACAATTTTAAGTGTATGAAATTTTGTTTAGAAAACATTTCTGATAATGAAGAAATTGCTTGTAACAAGCGATTTCTTCATTTTCCACAATGATCTCCAAAGCCTTTTTCTTGAGGGTATTCAATAGGTCTCACTGTGTGGGAATGGATTAACATAGAAGAAAATCTGTCCAATAAGTACAATCAATTATAACTGTCACGTAATTTGGGGATTATTTTCTCTAATATGCAAGAATGACTTTCCTATTTTTTTTTCATTTTTTTTTTTTTTTAGGAAAATCCTTTAACCCATTCCCACCGAGTGACACTTTTGGACGCCTCTAAAGAAAAACATTTGGGAAAACATTGTGTAAAATGAAGAAATTGCTTAAAACAAGCAAATTCTTTTTTTTTTCAACAATGTTTTCTACTAAGTAAGTGGAAAAAATCTGAAATTCCATAAACTTCAAACTGTCGTCTGCAACTCTTTTCAATTTGGGCCAGTCTAAAATTCTGCCTTCTGGGAATGGATTAAAAAAGACCTAATATATTACTTCAAGTTCAAGTCATTGTAATCACATGATGAACAATGATTGTTGAAAGGAAATGATCCTCGATTTTGACATCAAATTAGAGGAAAATCTGAACAATTCTTCAAAATGGAGTCATGCACTTTAATCAATTGATGAATAATGCTTGTTGAAGGAAATGGCCCATAAACTCATCAAATATAAATCATTTTAAACCATCCACCAGACTGGTCCAAATTCAAAGAGGTTGCAGAAGACAGTTTTTAGTTGATGACATCTTGCTACAAGCAATTTCTCCGCTTCTCAAAGGCTCATGTTTGAAGCGTAAACCAGGGTTTTGACCATCAAAAATTTGTGAATGTCCGATTTTGACCCTTAGAAATTTCTTCAAGGAGGGTCAAAATGACCACCTTTGGAAAAAATACTTAGGGTCAAAAGAGGATTTCTTCCCTCAATTTTCAATGATGTATGTTTGGTACTACAATGTATTGTAAATCAGACAAATTAATTGCTATTTTTACAAGAAAAAGATAGCTGGTACTTAAACCTTTCCTGGTTAATCCCTGTTTTTTACATCCCTGTGGTTTTATAATGGAGAAAACATTGTGGAACAAGAAGAAATTGCTTGTAACAAGCAATTTCTTCTTTTTCCACAATATTTTCTACTCTACGGAATGGTTATTTTTCAAATAAAATCAACTCGACATTTTTCGTCTGCAAATCTCTTGAATTTGGGTGGGTCTTAAATTTTGCAAAACAGGAAAGGATCAAACCTTTCGCACACAATGACACTTTTAACCTACACTCAAGAAAAATGCATTGGAATACATTGTGGAAAAAGAAGAAATTGCTTGTGTCAAGCAATTTCTTCATTATCCACAATGTTGACCAAAATACAAAGATTTTCAAAATTTCATCAACTTGAAATTGTCGTCTGCAAATTCTTTCAATTTGGGTAAGTCTAAAATTTTGCTGTGTGGTAATTGATTAAACCTTCCAATTTATGCTCATTATTCGACTCCTTCAATATCAGTTTTGACCCTTTGAATTCCATGTTCAAGGAATCAATGAGGACTCAATTTCAAATGCTAGCGCTAACCCTCACTTAATCTGCTCTACAAGGCCAGTGTTATTCAATATAAACAAACATTTAGTTTCAATAGTCCTCTGCAAACTCTTTCAATTACACAAGACTATCTTCTGTCTTCTGGTAAAATGGATACTCATTCCCACACAATCAAAAACCCTTCAAGGAAACAGCTACGGAAAACATTGCTTAATGAAGACATTGCTTGATACAAGTTATTTCTTCATTGCCTACAATATATTTCAAGCTTTTCACATCATTGATTGTGTGGGAACTGGTCAAGTACCCAACACTAAGGTTAATTTTTTTCTCTGTACAATCTGGATTTTTAACGCCCCTCAAAAATAACTTAGGAATATATCATGGAAAATGAATATATTGCAAGTGTTAGACGTAAATTGTTTCTATTGTTCATTAGGTTTTTCTACCCCTGAGGACAAAGATTTTCAAAGTTTTTTTTCAACATAAAGCTGTCCTCTGCTTCGTTCAATTTGAACCGGTATAAAAGTTCATTGTTTTGGAATGGTTTGAAATTATGTATTATGTGGTCTTACCATTCTGTTTAGTTGCATTTGTTGGTGCTGCCGGGGAGCTAACAGACTGACCTTGACCTTGACCTCTGCGTGACCTTGTGCTCATTCTTCACCCCTGAAATGTTGAGAAATACATGGGAAATGAAATTGTGGATAAATAGACATGACCATGAGGTCAATATGAGAGGAAATGGCGACAAATCTAACCCTTTTACCATATGACATAATTTTGGACTAGTCCACTTTAAGGATGTGCAGAAGACAATTTCAAATTATTAACCAATTCCCACACAATCCCTCCTTTTTACGCCCCTCAAGAAAAGGCACTTTCTTCATTATCTATGATGTTTTATACTAAAAGAGTTCAAAAATCTAGAATTTCATACACTTTGAATTGTCGTCTGCAACTCCTTTCAATTTGGATTAGTCTAAAGGTTTGCCATCTGGTAATGTGTTAAAGCATGATTAAAAGTTGTTTTCTTGAGGGGCTTAAAATTTTGGGATTGTATGGGAATTGTTTAATTGAGCTGCTATATCTGTACCCTATTTTGTGGGTCAAAGTCAAATATTCCATATTAGATGATTTACCAACATAGTTATTAGTGTTAGTTGGTTGAATAGTTTAACCCAATCCAACATAATGACGCCATTTTAAAACCCCTCAAGAAAATAGGCCGGGAAAACAGTGTGGAAAATGAAAAAATTGCTTGTAACGAGCAATTTCTTTATTATCCTCAATGTTTTCTACCAAAAGAGACAAAGAATTCTCTAATTTCACCTGCTTAAATTTTTATTGTCTACATTTTCTTTCAATTTAGACTGGTCTAAAATTTTTGTTGTGTGGTAATGGGCTAATGCCGTCTGCAACTTCTCTGAATTTTGACAGTCTAAAATTTTGGTGCCTGGTAATGGGTTAAAGTCACTATAAGATAGAAGTACATGTAGTATAAAACAAGAGGAAATTCCCCAATTATTTTCGTACAAACATGTCAAAAACAGACGGACAAACATTGTGACCTTGGAGCCATAAACATACCTCCATTTCTTAATCACTAAATTACCAGACTCTACATAGTCTGCTTTTTACCCCTTTCAAAAATAAACCTAAGCTTTCTTGATCTGGAGGATCTGGAGATTTTATGAAGAAACAATGCAAGAAAGGATACCTTAACCAATTTCCCACACAAGCCCACATTTTTACCTCCCTCAAGAAATCTGTTTTGGAAAACAATGTGGAAAATGAAGAAATTGCTTCTATCAAGCAATTTCTTCATTTCCACAATGCTTTCTATCAAAAAAGACAAAAAAATTAAAATTCCATAAATGTGAAATTGTTGTCTGCAGCTTCTTTCATCTTGGACCAGTCTAAAATTTGGTTGTGATGGATAGGTTAAAATATATTGGAAAGAGTATTGCCAATCTTATTTGCTTTATTGAGTTTCTCACTATTCCTCTTACCTGTTGCAACAGGCAATTTCTTCGTTTTCCACAATATTTTCAGAAAGTTAAAAATCTAAAATTTCATAAACTTTAACCTGATGTCTGCAACTCAAAGCAATTTCTTCATTTTTGCATTATTTTTTACCAAAAAAAGAAAGAGATATTGTGATTTCAACTTCAGATTGTTATTGACAACTTCAATCAATTTGGACCAGTCTAAAATTTTGTCATTTGGTAATGGGTTTAATGTAGACAGATATGAATAATTTGTTTGATACAATGATAAACTGTACAATATGATACGTCATGCACCATATTGGGCTTTTATCCTGGACCTGTTTTGACTGTCTTTTATTTAAACCCATTCCCATGACTATGACACTTTTGGACGCCCCTCAAGATGAAGAATTTGGAAAACATTGTGTAAAATGAAGAAATTGCTTGTAACAAGCAATTTCTGTATTTTACCCAAAGTTTTCCTCCCAGAAAGTTGAAAAGAAATGAAATTTCAAAACTTGAAATCATTGTCTCCAACTCCTTCCAATTTGGACCAGTCCAAACTTCTGCCACCTGATAATGGGTTAACCCATTCCCACTACTTGAGGACAAAAGGTGAGACTGGTCCAAATTCAAAGATGTTGCAGATGACAAATTTTAGTTGATGAAATTTTTGGAATTTTTGCTATTGGGACATCAATCGTCATCAAAAGTGGGATTGAGTGGGAATGTGTTCAAACAAAACCAACTCCTAAATCTGCGACTGAAAATACCAGTCAATCAACGTTCAGGTATCCCAAACACTCCACATGCGGTGGATCCACTTGCTTCCTCCTCCCCCTCCCCCTACAAGTAAGACATGATTTACTGCTTTTCCAGAATTGAACTGAATTTGTCTGCAAAAGTGTGATAAATTTTTGTTGTTAATAAAGAAAAAGCTGGCACCCAGCATTTTCTACGTTTACCACCATGTTTTCTACCCTTCAATATAAACATTGTGATAGTTTTCATTATATAGTGAGTTATCTTTGAGATCCACTTTCTAACATTCCAAGATTATCCCTGGTATCCTGAGACATGCACTCAGCCACAAGTAGGAAAGCCCATGTTTGACAAGCTGTATGGTGTACCATAAAAACGCGTAAACAATAAAGGTAAACCCATTTGAATTAAGCATATGTGCTTATATTTTGAAAGTACATGTGTTATTTAACACGTGCACTTTCAAAATACGAGTGTGCAAGCGTAAAAATAAATACCTTCATATCATGCTTGCACTTGTAATATTGGCCTACGCGCATGTTTCATACCCTTGAATGCTCAGTAATTAAGCGTACACGCCCTAATTTTGTGAGAGTACCTGTATTATTTACGCGTACATGCAGGTTATTTAAGCGTGTACTACCTAAAGTGGACTTTTGACCCATCTCATGAGCCATAAAGCTGTGCTTGGGAATTCCACACCTCTACCACACGCACTACCAGTAACCTTTCAATAGGTTAACCTAGTACCACACAAAAAGTATTTGGACTGGTCCAAATTGAAAAGAGTTGCAGACCACATCATAAAGCTTATGAAAATTTAGAGTTGTTCCAGCTTTCTGAGTTGAAAACATTACGTGAAATGAAGACATTGCTTGTGACAAGCAATGTCTTCATTTAACACAATGTTGTCTCAGTTGTTTTTTCTTTCGGGGCGTCGAAAGTGTCATTGTGTGCAAATGGGTTAACTCTTTCTTATAATTATAATTATCATGCAGAACCCAGAATATTCCTGTTTTGGCAGAAGATATAGACCAAGATCAGCCTGCACATATGTGCAACCTGATCTTAGTCTGCCCTACTTGATCATTCTTTTTAAGCCAGATAATATTTTTTAAACTTATTATTAACTGACAGTTTGTGCATTCAGTGCCTTTAGTCCTTTGATTTTAATGATATACTCTAAAGGATTTAATTGAGTAAGACAGAGTTAACACTTTTGACAAGTCTGAAATTTTGTTGTCTGGTGAAGGCGTTGATTTCAATTATGGGTCCCTTTATTGATGTATGGTAGATATAAGAATATTGATCTTGTAAAATATTTCAAGCATGTTGAAACCTTGTTAGGTAAAATGAAGCATTTCCCATTCAAATGTATATTTTGTATGAAAATTGAGAAATCTCAATGAGATGAAATCTAATACTTTGTTTTAAATTTTAACAGAATAGGATAAGTTGTCATATTTCCAAAACTTTCAATTTTCCTGAAGATATTTGTTCAACCGATTCCCACTCAGTGACGCTTTCAGATGCCCCCCAAGGAAAAAAGCTTTGGAAAACATTGTGGAAACTGAAGAAATTGCTTATTACGAGCAATATCTTCATTTTCTACAATGTTTTCTACCCAGAAAATTGGAAAGATTTAAAATTTCATAAACTTAAAATTATCGTCTGCAACTTCTTTCAATTTGGGCTAGTCTAAAATTTTGCTGTCTGGTAATACGTTAACCTTTTCCTGTAAGATTTTTCATTACTATGATTTTATACTTCAGAAAACATTGTTTTTACGGCGTCATTATGTTGGATTGGGTTGAAAATTTCTCCTTTTCCCTCAATATATTCTACTACATAGGATGGTTTCATTTCAAATTGCATCCAGTTTTCATTGTCGTTTGCAAACTCTTTCAATTTGAACCAGTCTAAAATTTCAAGAAAGGGAATGCTTTATCCTATTCCCACTCAGTGATGCTTTCAGAAGCCCCAAAGGAAATAAGCTTTGGAAAACATTGTTGAAAATGAAGAAATTGTTTGTTACAAGCAATTTTTTTTTCTACAATGTTTTCTACCCAGAAAGTTGGAAAGATTTAAAATTTCATAAACTTAAAATTGTCATCTGCAACTTCTTTCAATTTGGGCTAGTCTAAAATTATGAGCTAACCCTTTCCTGTAGGAACCCAGGATTTTACATCACTGTTATTTAAAACTTCAGAAAACATTGTGGAAAAGAAGAAATTGCCTGTGACAAGCAATTTCTTCTTTTTCAACAATATTTTCTACCAAATAGGATAGTTTTATTTCAAATTGCATCCAAATTTTGTTGTCTTCTGCAACCTCTTTCATGTTGGACCAGTTTAAAATTAGTAAACAAGAGTGCCATAGTCACAATATACGCCACCACTTTGCTGCTGTTTCACGTAAATATTTGTAGACACTACTTATTTTGACAGAACCAAATTCTAGTTGCGTTCACAAGGCTGCAATTTCAATAAGCCCCAGATACTAGGTTTTAAGGGGGCATAATTCAGAGAAATTAATGAACCATTAAATCCTTTCTTCGTGCACATCTACCAATTATGGTGATAACATCCACCAAGTTTCATTTAGATCCAGCCAGAAACTTAGGAGGAGTTGCATTCACAAAGCTGCAATTTCAATAAGCCCCAAAGACTAATTTTAAAGCGGGCATAACTATGGCAAAAATCAATTAACCATAAAATCCTTACTTCATGCACATGTACCAATTAAGGTGATAACATTGACCAAGTCTCAAAAAGATCCATCCAGAAACTTAGGAGGAATTGCATTCACAATGCTGCAATTTTAATAAGCCCCAGAGGCTAAGTTTTAAGGGGGCATAACTGAGGCCAAAATCAATGAACCATAAAATCCTTACTTCATGCACATCTACATATTTAGGTGATAACATTGACCAAGTTTCAAAAAGATCCATCCAGAAACTTAGGAGGATTTGGGCTCACGAGAAAAGTGGGTGTATGTATGTATGGACGGATGGTTGGATGGACAGACAGACAGAGAAGATGACGCCAATATACGAAAGCCTCCAGCTGCGTATAAAAAGGGTAAGGATTAACCAAAATCCACAATCCTACATTCCAATACACTGCAGAAAGATAGCTTTCTAAAACATGATAAGAAAGGGAGATTATCCTTTGTAATAACTTGTTCTGTTCTCTTATTTTGTATTTAACCCAAACAATAAGGCTTTTAATCCATTCTTGAAAGTGATGCTTTTGGATGTCCCTCAAGAAAATCAGATGGAAAAACATTGTGTAAAGCTAAGAACTTTCTTATATCAAGCAATTTCTTCATTTTTTCAAAATCCTTTTTATCCCCAAAATTGAATATATCTAAAATTTCACAAACCATATATTGTTCGTCTGCAACTCTTTGAATTTGGACCAGTCTGAAATTTTGCCATCTGGTAATGAGTTAAACACCTCTTAAGATAGCATTGTGGAAAATTTCTACAGTATCCACAATGATTTTCTTCTTCAAAGGAAAGAAAAATTTAAAATTTCATTAACTAAAAAATGTCTGCACCATCTTTCATTTTGGACCAGTCTAAAAATTTTATTGTCGGATAATTTGGTAATTGGCTAATACATATTCAGAATTGTGATCTGCATCCTCCCTTACTTTTGGACCAGACTCTAAAATTGTGTTGTATGGCAACAGATTATTATTCTATCAACAATTTACTGTTTTGCAAAATTTCAGACTGGTACTCCAATTTGAAAGGAGTTACAGACGTCAATAAAAAATTGACGCAATTTAAAAAGTAACCAACCTACTGGTTAGAAATTATTGCGGAAAAAGAAGAAATTGCTTGTCATAAGCAATTTCTTCTTTTTCCACAATGTTTTTTTCAAGTTTAAAATCACAAGAGATTGTACAGGAAGGGGTTTAGACATTATTCATTTTGTTTTCATACAACTTTGAACAAAGCTGCTAGTGTAAAGCCTAAACCCATTGTCTTTAGACGCCCCCAAAGTAAAAAGCTTTAGAAAACACTGTCGGAAATGAAGAAACTGCTTGTGACAATCAATTTCTTCATTTTCCACAATGTTTTCTCCCAGAAGTTGAAAAAATCCAAAAATTTCATAAACTTTAAAATGTCGTCTGCAACTTCTTTTGGGCCAGTCTAAAATTTAGCCGTCTGGTGATTGGCTAAATTGTGATACTGAATAAAACTCATGTCAGTATTGGTAGCACTTCGGACTGTCAATATAGAGGTCCACTTTCAACAATCTTTCAGTTATATAGCAGCAGCTGGAGAACCTAACAATGGAATCCTGGTATTTCTCACACCAGTACTACCATTACATCCCTTCTCAGCCTCCAGCTGCTATCCCACATAGATATACAATTATCGAACCATTGGTGAGAGACAAATAGTAGGAAAGGATGAGTGCCACCGTCGGGGATCGACCCCGAGACCTCTAGATTTACAGTCCTACGTGCTACTAACTGCGCTATGACGGGGGCTTTGATGTACTGAGGCAGTTACATAGTTCTTAGCTGTGGTAGTGTATCTATTTTATTTATTCAAAAATTTTCAACTAATGTCATTAAGAAGTTTCTTGGGGTTTTTTTGTCAAAAAGAATTCATTAACCCATTCACACAGTGAAGCTTTTAACACCCCTCAAAAAAAAACATTTGGGGAAAAAATTGTGTAAAATGAAGAAATTGCTTGTTACAAGCAATTACTTCATTTTACACAATGTTTTCTACGCAGAAAGTTGAAAAAACCTTAAATTTCATAAACTTTGAATTGTCATCTGCAACATCTTTCAATTTGGACCAGTCTAAAATTTTGTTGTCTGGTAATGGGTTCAAGATTAAAAATGTTTTCTATTTGACAATTTATATAAATTCATACAACTCCCACTAAATACCATATTTGGGCAAATTACAAAAGTAACCCTGAAAAACAACTTTTATCTTATTCAAGGGCCTCCTACTCTTAAGTGCTAATAAACACCTCTTTATACAGAGGTCAAATTAATCCATTACCAGACAGCAAAATTTTAGACTAGTCCAAATTGAAAGGTGTTGCAGATGGCAATTCAAAAGGTATGAAAGTTTTGGGGTTTTTTTCACTTTTTTTGGTAGAAAACATTGTGGATTTTAACAAGCAATTTCCTCTATTTTCTACAATGTTTTCCAATGCTTTTTTTTCTTGGGGGCGTCTAAAAGCGTCATTGAGTGGGAATGGGTTAAACAGGGTTTTCCCTCGACTTTCAAAACAGGGGGTCATTTTGCCACATTATGACCCCTATCAAATAAGATAAAGAAGGCTGTCTAGCTATTTTGGGGGTCATTTCTGAAAAATGGGGGTCCAAATTCAAAGAAGGAGAGGGTCATGGAAAACCCTGGTTAAACATTATGTGGCAGTGACATTCTCTAAGAGATATCAACATTTTACAATATTGCAGTGTTTTATGTTACTTCAAGTAATTCAATTGCAGTTGTACTTTTCTGATGGTGTCATGTTTTCGAGAGGTAGAGCATCAGTTTCCTGATCAAGAGGTCCTGGTTTGATTCCCAGGATCGGCTATTGATCTTGGTTCTGTAATTGGCCCACAATCAGCGTGAGTACTAGTATATTCTCCAAGAAGCAGAATCAAGAGGGATTGATCTGAGAAATTGTTTCCCAATGGATGTAAAATAAATAGGTTTAAACCCAAACATTTTTGCTTTTCCAATGAAGACTTTTTTTGCTTTCAATCTTCTTCCCAAAAGTGATAAGCCAAAAGGCCTTTAGCATTCAATTTTTGCTTACAGTATACTCTACCAAAATACTTCAGATTATTACATGTACTTGTCAGATTGGCACAAGCCCTATTGTGTTATGTTTTCCAGTATTTAACAGGGAAATTAACCCATTCTCATACAATGCCTGGTCTTAACATCAACTTTTTAATACTTGAAAAAACATGATGGAAAAAAAATTGCTTGTAACAAGCACTTTCTTCTTTTTTTAAAATATTTTTATTCCTACTGAATGATAATTTTTCATATAAAATCGACTTCAAATTTTAGTCTGCGGGATCTTTGAATTCTGACAGGTCTTAAACAAGTTATTTCTTGATTTCCAACAATATTTTTTGACGGATTTTTTCTTTTGGGGCGTCAAAAAGATCCTGGTGTGAAAATGGGTTAAATGTCGTAAACATAGCTTATCCAAGCTTTGGGATGTGTTTAACAAGAGCACCACCTATGGGTGACTACGCTCGGCTGTTGGATAGTGGACAAAATGCATCTAGAGTTATCTCTCTTGATAGTGATGGTGAACAAGTGTGCTAAGTTTCAAGTGAATGCCTTTAGTAGAACCAGAGATATCACAAAATGTCAAAGTTTTCGACCACAACATAACGACGACACCAAGGCTACAGCAATACGTCGGGTTTTAGCCCAAAAACAGCTGAGCTTAAAATATGTGCACTAATAAAGGGTAAATCTACAATATACCATAATCACCCTGTTAGTCATAAGACTTTTCTGTTTCTTCTCACTTGATTAGAGATATTCAGTCTACCTCTCAATAGCCAGGGATCACATGTCAAAACCCACTGTTAACATATTACCAGACAGCAATATTTTTGATTGGTCCAAATTAAAAGGAGTTGCAGATGAAAATTTCAAGTTAATCATTTTTTTTATTTCATTTTCAACTTTGGGTAGAAAATATTGTGGAAAATGAAGAAATTGTTTGTTGCACAATGTTTTCCCAATTACTTTTCTTGAGGGGCAGTTAACTCATTCCCACATGATACCTCCTTTTTATGCCTCTCAAAAAAAAGCATTGGAAACATTGAGGAAAATGAAAAAATTGCTTGTATCAAGTAATTTGTTCATTTTCAATTTTTTCTGCCGAGAAAGTTTAAAATTCCATCAACATCAAATTGTTGGCTGCAGCTTCTCTCAATTGAGACCAGTCTAAAATTTTGTTGTGTGGGAATGGGTTAAAAGCTCCTGTGTGTGGGTGTGGGTTAAAACCTATGCAAGACGACTTCCATAAAAAACGCTAATTTGTGTTACACAAAATCCACTGAAAAGTTCTTTATCCCATTACCACACAATCCTGCTTTTTGACACCACTCAAGAAAATGGGTCTGGAAAAGTTTAACCCTTTCCTGTTTTTTTTAATTTTAGACTGGTCCAAATTGAAAGAATTTGCAGATGACAAGAAAAAATATGTGCAAAATGAAATGATACAATCTTATGTAGTAGAAAATATTGTGGGAAAAGGAGAAATTGCTTGTTACAAGCAATTTCTTCTTTTCCACAATGTTTTCTCAAATATTGAATCAACAAACCTAAACACCCAGGTTTGTACAGGATAGGGTTAAACTATGTGATAAATTTAGAAATTGCATGATACAAGCAATTTCTGCATTTTCAATATTTTTTTCTATCCAGATAGACGGTGATATTTGAAATTCTATCAACTTGAAATTGTCATCTATCCAGTATTGCTGAAAATATTATTCTAGGCAGGGGGATTTGATTCCCCCACTTTTATTTAGAAAATTTGTGGGGGACTTTTGTCAAAGAGCATGAAATACCTAGCATTTCTCAATTATGTAGGGTTCACACTGAAAACTCATATAACTTTGAACTCCTAGAATAAATAGTGGCATCTAACTATAACTCTGAATTTGTCTGAGACTTGTTATTTTTCAGAACAAGATAACACATTTTATACTAGTCCAAAATAAAAGAAGTTGCAGATGACATATGCTTTGAATTTTAATACCAAGGGCCAAAATCAGATAAAAGCAAATTCTCCTCTTCCAACAAAGTTTATTATCACAATATTTATTCATGGCATCAGAAAGCAGAATTGTTTGGAAAGGGTTAAAATGAACCAAACACAATTTTGTCTGGTAGAATATTAACCCATTACCACAGTTTTAGACTGGAAACAGTTGCAGGCGATAATTCAATTAGCAATTAAATTCGCAAATCAGAGTTGATTTCAGTAGAAAACATCGTGAGAAAAGAAGAAAAAAGTGCTTGTATTTAATTCAACGGTGTAAAGCCAGGATTATATTGTAATGGGTTAAAAGGGAGCTAGCACAAAAAAGTTGTAAATGCATATAATGTGAATATGCACGCATAACATTTTTGCACCTTACTTTGAAAAAAAATTGTTATATATGTGAACGCCTATAGACATTACTCAACAACTTTATCTGCGGAGATCAAAGTGATGTTTGGGTTTATGAAACATTTATAAACGCATGCCACATCTCTGACCTTCTTTACAAATTTACAAATTACATAACCCATTCCCACATGATAAAATTTTAGACCAGTCAAAATTCAAAGAAGCTGCAGATGACAATTTCTAGTTTTAAAATGAAATCTTTTAAATCTTTGTCTTTTGAGGTAGAAAACATTGTGGATAAAGAATAAATTGCTTGTTACAAGCAATTTCTTCATTATACACAATGTTTTCCAAAGCTTTCATATTGAAGGGCCTTTAAAGGCGTCACTATGTGGGAATGGGATAATGAAAGTGAATGTCAGATGCTGTTTGGAAAATATTCAAAATATATTTTTGAGTGCCATTAAATTTCTTCATGTTTGCTTGTTGCAAAGCAACTTTTTCATTTTACACAATAGTTTCCCAATTATTTTTCTTAGGGGCCTTCAATAAATGTCATTGCGTTGAAATGGGTTAACAATCAACATCAAAAAGACAGAAAGGACAAGTATGCCATGTTTTTTTTTTACCAAAATAAATGGAAAATACAGGCCCTATTCTTCCCTTCTTGAATAAGCTGTAGTTCTGATGTTGAAGTCACAAAAGCACACATGAATGGTGGCCAATGTCATAGATCAAGTTCATTTCCTATCAAAATGAATAATTAAATTGGCTGGTTTTTTCTTTGATTGACATCCATGAATGGTCAATTGTCTAACTGGATAGAGCTTTACGTCATTTTGAAAAATCTTTCAGTTATATCATGGCAAGTTCACCAAATCATGTACTTCCAGGATATTATCAAATTAGGTGCAGGTTCTGAAATTTCTTTCCAAAGGACATAGCAACGTCACCAGTGGTACAGTTTGGATTCAAACAATGAACCTTGAATTCACTCAGATTTCTGGACAGCCCCTCTAACTTATGGGCCAGGCAGGACCTGGTAACCCATCAAAACTATTCCAGTGCCACATATGGTGTGCACAGCGGTTTGACTTTATGGTCCCTTGCTAATAGAATCCCAATGTCCAAATCAGCAAAGGTTGTTTTTTTTAACTCAATCAAGGCCAACTATTCTACAAATAGGTATAATCCAGCAATGGTAAAATTCAGATGAAGCCTGATTGGTACAGCATTTCCCCTGTAAGCTAGCTATCTACAAGTTTGAATCCTGGTAAGGCCCTTACTGTTTTCAATTACATTTAACACTTATGGCATTATATAAACATGAATCAACAGTAACAGTGTCCCAGGATCCATTTATTTAATTGGAAGGGATCCAATTAATTCCAAGCCTGGGATTCTTTATATACAAATAAATTCTGCCTCTCATGCAGAAAACAAGCAATTTCTCATTTTCCACAATGTTTTCCAAAGATTTTGGTTAGTGAAGCTTAAAAGAACAGGGTTGTATGGGAATGAGCTAGCGTATGTTGCGGAGGGCTCCCTGTTTGTCTGGTGAAACCCTGATGTAAGTAGGGATTCCTGGGCTAAGTTAGAGCCATCCCTGTGACATTGTTTTTGTAAAAATCCACATAATTTGCTCAGCTACAGGAATAGTAACATTTTGTGTACTCGAACATCAATTTACATAAACACACAATAATCTTTGATTTTAGCTTTATTACACAATCAAGACTTCATTTTTATCCCTGGTTTCTTACACTTGACGCTTTTCATACCAGAACAAGCTGCAAGCCGATATATAGTTTATTTGACACAAACGATACCCCCTTTCCTTTCCGACATTCCTGTTTAATGAAAAATCAACAGTATGCTGTGTGTGAAAAAAATTAAAATATGTCATACATAACCCATTAAACGGAGTAAATGAGTACACTAGATCGTAAGTTAAAGTTTTATTTACCTTTAAGAAGATTTTATATTTCCTCATCTGTATTCCTCTGGCCGAATTTTGACATTTTTATAAACCTCGTAAAGAGATTCCAGCTCCGCTTTGAGTTGTACACCCAAACGGCTAGTCGATCTACGTAAAGCTAAACGAATGTTTTCCAGGGCCGCAGATTACAATGAGCACTGCGCCGTGAATACACGAACGAGCACCTGTCGAAGGGTTGTAATTCGGGGAAAATGGCTGTATCTAGTCGACAAGAAGGCAATGTAATTGAAAATAACAAAGATTTGAACTCAAATTGTATATATCTTTGTTAAATAAGATAAATAAGACGATATTTGCTTCGCCATTATCCCAGGGTCCCTTAATTACGATAATGCCTATAAATGGTGAATGATGGAACAGGCACGTGTCGATAATTGGTTCATATAGACCACGTGATCAGATGGCGAATTCTATTGGTGTAAGGACCGCTTACTACAGCCAATAACTGCTCTGAATTCAAGGTCATTATAATTCTCCTATGGAGTATTTTGACAAATTGTGGAGACGTGATTGCAAATATAACATCAAGAGTTATTGCATACTACTGTTTTTATATCAGGTCATGATATGCAAACAAAATTTTAACTGGTGCAATGAAGACGAATGTTAATTTAGCTTGACATAATTTCAGTCATTGTTCCAAATATAGATATTTGATGACATCACTGCAGATCGGTATCCAATCAGACGCCCATGGACGATCGTGACACATTGAGTATATCAATCTCTATGCGAAACTTATAACTATGCTCGAGTAGGGCCAACTGTTACAATTTCTAGCTATTTACGCAAACGTAAATTATGCATCTAGATCTAACTTGCGTACACATCACATAATGAATAGAAATTAATATTCGATCTCCATGCAATCGCATCTTTTGCAAATTTCTTTTTGAGTCACAACAAAACTGGTTTTTATGAGCTAGAATTTTGTTTTGTCTCTAGCAAAATTAACAGGTCACCGACCTAGTTCTTCCCTGGGCAAAATCGACGTTTCAATACACAAAGCATAGTAAAGGCTTTTCGGCGATTGGGTACAAAAACATCTTAACTACAGCTCTTTCAAACTAAAGATACCTCGTTATGGTCGTTCATTGACGTCGTGCTAGTTTGCATAGTCGGAGGAGTTTTTTTATTCTGCAATAATGTTACAATATATCGCTTTTATTCTTCTTATTTTTGAAAACACAAGCACGTAAAACAGACTGTAAATCAAACTGTAAATCAACCACTGTCATGCTGAACCTCGAGTACTCCTGTTTTGCTCGAGGTATAGACTAAGATCGGCCTACATATATGTGCAATCTGATCGTACATAGTCGTACATAGTACATATACCACCCGTTTACTCCTTCTAAACAAGGGTTGTCTATGAGATTAATTTTTCACAAGAAATAATGACATACTTGTAGTGTTTCCAGTTCTCAGTTTGCCCTTTAATCCATATGATATTTTGAAAAGGGATAGCAATGGGAGAGAAGGGTGATGCAAACGAGATTAAGAACAAGTGGAAAATGAAAATAACTATAGCGCAGAGTATGTATAGCGATTTCTCCTTGGTAATGAAGGATTACTCGATAGCTGTTCATGCTTCCAATGATTTTATGATTCAGTGATCGCATGGCAATATATGGATCTCTGATCTCGCCCACTGATCTCCAATAGGGAGATCGAAACGGCGCTATCTATGCAAAAGAAGATCAAGTAACACGTAGCAAAAAAGTAAACTGGTTGGTAGGCGATCCTAACGGCGTGAATTTTTATTTATTTATTTTCATTCATTTTATTTTATTTATTTATTATTTTTTTGTTTGTTGTTGTTAGTTGATTTCTTATTGTCAGCGGCATTCTGTCCATTGGTTACACTTTAGACTGATCGGCGTTCGGGATTCTGTTGTTGTTGTTGTTTTTGTTTCCCCCGTGGCGAATAGAGTAATTTGAAATATTGTAGCTAGATCTATTAAGAACATTATCAAGTGAGAAAGAGACTTACACACATTCTAAAGTTAATTTCCTTTTTGCAAAAAGTTAGATCTGTCCAAATTCAGAAGTTTTTTAGGCGAAAAATTTTAAAGCGGCCAATTTCATTTGAAAAAATATTATTATTGAGTAGGGTAGAAAATATTGTGGAAAATCAAGGAATTGCTTGTGACAAGCAATTTCTTCTTTTTCCGCAATATTTTTTCAAGTACAAAAGATACAAGGACGTAAAAACCAGGGATTCAATATGGAATGGTATTAACAATTGGGGAACCCGGTGTTGGAGCATCATTACAACCTATATTTCGGCGACTGTGTTGATAATGACAAGCGATTCCAATCGTTTCACAAATTGTAATTTTCTTTCACAATTTGTCGTGTTATATCGCCATCGATTCGCTATCCTGGACGCAAACCTTGCCTATCATGAACCGATTTTCTGTTGATCAGGAAAGCGGCGACGATATTAATATCGATCCGAATTTATCGTGAATTTGCATAAAGTAGACACAAAAACAAAACAAAAAAAGCACAGGCACAAATCAGCATCATCCACATTCGCACAGTCCGCTCTTAAACATTTTTGACAAGGGAAACTTACCTGAAACATGCGATTTTTCTTTTTTCTAATATATTTAGGGGTTGTTGTTGTTGTTATTTTGTTTTGGTTTCATTCCTTTTTTTTTTTTTACTAGAATTGAAATGTAATGTGAATTTGTGTCTGCAGTTTGAGAGGCGTCGTAAATTCTTGTTGGTTGTCTAGCCTTATCTACGGTCATCATTAGAATTTGTGATTGGGATAAGCCTAACTTCAATGTGTTGCGAACTGGATGATCGAGGCTTTGAGATTTATCTAATCTTGCGTGAGTCCTCACTTGATCTAGAATCTTCGTTATACATGACGCGGTTATGGATAGATATGTAGACTTGTGCTCAATACCATACGTTATCATACTATATACATGTATGTGACTTTGTTTTTTTTAGGATAAACTTGAGTTTCACAATAAAGTTAATCATTATTTGGAGGGGGGGGGGGGGGGTAGGCTTAACTGGTGTTCCATAATCATGTTCTGATGATAATAAGGTTAAGGAGTAGAACCTATCGTCGTTGTCATTCTAAAACCTCGTAACTACAGCTTGAATCACTCGCCGCCATCATTCAAATCATGAGCAGAGGCCAACACTGTCACGGACTGCAGCTCTTGAGAATGGGACCATAGCGCACTGCGATATCACAAATTGCGTGTCACGCGTTTCGGCTTAAACGCAATATTGTAGATTGGTTCAAATTCAGTAAAGACGTTGCGAATGACAATTTAAGGTCGCCGTTTTATTTTATTTTTTTTTTTTTTTTTTTTTTTTAACTTTCTCTGTTCATGTAGAGCGAAAATCGAGTTGTGGGAAAATACTAAAATTACCTACAAAAGCGATTTCTTCATTTGCCACTAACTTTTCCAACGTGCTTTTTGCGGGTTGTGTATAAATAGAGGTTACAAGATACTGAATTTGTTAAGATCGAGGATCGAGGATCGAGGAAACGTTATTTATGAAATTTGAAAACCGACTCGGATGGCCCTTGAACGGAGCCGGCGAATTCATGGATTTCCCAAAGCCGTCGTAACCAGCATTTTGATGCCTCGGTTGCAACTTAAGAATACTTGTGTGCTAGTCGACAAAAAATGTCTATAACAAGCATTCTTTGTGTAAATTTATTTTTCAGTATATTCATGTAAAGGGAGTTAAACCTCTAAAAGTCTACGTTTTTCCATTAGAGCAAACTCCCTTACCTAGTCACGTGACTGTCATGTGGTTAGCGGCGTAACTAAGGACGCAACGTCATTCGTCCAGAAAGAGTTGTGAATTGGACCGATAACAAACATAAATAAACGTTGTTAATTATTATTAATTTTGCAAGTATGTCTGAATTTGACAACAGTCCATCGTTTCAGGCGATGGTCCGTGCAAGCGGGTTGGCTGAGGTGTGGACGCATTCTACGGAGGCCCAAAAATTCAATCAGTTTGGATGGAGGTGCACGAATAAAGAGTCATCGTATTCTAATTGCACATTGATTGGAAATTGGAACGAGGATAGGTTCGATAACAGTCGAGTCATGCAGGCTAAGCCTTTACCATCACAGGTAGGTTCTATATATAGATTATTTCTGTTTAGGCTAATGGGTCCGTCGGGCGAGGATGTTTCTGTAATCAGACTTTTCTAGTAGCGGCCCGTCAGGGATTCGAACCCTGGATACCTCTCTTATATAGCGAGCACCCTATCGACTGAGCTACCATGCCACTTCCCGGTGTCACCTATTTGAGGATTAGATGACCCCCCACCCTGCAAATAAGAATTAGCCCCAAATCTTAGTTGCAAACCAGCCCGGCATCAAGCACATGATCATTTTGGGTCATCGACGTTCGGCGCCAATGTAACTCGAGGAGACAAATGTAGTGGCCCGACCAGGATTCGAACCCTCGATCGCAACATTCATGTATTTTGTAGTTTTGCAATATGTTTCTGTTTCAGTTTATCAGAAAAAAAGAAGACAATATGTCCATCTTGTACATATACAAATTAACAAAATTAATTGAAAGAATGGTTCCAGATTTGTATGTTGAGTCGTCGGTAATAGTGCTAATAACGGTAAGAAGAAGAAGAATGGAAAATATGTTTCAATGAAGTAATGGAGATAAGATATAATCAATTCAATACTAAAAAGTAATTTGAGTTTCGCTATCACGACCAGGATTCGAACCCTAGATCGCAACCTTGTTGTATTTTGTAGTTATGCTTGGAAATATATCTGATCTTGTATGCACGTCTTGCTAGCTGGTCAACTTTCGTGAGACTCCCCAGTACCCAGATTTACTGGTTCACTATCAATGACCTTTGTCGCCAGACCTTTGGTCGTGACCTAAATCTTTACTGACCCATGACCTCACGTAAACAACCTCAAATAAAAAGGCTACTAACCCTTGTCATACTGAGCCTGGAATATTCATCCTTTGGCAGGAGGTATAGACTAAGATCAGCCTGCACATATGTGCACTCTGATCTTAGTCTACACCACCGTTTGACTTATTTAAGTAAGAGTTGTTATTAAATCATTTACCAAAACAAATATTGGCTCACAGTTAGGGCCTATCAGTGTGTTCAGACTTTTTTTTCACGCAGTTTTAAACAAAAAATAATATTCAGCATGACAAGGGTTAATGACAAATCAAGCTGAAAGGAATTAGAGATCACATATAAAGGATGCTATGTAATTAAATCATTCTGGT
Source organism: Fragum fragum (assembly GCA_946902895.1). NCBI lineage: Eukaryota > Metazoa > Mollusca > Bivalvia > Cardiida > Cardiidae > Fragum > Fragum fragum. Next base: position 41,085,971 of record OX336372.1, read on the forward strand.
AAAAGAAAAATATAACTGGTTCCTCGTACAATTGCTTCGTGTTCATGAATGTATAAAACTGTTCACGTTTCACGAATGTCATATCTCAGTATTCGTCTGTTTGCAACAATGCTGGTCTTTTTTTTTTTTTTTTTTTTTTAAATGAAAGAATATTTTGTTGTTGTTGTTTTCACTGGGGTAGGCTATGAACTTAAAAACTCAATCAAACCGTACGAATATGCAAAGAATGGGTTAATCCGTTTCCCTCGCTCAACTATTTCAGACGAGCAGGGGATATGGTTAACCTATTACCAAACACACACACACACAAATAGCCTGATCCAAATTCGCAGACGTTGCAGAAGACAATTTCAAGTTGAAAAAAATCTGAATATCTATGTCGTTTGGTGTAGAAAACTGGGTGGAAAATAAAGAAATTGTCTTTAACAAGAAATTTCTCCATTTTCCACTCTGTTTCCCTGAGCTATTTTTTTTAAAGGTCCAAACAAAGCGGGATTATGTTGGAATGGATTGAAACAGTAAACAGTAAATTTTAATGACACTTACCATTCTTTTATTTCAGAACAACCACTATTATGAATCAACCTACGACCAGAGTTATAACTTCAAGCCATATGAGGTTCCTAAAGAACTAAAACATTTAAAAGGTAAGGAAGTTTTCTTGCTACACTTTCTTGATTTTCGAATGATGTACGTAAAATAATCTTTTGCCATAAAAAGCTTTTTCCAGTGCCACCAGCAATATATGCGCTTTACAGTATTAAAATATTTTGAACAAGGTCTAATAATTTAGCTTCTTGTAGATTTAAAGTTTTCAAAATGACCTTTTTTATTCCAAGAAGTTTTATTAAAAAGGACTCGGATTTGGCAATAATAGACCAAGTCTCGATTTCAAAATTAACTTTTCCGTTATTTCTCCTTTTCGGGTACATGTATATCTACCCTTGTCGCGTTGAATAAAACTTTTTTCGGAATCAAAGCAGTGGAAATAATAGTAGTGGCCCAATATTTTATTTCATAATCATATGTGGTTTGAAGGGACCAACAAGTGGCGCAGACTAAGATTAGACATTGTAGATTTAAAGATATCTATTCCATATAAAATACAGAACCACAAGGGATCATTGTCTTAAAATCTTTAAAGCATATAGTAGAACCAAAACATTTACTAGGGAATATAATCTTTGCCAAAGAGAAGTCACTGTTTGGAACAGTCTCCCGCAAAATATAATTAATTCACAAAATGTAAATAGTTTTAAACATGATCTTGACAAATTTTGGCACAATGATCGAGTTAAGAATTTTTCCCAACAGTTACGAACCGAAAACAAGAATTTGAACTAAAGAAAATGAATCAGAGAGTCAGATGCCTAGAAGATGACCTCGAGGACTGGTGACTGGCAATGGAATATATCCCATTGATTTACTTTTTCCTATTCTCCAAAATTTTAGACCTGTCCAAATCCAAATGTTTTGCAGACGAAAATTTAAAGAGCATTTAATTTGAAAAATAACCATTTAGTAGGGTAGACATTATTGTAGAATAAGAAGAAATTGCTTGTTACAAGGAATTCTTTCTTTTTCTACAAAGTTTTTCCCAATTATAAAATCACAGGGATGTAAAAACCAGGAATTAAACAGTGTGGGGTTAACAGTTATACTAACATTTTTTGCTATGATAATCATTTCGTTGCAGCTCCGCACCCAAACGCCTTTCCTGGTCACCAGCCCGAGACCGACAGTGCAGCATTGAAAAGTATATATAACAGCTGGGAAACAACCACACGTGCTGGATACGTAGATCCACAGATACGAAAGACACCGTTAGAACAAACACAGACATCCGGTTAAATCAAACGCATTTAAAGATTAACATATTTTTTCTTCCACATCAAGTTAAGTTGAGTTTTCCATTTATTTTAAGCGATCAGCTGCCATCATCTATATATTGAATAAAGTTATAATTGTTGATGTATATCTTGCATTGCTGATGTTATACCTCTATATCGTCGGTGGGCGACCGAACTATCGTAAATATAGCTTTTCTCGTGCTGTAATTACGATATTTCGATCGCTGACAAATGATATAGCTTTAGACTTTTTGTGATAGAGGAACATCTCCAAATATGTTAAAGTTCTGATCCTGTTTTTTGAGTGGTTAGTGTAAATGAGGAAGGGTTTAATCCATTCACAATCAATGATGCTTTTTACGCCCCTTAAAAATCTATTCAGAAAACATTGCGTACAATGAAGAAATTGCTTGTGACAAGAAAGTTCTTCATTTCCATAATGTTTTCTATACAGAAAGCTGAAAAAAATTAAAATTTCATAAACTTTTAATTGTTGTCTGCAACTCCTTTCACTTTGGACGAGTCTAAAATGTTGTCGCTTGGTAGTGGGCTACTGAAAACAATAGATCGTTTTACTCCCAAGGGATGCTTGGATCTAAGAATGGATTACGATGTATCTTGACTGCTTGTGAATCTATCTACTCCTTATAGGTTTATTTTCTCTAAATTTCCCCTAAATGTTTTTATAGTAGTTTATATAGAAGTTAAGTTTATTTTTAACCAGTTAAATTTTATTTTTAACCTACTAGTATATACTCACTCAATCATTATTATCAGTATTCACAATATGTTTTACATATTCTGCCTTTTTATATATTTTCAAAGTATTTTAAAAAATAGATAGTGATTTTTTTCATATTATTATTATTTTCAAGAGTATTAAACCTGGGCCAACACCAGCACTACCACTACATCCTTTCCGAGCCTCCAGTTGCACCTCCCACTTACGTTTAAAATTATCCACCCATTTGTTGGAGACATGGTCGGAAAGGATATTCGCAGCAGCCGTGAATCGAACCCGGGACCCGATGACTAGGAGTCCTACGCGATATGGCTGTGGCTAACAAAAATGTTAGGGGGTCAGTAAAAGATAATGAGTTGTGCGGAGAGTAGATTGGGAATCTTGCCCGCTCCCCCACCCACCTATACACAACGTAAAGTAAAGAATGTAAAAAATAAGACCATTCAAAAAAAAGTTCTTTCATGACAAATTGCTCAAGGAAGTAGTAAGTAGATAGTAGTTTAATGAGATAAGCCTATGCCCGGCATTTCCAACAATTTCAATTGTGCGCCATGTAAAGACTCGGATCAGCCTTTGCATACGCACAGTCGGATCAGAGTGTATCCTATGCGCTCTGTATGGAGAAACTAATTCAGTTTCTTTATAGACGATCATGGAATATTTCAATCGCACTTTGTGGCTGTCCAGGCTGCTCAAAGTATGCCTTTCATGCCTATTGGAAACTGACGGATCGCGATGTCAATCAAGGAATCAAGTGACCAATAAAATAATTCATTTAGGACGGAAAATAACTCTGAATCCCGGCATTTTCCTTTATTTATGTGACACATTCTTGCTCGTTTGGCGACTGAAACGTCGTAACTACAGCTTATTCAAGCTGTAGTTACGACGTTAAGGTCACCAACCAATCATTGAACCTTATTGTATCACTTGTCACTAGCCATGAATTTCGCAAATTAAAGCCGTTTAATATCCTATCGAAGGTCGGTGGGCGTGGCGAGCGATCCGTTAATTGTTGGAAATGTCATCCGTAGACTCAAATGAAATTTTACAATTTCAAATATATGAAGATTATAACAAACAGGGTAAAAATCTAATGTTGATTTGATCGATGTATTTGCAATCCATACTGAAAAAATAGCCTTTAATTTATGATTAAACGCATATCAAGACAAGTTTTCTGTTAATCCAAACCGAAATTAGTTGCAGACGATAATACAACGTGTGTTTAAACAGAAAAATTATTTCTAAACACAAAGGAAGAAATTGCTTGCGAATAATTTCCCCCCTTTACGATGTTTCACACATTTAATACATTACTTCAAATTACGAAGCCGGCTGGTTAACCCATTCCAACTCAGTGACGCTCTTAAACGCCCCCAACGAAAAAAGCTTGTTACAAGCAATTTCTTAATTTTCCACAATGTTTTCTACCCAAAAAGACGAAAAGATTAAAATTCCATCAGCTTGAAATTGTTGTCTGCAGCTTCTTTCAATTTGGGCGAGTCTAAAATTTTGTTGTTTGGGAATGGGTTAACGGTTAAACAACCTCACAGGATGACGAATCACATACATTTGCAGTTTACGTTGTTTTAGATTTTTGTTCATGTTCGATTCTAAATAAAGTGTTCAAATGACTACATATTTACAGTTCTTAATTTAGTGTTCTCTCCTAAGTATTAGATGGTACTACCTATATCACATACGTTATGGAAATGATAAAGACTAGAGACCAATGCAATATAACCATGTCGTTCTTTGAGAATTTGTAGAATGTTTAGAAATGAGTGATTTTATCAAAGTTTCTTTAATAATTCCTAGTAATTATAAAATGGATGTATTTGGTTATTTGGATTATTAGTTGATCCGTCATTTATTCTTGTCAATAAGTTACTTAAAAGAGAAAATAATAGAAAAGATATCTAGATTTACTAGCCCTTTAAAACGTTTTTGTTGGCATTTTAATGGCCTTAAGTCAATGAATTAGATATGCTCAAAAATCGTTTTATTGTATATGAGTTGCAAGAAAAGTATAGAATAATTCTGAGCAAAAGTTGTGGCTTAAAATAAAATTAGTGATCAAGCTGTAGTTACGATATTTAGGTCGCCAACCAACCGTTATACCTTTTTGTTACGCATTGTTGGGCATAAATTTTACAAAATAATGCCGTTTAATACCGAAGTTGAACTTCCTGTCGGAGTTCAGTGGGCTTCGCCAGCGATCCGCCAACCTTACAAATGATTATCATTGTTCTGTGTTTTAATAAGCTGTAGTTAAAACGTTTAAGTCGTCAAACCAACAAAGGTGATTTACATATCTCTGCCGGGTCAAGACTCTGAAAGGTGACATTTATAGATACATGTACATGTATACAATTGAAAGCGTTCACAATTGCATCATTCTTTCAAATCGTTACGAAAAAATACGATCATTACTTTATGTGTTTAATTTACTTGTAGCGCAAACTAGGGCCTAATCTAGTGATTGTACAACTTTAGAAATTTTGACAAAAACGAAAAATTTCTACCGGGTCAAGAATGGGACCGACTCCCTTGTAAGCCTTAGACAAAGCGAAATAGTTGATATACTAGCCCCTCGGTACTAGCTGTTATACCGTTCTGTAAATCTTTCAAGAACGGTTTTGGCCCTCGTCAGTCTCCGCAGTTCGTGCAGTTTTATCATAGTCGATACTTTATCCAAACTGAAATTAGTTGCAGACGATAATACAATGTGTGTTTAGACAGATAAATGAATTCTAAACACAAAGGAAGAAATTGCTTGCGAATAATTTCCCCTCCTTTTACGATGTTTCACACATTTGATGCATTGCTTCAAATTACGAAGCCGGCTGGTTAACCAATTCCAACTCAGTGACGCTCTTAAACGCCCCCAACGAAAGAAGCTTTGGAAAACATAGTTGAAAATGAAGAAATTGCTTGTTACAAGCAATTTCTTAATTTTCCACAATGTTTTCTACCCAAAAAGACGAAAAAAATTAAAATTCCATCAGTTTGAAATTGTTGTCTGCAGCTTCTTTCAAATTAAGCGAGTCTAAAATTTTGTTGTGTGGGAATGGGTTAAGGGTTAAACAACCATACAGCGTGACGAATCCCATACATTTGCAGTTTACATTGTTTTAGATTTTTGTTCATGTTCGATTCATAATAAAGTGTTCAAATGACTACATATGTACAGTTTTTGATTTAGTGTTTTCTCCTTAGTATTAGATGTTACTACCTATATCACATACGTTATTGAAATGATAAAGACAAGAGACCAATGCAATATAATCATGTCGTTCTTTGGGAAATTGTAGAATGTTTAGAAATGAGTGATTTTATCAAAGTTTCTTTAATAATTCCTAGTAATTATAAAATGGATGTATTTGGTTATTTGGATTATTAGTTGATCCGTCATTTATTCTTGTCAATAAGTTACTTAAAAGAGAAAATAATAGAAAAGATATCTAGATTTACTAGCCCTTTAAAACGTTTTTGTTGGCATTTTAATGGCCTTAAGTCAATGAATTAAATATGCTCAAAAATCGTTTTATTGTATTTGAGTTGCAAGAAAAGTATAGAATAATTCTGAGCAAAAGTTGTGGCTTAAAATAAAATTAGTGATCAAGCTGTAGTTACGATATTTAGGTCGCCAACCAACCGTTATACCTTTTTGTTACGCATTGTTGGGCATAAATTTTACAAAATAATGCCGTTTAATACCGAAGTTGAACTTCCTGTCGGAGTTCAGTGGGCTTTGCCAGCGATCCGCCAACCTTACAAATGATTATCATTGTTCTGTGTTTTAATAAGCTGTAGTTAAAACGTTTAAGTCGTCAAACCAACAAAGGTGATTTACATATCTCTGCCGGGTCAAGACTCTGAAAGGTGACATTTATAGATACATGTACATGTATACAATTGAAAGCGTTCACAATTGCATCATTCTTTCAAATCGTTACGAAAAAATACGATCATTACTTTATGTGTTTAATTTACTTGTAGCGCAAACTAGGGCCTAATCTAGTGATTGTACAACTTTAGAAATTTTGACAAAAACGAAAAAATTCTACCCGGGGCAAGAATGGGATCGACTCCCTGTAAGCCTTAGACAAAGCGAAATAGTGGATATACTAGCCCCTCGGTACTAGCTGTTATACCGTTCTGTAAATCTTTCAAGAACGATTTTGGCCATCGTCAATCTTCGAAGTTCGTGCAGTTTTATCATAGTCGATACTTTATTCCATATCCCAGAAAATCAGTTTTTGCATCACGGGTCACATTATGTTGATATTATGTCAATGAATGTCAAAGTAAAGGTGATAGTATGTAGTTGAAAATTTGAGTTCTTTCGCTGTAAATCAATATGGTAAAATAATTTTTTTTTTTTTCGAGAATTCGATGCGTTCTGTAACAAAATACCACAACTCCGAGATAGCCACAGAATGCAACTCACAAAAAACGAAGGGAAAAACAACACATTCTGTGAATCCGTCCAGCGTAAAAGAGACGCATCAGAATTCCGTATAACAAATGATGAAAAAAGAGATTGTGTCTATCAGAGGTAAACCAGAGGTCACCAATTCGAATAACAGAAAGTGTAAAATAATGTGGAATGGTTGTTTTAAGTATAGAAAGTTTGCCAAAAGCGATCAATTCTACCCGGGTCAGCATGTGTAATCCGCACAGACTAATCAGGGTCAATAGTTTTTGCATTCGTATCCACTCAACCCAATATGTGATGCAACACGGAGAATTTAGAGAATGGTAGAGCTAACTTTGGGGTATTTCAAGATTATGGGTTCGAATTTAAAACTTGAATATAATCTTGAATGATTTTCGTAATCAGCGATAAGTAGCTTAGGGCGCACAATATTTGAAATAAGACTGTTGTCTGATCTGGATGGACGGATCGTCCATATTTTTCTCTTTTCTAAATTAAAATCATTTGATCTTTTCTTGGCCTCGTAGATATACAGAAATGGGCGATATTTATAATGAATATAACGTTTGTAACAAGTATTCAAATAATGACAATGATAATGATATTAATGATGAAAAGGAATGTTAATTAAAAAGAATGAAAACAAAACCTGTATATGGTCAAGTTTGTGATTATTTCAGCTGATCGGGCACGTTAAGATCAGACATCACAAATACACGTATGCTGGAGAGCTACACGGTTTGAATCGTTTCTTGGATTGACGGATCGCGATTCTCGATACAAATATCGACAGACCAATCAAATCAGACATTTAGACCGGAAGTGAACTTTGAACTTCAATATTATACAATACTTATGTTAATCATTTTGGATTTTTTTTTTTGTTTGTTTGTTTTTTTGCGACTTAAGCGTCGTAACTACAGGTTATTCAAGCTGTATTTACGACTTTTAATTTTAAACTTTGAGGAAGGAATTGGTGCAAGGGCGTTAACGTCACAAAGTGATTTGGATGTGCGGCAAGGCTCACAGTTGGACTAACGATGTGAAGACGGTCTCGGCTTACAATGCTACTATACCAGGCATGAACGGTAATAATCTTAACCCTCGTCCTGCTGCATATTTATCCTTTCTTCACAAAATTCTGATTTTTTTGTCAAACTTCTTTGCATTCAATTATTTCCTCAACACTAAAAAAACAAGCAGGTAGTGTAGACTGAGATCAGACTGCACGTCTGTGCAGGCTGATCTTAGTCTATACACCTGCCTGAGCTATAGTCAAATCAGGAATATTCCGGGATCAGCATGACAAGGGTTAACAGTTCATCTCATGCAACTTAAGCTGTGATCAATCAAATCATACATTTAGATCGGAAGAGAACTTTGAACTTCAATATTATAGGCCTACGATACGTATGTTAAGCATTTTTGTTGGTCTTGCGACTTAAACATCGTAACTACAGCTCATTTAAGCTGTAGATACGACATTTAGGTCGGCGGCCAACCAACCATTTTACTGTTGCTAGTGAAACTGGCTATAAGTATTGTAAAATAGCGCCGTTTAATATCGAAGTAAAATTCCCTGTACTAGGAGTCAGTGCGGGGCGGGGCCAGCTGAGTCAGTGGGTGGGGACAGTGTCAAATATGCCGGATATCAGCAAACATGTATACTTTTTCGTTTAATTAGACCTTAATTGTCTAAATCCGCATCCGGGTTATTACAGACTGACGCTCGGAAGTTGGGTGGGTACGGATAGAACTTTAGTAGCTTCATGTGATGATAATCGGCAGGTCATATCCGTTCCGTCATTGCCACGCTAGTCAATGTAACATCCGTTACTGGTCATGTTTCATGTCGAAGGCTTCTTGCATCACTGTCGTAAGTACCCGTATCTATATCAGTATTTACGACAATGTTGCTGGTCCATCTGATCCATCCATATATTATGGTCTACTAGCATAACAGTTAACCCACTCAATAAAATTTGAGACCAGTCCAAATTAAAAGAAGTTGCAGACAACAATTTTAAATTAATGAAATTCATAAAATATTTGTCTTTTGGGGTATGTTACCAAAAGTTTATATATCAAAGAGCGTTAATAGCATTACTGTGTGGAAATTGCTTAAATCGAGGAATTGGTGCAATACATGCAGTTCATGACATTTTAGGGAAGGTCGGGTCAAACTTTTAAGTGCTTAGATCTAGTGGCCGGAATATCAAAGTCTACCTCTGTATAGCTGAGATTTTCTGAGTATCTGTTGGCTCACCAAGGGAGCTACTATAACGCAGCTAACTTGAATGCTGCAAATTTGGCCCTTGGACCAGGGCTTTGAAACCCGGCCTCTCCCTTTGAAAGCTAGCTTCAATCTAAGGTATATTTAGCGACCAGTTTGGTTGTATATTCCATTACAACACACAATCCCTCTCAATTTCTTTACGCTCTTGAAAAAGACTATGAGAATTTTCTTCATTATCCACTAAAAAAGCTGAAAACAGAAAAAATAGGCATACACTTAACTAAACCTAAGAGATTTGAAATTTCATAAACATTTTTGTGTATAAATCCGGGATTTTACGACGCTCTGATTTTACAATTGAGATACATTGTGGAAAAAGAAGAAATTACCTCTGACAAGCAATTTCTTCTATTCCCACAATATTTTCTATCACAAAGGATGGATTCATTTCAAATTGAATCCAATTGTAATTGTTGTCTGCAAACTCTTTCAATTTGGACCAGTCTAAAATTAAAAAAATCAGGGAAAGGGTTAATGACTGACACAACTACTTTGAAATAGGACTACCTTATTGGCCGGAATTACCTATACAATAAGTGGTGGTTTGGGTAAGTAATTCTGTTGTTCTTGGTTTATTAACATCGACAATCTCTTGGAGTTAATTCCCCTACACTATCCATAAACCGAAACAGTTTGAAAACAATTTTATAATTTTGACAAGTCGTAATCCATTAAATTGGTTAAGGTAAACACTGATTTGTGATTAGAAAGTTGTCCAATTAAACAGCCAAAAAGAAAAGCGTAACCTGCCCATGCTAGAAACATGAAATAGGGCATTAAATAAATAATAAAATGAACGATAGTAATACAACTGGTTCCGTAGTGTAGTGGTTATCACGCTCGCTTCACACGCGAGAGGTCCTGGGTTCGAGCCCCAGCGGAACCATTTTTTTCTTATAATCACAGTCCCTCTCTTGAGGGAAAATGTATTAATCTGTTTAACCCTTTTATTGTTGTTGTTGTTATTGTTCAAATTCAAATTGGTAGCAGATGATATTATAAAGAAAGTATAGTTAAAAAGTAGCCACCCTATATGATAGAAATGTTGTGGAAAAAGAAGAAATTGCTTGTTAGAAGCAATTTCTTATTTTTCAACAATGTTTTCTCAAGTGTAATATCACAGGGACGTAAAAATCAGCGATTGTCCGGGAAAGTGTTAATTCTCTGATCCAGATGGATGTAGAATCGGCTGAAATGATGACGATTTGAGAAATACAAATATCAAGGTAACACTTATTGTCTTTATAAAACATTATAGCGTTGGTAGGCGAGCAAAACGTCATAATACAGCTTGTTTAAAGCTGTATTTACGACATTTTATTAGCGAAACGACAAATTCTTAACCCCCGATAGACTGGAATCCTGGCCATACATCCTAGATACTAGACAGCCGGATAACAGTTTAACCCATCAACAGACGACAACATTTTGGTCGTGCTGAATTTGAAAGAAATGGATGACGACGGTTTCAAGTAAACGTTTTTTTTTTCTAAGTCTTTTGTGGTAAAAGAAATTGGACATAAAAAAATCACAAAAATGCTTGACATAAGAATTCTCTTCTTTTTCGCAATGTTATGTATTTATTTATTTTGAAAGGTTTTTTTTTTTTTTTTTTTTTTTTTTTTTCATTTTTTCTTCAGGGGTGTAAAAAGGTGGGATTGGGCGGGAATGGGTTAATCGAAGCTCTTACAGATCATCCAACCGCCACAGTGCAGGAATGTGGTGTTCATGTTAGAAAAACGCTGACTTAGCTTTTTAAACACAGACAAAACAATGTAAAGATTAAGATCGGACGTTAGACAATACCTCCGTGTGAGATGATAAAATAACAAGATATCATATGTTTTGGCATGCTTGCAAAGTCAGGCCTTGGTTTGAACGACGTATAGGGTACGACGGTAGCGTACAGTTTACATGTGACCTCCGTAAATCTATTACCAGACGACAAATTTTAACCTGGTCAAATTTTAGACACGACCAAATTGTAAGAGGGGACATTTGAAGTAAAGTTCAAATTTGAAAACAAGTGTCATATAGGATTGAAAGCATTGTGAGAAAAAGCGAAATTGCGTGTAAGAAGAATTTAACAAAGTAAAATCTCCTTTTCTCACATTTTTATCATGGGGTATTTTCTTCAATGAGCAAAATAGCGGTATTGCGTGGGAATGGGTTAAATTATTATTGAAAAGGAGGATTTTTTTACAACTGAGGGACAGGGCAGAAAGGGAAAAAGAACCGAGCAAGAAATGTTGAGAATTGTTAGTGAAAGACGAAACGTTATAACTAAAGCTTAAATAAGCTGTAGGTACGATGTTTTAGTCTCACAACAACGATCCATTCATATTCTAATTACCAGTCGGGAAAAATCCAGACTTGTCCAAACTGAAAGGGCTTGCAGACGACAATTTAAGGTGAATGAAATTTAAGATATTTTTCAAATTTATGGTTAGAAAACATTGTGTAAAATGAAGAAATTGCTTGTCACAAGCAATTTCTTCATTTTACACAATGTTTTCTCATTTTTTTTTCTTGAGGCGTCCAAAAGCGTCATTGTTTGGAAATGGGTTAATTATGAAATTGGTATTTTCAAGTAAGCACGTGCCTACGGTGCGTAGTAGCTGCTTTTGCCACACCAGAATTTCTAGTATAACAGTCTATTGCCTTTGAGTCGAGATTTTCAAAATATAGACACATTAAGAATGTAGGGGCATCACGGGTTAGGGTTCAACCCATTCCCATCTTTCCCGCTCTTAGACGCTCTCAAGAAAAGCTTCAGAAAATTTTGTGGAGATAAAAAAAAAAATGCTTGTCGACAGCAATAATTTCATTATCAACAAAGTTTTCAATGAAAAAGAAAGAAAAAAATTGATAAAAAAAGATAAATTCCACCAAGTTAGAATTATCGTCGGCAACTTTTTCAATTTGGACTAGTCCAAAAATGTACCCTCTGGTAATGGATTAAAAAGTTGTTTATCTTCGTAAATATCATAAAGGAGTCTAGTGTGAAAGGGTATCGATTATTGTGCAGATCTGTGCAAATATATGGGCGCAAACATGCAGCCGTTTAAGCCTTACAACCCCTTTTGCATTTCCCGTCCAATAGATTGTTAGTATGGATTTTACGGCATAGAGAAGGGTAATTACTTAGGGCAGATAATTTCGATTTTTCCCTCGATGACGGTTTTCTGTTTTATCACTTACTTTATTTTAAGATAATATGCACATTTTGAGTTACTATGGTCTATTACAAAGCAGTGCCAAACTTACCTGAATTTGCTATTCTCCTTGCTTTTCCCAACCAATCAGCTATGTAAATTAAGAGAAAAACAAAAGGGTGTGAAGCATAAAAATTACCAAAAGCAAAATAACCAACCTTGGTTGTTCAAAAGACAGTATTTATTCGGTTAAAATTAAGGTTTTCTTGTCAAAGGGAGACAACTGTGACTACTTAAAATTTACTTAACTACAAATACAGATCATATTTCTTACACCTTTTGGTTTCTGTTACTAGATCCGTTGGACTATTATAGAAAATTTAGACGATTTGAGAAAGAAATTACCAGATGTGGTTACTCATTAGAATCTTTTCATCAAATAATATTAAGTTTGTTCCAAAACATAGCGTTATATGGCTAATAAAAATTTACTCGGTACAGTTAACCTTTTTAACATGGATGCAATTGCAACTTTTCTACAAAGATTAAAATAAGAATCCATTCACAAGTCAAGCCGAAATAGACTTACAGTCACAAGAAGTTTAGCAATAAGTCCTCCTTTTGCCTGATAAAGTGTTATACCATAAAATCCCTAGTGAGACATAATGATAAATATCTATCTATGAAAATTTCACCGAAATCATTATAGTGTTTCTTTGAAATGTAAGAGATATTGAGTGAATAAGCAAACACTCTGAAATGACGAAATCCTCTCAGAGCAAAAGGTAATGTGCCAACAAAGATGCTGCAAAAAACCCATTCAATTCAAATGTAAAAATGTGGCTAGATTTGCTTTCACGAGAAATTTTGGGTTATGTTCCATACAAATCTTGGGGAAAGGCTGAGGATAGTACACATGATGATGCACATTCTGTCATTGTAAAATTCGTTGGATTAACAAAAAATGGGCGGGCAGACGTACGGATATACAGAAAAGTTGATGCCAACATACGTCTATCTTGTTATGCAAGTGTGAGACAACACTTTATCTTAAACAAAACAAAATAGTTCATTCTGCTAAAGTTGCTTAACCCAAATACCTGACAGCAAAATTTTAGTCCGGTCCAAATTGAAAGGAGTTGCAGACAACAATTGAATGTCCATGAAATTTCAGATTTTCCAACTTTCTGGCTAGAAAACATTGTGGACGATGAAGAAATTGTGAGAGTGGGTTAATGCTTAAATTGAAAGAGTTGGAAGTTTGCTGACAAGGGCCCTTCGTATTTTCTTGAGCGTGAAATAAAATGATCCAGAAATATTGACGTCTGTTTTATTTAAATCAAACTATTCTAACTTACGGCTTTCGGTGTTTTACAACGGTTACCATTTTTTTTTATTTTGGTATGTACATTACAACATTGTGTTTCGTCAGTAGAATCAGTCTTCTGAAAAGGCCAATTCACTTGCTTTCCGATAGGAATTTCTTTCTTTGAATTTTAGTGTTCCGGGCCAGTCGTTGATGAAGTGGATTAGAATGACTTGTAGATTTCCACACATATTTGTCAGTCTCCTAGATCTAAATTTGAGCTGCCCGGCTACCATCAACAGAAACGGAAGTATCTATTCCCACGGCATACGCTAATATACGGTTAGCGGTCAATCAAAATCATTGTAACTACACCTCATTCAAGATTTAGCTGCAATACTTTGGTTGTGAAACGGCGATATAATTTTTGTTAAGAAAAAAAAAAAAAAAACAACAACAACAACAACAACAACAAAACTCTCACCGAGTATGTTTTTAACAGGAAGAAGAGCGGCTATAGGAGAAAACGCTCTGTTTAAAGTGTTCTTGTAAATTGTGAAATTTGATACACTAATTTAGAAACTTTACACTTTTCATACCAATACAGAATTAGACTTGTTTTCCAATACACAAATCGTTTGAAATTAAACAAGAGGTCTATGTGGTATTGGGGCGATCGCCTGGGATCCAATCCTCCAGGACTCGGCTAATGGTGAGTTTAGATCTTTAGTTAAAAATAAAAGGATCTTGTTATATTAACCAATTCCCACACAATGACGCTTTTAACGCCCCTCAATATGAAGGCTTTTGAAAACTTTTTGAAAAAATGAAGAAATTGCTTGTTACAAGCAATTTCTTCATTCTCCACAATGTTTTCTACCCTAAAATTCAAAGATTTTTGAAGATTTCATATACTTAAATTTGTCGTCTGCAACTTCTTTGAATTTAAGATGGTCAAAAATTTTATAGCGTGGGAATGGGTTAAAGCCCCAATAACACTTAGACTATTTTACAAACAAAATTACTGTAGTCTTGAAATGACGATTTATTTAACCCTTTCCTGTTTTTCGATATTTTAGAATGGTCCAATTTGAATGATGTTGCAGACTACAATTAAAAGTGGGTGCAATTTGACAAGAAACCATTAAATATGGTAGAAAATAATGCGAGAAAAGAAGAAATTGCTTGTAACAAGCAATTTCTTCTTTTCTCACATTCTTTACCATTTTACCAAGTATAAATTCATAAGGACATAAAAACAGGGAAAGTACAGGAAAGCATTAAGTGGCACGTCTCTTTCATTTTTAGATTTATTTTATCAACGTTTCAATACGGCGTTCGACCCAAACACTTTATATTTATTTGTCATTTTGGCAAATCCGGCTTTAGTGTTGCAAGAAGATTGCCAATGCATGGGGTTTTTTGTTGTTGTTGTTGTTTTTCCCGAACTATGGACCTCTTGGGTGGAGCCGTTTTTACCCCAGGAGTAGAGTTTTTAGAACCGTGTGGTTATGCTATACATGTATATGAAATATAAATGCCCTTGGCCTTGTCGTTTCTTTAGAAATAAATTCCGAAGATTTACTAAAATTCGCCATTTCCAGATGCCACGGCAACCAGAGCTTTTCATGGAATTAAATTATTTTCCCCACTTTTTGTACAACTTCAGCATGTAAACATTCTTGCAAAGTTCAGCGAGAAATTCAGCGGACACGATTTTACACCAACACAACTCCGTCAAAAATCAATGGACCGTAACCAAAATAGAATATGCATATCTCTTCTTAATACTGATCATATCAGTGAAGTTTGAATAAAACCCGTCCAATAGTTGCCGAGAAATTGAGCGGACACGAAAAAGCTACTGACAGACGGACAGACCGACCGACTGACAAGCTGACTCCAATATATCCCCCAAACATAGTTTCAGGGGGTATAAAAATAGAGGAAACATTGTTAGAAATGAAGA
The DNA here is from genome assembly GCA_946902895.1 of Fragum fragum. Classification (NCBI taxonomy): domain Eukaryota; kingdom Metazoa; phylum Mollusca; class Bivalvia; order Cardiida; family Cardiidae; genus Fragum; species Fragum fragum. The sequence continues at coordinate 41,101,733 of OX336372.1, forward strand.
AATTGCTTGAAACAAGCAATTTCTTCATTTTTAACAACGTTTTTCTGCCTTAACACAATTTCTATTACTTCAGTAACTGAAAATTGTTATAAAGCGTTGTTATTTTTTGTGTGTGTTGGTTTTTTTTTTTTTTTTTATTTTGACCAGTCTTAATGTGGAGGTCTGGTAACACATAATGAATTGTGCAATCATGTACATGGGAAGCATAAAAGAGGAAAAAACAAATTTTGGCAGTGTTTCAAATTTATTGCGTTATTCTTTTTTTGTTCACATTTTTTCCAATATTTTACAATTTTTATCATTTTATGGTCTTCTTTTAAAAATCATTTTATTATTTTTTTCTGTTATATTTTTCTTGTATTTTTACACAAAAATAATTGTTACAAAACGATTCCTCACACCATTTACACAAACTTTGTAACAATGAAAACAATTTTTTGTATGGTTTGTATGATTAAATCATAAATGATCAAAAGCACTTTTTATGCTACCTTTGACAGCAGATCTAATGAATTAGTTTTGTAATTGATATTTCTTTTACCAATTACAAAACAGTCTTTCTTTTTAATGCTCTTGACAAATAATATTAAAGAAACATTGTCGGGAAAAGGATAAATGAGTCCTATTTTCACAATGTTTAAAATAGACCTTGTACTTTTTTTAATCCATACACATTGAGCATTTTCAGTTTTTTCATTTGGACCCCTGTACTGACGGGTTAATGTCTTTTTCCCAAAATGATTTGAAAGTAGATCAACATTAATGATGCAGTGAAAAAGAATCAACACAATTTTAACCAAGTCCATATAGAATTGACTGGCATCTTAGAATTATGGTCTTTAGTAAAAATCAACAAAACTTGTGCAAATTTTTATAATGGCTGAATACCAGTACATATTTCCTTCAGGTAAAATTAGATGGAAAATGTAAATGGCTGTATTGGGTAGTCAAATGCTGGTATAGAATAGAGTGAACAGTGAATATTAATAAATGAGAATGAAATGTGGCGTGTTTGACACATGAAATTAACCGAGATTTAATGAATTGGAATTTAACAAAGCTTTAACAAGACTAGTTGGTCACAACTAATAACTTGAAAACAGAAACATTTCCTCCTAACAAACAGGACAAAGAGCTGTGATAAAACAAAAGAATACCTAACAAATTTTACTTCCTTTTCAGCAAACAAGAGCTGTCAGTGGATAGCAAGGCTAGACTAATCTCAATGATGATTAGTAAAGAAAGATTTCTTTACAAAAAGGAGGCATATAAAAAAAACCTGAATTTCAGAGTTCGGATATTACAGTTGCACACAAACGTTATTAAAATGTTTGATAAAAAATGTGTTATATCTGCACTTAAATGAATGTCGATTAACCAATCTTAGTCTAAGGGATGATTTGATGGTCACAAAGGCATGTGCAAAGTTTGAGAGCAACAGCATTACTAGAAACAGAGATATGAAACTTGCATGTAAAACTTAAACTAAAGCTTTATGACTATAATGCCTCTCATTCAATGTCTAATTATAATGGCAGTATACATTTTCTCACATCATACTAGCATGTACATTTAGTCTTTTTATCGATACAAACATTCCATCGGAAATGATCCTTGAAAAATGAGGGTAATTTAACTCATACGTATAAGCATATTATTAGTAGGCTAACAAAACTTTGTAGCTAAAGCCTATTTAAGCAGTAGTTACAAGGTTTTTGAAGCCCATCTAGGATGAAAACTTTGACCACAGTTTACATTACAAGCCTTCATCCTAACTCACCCCATACCCAAAGCTCCCCTCCCTCTCTCTGTCTCTCATTTTCTTAATCATTTGCTCTCTAACTTACAAACAAAAGTACCTTTGAAGTACTTATTAACTTCTAGTAATTAATCACTACTTTAACTCATTCCCACACGATGATACTATTTGATGAAACAATTGGGAAAACATTGTGTAAAATGAGGAAATTGCTTATAACAAGCAATTTCTTCATTTTACACAATGTTTTTCACCCTCAAAGTTGAAAAAATCTAAAATTTCATTAACTTTAAGTTGTTGTCTGCAACTCCTTTCAATTTGGACCAGTCTAAAATTTGCAGTGTGGGAATGGGTTAAAGTAAGTTTAGCAATCAATATTCACTCTACCTGCAACACATAATTCATCATTTCTTGCAAATATGGCAGTATTAAGCTATCAAAGCAAAACATATTTAAAACACAAGGACATGTTATCTCTATAACTTTCCATTACGTGGAAATACCTGAGAGAAACTTAAAATAAATCATTCACACCTTACAACTAACTTTTTTTGTGACCTGTTGGACAAAAAAGGGACGGACCGCTTTAGATTGATTGATTGGGGATTAACGCCACTTTTAACAATAGAACCACTTTAGAACTCCGGGAAGTACATGTATATGCTAAGAGTGACAGATAGAGGGGGTGATTATGGATTTCCAACAATATTACTCTAAACACAATGCTGTGGATACTCGGTGGAATTGACCAATCACAGCTGTCAATTTAAAGATTCACCCAACCAAACAAATCATTCATTTAGGCCAAAAAATGAACTTTGAAATGTGACCTTGGCTGATATTTATGTGAAGTATTTTTGTTAGTTTGGCTACTGAAACGTCGTAACCATAGCTCATTCAAGATGTAGTTACAACATTTAGGTCGCCAATCAACAATTTGACTAATTTGTTACATGTTACTGGCCATTAATTTGGCATAGTAACACCGTTTAATATCCAAGTGGAACTTCCTTTCTGAGTAAGTGGGTGTGGCCTGTAGAGTCAGTGGGAGGGGCCAGCATTCCATCAATTGTCTCGTTGAGATGGTCAAAATGAGCAACCGCAATGTGTGGTGACATCGGGAAATATTAGAAAGGCGTTACCCCGTTATCTATCCTCTGTCATTCTTACCAGGCGTTTTTCAATTATATAGACACTGGTCAACATACAACTGCCTCAACCACAATTTCATGGACAGTTCTTTTTTTGTGCAAAAGGTCACATTTGAAAAGCATCAGCTTTACTTCCTTTTGACCAATAAAAAGACAATATCAGAATATTTGCCAAGGAGACTTTGTAAGTGTTTAATGAAAAGTCTTAAGTGGCTTTATTCATATTAGGACTTACAATAGTTTTATGCTAGCCCATTGTAACATACTGTTTTTTTCTCATAGTGAATAAGAAGAAAACCAAGAATGCTTAACAAAAACAATCTTTATTACCCAGCCACATTTGTTTCAAACTGGTTGTGAAAAAAAGAATTACATACACCCTTATCCAATAGCAAGACAATCACTTGGATGTAGCAAAGGATCAGTCTGCATGTATATGCAGGGTGTTAAAAACTTGTCCAAATTGGAATCCAATTGCCGTCTCTACTGGAAAGTTTTACACTAAAATGTGTAATTTTGACTGAGAGACTGACTTTATTAGGAAAAGAATGTTGGATGAACCTTATAAATATTTCTAAATTTTGCAACCAGTTTAAAACAAATGTTCCCTTTAACTGATTCTATTATCATCCACACAAAAAACTTTCATATTTACAATACAAAAGCAACTGAATATAAAGCAACACATAGATTTCACTCCGAATGTTCCCAGGAGTTCAGTACAAAACTGTTGTAGGTGCCTCTGTAATAAGAGACACTTATGACAGTGTTGAGCTAAGCACCATTTACATTAACCAATTACACCTTCCCCCCCCCCCCCCAAATATGAAATGAAACATTTCTAAGAATCTCAAGGGAGCTTTTTGTTCTAAGCCCTGTCCTGTTCACACAACCCTGCTATTCGTTTTGTTGTTGTTGTTTTTTCAACCCTTGACGAATCCGTTCTGGGAAACAATGTGGAAAAAAAAAAGATTTGCATTTTTCACACTTTTCTACCCTGAAAGGAAAAGATGTTTTAAAATTCTTTCAACTTGAAATTGTTGTCTACAAATCTCTCAATTTAGACCAGTCTAAAAACCGTCATCCAGTGATGGGTTTATTTTTGAAGTATAGCCATAACTTGATACCAAAATACAGAAAATTTAGACCAGTTCATACATTCTAATTAACAATTGTATGCTTAGCTTGGCAGTGATGTAGCTTAACATTATATAATTCTAAAACAAATTCTCTTTTATCGTATATTCACCTTTCTTACATAACAGTTCTTCTTTCATACCAACTAATACAAAACTCATCTTTCTATCAAACACATGTCACATAACTTCCATTTATTCATTTCATTCTGATTTCATCTACACAATTTCTCATTCATACACTGATAAAGACAAGAAGCATGTTGTAGGTGGGCAAGCAAAACTTCATAACTCCAGCTAAAATAAGCTGTAGTTAAAAAGATTTGGTTGTTCACCAACCATTTTATTCCACACAGTATATAGATAGCCCCAAAGACTAAAAGCATGGAAAATATTCTTGAAAAAGGAGGAATTGCTTATCAAATTATTTTTACCTTTCCACCAGTTGCCTTCCTTTGTATATTCATTTTTTAATTGTCACCATTATCATATTTCTGACTGGTTACAGGATAAACAATAACATTTATACATCAATATTCTCTCTATACAAACACCCTTCAACACAAAAATTTCGGACATTTTGCAGATGGTACTCAATGACTGGTTAAAATGCGAGTTTCTTCATGAGTAGGAATACATGCGAGTCGACCTCAAATCCATGCAAGTTGTTGGCATCTCCCTGTAATCTCATCAAAAGGCCACCAAAGGACACATAGGCTGCTCTGAAATGAGATAAATACTCTAATGACAACATGTTATATTTTTCCATTACCTTTTGCTTCCTTCTGTTGATGCCTCTACAAAAAGGAACCAAAAGTAAAATGTATGAAAAAGTACTTTTATCAATCAGCAGAAGGATTAAAGCTTGAATGGCATATTCAATGTCGGGTGGAGTAAGGGAAAAGAATACATGTAATTATTTCAACAAAACATAGTAAATGTAATAAGTTCTAGAACATTAGAGTGTATATAAAATTCTATTATCCATGGAACCCATACTTAATATCACTAGTCAACTGATACAATAACTAACCCTTTTCATGCTAAATAGAATCCTTTTCAAAGCTGCACTAAAATCAAAGGGCTGACAGCACTGGAACTACTACTTGTGGATTAATATTTCTTTTGATTTTTTATAAGCTGACAAACTGATAAATTGGTGGTGTAGACTAAGATAAGACTGCTCTTATTTTCAGGCTTATCTCTGTGTATTTATCTAAATATTTATAACAATAATTCTAAAAGCTTTATGTAAGCTGAAGTTACTATGTTTTAGAATTACATGTACACCGACAATATCCTCCTAAAACAGATATGTTCAATATGACGTGGATTAATGAAGCGAAATAATGAGATGAGATTAAATGAAAGTTATGATTATTAGTGCAGAAAGAGAGTGATCCTTCATCTGTAATTCCATTCCTGTCAATCACTCCTGTTCATTCCAATTCATCTTCCTTGCTCCTGAATGCTTCTATTTTTTGGTCAACTGTTGATATTTTCAGCCGTAAACCCAATCTGTGTGCAGATCTTCCTATTGTCTATTTAAAAATGTTCTCCTTTTTTTATTCTTATTCAGTTGTCCAGTCTTTCTCATTCAGCTAACCAAAGAAATGTCCTATTCATCCTCCTGAATCCTGAATCCAGTAATTTCTCCACTCTTTTGTTTCAAATATTCCATTTCCCCTCTACTTGGAGACCCCATGATCCTACCTGTATCATTTCTGATATCATTCCAAAAGCTGAAAGTCAGTCTATTTGTAATTGCATTGAAAGAAGCAAACACAGAAAGAACAGTTTCAGAATGTTTTGCCATTATCTTAAACCTTCATTATAAACTTTTCATAAGAATTAATCCTTGTCGTGCTGAACCCAGAATATTCCTGTTTTGGAAGGAGGTGTAGACAAAGATAAGACTGCACATATGTGCAGTCTTATCTTAGTCTACACCACCAGCTTGTTTCTTAGCAAAGTTATTTATGAAATGATTTTTCAAAATAATTATTAACTTAAAATCAAAGCATCCGGTGCTGTCAGTCCTTTGATTTTAATGCAGTTCTGTAGAGGATTTTTATTCAGCACGACAAAGGTTAATCAAGCTGTCTTTGAACAGTGACAAAGGTCATAGATGGGAATTCCCTTTTTTTAAGCCTTGCAAAATAGACCAGCGTTAAAGTTGCAGTAACAGTCCTGAACTGCGAAAACACTGATGTATGGGTATAACGAATGCTTCAATAACTATCTACTATACGTGTAGGCTCATTTATTCATTGCTGCTACCATAGCACTTGTAGCATTTGTCCATATGTGTCTACTGTAGAGGTAATCACAGTATTCTAAATTTGAAGACCTTCAACTGATTTGACTTCAGCCTTATTTTTAAGCGCTTGAAATTTGAAATGAATTAGGCCAATGCATTGACTGGAAAAAGGAATCAAGCTGTAGAAATATATTCCAATGTTAAGACAAGATAAATTTTAACTTTGCAGCATTCTTTAAATAATTCCTTTTATTAATTCAGTATAAAAGAAATGAGCATATACTTACACCCACCCTTTAAGTTAGAGTAAACAAAGGAACCATTTCTTTTATTTAAAAAGAATGTAAAGAATGCAGTCATATTCCCTGTCTTCACTTGCACTTGAGCAAATGAAATGTCCAAAAACTCATTATTATGTTTCTACTCTAATCATTTGCAACGGAGTCAATGGCTCAACAATACACATGCAAAACATACACATCAAGTTTCTGTGAACTTGACATACATGTACTAATCTACAAGTCATTAAGCCAAATAAGGAAAAAGGACAAAAAAATCAACTGGACGTGAAACAACAACACTATATTATGCATTCATTTTATCCATACATCCATTTTGTCTTCTTTTTTTTGTAAAACTTTAAGAGCTCATATTTATCAAATTTGTTGACTTAAAAGCAAGGATGAATTTCATGAATATAGGAAGAATAGGTGACCATATTCAAAACATAGTTCCAAATAAAAGAAAGTGATGGTATTTCAAAACTCAATCTATCTGTGATATAAAAGCCAATGTGATTGGTATAAAACAGATTCAATCCTAATGAGCAGACACTGAAGAGAAAAATACAATTAGATCATCACTTTCTATTATTTGATTTTTGTAGCAGCATTTAATAGTATGATAGAAAATGCTTGTTGAATATGGTCACAGACATTTCTTAAAGAACAGTTCTTCCTTATATTGTTTTAAGTCAAGACAAAGGCAGAACAAGATTCTATAGATCTTACAAAATGAGAATATTTAGAAATGCAGAGAACAAAAGCGCATTAGTTAGAAGAGATCTGTAAAGCCAAAGTTTTCCGTTTTGTCCATGCCAGAGTGTTCAATTCGTTAGATGTTTCCGAAGATGAAAAAGACGAATGCTTCAAAGAAGTGCAGATAGTGGTTGTTCAATTCCCTTGACAACCAGCTAACCACACTGCCACAAAACATCCTTCAAACGATCTTTACTCCCTAAGTAAAGTGTGGTTTTGATTTCATCCTAAGGTAGTTTGTGTAAGGGAAAATAGATGGATGGAAGGAATGAATGAAAATGAATGCATGATACAAGTGACATACATGAACATAAAAAATAGTTGAATCTTACCAAAAAACAACTCAATCTTCTTAAAATAATATAGCCAGATAATCTGACCATAGAGATTTTTAATGATTTTAAAAAAAGGCAAAAAAAAAATAATCAATTCATTAAATACTAAGATTGATATTGATTGACATATAATTCAGTAAAAAGTAAAAAAAGATAGATGGTTTTCTATTACTGAATATCCAATATACATCTCAATATTCTTTTACATTTCCCTCAACATGTTTCAGAGATCCATTCTAAGCATTAACCCAGCCCAACAAAATCACACTTCTTACACCCCTCAAGGAAAAAAGGCATTAAAATATTGTGGAAAAGAAGAAATTGCATGTTATAAGCATTTTCTTTGATATCCATAATATTTTCTACCCCTAAAAGACAAAAAAATAAAATTTCATGAACAAAAATTGTCATCTGCAACTTCTTTAAATTTGGACCAGTCTAAAATTTTGTCTTTTGGTATTTGGTTAAGACTACTGAAAACTATTATAATACATGTATATAAAAAGAATTAACCCATTCCCACTCAATCCCTCCTTTTTACGCCCCTCAACGAAAAAGCTTTGGAAAACATTGTGGAAAATGAAGAAATTGCTTGGATCAAGCAATTTCTTCATTATCCACAATGTTTTCTATCCAAAAAGACGAAAAAATTTAAAATTCCATCAACTTGAAATTGTCGTCTGCAGCTCCTTTCAATTTGGACCAGTCTAAAATTCCACTGTGTTGGAATGGGTTAAAACATAGACAACACATGAACAACACTTACTAAGCAAAAGCAAGAAAAGTACAATGTACATGTAAATAGGTAGGAATCCTCCCCAAACAATATACCAAAATTCAGAGCCTGTAACAATAGTGTGCCAAAGAAAAATGCTTTACTTAAGTGAACTGTTACAATATTTTAAGACAAATAAATCTCAAAGACAAGTTAATTGAAGATATTCAATATTCACTTTTTTTACAAATTTGCCATAATGTGTTCAATTTAAAAACACCCCATAACAATATCTAAATGACCTGATGAAGTAGGCTTTCAAGCACTGTAACATTTTCCCCCTTTAAATATCTAAATGCCAAAATGGACATTGCCACAATATTTTCCACTCATTCAAATACAATTCCCTTTTTACTTAAATAAAAGCACAATCCATTGAGATAATTCTAAATTGCTAACAATTAAATAATTACAACAAACTTCTTTATGAGAGTTTCTCCAAACTAGTTTCACATACAAGAAACTGTAACATACCGGTTTGAAAGATTTGGGTAGATATTTATATTTTTTGTTTAAAAGACAATGACAAAAGAAATATTTCTATTGTGCATTTAACAAAAGGAATAAGGAAAATAATTATGATACCAACAATAAGACTTCAAAATTCGCCTAAGCACACAAGTACTGCAAATATTTTGTAAAAACTAGTGATGGTATTTAATGTCACAAAATGACCATGGTCTACAGATACTTTTTTTTTATTTGACTAAATAGGAATATGTCTTGTAAGTTCAGAGAAACTCCCATGATATAATTACTACACTGACAGTAAACTTATATCAAGCTGGTTAATGTTAGATATTAGCACTAGATGGCAGCACTATCTTCCTCCCATCATGCACCTGGGATGTCAGAATGAGGCTGGGTGGGGTTAGAGGTCTACAGCACTACATGAGGGTTGTTAGCGCCCAACTATGTCGCATACCAGATTATGCATTTACAAATAAAGCATGCAATGCAAATGCATTCCTGGCACGAGCATAATTAAGAATCAAAATATCCTTAATATTTCAATCAGCTGAATCAGATCCAAGGCTTTTGAAGTTCCTACATGGTAATTGAAAAAGAATTAAATAATGAAAGGTGCAATGCATATCAATTTTGTGCTCATTTGAAACAAGTACCAAAATCATTTGTTTTTCCTAAATAAGGTGCATTGATGTACAATCTGTGCCAAATACTTAAAACAAGATTTTTTCTTTTATAATCTAACACTTCTACAATTTGATTCAGCTCAAACCCCAGTAAAAAAAAGTGCAATAATCAAATCCAAAGTTACTGATTAATACAGCAAAATTCATTTCCTGGACTTAGGACCTTTTTGGGGGTTTACCATTTTGTTATTCCCCAGCAGTCTGGTTGAGATTTCTTTGATAGCAGCATAAATCACATATATATTAGTTTTTGTTAATTCCAGTACCATTGAATGGGAAAATGGATAACACATTTAAAGCAGACAAAATTGACTTGCTGATCATTACATGTTATTCCCGAACTGCAAAAATAATCTAAAATGGTGCGACATATTTTCGAGTGTTGTGTGCGAAACTAGTTTAAAAGAAAACGTGAAGTTTATACTCCATTCTATAGCCTTGAATAAATTACTGAATGAACCTCAAATATATGTAGAATGTTGCTATAGACTATAACTGAATGTATTGTTAATGTACAAACACATGATATCCATGGTATAGCGTGAAACAGTTGTAACTGCCTATATGTTTATAGGCAGTTACAACTGTTTCACTCTTAATCATTGAAATGCACTTAATTCTAACTGTGTTGATGGATGCGGATTCTGCGAGAAAGTAACCAGGACTCTCAAAGTTGTCTGATTTGAGTCCCATTGATCCTCTGGTCTAGGGATTTAACAACCTTAAATTATTTTTTTGACCAATTCTTTGTTAATGAAAGCAGTTGCAAACGACAATTTAATATTAAATTCAAAAGTTTTGAAATTTCAGATTTTTTAAACTTTCTTGGTAGAAAACAGTGTGAAAAATGAAGAAATTGCTTGTTGCAAGCAAATTGTTAAGATTACCCAATGTTTTTCTGATTTTTTTTTCCTGTGGGGTGTCAAAAAGCATTGTGTGGGAATGGACTAAAACCCAAGTACTAAGACTCAATAATATTTGATATATTATGCATTTATATCAAAAGCAAGTGATAGTTTAAAAGAACCTAGTTGTAGATCTTAATTTAGGGACTCCAAAAATTCAGCAGAGCCCTTTAATCTGTGACTGTTGAGACCCTTTGACCCCTGTCTTTAAGATGTTAGAATAAAAACTTAGTGTTACACTTTGCAGGAAGAACAGTAAGGATGGTGCAATAGAAACATTAGTAAACAGAGTATACTTTTTATTTTATACATAAACATTAAGCTAATATAGCAACATAAACAGCACAACATAAAAGAATTTGCCCCGAAAAAACATTTCCAGTCACAACATAATAATATTTGAAAGTAAAATTTTCCTAAGAAATCCCAAAACCAAAAATAATTAAAAGCAAGGGAAAGAACTTGTATTTGTAAAGTATATATATGTATGAATTATCTTTCTTGTCTAGCATTATTGTATCTTCTAACTACAAAATAAACACTCGATGAATTCAGATAATATAATAGAGAATTAAGATTAATCACCCATATCAAACGATGTTCAAATTTATGCTGTTCTTATATCTTTGAATACAATATGGTTCATCTGTCATTACGAGTACTAAAACTGAATATAACATTATCAAAAGTTTAAACAGAAAAAAAATATTTTCTAACTTTGTTTCCTTAATCTTATATAAAAAGGATACTTTTAGTTTAAGATGGGTTTATGTCTCATTGATTGAACAACAAAAGCTAAATTTCAGCTACTAGTAGAGCCATGAGTGAAAATAAAGCTTTTGTTGTTGACCAAACAAAAGTTATATTTACCCTTTCACAAAATACAAACACTTATTCTATTTCTTTAATGCAAAATAAAGAGGCAAAATGTACTTATTACTGAAAAAAACACACTTTGAAATGTGCATCATTTCACACACTAATTGCATGGCAAACTTAAGATGTTGTCTGTGTCTACAGAATGATGTTCAGTATTCCAAAATGCCAAAAAGTATGGCTAATTCCATTAAAACAGTGAGTCTATCATTTGATAAATTCACATGTTAGTTGGTAAAAACATCAACTGATACTCCTCAGAGAAAAAAACTCATCATTAACTATGGTATTGATATCACAAATGATAACAAGTCACAACCTTTATCTTAATACATTACCACACAATCCCACTTTTTTACACCCCTCAAGTAAAAAGCTGAGGAAAACATTGTGGAAAATGAATAAATTGCTTGCTACAAACAATTTCTTCACTATTCACAATGTTTTCTACCCTAAAGACAGAGATCTTTTAACCCTTTCCTGTTTTTGGAAATTTTAGACTGGTCCAAATTGAAAGAGGTTGCAGACGACAATGAAAACTGGATGCTATTTGAATTGTAACCATCCTATGTGGTAGAAAATATTGTGGAAAAAGGAGAAATTGCTTGTTACAAGGAATTTCTTCTTTTTCCACAATGTTTTCTCCAGTATAAAATCAGAGGAACGTAAATTCCCATATTTGAACGGGAAAGGGTTAAACATCAACTAATAATATTATCTGCAACTTCTTCCAATTTGTGTACATATTAAATTTTGTCATCTGGAAATGAGTTAAGTAATTACCAGACAATAAATTCTAGGCTAATCCAATTTCAAAGATATTGCAGGCAACACGCAGGCAACACTTCAAAGTGTATTAGAACTGAAAGAGAAAAGCCATAAGGGTAGAAAATATTGTGTGCAAATGAGAAATTGCATGTCACAAGTAAATTCTCTTTTTCCCACTATGTTTTCTGCAGCTTTTTTTCTTCATTGTGTCAAATGACATTTTCAGTATTACCGGTTTAACCTAATCAAGCACACTATTCAAAGTGATTAATCAACCTTACAGTTTCCTTTTATAAGCCATATTTCAACAGTATAACATATTCATAATGTTGCCAAAAATATTCAATTATTTTTTACCCAAAAACATGTAACTACACCTTAATGCAAGCTGTAGTTACAAGATTTATCCTGCTAGCCTGTGCATACAATCACTAAAAGTCACAACCTTTGTCAACTTGCCAAATCAAGAAAGGTGTGTCTTTTCTTTTTTGAAAATCAGTCCTACCTTGATTTCTAAAAATTTGAAAGGCATTTGCCAAAATATAGACATGGCGAAAACACAATATCTTCCTTGTTCTAATTTTAAAGATCTTGCAAGAAATGACATAAGCTTTGTGGCAAATGGCCAACTGGAACATTATGATATACCCTACATTTATAATAAATCATCTACAAAGTAATGATATTTTTTCTGTAATAATTTCTTGACACAAACAAAACTTTACTCTCCAATATTTTGTTGTTAAATAAGATGGAACCCAAATTATTGATACACAATTACATGTACTAGTAATATTTGTCAAAATTGTCACTGCAGATGTATTTTATGTACATTTAATACTTCCATTTCCTGAAATTATTAATAAAAAGTCTTGAAATAACAGATGTCCAAAGATAAAACTTTAGAGCTGGCAATAAGTCTAAATTAACCCATTACAACACAATCCCGCATTTTTAAATGCAAATGAATTATAGCCAGGGAAAACATTGTGAAAACAGTAGAAATTGCATGTAACAAGCAATTTCCTCTTTGCACTCAATGTTTTCTACCTCATAATAAAATTATGGCCCTCGTTTTTCAATTCAAACAAACTTTATTTTGTGATCTGCAACCGCTTACAATTTGGATAAGTCTAGATTTTGTCATCTAGCAATATGGTGTACTTGTTTATGGTACCTCAGACTTGATTCTTTCATTTTAGACAAGTCTAAATTCTGTAATCTAGTAAACTGGTTAAACTTGTTGTTAACTGAAAATTCTTATATAACAAAATCTACAATAGTTAGACCCCCTGTACATTAACAATTGTTAGCAAATAATTCAACTCGAAAGAATTTTATCAGTCTTTGAAATAGAATGACATGAAACAACTTGTCTTGAACTTGTAGGAAATCTTAACATAGCTAAAATAGTAGGTGTATTAACCCTTTCCTGTTTTGCAAAATTTTAGACTGGTCCAAATTCAAGGGTTTTGCAAAGGAAAATTTAAAGTTGATTTGATTTGAAAAATAACCATTCAGTAGGATAGAAAATATTGTGGAAAAAGAAGAAATTGCTTGTCACAAGCAATTTCTTCTTTTTTCACAATATTTTCTCAAGTATAAAATCACAGTGACATAAAATCCCGGGTTCATACAGGAAAGGGTTAAAACATAACCACTGTAAGTGCATACATACTTCTAGGCAATTAATATCCTTCTGAACGAGACCTCTGTATTATCCTTATATGAATATTACTGTATTTTCTACAAATTAAATTTAACCTTTGAATGATAAACAAGAGACAAACTTGTCTCAAAACTAGCTTTTCAATGGCTTCATCAAAACCAGTCAAGAATTGTAGGAGTATTTGCCCACACAAGGTAAAGTTACCATCTGCCGAGCCGCACACCCAATGAAAAAGCTGAATATTCACAGTTTTGATATCTCCTGCTCTATCCCCCCACTATACCATGTTACAGCATAAGAAGGCATCTACACTAAACCCTCCTACCTTGTTTCAGCAAAAGAGGTTAACCCATTACCATACAGTGAGATTTTAGACTGGTCCAAATTGAAAGGAGTTGCAGACGCCAGTTCTAAGTTTATGAAATTTTAGATTTTTTCCACTTTCCGGAGAGAAAACATTGTGTAAAATGGAGAAATTGTTTGTTACAAGCAATTTCTTCATTTTACACAATATTTTCCCAATTGTTTTTCTTGAGAGGCATCCAAAGGCGTCGTTGTTTGGGAATGGGTTATGGTGCCAAACCAACAAAAATGCTTCATATAAATGGTGGCAAATGTCGGAATTTGAAGTTGACTTCCAGTCTAAATGAATGATTTAAATGGTAGACTGATTATTTGATTGACAGCCACAATTAGTCAATTCGTGGGGAGTTAAAATATTTGTACCAATAAATAGTTCTTCGAGAAAAGAGTTAATGATTTCTCAAAATCGATTTCAGACCAAGGTTCAAAAAGAAACAAGTCTGAACATAAAGACCTAAGTCCTTTATACTTTTATTGGACAGACTTAAACATTATAAAACTTAAATTGTGTATTCGTGTACATTTCCCTTTTCAAATTTGATAAAATTTTACCCTTTTCTTTCCTTTAGCAAACCTTTTTCCAGCCTAATTGTACGATTAGGTTGGTCTATCAATTTCTTGATTGACAGCTGCAATCTATCAATCGTTTTTTCACTTTAAAAAAGCAGAATAAGGATACAAGTTGAACAAAGTCCAAGTTGACAAGAGTAAAGAAAAGCATATTGACCCAATTTACTTATCCAAAAGTTACAGAGGTGAAACACTTTTACAAATCATGTGACATATTGTTAACAAGTAAATTTACAGCTGACGAAATTGTTGCACTAGAAATTGGTGTGCATGTACATGTATTAGGGTAAAAATTTGGGAGACCCTGTATCAAATAGTGACTGTGTTTTTATTGACTGCCTGAATGGGGTTTAATGCCACTTTAAACAATATTTCAGTGATATTGTGGCAGCCGGAGACCTAACTATGGATACCTAGTATTTCTAACACAAGTACTATGACCACAACCTCCTTTCTGAGCCTCCAGCTGCTCATCCCGCTTAGGTTTATGATTATCCATTATCACAAAAATTATCAAATACCCAGAAAATTTAGCCCTATATCAAATGAAAAAGGGGTAACTAATACTCACATGGGGTAATTTGCAAAGTCAAATAATTATTTAGTCAGAAGAAAACAAGTTACTTGGTTGAGCTTAGATCCTCCGACAAAAGGGATATAACATTCAAGAATGCATAAACCCATGACATGACATTGTATCCTGGTCTTTCACCCTTTCCTGTTCAATCTGTAGTTTCTACGTCCCTGTGATTTTATAGTTAAGAAAACATTGTAGAAAAAGAAGAAATTGCTTGTAACAAGTTTCACTATGATAGTTCGTAGAATTATGACAGAATACCATCAGGCAATATAGTAGATAAAATTTGGAATTTGGAAGCTCTAAGCCCATAAATGGCTAGGTAGAAGTTTCCCTCTTTTTCTCTATTTAAAGTCCAACTTCCCACAGCAAAGGGCTAATGTTAATCAAATAGTAATTTTTTCAAGTATTTTGGTAGAGTAATACCATAAGCAATAGTGCTTCCAACATTTGAAAGCTCTTCCAACATTTGAAAGCTCTAGGCCTTGAGGTATGGGAAAGAAGGTTTTTAAAATTTCCTTCTTTATACATATGTTATTGAAAAGTCAATAAACCCACAACATAGGGATTAAGTAGACCACAAGGGTTAAATAACTTTAGTAAGAGCACCATAAGGTGATTCTGTATGTAAAATTTGAAAGCACTGGGCCTTATGTCATTTGGAAGAAAAGAATTTTTAAGGTTTCCTCATTTATCCCTGTGTAAAATCCAAAACACCCACAAAATACGGGTTTTAGTTAATCTTTTTTGTAAGTATTTTGATAGAATACCATGCAGTAACTCTGCATACAGAATTTTAAAGCAATATGCATAAGGCTTTGGGGCATATTTTTTTTTTAAAAGATTTGCTTCTTTATCTCTATGTAAAATCGAGGGTCAAGGAATAATCTTAACTATTTTGGTAGAATAGGTGATTTGCATCCTAAAAAATAATTGTGATTACATATTTGATATTTTATCAAAAAGAAATTTTGCCAATATTTAGTTTTTGAAATTTCATTTTAGGATAGAAACAATGTAGATAATGAAGAAATGACTTCATTTTAACAATGCCTTTCACAATATTTTTCAAGGGAGTGTGGGGGGCCTTAGAATTGTTGGATTGTGTGGGAATGGATTATGGTTTAGGAGTCCCTGAGTTTAAGATTTACAGTTTATTTTTAATTTCCAACAAGTTTGGGTTTTTTACATTGAACAGTACAGCGTAGTTATAGGTGAATAAAGTTTTGAACAGCTCAGACATTCTAGGTCTCAGCTTCAGCAAAGGATTGAAGACTGTGAAAACATTCTTTAACCCATTACCAGACGGAATAATATTAGACTAGTCCAAATTGAAAGGAAATGCAGACGAACAATTACAAGTTCATGAAATTTCAAAAATCTTATCTTTCAGGGTAGAAAGCATTGAGGATAATGAAGAAATAGCTTCTAACAAGTAATTTCTTCATTTTCCACAATGTTTCCAAAGCTTTTTTTCTACAGGGGCATCTAAATGCATCTTTGTGTGGGAATGGTTTAATTCTTCGCTGAAATTTAGCCCCAGAGGTCCAATGGGACTCACATTAGACAATTTTGAGAGTCCTGGCAAGTTGGCAATTTGTTTGTGAGTCTCAGACTTTAGTCCATCAAAACCATGCACTCGCGGTAATGAAAATAGAGTAAAGTACATAATACAAGATTGGAACAAGACTATTGCACGAGTATATACAAAGTATCTTGATTTACAATAGTTTAGCCCAAATCCTAAAATAAAGGTCAGACATTAACTAAGCCTGCGAAGTACTTGACATTTTCTTAGGAATATACAATCAGCATATTCTATCAACTGTTTCATCAGCATACCTCACTCAACCTGCCTTTTGCTATCAACAGCTTCTACCACTAATGATTCATTCCTCAAGATTTACCATTTATCTCCCTACCAGATATCTAATATTTTAGACTGACTCAAAGTGAGAGCCCTAGCAGAAGTGTGTTTAAGATAGGCAGAGCACAATATTCTGAAAAAGGAAGTTGATTCTGAAGTCTTAACCCTTTCCCCTACAATTCCTGCATTCACAGTCCTCGTGATTTTATACATGAGAAAATATTGTGAAATAAGAAGAAATTGCTTGTTGCTAGCATTTTCTTCTTTTCCAACAATATTTTCTACCCTATAAGATGGTAAAATTTTCAACAAAGTTCACTTTTAATTGTCATCTGCGACCTTTTTGAAATTGGATAAGTCTAAACAATCTTAAAACTGGAAATGATTAAAGTGTGAAAATGCTTTTTTTTAAAAAATCTGAACTTTTTTTTATTGATGTACAAGCTATTTCTTTACCTCCAAATGTTTAGCATCCCAAAAGACAAAGATATAAAAAACAACTATCAACTTAAATTCATTGTCTGCAACTTCTTTAAAATTGGGTCAATATTATATTCTGTCAACTGATAATAGACTTCATTTTTTGTTGTGGTGAATATTTCAACTTAAGTCACACATTTTTTGTGCTGAAGAAAAAAAGCTACGGAAAAACATTGTGAGAAGAGGAGAAATTTCTTGCAAAAGCAATTTCTCATTTTTGCAGGATGTTTTTTTTTTACCTTTTTCATGCAATTATTATTTAATTTAAGTATACTTCTAATTGTTGTCTGCATATTCTTTCAATTTGGACGAGTGTAAAATGTTGTCATCTGGTAATTTTTGTTGTTTGGTAATCGGTTTAAGGCAAGTCTTGACTATGTTGTTGGTACACCATAGAAAAAAGATACCACCAGCTGTGTTCACAAACATGAATCAATGTGAGCACAGAATGGTACCCTTCCCCTACTGTTGTTTTTGCATCTACATGTCCTTGTAAAGGATCAAGCTTCCGTCCACTGTCGTTCCTCTAATGTGTTAGAAACGGACAACAACCTCCTCCTGCTATTGTTCAGACATTTCCTCATACAGGATCAAGCTTGCGTCTTCCATTGCTCCACTAAGGCACTAAAGGGTTAGCAAGGGACAATATGGTCCTCCTGCAGCCTCTGTTGAATTAACTTCCGCAATATGTTTACATCACCCTCTGTCATCCATCTCCACCATGGTATTTGGATCTAAGACTTCTGTGAACTCCCCAATTCAAATAAAAATTCTGGTACTTGCATCTTCCTGGTATTTCTTGACTCCCCCCATAATTATCTCCCTTTTGTTTAATAAAAAAAATTGACTTAAACTTGGTTGTCTATTTGCACTAAGACAAGGTTGAGAAAGGATCAGTGCAATTTTTATTGGCTGGTTATGAATTAACCTATCACAAAACAACAGTATTTTAGACTGGTCCAAATTGAAAGAAGTTATAGACAACAAATTATGGTTGATGGAGGTTTAAAAGTCATTATCTTTTCGGGTAGAAAACATTGTAGATAATGAAGAAATTGCTTGAGACAAGCAATTTTTTCATTTTACACAATATTTTCCAACTTTTTTTCTTGAAAGGCGTAAAAAAGCGGTATTGTCGGGACTGGGTTAAGAATGATCTTTACCAACAATTTTTGCATATATATTGACACCAAAGACAGTTCTATACATTTTTTTCTTCTATAATGAAGCAGATTCCAACCAGAGATGCTAAGCTTCAGGTATCTAGACTCCCAACAACATTAACCATTATTTATCTATAACTTATCCCAAACCCCATGTTGTTGGTACACATCGAACTCAAAAGATTAACAACATCAAAATCTTGGTGTATTGTTCATGTACATGTATTTGTTTCTTTTTCGAATTCAGTTTGCTCCATCTTGCCTTTAACATAAGAATTATCTAGGTAATCAGACTAAGTAGGTAAAACGGTGCAACATATTCCAGTGCTCCAGATTAGTGAGAAATTTCTTAGAAATATATGCCCTGTCACATAAAAAGGGGCCTTAGTAGAAATGTGGTTAGAATCAACTTTGAAAAAGCCAATGTGGATTGCGCAGACTAACTAGTGTTAAAACTTCATGTTTGACAGATTTGATTGACAAGCAGCAGTCTGTCTTCTCTACTGTACATCAACTTTTGCTTGTTCAAATGCAATTAACTCTTGTCATGCTGAACCCGGAATATTCCGGTTTTATGCAGGAGGTGTAAACCAAGATCAGCCTGCACATAAGGGCAGTCTGATCTTGGTCTACACCTCTTGCTTGTACTTTTCCTGTCAGAGTTGTTTATGAAATTGATTTCTTAAAGAAATATTGGTTTTTGAACAACAAGTTCTATCAGTGCTTTCAGCCCTTTGATCTTACACCAATTCAGTAAGGAAATTTATACAGCATGACAAGGGTTAAGGTTCCATCCTATTCCTTGTTCCATCATTGATCATATTTCCTAACCTCTTTATTTTTTACCCGTGTTATGATCAACCTGGAGTATTTCTGTTTAGGCAGGAGGTAAAGACAAATATCAGCCTGCACATAAGTGCAGTCTGATCTTATTCTATACTTCCAGCCTGTCCCTTTTTAATAGATATGTTTGAAAAATTAATTTTCTAAAGAAATACTGATGGAATTTCTTTCAAATCTTTTGTCTTTTCGGGTAGAAAACATTGTGTGAAATGACTGAAAATTGCTTTAAACAATCAATTAATCAGTCAATCATTTTTTATGTTTTCCACAGCTCTTTCTAGTAAGGCAAAAAAAGTGAAATCGTGGGATTTGATTGATTGATTGAATGGGGTTTAACGCCGCTTTTAACAGTATTTCAGTCATATCGCGGCGGCTGGAGCACCTAACAATGGATTCCTGGTATTTCTCACACCAGTACTACCACTACATCCTTTCCTAGCCTCCAGCTGCTATCTCACTTAGGTTTACGATTATCCACCCATTGGTGAGAGACAATTGTCGGAAAGAATATTTGCCGCCGCCGGGGATCGAACCCATGACACCCATGATTGAAGATTAGGAGTCTGGCGCGCTACCGACTGCGCTATGGCGGCAGCCCTGAAATCGTGGGAAAAGGTTAAAGTTTGGAATATAAAAAACAAAATTAGATTCTGTCACATTCTCTAGAATTTTGGCAGCATACCTGTGTAATCCCAGAGATAAAAAAAAATCCCTCTTTGAATGCATCCCTGCATTTTCCATTGAGACTGGCCCTTATCTTTCTAGACATCATGAGTTATGGAAATGTTATCAATGTTAGACATAATCATACTAGTACATGGAGAATTTGTGTTTTAGAGAAAAAAGAAATAGGTCATACATATGAGACTGAAGACACAAACCATTGTTTTATCCCTCAAGATTATTCATACATTACTAAACAACAGAATTTCAGATTGGTCCAAATTCAAAGAAGTTGTAGTCTACAAAGTCTTGAATATCTCTGTCTCAGAGGGTAGAAATAAATGTTAACCCGTCCCACACAGGGACGCTTTCGGACGCCCCTAAAGAAACACATTTGGGAAAACATTGTTGAAAATGAAGAAATTGCTTGTTACAAGCAATTTCTTCATTTTCCACAATGTTTTTTACTTAGTAAGTGGAAAAAATCTGAAAATCCATAAACTTTAGAATGTCGTCTGCAACTCCTTTCAATTTGGACCAGTCTAAAATTTTGCCGTCTGGGAATGGGTTAAAAGTGAAGAAACTAATTGTAATATGCATTTTCTTCCTATTCCACCTAGTTTTTCATTTTTTCTATGGTGGGGTTTGAAAAACAGGGGATTGTGGGAAACAATTAATAAGAGAATCACTGCAGGAAAAGGATTGTTTCAAGTAATTTTTCCTTCACTAACACTATCTTTACTTCACTTATTTCTAACTCAATGTCATATGTAACTTCTTTTGGTAAGGTCAGATTTGTGTTAAGAGATGAAGATAATGATTTTTCTTCTCATGCAAATACAAACATGTTTATGCATAAACCTGGCAAAATGTTCAGCTAACACCAGAAGTCATCAGCAAGTTCTAATTATATACATTAGGCTACAAATTATGGAAGCCTTTAACACATTTCTTCAATTAATCCATTCCCAAACAATCCCATTGTTTTCAGCACCTCAAGAAAAAAGCTTTGGAAGCAATTTCTTCATTTCCTACTACAATTTCTACCCAGAAAGACGAATTCTAAAATTTTATCAATTTGAAATTGTTGTCTACAACTTCTTTCAACTTGAACCAGCCTGAATTTTGTCATCTGGTTATGGGCTAAAAGCCCTATTTCAGTTATGTTTTAGAAAATAGACTTTGCTAAAGGCTAGTCAAACACTTCACATTCAACACACAGAATTGTTGTCAAAACTTACAGTCGAGAGGAGTCAGAGAGGGCCTCGTCACCTTCTAGTCGGTACACTTTTCCGTACATCACATACTCAAAGCTGTCCGCTCGTGACGGGCCTGATTCTACCGGATTGTAATCGCTGTCTGCTGGTGTTCCATCTTCACTCAGGGTCGTAGCAATCACCATACGAAACTTGTCCGCTGAATAAGAAAGATCAAAATGAAAATACATGGCCTTAATCATGCTTATTTACCCATTCCAACATAATCCCACTTTTTTTTACATTCCTCAAAAATATACCTTGTAAAAAGCAATTCCTTTCAATGACCACAATGCAGGATTGTGTGGGAATGGGATTACCAAAAGGGATAAGCATGTACTTTAGACTAGAATCAGAGTATATCTGTGGCTTAGTGCAAAAACATCATAAGTGTCTATACAAAGTAAAGACACTTATGATGTTTTTACATTAAACTATCGATAGAGGTGTGTGTAGAGGCGTGTTGTGTGGCATGATTTTAACACAACTTACTAACTTATAACTTGTGCAGCAATTTCTGTTATTAGAGCTGACAACAGTCTTTCAAAATATAATATAAGCACATTTCAGTAATGAAACTGGACACATTGAGACCAAGAAACACATCTAGCAGCTATAGCTTCAATAAGCTGTTTAGTTTTGATAGATTGAATGGGGTTTAACACCACTTTTAACAGTATTTCAGTCATATCCCGGCGGCTGGAGCACCTAACAATTGATTCCTGGTATTTCTCACACCAGTACTACCACTACATCCTTTCCTAGCCTTGGGCTGCTATCCCACTTAGGTTAACGATTATGCACCCATTGGTGAGAGACAAATGTCTGAAAGAATATGTGCTGCCGACAGGGATCGAACCAATGACATCCAATTAATGAAAATTAGGAGTCTGATGCGCTACCGACTGCACTATGATGGTGGTAATAAACTGTATAGATGTACAAGTTAAGGTGAGTGATCAAAGGTCAACTTTATACACCTGTATAGACAAAATTGACCTCTGATCACTCACTATAGTTAGCCAATCAACAATAAAAATGTAAATGATACAAGAATAGAGAAAGCATAGTGTTCTACTGCAAGTGATAATGACCTCAGAGCATAAAAAGGGTCTGACAAAAGAAAGAAATTTATGAGTAGATCAATAAATTTCATGCAGTAGTAAATTTTGCCCAAATTAATCCTGCCAAAACAAAATTATGGGCAGGCTCAGTAAGCAAGTTACTGGTGACAATACATTAAACATGAACGGGTGTAAATGAAAATTAAATTTAAGGAAATTTTGTGTGGCAGAAATAACCAAAGTCATCCGTGTCCCTCAACATTTCCCAAAACTCTATCTTCTAAAACAGTAAAAACTGAGAATAGCCTCTTAAGGAATTTAATCCAAGAAAACCAAAAATTAAATCCAAACAACTTTGCAGCACAAAACCATCCAATTTTTCTATTATATTTCAGTCCTGCAAATGAATTTGGTTTATATGACATGCATATACATGCATTCAGCCATAAATTTATTATTAAAACCATAAATGCACTACCCACTTCTATAAATCCAGCTTAATTCTCCTCTGGCAAACAAAGGTATGGTCTACATATTTATATATGAAGTATATATATAATACACAAGATAGCGGTGTTCGAAACATAACTTCCTCACACATGTTGTAACTTGTCCCAGCTCAAGGTAATGGGGAAAAACAAAATCTAAACTTGCTATTTTCTCCTCCAGACCCTATGTTGTGGATACTTATTGAAACTGTCTCATCAATTGGATTTTGTTGTGCAGAAACAACAGATTTTAAGGGACAAGGAATGATTTTTTCCTTATTTTGTACAATTAAAAATCGAAAATAACAACCACTATCAGAAGCTATGTCTCGTTATGGAGACGTGACTCAGCACGGAGCGACCTAGGACGTGGATAAGTGGGGTAATTTGTACAGGTGGGAGGGGTACATAGATAAAGTGTAGGACTTACAATACATACTCTGTCACTTAGATTATATACCTGTGCTTTATCCTTCACTACATACAAATACCTTTACTTTTAACCCTTTAACAGATGATGAAATTTTAGAAAGGTCCAAATTCAAAGAAGTTACATACATTACAACTATTTTCATTTCATGAAATTTTAAAAATCTTTTCTTCTTTTGGAGATGAAAACATTAAGGATAATAAAGAATGTGCTTGTAACGAGCAATTTCTTCATTTTCCATAATGTTTTGCAAAGTCTTTTCTATCTATCTATCTATATATACTGCCCAACTCCCCTTTCGGGTATTACTGGCAGGTGCACGAATGTGCTTAAAAAAAGGACTTAAAAAGTGAGATTGTTTCGAAATGGGTAATGACAATAAAAATGGCAAATAGACAAAAAAAATAAAAAAAACCCTTTCAATGTAAACTGGCTTCCTGAAGCGGAAAGGATTTGATGTTGAAATAAATGATCATAAAGTAACACACTCTGTTTATGGTTAAACAAACCTTAATTACGTTGAAAGTGTGACAAAAAAACATCCCACAATTTTATAGAGAAAAATTCTTTAAACTTTTCACTCTCCCTGAAAGTGTTTGAATTTTTTCTTTAATTTAGCCCCTCATATTTAAAAGATTGATAAGTTTGGACCTACAAAATTTGTTGCCGGGTAATGAATTAATAAGCGTAAATATTTCCTACCAGGGACTTACAAGTCCCCACATTTGGTCAAATACCTCTATACAATAGCTATTATTTCACCCAATTCAATTTTATGAATAAACCCATTGATCCTTTAACAACCTAGGTTTTGTATATTGATTTTGTGAGTTGCTCGCACATACATGCAGATTGTATATCCCTTTACAATAAACATTGCCAATGGAAATGTTTCAAAATCCATTTGGGCAATTTATAATTGACAAAGAAACAGGCAAAGAAATCTTGCAAACTAAATACCCCTAGTGATAGACAGGCTAAAAAAACCTGCTCGGTTCCATAGATGAGAGCATGCAGGCATCTGCAACATCTTTAGATATGTAAATTTTTGTTGTGCCTTGATTGTCAAGGGTTAGTTCAAGCTGATCAATTATTTGTGTATCCAACGAGAACTGGACAGGACTTGCACCTACATGCTTACTTCAGCTAGATTTACGTACAGAAAAGAAAAAGTTTGAGAAGTCCACTCTGCTGTGGTTTTAAGAAGCTTTCAACAATTATTAAGCTTTCAGTATTTATATCCAGTTACATGATCGAAATAATCTACTTTGCTACGTCCCAAGTGCAATATGGAATAGTACGACCAATCAAATTGGTTTTGATGATATCTTTCCATTGGTTGAACATTTACCCATAGTGTTGCTAGTCATACTTGCATACCCTTAACCCATTCCCACACAAACCTGCTTGTTATGCCCACAAAGTTTTTTAACCTAAAGGACAAAGAATTTTGAATTTCATTGACTGCAAATTGTCACTTGTGAAATCTTAGTCATCTAGTAAAAGGTTAGGTGGCAAGACATTTACAAACACTTGCAAAGTACTGTTAATACTCAAAAAGAATATGAAAATTTGCACTTATTGATTTCATATGAGTCTAATCTAAGAGACATTCTTAATTAAGTGTCCAGATTTTTTAGGCAAAAACATATGGTGTGAAAATATGTTCTTACAGCTTGGATTAATCCCCCTCAATTCTGCTTCTTGGAGAATACATTAGTACAAGTGTAGGCCCATTGAAGCCCCAAATTCGGTAACTGTTTCTTTGAATTAACCAATTCTTACCTATTGCTCCTTTTTCCCATCCCTCAAGAAAAAAGTTTTTTTTCATAGAGCAAATAAAAGCATTGGAAAACATTTTGAACAAGAGCAATGTCGGTCATGGCCATCCCCCGCCTTAATAGCTTGATCATAAACTGAAGCCAATTAGATTTAGGCTTCTTGTGCACTACATTTCTTGTCAATGAGTTTGATAATAGCTATTATACTTTCAGAGATATGCTCAGGTTAAAGTCTAAGTCTTTAAAACAACAAAGGGCAATAACTCCAAAATTATGCAAGCAAGAGTTGTGGTTCTTGTGCAATGCACTTCTCCTAAATGAGATCTATCGACCTATGAAGTTTCAAGTTGATAGCAATTATACTTTCAGAGATTTGCTCCAGACAAGTTTAGTGACGGAAGGACGGAATGACAGAAGGACAGAATGACGGACGGAGACCATTATTATATCCCCTTCGCCAAAACGGCGGGGGATAAAATGAAGAAAACCATGCTCTTTGCAAGATATTACTTCATTTTTCCAAAATATGCCATAAGTATTTTTCTTGAGGGTTGCAAAAAAGTGAGATTGTGAGGGAATGGGTTTAACTGTGCTATACTGTAATTGATGGATATTGAACCAGAATGCGCTGATTTTGTACACTTTTGTCCATTGGTTATGTACAAACTGTACAGATTTTCCATAAAAATATGCCTGTTTACTTTTTATCTCATTTCAGCAGAAGTGAAATTTGAGCTACCCATCAGCAGGATAAACAAGTTTTGATATCTGATCTTATTTTGATAAGAATACCCATTTACCAGTTAACATATTCTAACACAACCCAACTTAATCCATTACCATACAAGCAAATTTTAGACTGGTCCCAATTGAAAGAAATTGCAGATGACAATTTCAAGATGGTGAAATTTTAGAATTCTTTGTCTTTTGAGGCAGATATCATTGTGGATAATGAACAAATTGCTTGTTACAAGCAATTTCTTCATTTTACACAATGTTTTTCAAAGCCATTTTCCTGGGGAGCATCAAAAAGTGTCATTGACTCTGTGTGGTAAAGGGTTAATATGACCTCTCATGTACATGTTGAACTACTGGGAACATAGTGGGAAAGAACAAATAGCTTACCATGTGAAATGTTAGCCTCTGACATTTATTTAACTCATGCTAATATGATTAACCTATTCACATAAACATAATTTTGGACCAGTCCAAATTGAAAGGAGATACAGATGACAATTTAAAGTTGATTAAATTTTAGATTTCTTTAACTTTCTTGGTAGAAAACATTATGTTAAACAAGGAAGCTTGTTACAAGCTATTGCTTCGTTTTACACAATATTTTCCCAATTGTTTCTTTTGAGGGGCATCCAAAAGCTTCATTGAGTGGAAATGTGTTAAATTTTAGACCAGTCAAAATTCAAAGAAGTTGAAGATGACAATTCTAGGTTGATACAACGTTAAAAAAAATGTGTATTGCGTGTAAAAATCAGTGAAATATCAAGAAATTGTTACGAGCAATTTTTTTCATTTTTATAAATGGTTTCCCAAACTTTTTTCTCTTTTTCACCCATATCCCATAAGCAGTTGATTGAATTTTAGACCATAGTCCAAATTGAAAGAAGTTACTGAGGTCCATTTTGACAAGTTGAAAAAATTTTAAAATCTTGTCTTTCTTTGATCAAAGAAAGAATTTTGAGATTGAAGAAGTTAATTGTAACAAGCAATACTATTTTTACACAATATTTTCCAAGCCTTTTTTTTTAGGGTCGGGATTGTGCAGGAATGGGATATTCTTTAGAGGCAGATGGCAATAGATGAATCAACATTTCCATTACCCAGCATAACTATTCTGTGTATCATTAGTCATAGCTAAAGCTTTGTATCTACCACTTAGGTTGTAGCATTAAGCCTTTCCTGGTTTTTAGGTCCCTGTGATTTAATAATTAAGAAAACATTGTAGTAAAAGACAAGTAATTTCTTCTTTTTCCACAATATTTTCTACCCTTCTAAATGGTTATCTGGTCTAAAATTTCGCAAAACAGGAAAGGATTAAACTAATGTAGGTTTGTTGCTAAGCACTTCATCTTACAGCAAAATTCAATCAAAATTCAAATCAAATTAATTTAGATTGATTAATTCAGGTGAATCAGTTAAAAGAATTTGATTACAATTAGAAAACATTGTAAGAAAAGGATTGATTCGTAAATCCTAGGACATAATTCGAGTTCTTGTAGTCGGATTTATTAAACAAAATACCAGATGACAAAATTCTAGATGGGTAAAAGTTAAAATTAATTTGCTTAGATAGTCAAAAGTGAAAAAATTGTACTAATTTATGCTCTGCAAAACATTGCTGGAAATGCAGAAATTGCTTGTTACAATCTTTCCTATACATAATACTACAATGCAATCAAATTAGGGATTTTGTGGTAATGGCTTACAAATGAGTTAATCCATTACTACACCATGACACTTTATGACGCCCTTCAATAAAAGTTTTCGGCAAAACATTGTGTAAAATGAAGAAATTGCTTGTCACGCAATTTCTTCATTTAACACAATGTTTTCTAGCCAGAAAGGAGAAAAAATCTTAAATTTCACAAACTTTAAATTGTCGTCTGCAACTCCTTTCAATTTGGACCAGTTTCAAATTTTGTTGTCTTGTAATGAGCTGAATGACTTACCGAGATCCATGGGGTATACTTGTGTGTTGACGTCAAGGATGAGGTCCATTTTGAATGACTCGCTCTCACAAAAGAGTCTGGACACTGAAATGATAGAAAATTTTCAAAGTTAGTATTTCACACATTAAATTTATTATCTCGACGGCCTCGATGCTTGACTCGTAATCTGAAGGTCATGGGTTCGAGCCCCACCGTCACCGGGACGTATTCATGGACAAGACACTTAATAGCCAGCCCCAGTCTACCAAGCTGTAGAATTGGGTAGCAGTGGGTTTAGCCACTGCCTCTCTTTCAGGGACGTGAAGACATTTGGATTGTGAGGTTCGAGAGCGACTCTATAAGGTTAAAGCTTTCGTAGCAATCGAACTTAAGTAAATTAGTATAAACTAAATTTATTATCTCATTGCAGGGATTTTTTTCTAGAATTGGGAAGAGGCCTAAGCCTGTTCGTTTTAGGAAATTTTTGCACAGTTTTCAGAAGAATTGGGAAAATAAAGTAATAAAAGTAAGATTCATGCATCATTTTCAAGATTCAATGATGAATAACTATATTTAAGGGTATTATCAGTAAAAAAAATAGAAATTAACCCTTGTCATGCTGAGCCCGGAATATTCCGGTTTTGGCAGGAGGTGTAGACTAAGATCAGACTGCACTTATGTGCAGGCTGATCTTGGTCTACACCTCCTGCTTGTACTTTTCCTGCCAGAGTTGTTTATGAAGTTGATTGCTAAAAGAAATATTGATTTTTGAACAACAAGTTCTATCAGTGCTTTCAGCCCTTTGATTTTACAGCAGTTCAGTAAGGTAATTTATACAGCATGACAAGGGTTAAGCAAAACAAATTTTGAAGAAAATAAATCCATATAATGCAAAAATAAGATGTAGTTTTGGGTAATTTCTCTGCCACAAGTGGAAAAAAAGAGAGCCTTTTTTGAATTGGGAAGTAGCCTTTTATAGGCCCCTGTTTAAGAACAAATAAAACCTGTGTTATTTCCAGTCAAATGCAATGAAAATTTAAAATCGGCAATGTTTGAAAATCAAGACATGCTAAAATTCATAAAACCTTCTGAACCCTTGTTTTGCTGAATAAAATCCTTTTCAAAATAGTTTGAAAATCAAAGGGCTGAAAGCACTGAGAGTACTAGTTTCAGGTCTTTTTTTATTTTGAAAATTAAATTTCATACACAACTCTGACTTAACAGGGACAAACAGGTGGTGTAGAAAAAGATCGGACTGAATTTATGTGCAGGCTGATCTTTGTCTATACCTCCTGCAAAAACAGATGTATTCCGGGTTTAGCATGACAAGAGTTAATCTTCTTATTTCCAAGTTTTTTAAGTAGGATTTCTTTAACCCTTTACTGACAAAGTTAACATATTTCTGATACTTATCTACGTTTTCATCTAGAGACTGGGTAGAAATTTTACCACTTTTCATAACTTTTTAACCAATTCCCAAAAAGTCCCGCATTTTGAAGCTACTTAAGAATTATGTTGAGAAAACATTATGAGAAAGGAGAATTTACTCTCAATGTTTTCTACCCTCTGTAGCACTTATTTTTCATTCTTAACTGCGTCTGAAATATGGTCAGCATCTTCTGAACCAGTCTAAAATTTAACGTCTAGAAATGGGTTAAATCTAATCCATACAAAAAGAACTTTAGTTTAACCCATTACCAGACAAGCTGGTAATGATATCTATTAAATCATTAAGGGAAAACCAGAATTTGACCTTTAATATATCATTTCACTTTTCACTTTTGAATCATCCTTGACATAAAAAGTTTAGTAGTTTGTAAAACACAATGCCCCCATAACAGCCCTTTTTTCGGAAATGAGACCTTGATAAGTGACCTTGACCTTCTCAAATGAGCTCGACCTTGGTATCTACAGGTGTGTATTAATGCAATCTATAAGCATGCCAAATATTAGCATAGTATCTTGAATATGCTTGAAGATATTGTAAATGTTAATTTTTTTTGTTAAGTTTTGCAGAATTTTGATCTTGACACATGACCTCAGCCTTAGTATCTACATCTACAGATGTCTATCAATAAGTACTATCACCATGCCAAATATAAGCAATGCATCTTGAAAAAGCTTAAAGTAATTGTAAAGGTTAAGTTTTTTAGTAAAGACTGACATACAGATGGACAATGGTAAAGAATTTACCCCCAATTGTTCAGTGTGGTGGCATAAAAAATTATATCCTAGTAATCAACTTCAATCCTTTCATATAATAACTCTATAAATAATACTGAGTTAACCCATTACCAGATGGCAAAATTTCAGACTGGTCCTAATAGAAAGGAGATGCAGACAACATTTAAAAGCCTATGAAAATTAAGATTTTTTCACATTTCTGGGTAAAAAACATTGTGTAAAATGAGGAAATTGCTTATTACTAACAATTTCTTCATTTGACACAATGAATTCCCAATTATTTTTCAAGAGGGGCGTCCATAAGCGTTATTGTGTGGGAATGGGATAATGACAGTAGTTAACCCTTTACTGTTCAATCGTTGGTTTTTACATTCCTGTGTTTTTATACCTGAGAATATAATGTGGAAAAAGAAGAAATTGCTTGTAACAAGCAATTTCTTCTTTTCCCACAATATTTTGTACCACAAAGGATAGTTTCATTTCAATTTACATCCAAATTTCATTGTCATCTGAAACCTATTTCAGTTTGAAACTGTCTAAAAATTAAAAAAAACAGGAAAGGGTTAACTGTACTTTCTGATATCCACTAAGTAAACTTTATCAAAGACTAAACTATTCCCATACAAACTCACTATTTTACACTCTGATGCTTTGGAAAACATTGTGAAAAATGAAGAAATTGCTTGTAGCAAGTAATTTCTTCATTTTCCTCAATATCTTCTATCTCAAAATACAACTGTTACAAGTTATTCCTTCATTATCCTCAAAATTTTCCAACTCAAAATACAATGTACAAGAAATTTTTAAATTTCATCAATCAAAAATGGTCGTCTGCAACTTCTTTGAATTCACACTAGTCTAGTAATGGGTTAAAGTCTTGATGAGAAGATTCTACTGACTTTCTTCAATAATTTTCAATTTGCACAACTCTAAAATCATGGTAATATTTACATAATTGCCATTCAGAAAGTCTTGAAAGTTTAACCCATTACCAGATGACAAAATGTTAGACTGGTCCAGATTGAAAGGAGTTACAGACATCAAGTTTATGAAATTTTAGATTTTTCATACTTTTTTTGATAGAAAACATTGAAGAAAGATGAAGAAATTGCTTCTAACAAGCAAATTCTCTATTTTACACAATGTTTTCCCAATTGTTTTTCTCCTGGGACCGGAGGGGGATGTGTTCAAAAGCATCATTGTGTGGGAATGGGTTAACTCAGAATTTAATATCCATTACATGAAAACAATATAAATTAATTGGACACATCTGAAATACGACAGTTCCTCTCAAATTTCATCATACATAATAATTGTCACATGTAAATAGGAAGAAAGTTTTGCGTCATTAATTGGGGAAATCCTATGGAGCATCCTTAATCTTCTCATTTGTAAGATTTTAACCCTTTCCCACACAACAAAATTTTAGACTGGTCGAATTTGAAAGAAGTTGCAGACAACAAATTCAAATCATAGAACTATTTAAAACATTTGTCTTTCTGGGTAGAGAATAATGTGGAAAATTAAGAAATTGCTTGAAACAAGCAATTTCTTCATTTTCCACATTGTTTTCCTGAACTATTTTCTTAAAGAGGCATAAAAAGGTAGGATTGTGTCATAATGAGTTAATTCAGGGCTTAAATATAATAAATGCCAAGACATTTTATACACATTTAAAACCTTAGCACATTGCTAAAAGGCAAAAATTTAACCCTTTCCCACCAAATGATGCCTTCTGACGCCTCTCAAGAAAACTAATTGGGAGAAACAAGCATTTTTTCATTTTCCACAATGTTTTCTACGCTGAGAGTTGAAAAAATCTTAAAATTTCACAAACATCAAATAGCCATCCGCAAATTGTTACAAGCAATTTCTTCTTTTTCCACATTTTTTTCTCAAGTTTGATATCACCGGGACATAAAAATAAGGGATTGGACGAGAAGGGGTAATGTTTACATGAGTAATGAGCTCTTTTATTATGTTTTTTGTTTGTTTTGCCCCCTCCAAAATCCACTTTGATCCCTAGAATTTCAACAGCTAGCATAATCAAAGGTGCAAAAAACCTGTAGGAGGCCATTTTGTATTTAAGATGGCCATAAAAAACTTAGAATTTTTGTCTACATTTTGATTTGAACCAGTCTAAAGTTTTGCCTTTTTGTACTGTTTTAAAAGACAAACGATGTATTAAACAAATTTTTTAGTCACTCAGATTGCAGGAATATTGAAAGACAAAACTCAACTAAAATTAAATATCTAAAATCAATATTGAGGCCTCTATCTTGAGCTAAGTATTCTAATGACCCATTTGGATCACTTCTGACATGTATATACATGAAGAAAAGCCTCACCCTACACCAACGGAATGAAATCAATACAAATCTATTGAACTTATTGTCAAGTAAGCCACAATTATCCAATACCCAACATACCCCAAGTTAGGATAAGAGGGGGCTGGGGTAATGCCAGTACAACATTTATTTCTAGACAAAACCCTATGCTGTAGGTACTCATTTGAATCTCTGACCTATTCAGCCTGACAAAGGTCCTTGCAGTAAACAGTGGTATGATGACATTGGTCTAAGACAATATATGTCTGACCTGTTCTCAACCAATTACCACACAATGAAGCTGATAGATGCCCTGGTGAAATAAAATTATGGAAAAACTTTGTGAGAAAAGGAGAAATTGTTTGTACTCAGCTTATTGTACTAGACATACCTACTGACATACGCCATTTCAATTCAACCAGGGGTAAAAAAGGACATTATTTTGTAAAATATGTGGTCAAGAACATAAAATGAAAGGTAAACCAACAAAAATCATTAAATGTTTAATATAAATGTTGAAATTCAAAGTTAGATTCTGGTCTAAATTAATCATTTGATTGGTCAATCAATTTTTTGACATACGCCATTTCAATTCAACCAGGGGTAAAAAAGGACATTATTTTGTAAAATATGTGGTCAAGAACATAAAATGAAAGGTAAACCAACAAAAATCATTAAATGTTTAATATACCGGTAAATGTTGAAATTCAAAGTTAGATTCTGGTCTAAATTAATCATTTGATTGGTCAATCAATTTTTTGACAGTGACAATCCATCAATTGTCCTGTCATGACATTACCAATTATTCCTAACAACAATAGGTTCAGAGAAGAAATATCAGATTTAGACTTCCTCTCCACTCCTTCTAACCTAGAGTTTTGAGATAAGATAAACACTTACAGGTCAACTTAGCTGTGAGTATACATAAGTATACTTAATGTTGGCAGAATGTTATGATATATCTATATGAATGTATATACACACAGATAATATTCACGACTTATGAACTGCCCATACATACCTAATCTAATGACACAATAACAGTTTACTTTAGACATGTAATTCTTCTCAATATTTGAATAAAATAAAATTTTAGTCGACATGTTTAAACTGTGTCTATAGAATTAAATAAGAAAAAAAGGAACACAAAATGATAAAAGATTGAAGGGTCTGTCATGTAATGCATAATGTTTTCAAAAATGCTTTGCCTCTATTTAACTGTGAAATATTTCTTAACCACTTAATGCAATATAACAATATTACCGGTAATGATATTTAACCCATTCCAACTCAGTGACGCTTTTAAACGCCCCCCAAGAAAAACAATTGGGAAAACATTGTGGAAAAGAAGAAATTGCTTGTGACAAGCAATTTCTTCATTTTCCACAATGTTTTCTACCCAAAAAGTAGAAAAAATTTTAAATTTCATAAACTTTAAATTGTCGTCTGCAACCCCTTTCAATTCAGACCAGTCTAATATTTTCTTTGTGTGATAATGGGTGAAGAAATAATCAGCCAAGGCTATCCAATACAGTCTTTATGCTTATCCCTATATACAATGACAAGAATTTGGACTGGTCAAAATTGAAAAAAAAAGTTGAAGACAACAAAAATATTGAAAAATATATGCTTAATTGGGAGAAAAAACGGAGAGAAAAAGATAAATTACTTGTAACGAGCTATTTTACTGCAGGGCATCAAAAAGCTGGATTTCGTGGTAATGGTTTAACCCTTTCCTGGTTAATCCCTGGTTTTTATGTCCCAATGGTTTTATAATTGAGAAAACATTGTGAAAAAAAAGAAATTGCTTGAAAAAGCAATTTTTTCTTTTTCCACAAAAAATGGTTATTTTTCAAATAAAGTCCACTTCAAATTTTCTTCTGCAAAACCTTTGAGACTGGACGGGTCTAAAATTATGCAAAACAGGAAAGGATTAACAAACAATATTTGCTTGTAATTGGAGTGTCTTAATTCATTCTTTCCTTTTCATCATGGTCTTTTTTTATCTATGTATTTATTTGTCGAAGGAAGGGGTATAGTTGTAAATGGTGTTAATTATTTTGTATTCATTTTGCAAATAATTAGAGAAAAGATATTTCATTGTTTTCTTTTTCATTGAATTTGAGATCAGGCACATGTCACTTTTTCCTTACAACGCCCACTTCAGCATTTTATATCAACAAAAGTACTCACTATAATAAGAAAGCTATCAAGGACCATTGTATGTCCCAACAAAATAAAAAAGACTAACTGGATTTGCATATTATCAAAAGTCATTGAAGAAATTTCAAAGTCATTTGAACAATCAATAAATCCAAAAAAGAAATTCAATATGATCTAAAGGCATTATCAAAAACAAAAGAAAATATTGGAACAATTTCAAATTTGATCCTGGGAAATGCTTTAAATATTCAGTTACAATACACATTTATGAAATGATATCTAAAACATGATCTCAATTCTACTTCACTAATAAAGACTAAATTCATGCCAAAATTTCAATAAGAACAATAGCCTGTCTTTCAGGTGTAATCTTGCATGTCATTTCATTGTTCTCAAACAAGTCTAAAAGAATTCATCAAGATAAGAAGCTAACCCTGATCAGTTTGTGTTGAATTAGCCTAGCAACCCATGCAAGCCTCAACATGATTTTTATGCAAACATAAATTTTCTGCAAAGCTGTCAAAATGTAGAAAAGAATATGGGAGGGAAAACAGGAGAAAAAACACATTATTACAACATTATGAACAGAAAAACTAAATATTTCGATAAAAATTTAAGAATGAAAATTGTCCAAGGTGTCACATGTTGTAACCTGTATAATTATGTTGAAACCAAAATTCCAATAATCATTCAGCTTGAACTTCTTTTGCAACATACGATGGATAAAATTTTAATCTTTTTAATAAAATTCCAACTAAAATGTATTCATCAATCTTTGTACACTTCCATTCATTCATGAAGGCATTAATCACAAGTTCTTCATGGTTGAATGACAATTGATACAAGTCATGTACAACCCTGCAAAGGATGAAATAGAAATAGAAACCTAACCTGCTTATTGCTCTTCATCTGGGTCCAAAGCATAATCTAAAAACTCAGCAATGATCAACATCCATTCTAGATCTTGAAACTTTAATCTTAGAGGTGGCATATTGAAATCCCTGTATATGTCTGCAATGATGTTACTGCAAGACCAGGGTGTTGCCCGACAGTCTCGACTCTCTCTACTGAGTGACAAACCAACCTTACCTACAGTAGATAGTTATGTGCAGGTTTGGAGTCAATTAACCAATCACTGAGCTCACTGGACAGACAAGTTCAGACTTGAGACAAACTAACCGGTAAAGTCTACATATATCATACAGTGTATTAAAATCAATAACTTGTAGATAATAGTAGAATTGATTAGCCTTTTCAAAACTGTCTGTAAGAGATTTAAAGAGTCCAAGACAATATCATGAGGGTGTGAAAAATCTTTGTCAGGTTTTCTTCAACTAGTATGCAACATGTGCTTACAGGTCATCTGTTACAGGGTACCCCTTGTTAAATGTTAAAACACAAAAATGGGGCAGAAATCTGCAAAGGCTTTGGAATCAATTAGATAATTTAATGGAATTAGAACTTTGAAACATTACACATAACTGACATATCACTCTAATATTGATCTAGCTACTATGGTTCGGGAACTCTTGAGATCTTATGATAGGGTCAACATTGTTTAAAAAATGGGGTCACCGTTTTTCGGGAAAACAGTGGCAGAACATTGAATAAGGCACCGTCATTTTTATCTGTCTCTAAGACTAAATTAGATTAATATGACCAAGTATTTACCTCTGTCGAATTTCTTTCCGTCTGGATCAATGTCCTTTACGTCAAAAATGTCTTCGAAAAGCACACCAGCCATGCCTCACCAATGTTCCGCTTTTAACGGATATTAGGGGAGATTGCCAGAAGATAATTTAGATTCAACTCTTGTAATTAATCAAATGACTTTAACTTAAGATGATATGGGCTCTTCTTGGTGAGATATTTAAAGGCTTACTAAATTTATAGGCTATTAATGAATTTATTTTTGTTTATTTTTCTTCTTGTTTGGACATGAAGCCGGAAATTGATATCAGTTAAAGAGTATGTGCAAGGGAGGCTACTCGCACAACGCAAATCGCCCGCGAGGCCCCTCGGCGCATATACATGACTGGTCAAATGTCCAGTTATGGTTGTTGAAAATATACATGTACATATACAAGATATTCAACCTTCACTAAACTCTGACGAAAAGAAATAATCAGTATGAAATTAAACTTTTATTCTAGCAACAACAGAATTTAATACCACTGTTCCGATGTAATTTCATAAAATATTCCACTAATATCATTAATGAAAAAAAAAAAAGGAGGGGGATTAATATATCCCCTTGGCGTACCCCTCTTTTATGATTTTTTTCTTGAGTCAATTATCTTGTGAAAACATAAGTTTCACAATAATAAAAGTAAATTCAGACAAAAATCAGAAAAAATATTTTTTTTTAACTAAATAATTCAATGAACGAAATCGTGAAATCCGCATAGTCTGACAAGAGCGGATGCTTCAGCTCAACCGACAAACCAAAGATGCCATTTCTCATTTGACGGGTCGCAATTGTTAACAGATAAACCTTTATTAACCCATGCCAACACAGTGGAATTTTAGACTGGTCCAAATTGAAAGAAGATGCAGACGACAATTTCAAGTTGATAGAATTTTGAATTTTTTCGTCATTTTGGGTAGAAAAGATTGTGGATAATGAAAAAATTGCTTGATACAAGCAATTTCTTCATTTTCCACAATGTTTTCAAAAACCTTTTTCTCGAGGGGCTTAAAAAGGAGGGGTTGAGTTGTAATGGGTTAACTGGAAAGTTTTTCGGACGCTGATCACGGGTAAAGAAATTACCAAACAAGTGAATAATAGGATTCTTATGGTTGCTCAAAATAATGGACAGTAGCTGCTAATCATGACCGTGAGAAAATCCTGTATCAAGCGGCCTGCATACAAGAGACCGCCAGACTATGATCGCCTAAGATAACGGGTGGTCGTTTAATCATACTTTTTTGTGACATGTGCAAGGCTTGGGTATTCTTAATGCAAATTTCCCGATAAGCTTTAACCCATTCCCACACAATGACGCTTTTTGACGCCCCCAAGAAAAAAAGCTTTGTAAAACATTGTGGAAAATGAAGAAATTGCTTGTTAAAAGCAATTTCTTCATTAAACATGATGTTTTTTACTCCAGAAATTAAAAAAAATCCAAAATTTCATCAACTTAATTTTGTTGTTTGAATTTGGACAAGTCTAAAATTTTGTCGTCTGGTAATGCCATTTGTTATCGGAACTCTTTGTTATCGTTTCTAACAGAAAACATAATGTTAAAACACAATAATTAGTATTGCTAATACAGGGTTAATTTACAACAATGGAATTGTTATTGGCATCATAGGGTTAAGATTCAGCAAAAAGTATTGACAATATACGACTAACGGATACAGCAATGACACTACTGACAACACGGGTTAAGCTTAACCCTTCCCTGTTTTCAGAAATTTTCAAAGGTTTTGAAAACGAAAATTCAAAGTACAGTTAATTTGAAAAATAACCATTTATTAGGGTAGAAAATATTGTAGAAAAAGAAGAAATTGCTTGTCACAAGTAAATTATTCTTTTTCTACATTTTTTCTCAATTATCACAGAGACGTAAATACCAGGGATTAAACAAGAAGGGTTTAAACAAAGAGTATTGACGACACAGGGTAAATTTACTACAATGAGCATTGATTATTTTACTAAAATACTTTATTACAAGAATTTCTCTTGTCAAGAGGTTTAGTCTTTGGAAATGGACCGTTAAATCGCGTGGCCACTTAGACGTCACGAATATTTGAAAAAAAGGCACCCCCAGTGTTTTAGGACTAAATATTACAAATCTCCTTCTTCTCGTATAAAGTGTATTTATATTAGAAAATCAAGTAAACCGTGGAACTTTATAATATATTTATTCCAAAATATTTTGTTATAATTTCTTAAAAAGGGGCTTTATTGGTAGATTAAGCGAAAAAGAGAGAGAAAGAATAATAACAACCACATGCAACTTGTAACAAGAGAGCACTAGTGCAATGGATATATCTAATATAGTTTTGCGACGCGGAAAATGCTTGGAAAAATATCAGGTATTATTAAGAAATGAAGAGATTTTTTTTGTTGTTTTCATGGAGGTATGAACCGAAATGACTAATCACACTGTATGAATACGTGAAGCGGATTCATACATAGTGTGATTAGGTTTTTCGGTTCATTCCTCCATGAAAACAAAAAAGTATTCTCTTCATTTCTTATAGTATAATAGTATCGAGAGAAAAAAGCAAAAACTTTACATTTTTGATACCTTTTTATATGGGACTATTTTGTGCGGAAGCTTACAAAATTGCTGCTTGGAGTTATGAATAACATTTTTCGACCAATCAGAACGCCGGATTTTGATAGACGAAACTAAAGATTAAATTATTCTGAAATGATAACGGTTATTTTACCTAAAAACAATCAATTTGCGGCGTAAAAATAAAAATGATGACGCCAGAAAAATAGAGAATTGCTTTGATAATTTATGATTTTTAATTTAGATCTAAATCTTTTTTTTTCATATCAAACAAAACTTACAAAATTAATGCTATTTTTCTGAATTTCTGAAACATGTAGAGAAATTTCAATTCGAGTTTTAAACGAGGAACCCTTTCCTGTTCAATCCCTTGCTTTTAGGTCTAGTGAGAACACAATGTAAAAAAGGAGAAGAAAATTCTTCTTTTTCCACATTATTTCTACCCTACCGAATGTTTATCTACAAATTAAGTACACTCTATAAATTTTCGCCTGTAAAACCTTTGACTTTGGACAGGTCTAAAAATTTGAAAACAAGAAAGGGTAAATAAGATGACGACCATTCGTGCGGAAAGGTATTGTTTCTATGCTTGCCCAACATTCTTAAATACGGTTTGATTTATTGATAATTGAATTTATTTAAACAAGAGGAAGATTATTTTCTTTAGAAAATTCATATGAAAATTATGACGGATTAAAGAAAGAAATTCAATTCGTTCGTATGGAATCATCTTTAAACGTGAAATGTGTCGTTAGGTTTCAACAGCTTTTCTTAATCGACGGAAGGCGCCAGCTAATCAAAACGTTTACTTACACCACAAATGACTTGGCGATCATAAAACGGCCGTAACTATAGCTTCTTCTATCTATATTTCTTTATTGCATTAAGAATAACATTCTTACAGCAAAACATACAACATGAACATAACAAGGAGCATTTTCTGAAGAGCGCATGATGTTAAAGTGCAAATTAAGTTACAAAAGATATCAATTATATAGAAATATACAATCATTGTAATATTAAATTAAATTTAGGCGATTACGCCAATGATTTTCTGATGATTAACGTAATGAAAAGCTTTCGAAAACTTTGTGAATAAAGAGCCATTTGGTTTAACTTTTTTTTTTCTTTTTTATTCAAGCTGTATCTTCGAAGTTTCATCGCAAAACAACTGCAATTTCGGACTTCAGTGGGTTTACCCAGCGATCCGTCAATTTCCGCGTTGATGCATTTTAGACACATTTAGAAAAAAAAGAGAAAAAAATAGAGAAGGACGGGTGATAAAGTAAAAAGAGAGATAAACAAGAAAACCAGAATGGTACTAAAGTACTCGTGTTTTGATAGTCAAATGGATGTTCAAAGAAGCCGAGTTCGGGGAACTCAACCAATAACAAACTGTTCTCTCATCCTGAAGTCGTAAGTTCGAGCCCTGCCTCGGCTTACACTCTTTCCAACAAAAGCTATCGCGAGATGATTAATTCTGTCAGCTTTGGGCGAATAACAAGTAGTGCGCCTAAGTGCAATGAGCAGCTGCTGACTCCGATTTAATGTTTGGATTGCACTGGTTTGAGAAATGACGTGATGCCATGATTATATACACCAGCCGCCTCAATATAAAATAGAGCTTGTTGAAATTGATGTTTAACCATAACGTTTAACCATAAAGTCAAAGGATTCTAGGTCAAATGAAGGTAGCGCTTTGCAATGCATATTTTATGGATCATTCACTTTACTAGCATTATGACATTTCTGTACAGAGGATCAACAATTGCAATAATTTTTTACTAGATTTGCCCAAAATTTCCATCGAGTTACACGCAGGAAATTCAAAGTGAAATGATTTTATTTTAAGTTTCGTTTTTCAAAAACGGGCGTTCTTATTGGTCGGGAAAAAACCCCCAAAACATTCATACCTCCATGAACAAAGTTTTGAGCACGCAGCTATTTTGTTTGTTTCCGCACAAATTAGTCGCATACAAAAATATAGGAATTTGTAAAGATTTTCTTTTTTCGCTCGATGCTATTAAATTAAAACAATGAAGAGAATATTTCTATTTTTGTTGTTTTCATGGCTTCGCATATTCATACAGTGTGATTAGTTTTGTCGATTCATACCTCCATGTAAACAAAAATATTCTCTTCATCTCTTAAACAAAAGGACAAGAAAGTCCTAAATTGCTCTGATTGTGATTTCAAGCACTTATACAAAATAGGAGCAATATCTTTAAAACAAACGCAAAACGTAACGCCATGACGCTTTTTATTCCGACGTTACATTTTACTACCCCAGTATCGTACGCTACGTCACAGTAAAGGAGGTCGCTTAGATCATTACCAGACGTCAATATTGTAGACTGGTCCAAATTCAAAAGGGTTGCGGAAGACCATTAATGTGGATTGAATCCTAAAAAATCTTTCCCTAATGAGGTAGAAAATATAGCCGAATATGAAGAAATTTCTTGCGACAAGCAGCATCTTTATTTTCCACAATGTTTTCCAAAGCTTTTATCATGAAGGGTGTAAAAAAGCGGAATTGTGTGGAGACAGACTATGCAATATACTCTGTACTTTTTCTAGTTTTTCATTCAGTATTTAGAGGAGTGAAAATCTAATGTAAACTTAATATATAGTAGACAAAAAAGGATTAATCTCAATATATCTATAAGTATAACAGACAAAAGAAACTTTGAAGAAACGTTGAAGAATTCTTTAAACAATAAGTTCTGCAAATACAATAATGTAGATCTTACAAAGATATATACGGACAATTAAACAGACGAGTTATGACAAAGCGGTCCTGTCGTGAAATAGTTTGGAAGGAAACTCGAATTGAAATATAGAAAGGGTAATGAATAAATAAATAGATTAATGAATAAGTATCCAGTTAAATAGATACAAAATAAATTGATAAATAAACAATAAATAAATGTTTAATCCTTTCCTGTTTTGCAAAACTTCAGACCTGTCTAAATTCAAAGGTTTGCAGACAAAAATTCAAAGTGGATTCAATATGAAGAATAATAATTCGGTAGGGTAAAAATTATTGTGGAAAAAGAAGAAATCGCTTGTTACAAGCAATTTCTTCTTTTTCCACAATGTTTTCTAAAGTACAAAAACACAGGGACGTAAAAACCGGGACATGAACAGGAAAGGATTAAATAAAAAATAAATGGGTAAAATGAATGAATGAATATATGAATGAATGAATGAATGAATGAATGAATGAATAGACAGATAACATAACCACCCCAGAGGATCATCATACATAACACACAATTCAACAACGTTGGTCTTTAAGCATTTTCTGTGTAAACCCTAAATTTTACGACGCTCTGATATTATACTTGAGAAAACATTGTTTAAAGAGAAGGAATGTCTTATGACAAGCAATTTCTCCTTTTCCCATAATATTTTGTACCGCGTAGGAAGGTTTCGTTTCAAATTGCATCCATTTTTTATTTTGTCGTCTGCAACCTCTTTCAATTTGGACCAGTCGTCCCTATTTACAACAAAATTCTGCCAATTTCATTGACAGCATATCTGATTGTTACCAAAATAATCATTCGAGGATAAATGCATAAAGCATGATTCTTTCAAGTGAGTGGAATTTATGTATATAAAAGCCTGACACAAGCAAACTGCGACTTTTGCGACGGTATTGCTTCTTTTAACCCTTTCCCGTTTTTGCAAATTTTAGACTATTCCAAATTGAAAGAGGTTGCAGACAACAATGAAAACTGGATGCTATTTGAAATGAAACCATCCTATGTGGTAGAAAATATTGTGGAAAAAGAAGAAATCGCTTGTTACAAGCAATTTCTTCTTTTTCCACAATGTTTTCTCAAGTATAAAATCACAGGAACGTAGAATCCCGTATTTGAACGGGAAAGGGTTAAGCATTCTCGTTGATTTGGCGACTTATTCAAGCTGTTGTTACCACGATTAGGTCGCAAACGAATCAATTTACTTATTATTTCATGTTACTTGCCACAACATAAACTATGAAAAATAACGCCGTTTGTTATCTGAGTCGAACCTCCTGTTGGAGGTCGATGGGCTTGAAATGGTTGGTAAACTCGCTTTGCCAGAAATCCGTCGATTGCAATAGTATGCTGAAAAGAATTAACTCAAAGAGAATGCAAACGTGAACGTCATGCTGGAAGGAAAGCTGGATCTTTGTCGAAACACGTAAATAAATGGCGGATCGGAGCTGTTAATGAAAAATCGATTAACCAACCAAATCATTCATTTAGACCGGAAGTGAACTTTGAATTTACTTCTTCAGGGTCTGTTGAAACTTGTTTGCTGTATCAAGAGATCAGGGTGAATTTGTGTGAGTATATTTGAGCTAGTGTGTGTCATATCCAAGCAGTTCTCATGTGCGCATTGTAAAGACTCGGATCAGCCTGTGCATTCGCACAGTCCGATCAGAGTCTTCACAGTGCGTTCTATTGTTAGATACTGGCTAAGAACTTATGTGGACAATTAGCGAATATGAAATATTGTACTGTGTGACTTTCTTGGCTGTATAATGCTTGCGTTTAACACGAATGTACAGTTGTTGGAAATTTCAAGAATAGACTCATATGAATATATAGATACTTACGATAGTTTTGCACTGGCTCTCAAT
The DNA here is from genome assembly GCA_946902895.1 of Fragum fragum. Classification (NCBI taxonomy): domain Eukaryota; kingdom Metazoa; phylum Mollusca; class Bivalvia; order Cardiida; family Cardiidae; genus Fragum; species Fragum fragum. Next base: position 41,145,317 of record OX336372.1, read on the forward strand.
GTTTGGCTCCACTTGATTTGGAATGGTTTTGGTTTGAAGTCGCCATTTCTGTCGATTTTTTCGAAGCATATTAACGATCCGACCAAACCAGTTAATGGTCTCAATATGCCACTGTTAGCTGAGTGGTCTCACCACACCACCGTAGGCAAAATTGTGTCATCATACCACTATAAACTAAATGGTCTCACAAATCCGCAGTGGCCTAAATGGTCTCACCAAAACACTATGTGGTCAGTGGCCCTGTCAATTTCAAATCATTGTTTCACTCGCCTTTTTAAAACACTCTGTTGCAGTTGCCTTTAATAAACCACAGTGAATTCTGTCGCCCCCCTAAACCACTATGTGCTCAGTCGCCTAACCAAACCACCTGTTTGCTCTGTGGTCCTATCAATTCAGTGTTGCCCAGTCGTCCCATCAAACCACCCTGTTCTCAATCGTCTCGACAAAACAGTGCGTAGTCAGCCGCCTCACAAAAACACTGTTTGTTCAGTTGCCTCACAAAACTACTGTTTCCTCATTGTTCCCGCCAATTTCTCTGTGATGGTCCCACAGTGACTTGATTGTCAGCCGCCTCACAAAAACACTGTTTGTTCAGTTGACTCACAAAACTGCTGATAACTCAGTGTTTCTATCAAACCACTGTGTAGTCAGTGGTCCCGTGAAACCTCTATCTTGTCAGTGGCCTCACCAAAACACTGTTTCCTCAGTGGTCCCATCAATTCACTGTGTGGTCAGGGGTCCCATCTAACCACTGTGTGGACACTGTTCCCGTCAAACCTCAGTCGCCTCACAAAATCACTCTGTGCTCAGTGGTCTCACTACACCACTGAATAATCCGTGGTCTAACTAAACCAATGTGTGCTCCGCGGTATGGAGTTGATCGTTTGGGTTTTTTTTGTTTTGTTTTGTTTTGTAAAAGTGAGCATTATTTTGAGTCGAGACTTTACTCTGTGAAATGGTTCTAAACTTTTCTTTCAAATGTTCCCTTGTAAATTTACAACTTGTGCACATCAACTTGTAAAAATTTAGACGTACACGAGTTAAAATACACGTGCGTTTTATATATTTTGCAAGTGCACGCATAAAAGATTAACGTGCGTCTATAAAATACACATCTTGACTCATATTTTACAAGCAAACTTAATACAATTATGCAAGTTCGTAAGTTCGTTATTAATCTAAGGGTAAACCAATTGAGGAATTTTGAAATTTGGAAGTAGACTTATACTGAACTTGTTCTTGTTTCCATGTAAGCATGCGTTCGCTATCGTGTTAAACGTTTGAATCAATGCGCACTATATATAGTTGTGCAAGTTACAAATTAGTATTGAGTGATCGAAGGTCAATTTTGTCTATACCTACGTAGATCACTTTATCACTCACTGTAACTTGTGCATCTGTATGTTTCACCAAGAATAAGATCGTCACTTATTTAGAAACAAAAACCTTTAACCCTGTCCCACTCAGTGACGCTTTAAGACGCCCCAAGAAAAAGCTTTAGAAAAACTTGCGAAAAATGAAGGAATTGCTTGTTACAAGCACCTAATTGTCGTCTGCAACTTCTTTCAATTTGGACCAGTCTAAAATTTTGCCGTCTGGTAATGGGTTGAAGTCACAACGTTGGCGTCTGGGTTGTTCCAACAAATTAGCAGCTATCGGTGACTCAACAAGTGTGCTCGCGTTTTCAGCTGTACTTGCTATATATCCCGGGTTCGATCCCCGACGGCGGCACTTATCCTCTCCGACTATTCGTCTCTCACAAATGGGTCGATAATCGTAGACCTATGTGGGATAGCAGCTGAAGGCTAGGAAAGGATGGAATAGTAGTAGTGGTGTGAGAAATACCAGGATTCTATTGTTAGGTGCTCCAGCCGCCGCGATATAACTGAAAGATTGTTGAAAGCGGAGTAAAACCCCATTCAAGCAAACAAACTTGCTCTATATGAGCGTAGAACGAATCGAATCTCATCTAGTTACACATTATCGCCGACGAATTATAGCGCCTGGTTAGTATCATAAGTAACCGTTTCGTTATTGTTTTATCCGTTATGCGTTGTTTGTTGCACCTTTCGAGCATAGTTTTTTTGTTTTTTGTTTTTTTTTGTTTTGTTTTGTTATTTTAATCCGCAAATAATGATTCCGGCGTTAGCTAGCCTCTTGATAAAGGCGTTACCTATAGTCTTTTGAGAAAACGTTTGGCACATTACCAGACGACAAAACTTTAGACTTTATTTTTAAGCGATAGTTCAAAGTGTATGAAATTTTAGATTTTTTTAACTTTTTGGTAGAAAACATTGTGTAAAAGGAAGAAATTGCTTGTTACAAGAAATTTCTTCATTTTACACAATATTTTCCTTATTGTATTTGTTGAGGGGCGTCAAAAAAGTCAATGTGGGGGAATGGGTTAACCCATTACCAGACGACAAAATTTTGACTGGTCAAAATTCAGAGAAGATACAGACGATATGGTCAGATTGATGGATTTTCAAATTTCTTTTCTGCTGGTAGAAACAATGTGGAAATGAAAAAAAAATGCTTGTCATTTTCCACATTGGTTTCCTGATTTTTTTTATTGCGGGTGTGCATGGATTAAAAAGCCTCTTTGGAATCTTAAAGATTGGTGAGCCCAAATGCTTACGAAGAGTCAAAAATGGACTCTTCTAGTTTAAAGCCAGATAAGATTAAAATTTATGAGCTTTAAAGATAAAATCTGGTGGATAAAGATCTCCAAACTTATCAAATGTTCGTTCCATGGTCCCGCGAAGATCACAAAACAACCCCAGTTTATGTAAGGTATCTATGACAAGATTTGTTCAGATCATAACGAGACGTAATTAAGTTATTATCATATTCAACCCCTACATATTCCTATTGTAGTCAAGGTCGTAGGTTTAAACTTATTTGGCAACATGTTGAAAATGTTTCTGCGTAGTTTGAACATGTATCTTTGATCGAATGTAAAGTTCGAACACATTATCACACAATGACGCTTTCTGACGCCATAAAGAATTACAACCGTGGAAAAGTTTTGTGGGAAAAGGAGTAAGTGCTTGTATCAAGTACTTCTTCTTTTCTCACAATATTTTCTACCCTAAATGACATTTATTATCTAATTCGAGCGCAAGTTGAATTGTCTACTGTGACTTCGTCCATTTTGGAATAGTCTAAATTTTTGTCGTGTGGTAATGAGTTTACGAGGGGTCTACATGCTCTCTTCTCCGGATTTTCCACGACAACTTTTGACTTATTTAAGAGATGAAGAGAATATTTTTTGTTTTCATGGAGGTATGAACCGAAAAAACTAATCACACTGTATGAATACGCGAAGCGGATTCATACATTGTGTGATTAGGTTTTTCGGTTCATACCTCCATGAAAACAAAAAATATTCTCTTCATTTCTTATAATTTAATAGTATCGAGCGTAAAAGGCAAAAACCCTACAACTTTTGACACCTTTTTGTATGGGACTATTTTGTGCGGAAGCATATAAAATCACTGCGTGATCAAAATTGTGTTCATGGAGGTATGAATTAAATTTTTCGACCAATCAGAACCCTCGTTTTTGATAGACGAAACAAAAAATTAAATTATATTATGGTACTGAGAGGCTCAATGGCGACGGACCAGTAATCCGACAGAAATTGAGGGTTACGGGTTCGAAACCCGTCCGTGCCATTGGTCTCTTTGATATAGCGTCGGGAAAGCAAACACAGCTCCATACAAGTACTGATGATATCAAGGAAGCTCACGGGTAACGGGGAACGTCGTCGTGATATGACTGAAAGATGGTTAAAAACGGCTAAAAACCCTGATCAAATCAATTAGACTTAGTTTGCCTGCCCTAAATTTCAAACCATAAACAAATGAGCCTTTTGTGATATTTACATTATACAGGCTGATCAGACGGACCAAGATCTTCTCGAGGCGAAACGCGAATGGTTTAAAGTCACAGCAACACTAAGGTAATCTCACCCTGTCCTATTTTTCGAAATTTTAGACCTGTCCAAATTTAAAGGTTTAGCAGACGAAGAATTTATGTCGAGTTAATTTGAAAAAATAACCATCTAATATGGTAGAAAATATTGTGGAAAAAAAGAAATTGCTGGTTATAAGCAATTTCTTTTTTCTCTTTTTTTACAATGTTTTCTCAATTATAAAATGATAGGGACGAAAAACCAGGAATTGTATGGGAAACGGTTAACAGAAAAATAAACGATGGTGATTTATTTGAATGACGTGTCTATTTAAATATCAAATTCAATTCTTTTGACCCCTTACCAGACGGCACATTTTAGACTGGTCCGAATTAAATGAAGCTGCAGATAACAGTTTATTGACACTTTGACACTTTATTTTATGTTTTCGATTTTCGTTTTTCGTTGCAATGTGTGCAAGTCACGCACATTCGACATGGTTAGAAATGTCACGCATAGGCTCATATAATTGTTTTGGATTTTTTTTGTGCTCATGCTCCACTATCGCAGATTTTCGCGATAAATAAAAAAAATCGTTACTTGTGGTCTCCAGATTTCTACCAATTTCTATTAAAAATCAAGGAACTGAAAAAGACAGCAAAGCATTGTTTCGTTTTCAACGCAATCCCTCCTTTTTATGCCCCTCGAGAAAATAGTTGTGGAAAACAATGTGGAAAATGAAGAAATTGCTTGTTACAAGCAATTTCTTCATTTTCCACATTGTTTTCTACAAAAAAGAGATAAATATTTTAGAATTTTCAACAATTTGAAATTGTCGTCTGCAACTTCTTTGAAGACCCTTCTTGCAGAGCGATGTGCTCAAGTGAGCTAAAACACATAGGAGATGAACTTGCATGTAGAGTTTGCAATATTCAATACATAAGAACTACTTTTTATGGCGTAGGCATTTGGTGGATAAGCCTCCAGTGGCGGTTTGCACTCGTTGAACTTTGAGACGACCACAAAATTTTGTCTGTTAACTTAAGCTATCAAAGCTGACGCTTTGCTAGTTAAAAATCATTTTCAACTGCCTGTTAAGAAAAGGCACTTTATGAATCGTGCTTTGAGTTTTTCTTGATATTACTTTCTAGCTTTAACAATGACACACAAAAATAACAAATCAATAACAAAAACCAACCCTCAAACTTATGTTAATGCGAATTAAAGGATATACACAATATGCAATGTATATAGATTAAATAGAATAGGTCCTAAATGATATAGACGTAACGTTCATTGAACCCATTCCCATACAGTCCAGTATTTTTACGGCCTCGAGAATAAAGCTTTAGAAAGCATTGAAGATAATCAAGAAATTGCTTGTAAGAAGCAATTTCTTCATATCCCAGGATGCTTTCTTCCCTTAAGCACTACGAAAAATTAAATTCTATGACATTAAAATAGTCGCCTTCAACTTTTCTGGAAATGGGTAAAATGAGTCGAGAGTCTATAGTAGATCTTTCTTAGCTTTGATTTCAAAAGCAATAATAGAGCGTCAGAACATTGATGTTTGGCGTAAAAACGACATTTTTGACTTTATGCTTAACAGCTCCAACGTTCAATCCATAATTTTCGTAAGTAGACTTATAAATTGTTTTTGATATATCCCTTGATTCTAGAAATGCTAATTTTGGTCTTATATAGTCAAGTCTGATTTGTAGAGGTTACATAATGTTCGTTAAATAAGGGAAAATCGATTTTCGTTTGGATGAGATATCTTAAGGGACAAGAAGAAATTGCAGCCCATTCTCACACAATCCCGCTTTTCGACACCCAAAGAAAAAGGAAAACTTTTCTTCACTATCCACTTAGTTTTTTACCGCAAAATCATACAAAATTTCATCGACTAAGAATTGTTGTCTGCAACATCTTTGATTTTGGACCAGTATTATATTTGTCGTTTGGTAATGGGTTAACAACAAGAAAGTCTAGAAAGTATATTGAAAGGCGCATGGTGTACATTGTCATTATAAAACTTTCTAAAATCATTTACGATATCTGGTAAATTAATTTAAGAGATGAAGAGAATATTTTTTGTTTTCATGGAGGTATGAACCGAAAAAACCTAATCACACTGTATGAATACGCGAAGCGGATTCATACATTGTGTGATTAGGTTTTTCGGTTCATACCTCCATGAAAACAAAAAAATATTATCTTCATTTCTTATAATTTAATAGCATCGAGCGGAAAATGCAACAACTTAACAAATTTTGATACCTTTTTGTAGTGAACTATTTTGTGCGGAAGCATTCAAAATGGCTGCGTACTCAAAATTTTGTTCATGGAGGTATGAATTAAATTTTTCGACCAATCAGATCGCTCGTTTTTGATAGACGAAACTAACAATTAAATTATAAAGGTATAAACATAACGTGAACTGTGGAATAAAAGAAATATTGGACGAAATATGCTTGGATCGTTAAATTTCATAAAGCGTTTAAACAAAAGAAACTCGAGCCAATACTAATTATTATGTTTGTCAGTCAATATCTCTCCTAGGTCGTTCTTCCGCGAAAACTGTTCAGGACAGAACGTGAATTATGATGGTCCTCTTTTTAACCCATTAATAGAGGGTAAAATTTTTTGGATTGGTTCAAAATGAAAGAAGTTGCAGACGACCATTTAAAGTTGATGAAATTTTACAAATATTTGTTTTCTGACCGCGCGGAGTCTGGAATATTGTGAATAATGAAGAAATTGCTTGTGAAAAGCAATTTCTTCATTTTCCACAGTATTTCCCAAACCCTTTTTCTTGCGTCAAAAAGGCGTCATTGTGTGGGAATGGGTTAACAGGTTGGCCTATAGTTCTACGTGGAAAAAATGCGAAACGTCACTGTGAGAGGGACGAACCGAATCAATCAATCAATCAATAAATAAAAAATCGTTGATCGGCGACCTTGACCTACTAACAACTGCTTGAATCATGACAGCTGTACTCAAAAGAGCTTGGTGGCCTACCAACTACAACAGAAAACAAAAAGGTTAAATAGTAATTGGTAGATCGCCACTGTCAAACAAAAATTAGATTCACCAATCTTGTTATTCATTTAGATCAGAAATTAATGTTGACCACAGAAATTACGGCGACTTAAATGTCGTAACTACAGATTATTGAAATCGACGTCTAGATAGCCAACCAAACATTTGTTTTTTTAGAGAGCAAAGCGTCAGCTTTGATAGCATTAGTTAACAGACAAATTTTGAGGTCTTCTCAAAGTTCAACGAGTGCAAACTGCCACTGGAGGCTTAACTACTAAATCCATTGAATACCTACGCCCTAAAAAGTAGTTCTTATGTATTTCAGGAACATTGCAAACTCTTGTCAAATTTTAGAGAGTTCTTTCAAAAGCATGCGATTCAATATATTTCCACCCCATTCCGCTTTTTAAGCATCTCAAGAAAAAAGCTTTGAAAAACATTGTGGACAATGGAAAATTGCCATTGTCAACAATGTTTTCTACCCAAAAAGGGAAATATTTTCTAAATTCATCCAAATTGAAATTGTTGTCTGCAACTCTTTCAATTTGAAACAATCTAAGATTTCGTATTAACTCCTGAGTTACTTTAACCTCGTTTGTTTATCATAACCTTTTGCAATGAAGATTGCTGAACAACACTATGCTTTGCTAGCTTACAGTACTTTCAGTACTTTGATTGTTTTAAGTTGATGACCATAAAATATGTAAACTAACGTCGATTGATTGTTATTGTTATTGAATGGGGTTTAACGCCGCTTTTAACAGTATTTCAGTCATATCGCGGCGGCTGGAGCAACTAACAATGGATTCCTGGTATTTCTCACACCAGTACTGCCACTACATCCTTTCCTAGCCCTCAGCTGCTATCCCACTTAGGTTTACGATTATCCACCCAATGGTGAGAGACAATTGTCGGAAAGAATATGTGCCGCCGCCGGGGATCGAACCCATGACACCCATGATTCAAGATTAGGAGTCTGGCGCGCTACCGACTGCGCTATGACGGCGGCTAGCGTCGATTGACATCTCAGCCGAAATACTCTGTCAGTAGACCAGTGAGTGTGACCAGCGATCTGATAATTGATGTTAACCCTTGTCATGCTGAACCCGGAATATTACGGTTTTAGCAGGAGGTGTAGACAAGATCAGCCTGCACATAAGTGCAGTCTGATCTTGAGCTACACCTCCTGCTTGTACTTTTCCTGTCAGATTTTTTTTCATAAAATCGATTACTAAAAGAAATATTGATTATTGAACAACAAGTCTATCGGTGCTTCCAGCCCTTTGATTTTACAGCAATTCAGTAAATTTATTTATACAGTATGACAAGGGTTAAAACACTGAATACGCATTATGAGGGGGTGGTCTGTCTTACATGATCGATTTGTTTGTTTGTTTGAATGGGGTTTTACGCCGCTTTCAACAATCTTTCAATTATATCGAAAAAATCTTGCCAAGCACAGTTTAGATCGAAAAAAATCTTGCCAAACCTGTGCTGTCTGACCGGCATCGACAGGCCTAGTTAATATACTAATTCGATTGCACCATTTTGTTTGACGGACCACCAAATAAAATAAACTACACGTCGTTTGGCGTGCAAAATGTCGTAACTACAGCTATATTCACGCACACCTTCTAAAATATTTTCAACGATTTTCCGAAATGCCCCCCCCCTTGCTATGATTATCAGGCCTAAACATAGTGTCATACATGATCCCATTACTTCACAACCCCTCGATTTGGTATTAAGATTAATACTCCCATAGAACTATGTTATGGCCTTTGCCATGTCAACACAGCAGAGATCATTTTTTAGACTAGTCCAAGTGAAAGAAGTCGCAGACGCCATTCGTAAGATAATAAGATTTAACAACCCTGGACATTTTGGTAAAAACCTGTGAGGATAATGATTTGAAATGGGGTTTAACGCCACTTTTAACTGTATTTCAGACATATCGCGGCGGCTGGAGCACCTTCCTATGGATTCCGTGTATTTCTCACACCACTACTACCACTACATCCTTTCCCAGCCTCCAGCTGCTCACTTCACTTAGGTTTCCGATTATCAACCCATGCATTGGTGGAAGACTAAAGTCGTAAAGGATATTTGCCGCGGCCAAGGATCGAACCTTGTCGAACCTTGTCGAACAAGCATTTCTTCATTTTCTACAATGTTTTCCTTGGCTTTTTTCTCGAGGGACTTAAAAAAGCGTAATTGTGTGGGAATAGGTATTAACACATTACCACACAACAAAATTTTTAGACAGATCCAAACTGAAAGAAGTTGCAGACAATTTCAAACTGATGCAATTTAGGAAATCTTTGGGGTTTTTTTCGGTATAAAACACTGTGGACATTGAAGAAATTGTCCACAATGTTTTCAAACCTTTTTTTGTAAGGGGCGTCGTTGTGTTAAATCGATACAGCGCGTCTACACGACACAGGCAACACTCGCCAGAGAGAAATTTATAACAGTTTCTGCATAAAAAACGCTATAAGGAAATAACAAGGGTATCGTTCAGAAACACCTCTCGCCGTAAAGATTGTATGGGGTTTTACGTTCCACTAAAAAATAAAAAGGTATCGCTCAGAAACATTTCTATTTGATTTGATTGTATCAGGTTCTCGGTTCAGTCTCACCCAACCCATTAGCACAGTTGGTAGAGCACTCGACTTCCAACCCCGAGATCGCGGGTTCGATTTCAGGGCTTACCAAGCTAACAAACTAAATGTCTTTCGAATGAGACGTAAACCCGAGGCCCTTGTGATGGTGCTATCCACCGATCACGTTAAAGAACCAGGCGTGGGTTTCAGCAGTTTCGTCCTGTATCCTTGCATTATCCCCTGTAACAATTAACCGTCTTCTGGGGGCGTCATTAATACGGGCATGTGCTACGATTGCGATGATAAATAAACGGAAATACACACACTCTCGTCAGAAGAACTGGAGAAGCTGGAAAAATCCATGGATCCTGGAGTCTAGCGGGTTATCATCAGAACTACGTTCCTAAATCTCATTGTAACGTTCTTCCCTGGGAGTGAATAAAGATAAGCAAATATAGATATGATGGTCATCAATATTTTCGTCTTTTCCTGAAATATTTTCTTTCAAATGATACTATTTCTGTTGTTTTAAACACGATTTAAGTCGTCTGGAATGCCTATCAAAACCGAACGTATCGACGCGTATTTGAACGCTTGAATCGAGCACCTCAACTAAATAGCCCTTTTTGACCATTCTGCTTATCGTTCAAAATGAATTTCTTAAAAATTCTCATGACCAAAAGTATTCATTTCTACATGTGCAAAGTTTTCCCCGCATTTTAACTTTTTCGAGCCACTTGAAAATTGTCATCTGCTAATGCCGATTTATCCACGTGTAAATTTTAACATTGAGTAAATTGTCCACTAGACCTAGATTAACCCATTACCATACGAAAAATGTTCAGACAATTTCAAGTTGATGAAATTATAATTTTTGTTTCATCATATTTATTTATTGTCTTTTGATGTAGAAAATAACACATTGTAAGATACAGTTTCTCCATTTCCCGCATTGCTTATTATTTCTCTGAGGCGTCAAAAAGCCCGATTGTGTAGGAATGGGTGAAAAGGGCATTTTGGTTAATCTACAAAAGATTTAGTATTCAGTTCAAAGTGGTCCGGTAGACCAGTAAGTAAAGTAATGATTAGTAGGTTCTATCTTTGATTGGCAAATTCTGCAGAATGGGAAAAAACTTAGCAGGAGAGCGACAAAGCTCAGCACTTTCTTGTGTTTCTGAGATAGAAAATTTTCGGAATTTGAGTCACTTTATCAAAATCAACTGCGTGATGTTTTCCATAATTTCTGTTAACATTTTGACTATATCCGGCGAAAATCAAAGGGGCTTGGACCCTGTATCACTAATTAGGCATGGATTTATATTATTTAAACAAGGGTTGCATCCAAGCATCAAATTTACTGAAGCCGTCGGTATTAATTATTTTCCACATAAGCAACTGTATGTAGATTTCCATGACTTCCACTAATGTTTCGACCATATCCGTTGAAAATAATTAGAGGCGCTTGGACTCTGTACCACTCCAATTTATCTAAACAAGGGATGCAACCCAGCATAGGATTTACTGAGTCCGCTAGTATTATCTCTCCTGTATCACCATGTGAGTTACTGAAATTAAACCAACCATAAAGACATGTTTGTAACCCTATAAACTTTCTCGAAGAAATCTGAAAAAGGGTAACTAAACACTTTCACAATCTAGATGAATTTAGGAGAATATTTCGCTAGTGTTCACCATGATACGGAAATAAAATGGGATGAAAACTATTTCTTAATTTTTTTATCATCAACCAACTGTGCAAGTCAATACAAAAAAAGGTTTTTCCCTACTACTATTTAAGATACAAGGGAAATAATCCACTGACTAGATAATTTCACAAAATATGTGTTGTCTCCTTTTGACAATTTCTTAAATAAAATACTACTTGTACATATTTATGATTTACATGCAAAAAAATGCCCCACCCATAAAAGCGGTGTTTATTGACAAATCCAAAATGTAAAGTTTGGTTGAGATATGACCAGCAGTTGCTGAGGACATGATTTTTTAAGAAAAAGTTTACACACATTAACAGAGTGATGGATGGACGCAAGACATACACAACACCATGACAAAAGCTCGCTGGCCTTCGGCCAATGGAGATAATGAAGGTCTACTGAAATTTGTTTTGATCTACAAGAAACGGGTTAAAAACTTAACTAAAATTAAAATCCCACTTTAGAATTTTATAGCAAATTTGCATATCATACCAACATAATGATACAATCTTTCAACAAGTAACACTATACATCCCATAAATAGAAAAACTAATTTTATGCTGCTGAGTGCTGAAAAACACTTGACCCATTACCAGACGACAAAATTTTGGGCTGGTTCAAATTTAAAGATGTTTCAGACAACATTTCGAAATTGGAAAAAAAGAAATAAGAGTCAAATAAGGTAGAAAATATTGTGAGAAAAAGAGAAATAGCTTGACATTTATTCAGTCTTCCTTTTTCTCTTTACCACCTAGCACATTAGCAGCCATTTCAGCCAGGGCATTCTCTACGTCTAGATCCTCAGTCATTTGTTCTGCTACAGCCTCTTGGTTCTGTTTATCAAGTTCATCAGATATATTTGCCTTATCCAGATCAATTTCTTCTTCATTGTCACTTAAACTGAACTTGACTTTCTCAGTGGAAGCATCCTCAGGAGGTATAGATTCCTTCTCTAATGGCATTTTTGTAGAAGTTTCAGAACTGTCAGTACTTGAAATTCCTGCTTTATCAAACACATCATTTGATTGGTCTGTTTGTAATAGCTGATCTGACTGGACAACTGGTGTGACCACTGGTTCCTGGCTTATGTCTGGTTCTGGAATTTCCTCAATCAGAGGAATAAGGTGTTTCACATTTTGAAGTGTTTTTTCTTTGTCAATTTGACCCAAGTTATCCTGAAACATAGAGTACTGGTGCAAAGATTTTTTAAAGATTGCAGCTCAATATAAGGTTTCAAAATTATGCATAACAATATACATTTACAAATAAAGGAAAGCTATTAATTCAAAACCATAGGCCTTGTAAGGTCTATTTGCACGAATATGACAATACATGTACAGTGAAACCTCTCTTTAACCATTATCATACAACAGAAGTTTAGACTGGTACAAATTAAAAGAAGTTAAAGACGACAATTCTAAGTTTGTAATATTTTGAATATCTACATCTTCCTTGGTGAAAAAAGTTGAAAATGAAGGATTTGCAAGTAACAAACCTTTTCTTCATTTACCCTCAATTTTCCCAAACTCTCTTCTTCAGGGTCGTAAAAACAGGTAGGATTGTGTGGGAATGGGTTAAGTAGCCATCTTAAAGCAGGCGACCTTTTAATTGCAGTCTATGGATCCAGTGACTTTTAACAATTTCTTGTCACTATTTTTTTTTTCATGGTTGTCCAAATGAGTACCTAAAACATTTCTTTTATGAAACAGTTTCTGTACCCCAGAGACCATGGGATTGTTCCTATGATTTTTAACTCCATTAGATTTTTTTCTCATTGTTTGCAGAAATCATCAATTCTCTACTTTGTCAGATGTTCTTAAATGTCAACATATAAAGAATAAGTAATGCATTTACAACTTAAGATACATATCTTCTTCTTACTTTTGGTTTTCTTAGTAAAAAATTTATGACAATTTAGGTATAAGAATAGTTTATGTTCACTGCATAACTCATTACCAGACACATAACCCATTACCAGACGACAAAATTTTAGACTGGTCAAAGTTCTAAGAAGTTGCAGACGAAAATTTAAAACTCATGAAATTTTGGATTTTTTTAATTTTCTGGGTAGAAAACATTGTGGAAAATGAAGAAATTGCTTGTTTCAAGCAATTTCTTCATTTTACACAATGTTTTCCCAATTATTTTTCTTGAGAGGCATCACTGAGTGGGAATGGGTTAATGTTTTCAAAAGAATCACACAACTGGTAGGTTACATGACTTGCCCTATGCTTAAGCTACTTATCAGTATGAACAGACAAGTGGATTCTTTCAACCTTAGCCGTGGTCTGGTTTCTTGTCGAGATTCCATGTAAAATTACCTATGTTTGCTGTCACCTATATTTACTGTCATTGTTTCACATACTATTCAACTGTCTCAATAATCATTTTAATTAAATCATCTTTGCAGTATTTAAGTAATATAGTTGTGGCTGGAGCACCTAGCCTTAGATTCCTGGTATTTCTCACACCAGTACTGCCACCACAAATGATGGAAAGGATATTTGCTGCTACTGGGGGTCGAACCCAGGACCCCATGATTAGAAGTCCAACATTCTACCAATTTGCTATGGCCGTGGCCAAATCCCTCTTAGAACTATTTCACCTTATGGAATCTGAATGATTGTGCTTACTTAACCTATTCCCACTTGACAAAATTTTAGACTGGTCCAAATTCAAAGAAGTTGCAGATGACAATTTCAAGTTGTTGGAATCTTAAATTCTTTGGTCTTTTTGGATAGAAAACATTGTGGATAATGAAGAAATTGATTGCAACAAGCAATTTCTTCATTTTCCACAATGTTTTCCAAGGCTTTGTGTGGGAACAAGTTCATAAAGGTTTGGCTTTTACAGGGAAAAAAATTAATTGATTCCTGACCAAGGAAAGCAGTTGACTTTTGAATAGAACACATTAACCCATTCCCACACAATCCATCCTTTTTACAACCTCAAAAAAAGCTTTGGAAAACATTGTGGAAAATTAAGGAATTGCTTGTAGCAAGCAATTTCTCCATTATCCACAATGTTTTCTACCCCAAAAGACGAAAGGATTTAAGATTCCAACAACTTGAAATTGCCAAGTGGGAATAGGACAAACATTTTTGAAATTTCATTTACTATAAAATGTTGTCTGCAGCTTCTTCCAATTTGGATCAGTCTTAAATTCTGACGTTTGGGAATAGGCTAAAGAAGCCAATTTTCACTAGAGGATTTTGATCACTTAGTGGAGGTATTGATGAGAAGAGCCAACTGCTAATGCCAGTTTAAACTTTGCTGGTAACAAGTAGTTCCTCCTTATCTCATAATGTTCATACCTTATTTTGTACTTATTTTACAAATTAAGAGCACTTTGATATGTCATCGCAACTTCTTTCAATTTGGAAGAGTCTGAGATTTTGTCCACTGGTATTGGTTAACAAGACCTTCAGTTAAAAATTAACATACCATTTTAAGAACATCAGATATGGATACCCCAAGGACTTGTGCAAGCTGGGCTGGAGGAAACAACATCTGTAGACATTTATTCATGTATGGAACCAAACTTTGAGCATATGCACTCATAAACTGGTCAAACTTGTCTTTCTCCTTTCTGTCAAATGTAGTCTCTTCAGCTCTAGAAATATATGAAAGCCATCATCCAACAGAGATCATCACTCTAACCCATTATCAGATGACAAAATTTAATACTGGTCTAAATTCAAAGAAGTTGCAGACTACAATTTCTAGTTGCCTAAATCACAAACAAATGTTGTTTTAGGGTAGAAGCAATTTCTTAATTATCCTCATTTTTTACCCTATAAGACAAAAGCATTTGATTTTTCTCCAACTTCAAGTTGTCATAATGCAACATCTTTGAATATGGACCTGTCTAAAATTTGACCAATCACAGCCACCAGTCGAACAATCAAATAATTCATTTAGACTTGAAGTGAACTTTGAACTCTGACATTGGCCGATATCAAAGTGGAGCATTTTTGTTGGTTTAAACATCATAGCTACAGCCTATTCAAGATAAAGTTACAATGTTAAGGTTGCCAACAAAGAATTTTACTTTTTTTTTTACATGTTAATGGCTACAAATCTTTGCAAAATAATGCAGTTTACCAAATGGAAGTTCCTGCTGGACTCAGTGGACCAGGTCAGCAATCCTCCGAATGCATTATTGCAAAAATCAAAAACAGTGAACATTAAGATGATGCAAATATTCAGTACAGATGGCATACTGCTAAGGTAAATGTGTTTATGGACTTGAAAATAATCCCTCACACCCTTTAACATCTTGTTATAAGCAATGTCTTCATTTCTTCCCTTTAGGATAAAAAAAACTAAAGGTGTTTGAGCACCTGTTACACTCCACAGTCCTGAATTCACTTATCATACAGGGTTTTTAGTTTTCTTTAACCCATTCCCACTAAATGACGCTTTTAGATGCCCGTAAGAAAAAGGCCCAGGAAAATATTGTGGAAAATGCAGTAATTGCCTGTAACAATCAATTTCTTCATTATCCACAATGTTTTCTATCCCAAAAGTAAATTAAAATCCAAAGTTTCATAAGCTTTAAATTGTGTCTGCAACTCCTTTCAATTTGGACCAGGCTAAAATTTTGCCATCTTGTAATGGGTTAACACAGGACACAGTTGATTTTAAGGAATTTACTTCAAGGGAGGCAACTTCCTTTTAAGCAACAAATCTTTTCAGCTAGGAACTATAAAATATCTCCCTTCCATCACTTTGTAATCTCTACCTAAAACTAGGCAAATCCTACACAGAAATATTGTCAAACATTAAAATTTCTTTACAAAAAAATCTGATAAAGGGTCCCAAAAGATCAATCCTATGAAATCTGTTTAAATTGCAACCTCCAGTTTTCGAGATGAAAAATATTCCTCATGTACAATATTTGAAATTTAGCTCTACCCATAAAATCCATGTTTTAAAACTACTGAAATTCCTTGCAGGAATTTAAAAAAGAGTCACCTAAAGAATCACACATGCAAAATTTTGTTGAAATCCATATAATTGTTTCTGAGAAGATTTTCAAAGTTGTTGATATATGCCATAAAAGCTATGTTGTTTTTTTTATCTGATCAAAACATTTTGTGAAAACCTGAAAAGAGTGACTAAAGGAACATTCCTGTTAAATTAAATTGAAATCATTCAACTGATTTCTGAAAATAAGATTTGCAATATATACTATATATATGGAATTAAGCCTCGCCTCATGTTTTTTGTCTGATAACAATTCCTTGAAGAAATCTGAAAAAGGGTCATCCAGGTATTATTCCTGCAAGACTTGGGTGAAATCTATAAACTGGTTTCTGAGAAGAAAATTTTCAAAGTTTTACCATGTATAGAAATTTGGCCCATTCATAAAAGCCATGTTTCCTATCTCATCAATGTTCTTTGAAGGAATCTGATAAAGGGTCATCCAAGGATCATTCCTGTGAAATTTGTGCAGTACTTTTGAGAAGAAAAAGTTTACAGACGGACAAACAGGAATGCACAACAGGTGCAACACCATAACAACAGCCTGGTGGCTTTCAGTTTGATTGATTGAATGGGGTTTAACGCCGCTTTTAACAGTATTTCAGTCATATCACGGCAGCTGGAGCACCTAACAATGGATTCCTGGTATTTCTCACACCAGCACTACCACTACATCCTTTCCTAGCCTCCAGCTGCTATCCCACTTAGGTTTACGATTATCAACCCATTGGTGAGAGACAATTGTCGAAAAGAATATTTGCCGCCGCCGGGGATCGAACCCATGACACCTATGATTGAAGATTAGGAGTCTGGCGCGCTACCGACTGCGCTTTGACGGCGGCTGGTGGCTTTCAGCCAGTGAAGCTAAAAGAAAATTTAATAAACTTGATATTGTCATTTGCATCTTCTTTCAATTTCTTAAATTTTGTCAACTGGTAATGGGTTCAATGCCTACCTGTGGAAAGCCAGTATTATCTTGTTATTAAAGATGAGAGAATTCTGTAAAGCCAAAGCAACATCGGTTACCAAGGCAACAGGAGCACATAGACGGAGTTCATTCAATGCAGTAAGGATGTCATTACAATAGGCAGCCAGTGGATGAAAATCCAGTAGAATTGTTGGCGGGTACATGGCACCTGTCTGTAACAGAAAAAGAGATGCTACCGGTATATTTCTTCTGATAAGATATTACTCTAGTTTGCAAAATTTACACAAACATCTAGGCTCATTGACCCACTACTAGCTGACAAAAATTTAGACCAGTGCAAATTGAAAGCAGTTGTAGACAACATTTGATATCGCAGTAAAATAGGGGGAAAAGTACCAAATAGGATAGAAAACATTGTGATAAAAAGGAGAAACTGCTTGTTACACTTTATTTCTCCTTTTCCAACAAAGTTTTCCATTATTGTATTTCTTCAAGGCATCAGAAATCGACAAAGTGTGGCGATGGATTAAAGGCACTCACAATACTTCTGTACAAAACCCTTTATAAGTTAGGGATCAAGCTGTATGATCTCAAAGTTGAGTATTGGCTTTACAACGAAGGGGCATTGGGATAAACCCTATTTAACATTTTCCAAGCTTTTTTAGGATTCTCATTGTATCAAAGCTCTAGGCCTTGTGTTTAGGGAAAAGAATATTTTCAAAGAATTTCTTCTTTATTCCTAAATTAAATTGGGGATCGCACAGCAAAGGGATAGTTTTCAGACTACGGTAATTCTTGAAGGTCAATAGTCAGTGATACATACCAAATGTCAAAGCCTTATGGTTTGGTAGGCTTTTAATAATTTCCTTTTTTTTCTTTGTAAAATCAGGGATTGCACAACAAAGGAATACTTTTCAGAGTAAAGTTGTTCTTTGGAGTATTTTGGTAGAGGGTCAAAAGGCAATAATACATACCAAATATCAAAGCTCTAGGCCTTGTGTTTTGGTAGATTTTTAATTATTTCCTTCTTTATTCTTATGTAAAACCAGGGATTGCACAACAAAGGAATACTTTTCAGAGTACAGCAATTCTTTGGAGTATTTTGGTAGAGGGTCAATAGGCAATGATACATACCAAATATAAAAGCTCTAGGCCTTGTGATTTTGGAAGAGAAGATTTTAAAAAGTTTATTCACTCGGGTGCAACCAGAGATCTTCATGGATTTCAATTCTTTGAATAATTTTGAAATAGCATGACCTAAGGGTAATTTCTGTGAAGTTTGGGATTTCTTATAATTGTGAACAGCTGGACAAATGGCCAGCCTGACGGTAGCTGGATAATGACCGATCAAAACAGCTCATCCTGGAACACTTTGTGCTCAGGTGAGGTAAAAAATAGAGAACTACTTAATGTGAAATTAGACAAAATATGATCTAAAAATATGATCTTTTTTGAGGAAAATTTCTAAAAGTGCATAATTTTGCAAATGAATTACATGGCAACCTGATGATGTCACCAGTGACTTTATCCCACTTAGACAAAATTTAGTAGCGCAATAATTTAATTTTTAGTTTCGTCTATCAAAAATGAGCGTTCTGATTGGTCGAAAACATTTATTCATAACTCCATGAACAAAATTTTGAGCAAGCAGCAATTTTGTCTGCTTATGCACAAAATAGTCCCATACAAAAAGGTATCAAAATTTGTAAAGCTTTTTTTTTTCGCTCGATGCTATTAAATTATAAGAAATGGAGAGAATATTTTTTGTTTTCATGGAGGTATGAACCGAAAAACCTAATCACACACTGTATGAATCCGCTTCGCGTATTCATACAGTGTGATTAGGTTTTTAGGTTCATACCTCCATGAAAACAAAAAATATGCTCCTCATCTCTTAAATGAATGAAAGCAGGGCTAAATCTGCCAAGGCATAGAGTTTATCATTTAGATTATTTCACTGTTGTATTTACCCTGTGAAATTATTGAATGATTATCAATTGAGAAATTTTGATAACCTATTGGAAAGCATTAGAGTAATAACTGTACCTGACTACTAGAGTTAAATGAATGTGAGCCTGTAGTTGAGGGTGCTGACAGAAGGCTGTAGGATCGCATTCCTTCCTCAAACCTGTCATCAAAAAGTCACCTTTTAACCTGTTCCCACACAATGACGCTTTTATGACAAGGGAAAACAGCTTTTGAAAACGTTGTTGAAAATGAAGAAATTGCCTGTAACAGGCAATTTCTTCACTATGCATAATGTTTTCTACCAAAAAAAAAGATTCAACAATAATTGTCGTCTGTAACTACTTTCAATTTGGACCTGTTTAAAATTTGTCGTCTGGCAATGGGTTAACTCATTTCACAGTCCATATGAAATAGGATGAAATATTTTGTTACCAGAAGAAATTTCTTTCTTAAAACATGAAGTAGTTTAGATAAAGTTAGACTAAAATGTAATGGCTTTAACCCATTACGAGACAATGACACTTTCTGATGCCCCTCGAGAAAAAGTCTTTGGAAAACATTGTGGAAAATGAAGAAATCGCTTCTTACAAGAAATTTCTTAATTGATCATAATGTTTTCTGTCCCAAAAGACAAAGATTTTTGAAACTTTCATAAGTTTGAAACCGGCATCTGCAACTTCTTTCAATTTTGGCCAGTCTTAATTTCTCTCTTGTGGTAATGGGTTAACTACAACTTTTCATTACATCAAAATGAATATGTGTGAGGCATTAATAAACAACAAAATTTCAGACTGATCCAAATTGAAAGAAGCAGCAGATAACATTTCAAAATGCGTTTAAAATGAAAAGGAATTGCATAATTCTTTTTACAAGCAATTTCTCCTTTTAATCACGATATAGAGCTATTTAACCCATTTCCACACAGTGACGCTTTCTGACGCCTCTAGAGAAAAAGTCTTTGGGAAACATTGTGGAATATGAAAAAATTGCTTGAACCAAGCAATTTCTTCCTTTGACACAATGTTTTCTACCTAGAAAGTTGATGAATTCCATAAACGTTGAATTGTCGTCTGCAACTCCTTTCAATTTGGACCAGTCTAAAATTTTACCATCTGGTAATGGGTTAACTTCAAAGCATGAAAATGTAGAATTTTGACATCATGGGTTAAATTGTGTCAATGTGTATTTCTATCTTAATGATAGAATTCAAAACTACTGTGAGTGCACATATAATTCATATTTAAATTTAATTGATACCTTGATACCATTTATCATTTCTGTCAATCTACCTTACTGTAATTGTTAATACATGAACCAATACTAGAATTCATTAGCCACAATTGTTTTTTTTCCTAGAATTAGCACATTGTTTCATAATTCACTTTTCTCATGATAGTAAGAACATGTTTTGTCGAACCCATTCATTTCACAATGCATCATATTCTCGCTAGTAACATCAAATTGAACTTACAATCACACAGAGGATAATTTTTTGTTTCAGCGTTAGTGTTGGGCAATTGGTTTCACGTAATTGATTATCGGTTTTAAGTTGGAAGAATAAATCAACTAATGATCAATTACACAATCAGTTTCTATGTATATACTATGGCATTACCACCACTGTCTGCTACTTTGATAATCTTTATGATTTATGTACTGATATTTATATAATTTGTCTTAAAATTTGTAAGGTTTGATTTTAAAACTATTGATTTTGATTTTTGATGGAGACTTGCCTCATTCTCAAGACATGGTTAAAATGAATTGCATTCCCTAAGTAAAAGTTCATTACCAGAGAACAAGAAGTAAACAAGACAAAATCATTGACTTGACATAGGTATCTATGATTTGTACCTTCATATCAAGCAGTGAATAATCTAGATTTTGTCATCTATGAGTTCCCCTGGACTCACATTTCTGAAGCTTGCAAGGAGTCCCAGAAAAAAAATCAACAAGTCAAGCATAGAAAACAAATGAGTTCAAATACTAACAAACAAGAGCCATGTCGGACATGGCCATCCCCTGCCGTAAAAGCTTGATAGTAAACTGAAGCCAGTGAGATTTAGGCTTCTTGTGCACTGCATTTCTTCTCAATGAGTTTGATGATAGCTATTATACTTTCAGAGATATGCCCAGGACAAAATCTAAGTCTTTAAAACAACAAAGGGCAATTATGCGAGCAAGAGTTGTGGTTCTTGTGCACTGCACTTGTCCTAAACAAGATCTATCCACCTATGAAGTTTCAAGTTAATAGCTATTATACTTTCAGAGGTATTCCCCATACAAAATCTTAGTCTTTAAAACAACAAAGGGTAATAACTCCAAAATTATGCAAGCAAGAGTGGTGGTTCTTGTGCATTGCACTTCTCCTCAATGAGATCTATCGACCTATGAAGTTTCAAGTTGATAGCAATTATTCTTTAAGAGATATGCTCTGGACAAGTTTGGTGACGGAAGGACGGAATGACATACGGAGACCATTACTATATCCCCTTCACCGAAACAACACAAAAAACAAAAAAAATTATTTTCTGTAGCTAATATTAATTATGTACAGGAAAGGGAAGAATCATCTCCTAAAAATAATGATATGACCATAACATAAGTAAAAATCATTTCTGAGTTTATATCCTGCATCATCCTCTCCAAAATCAAATATAAACAAGAGGGCCGTTGGCCTTGGGGCCCTCACCTGAGTTAAAGGCTCTTTTCCTTTCAACGTCTAATTTCATGTTAAGGTTAGGATTATGATACAAGTAGGCCATACTTACATATATAGACTATGTGCCTGGGGATCCAAAAGTCTAAATTACAAATTCCAAGGCTTTAGGGCAAATTTGAAAGAAGGAGAAAACTTTTTCTCCCTCTTAATCAATGAGATATAATTTCAGAAATAAGAAAGAAGTCTGTGAACTGTCCCTTCAAGCCTATAATCCCCCCCCCCCTCAGGGGCTCTGTCCTTGGGGACCCGAGGATCATGATTTAAGCTATTTTGAAAGAGGTCAATATACTGATGCTTCATGCAAAGTATCAAGGCTCTACACCTTCTGGGTCAGGAAGAGAGGATTTTTAAAGATTATTCTAAAATTTCACATTTGTAAAAGGTCGACTTACTGATGCTTCATGCAAAGTATCATGGCTCAACGCCTTCTGGGTTTAAAATTTCTCTTTGTTGCCATGGCAACCAGAGTTTTTAACGGATTTCAATTCTTTTTGCTATTTTCAAAGGGAGCATCTAAGGAACATTTCTGCCATATTTGATTCAAATTAGCCCAATAGTTATGGAGATGTCCTTTTAAAATCATTCTTTATTTCTATATAAACCCCCCCCCACTGGGGATCAGTCCCTGGGGACCTGAGGATCATGATTTAAGCTATTTTGAAAGAGGTCAATATACTGATGCTTCATGCAAATATCAAGGCTCTACGCCTCCTGAGTCAGGAGGAGAAGACTTTTCTAAGATTATTCAAAAAATTCTACTTTTGTTGCTATGGTATCCAGAGTTTTTAACGGATTTCAATTCTTTTAGCTAATTTCAAAGGGGACCACCCGAGGAACATTTCTGCCATATTTGGTTCAATTTATGCCCTGTGCTTTGGGAGAAGATGTCCTTTTAAAATCATTCTTTATTTCTAAATAAACCCTGACCCCGTGGGAATCCACTCCTGGGGACTCGAGGATCATGATTTAAGCTATTTCGTAAAAGGTTTATATACTGATGCTTCATGCAAAATATCAAAGCTCAACGCCCTCTTGGTCAGGCAGAGAAGATTTTTAAAGATTATTTTAAAGTTTCACTTTTGTTGCAACCTGAATTTTTAAAGGATTTCAATTCTTTTAGCTATTTTACAAAGGGGACCACCACCTAAGGAACATTGCTGCCAAATTTGGTTCAAATTGGCCCAGTGGTTTGAGAGGAGATGTCCTTTAAATATAGTTCTTTATTTCTATATAAACCCCACCCCCCTAGGGCTCAGCCCCTGTGGAACCGAGGATCATGATTTTAGCTATTTTGAAAGATTTCAATATACTGATGCTTCATGCAAATATCAAGGACTTAAGCCTTCTTGGTCAGGAGGAGAAGATTTTTTAAAGATTTTTTTAAATTTCACTTTTGTTGCCATGGCAAACAGAGTTTTTAATGGATTTCAATTCTTTTAGCTATTTATAAAAGGGACCTCCTAATGAATATTTCTGCCAAATTTAATTTAAATTGGTCCAGTAGTTTGGGAGGAGATGTTGTTTAAAGAAATTCTTGACAGATGACGCCCATTGCACTATGTACAAAAGGTGATCACAATAGCTCACTTGAGCACTTCGTGCTCAGGTGAGCTTAAAAGCTTATAAGTCATAGCCTGAAGAGTCATTCAGCATTGGCAGTCAATTCTAAAAACATGACACATTATGATCACGATGTTTCCCTGTGTAACTTATGTCAGATAAAAACACATTCCAAACCGATTAATCGATTACAAAATTTCATCGTAGATCATAGTAATAAGAGGCCCAAACCAACTGATTGTAACCAATCATCGGCCCATCACTATTCAGTATAAGGTCTATTTATCTTTCATTAAGTTAACAACAAAAGCTATATTTTCACAAGTTGCAGAGCCAAGAGTGAAAATATGCTTATGTCGTTCACCAAATGAAAGATAAATTGATCTTACACAAAAATCAAATGATGATTCTATTATTTTAATTAAAAGAGAGACAATTTGACCTACCGTACTTAAGGAGGGATTTTTAAAAGCATGTCTTTTATCATGTGAATTACATGGCAACATGATCACGCCTTTGAACCCATGAAGATGAAATTCAGTAGTGTGAAAAGAATGAAAGCTGGGCTAAATCTTCCAAAATAAAGATTTAATTATTTGATTATTTTACTGTGATTTTTTTTTGAAATTATCAAGTGATAATGCACCAAAAAATTCCCAATGATCAATTGAAAAGCGTTTAAGAAATAATTCTCACCTTTTATTGGCTTCTCTCAAAGCATTTAAAAGATTATTCAGTGCTGCTCTTTGAAAGATAGGATTCAAGAGGCCCCTGAAATCAGCTCCGACACGACTAAAGGATAGTCCAAAGTACATACATTGACCCAGAATAGAATCCAGTCTACCACCAACTCCTCGACCTAGATCTCCCTCAAGGATATTCAAAAACTGGGACACCTGAAAAAAGATGTACATGCTCATAAAAAGACTTAAAAGCTGCAACCACCATTTAACCCTCAATCCCTCCTTTTTTACCCCCCTCGTGAAAAAAAGCTTTGGGAAACATTGTGGGAAATGAAGAAATTGCTTGTATCAAGCAATTTCTTAATTATCCACAATGTTTTCTATCCCAAAAGACAAATAAATTAAAATTCCATTTACTTGAAATTGACGTCTGCAGCTTCTTTCAAACTGGACTGGTCTGACATTTCATCATAGAAAGGGTCAAGTAAGTATTAACCCTTGTTATGCTGAACCCGGAATATTCTGGTTTTGACAGGAGATGTAGACTAAGATCAGACTGCACATAAGTGCAGTCTGATCTAAGTCTTCACCCCCTGCTTGTACTTTTCCTGCCAGAGTTGTTGATGAAATTGATTTCTAAAAGAAATATTGATTTTTTTAACAATGAGTTTTATCAGTGCTTTCAGCCCTTTGATTTTACAGCAATTCAGTAAGGTAATTTAATCAGCATGACAAGGGTTAAGGTAACCAACAACAATTTCATTTATTTGTTACAAGTTACTGACCATCAATTTTAGAAAAATTATAGTCAAACTTCCTGTTGGAGGTCAGTGGGTGTGGCAAGCGATCTGTTAGGAGGATTATTTTGATTACTGACTAATTCAAGATTATGACAAAAGGAGAAAAAAAGTGTTTTCTTTGAAGAATGAAACTATAAAGGAACAAAATTATCACAAAAACAGGTTTTCAAAACTTGCCATTACAGATATACTGATTGATTCAATGGGGTTTAACTCCACTTTTAACAATATTTCAGTCACATTGCGACAGCTGGAGCACCTAATCATGGATTCCTGATCCCACTACAAGTACAAGGATTTTTCTTAATATCAATGTGTCCACTATCAAAGATTTAATAAATTCCCACACAATCCCATTATTTTACTAACTTCAAGAAATAGTATTCATTTTTCTTCATGGAGGAATGAAATGAATATTCAGCCAATCAATGTACAGAAAATTGATAGTTGAAACTAAAATTAAATCCTTCTACCTTCAAGACAATCCAACCATGGAACAGAGCTCCTTCATTCAGCCCCTCATCTTTTGATGTATGTAACAGAGGATCTTCGTCTGAGAATATTGCACGGTATTGTGTAATGATGTCAAATAGGTTCACACGACTGGCCTCAATTGTCTTGGTGATGTGAGTGTAGGCTGAAAAGATCAGCACACTTTTATATTATTTATCAAGTAAACAAAAACGTCCACTAAAGATTTAGACCAAATTAATGCTGTCTTTGGACCTATCTAAACACAAATGTCAATAAGCACGACCTTATCTTAAGGATTACAAATTACACCTAATCATCATAAAATAGAATCACTAGAATGGTTGTTCATTTGTCAAGCTCGTAAACATTTGACCTTCAGCTGTGACCTTGACCCTAACTATACAAATGTTTAAAATGGCACATCTTATCAAGATGGATAACAAATGTGCATTATTTATTTGAAATCTATCCATAAATATAGAAGCCATTGTCCAGACAAAACTTATTCCATCAGCTGTGACCTCGACCTCACATGAACAAACATTTCAAATGAAGCATCTACTCATGATGGAGAACAATTGTACCAAATTATTTATCCATTTATAATTAGGGAAGTTATTGAAAACCAATTAGTACAAACACACTAAATAACCAAGATAAACCTATCTTTCATTATGACATCTTTGTCTCTTTAATCACAAGCAAAATAAAATCTGGAGAGATGCTAACATGATGCAAGATCCATAAATATGTTAATCAAAGGCACATGACGAAAGGTCTTTATAACTTCATTTATAGTATATTTTAGAACCCTGGTACATTCTCTTTCAAGAACCTCAGAATGCAGATATGCTAAATGTCAACATAAAGCATTCTAAAATATAAGGTTCTAAATTTGTGTATTGCATGCAAAAGGCCTTACCATCTTCCTTTGGTACTCCATCTAATATACTCTGAAACCAGGTGTCTCGAGCCTGTAAAAACATAATAACATAAATTAGATGTCTGATAATGATCCGCTAGACATTCATGCAGTTTGATATTTACAGATGCATGGTTCAAATAGCCAATCTGGCAGAGTGCACTGAGCTCAAACAGGCAAGTCCATTAAGGTATTAAACAGCATCATTTTGTAAAATTTATAGTCATAGCATGTAGGAAAAAATATGGCTGGTTGGCAACCTGATATTGTAACAACAGCTTAAATAAGCCTTACCAATAAAAGCCAGTTGAAGGAAACAAATAAAGATTCACCAAAAGATCTTACCCATGAAATTTTGTTGAATTCAATCATAGTGTTTCTGAGAAGTTTTCAGACTTTTCACTATATCCAATACATTTGTATATGGAAATTATCTCGCCCATAAAAAACATGTTTATCACAAATTCTTACAGCAATCTGATAAAGGGCCACCCAAGGATCACTCCTGTAAAATTTAGTGGAATTCCGTCTAAGAGACTTTGAAGAGAAAATCTAAAGTTTTTAAAATAAGATTTTATATTTATCACATACCTGTAGAAACTTGATCCTGAGCTCTGCCTCAGTGAAAACATCCATTCTGCGTAGATACCCAATAACTCTCAAACATGCGGGTAGTTGAATGTTGGTGCGGAGCTGTTGTATAAGTTGGTTCAACATGAGCTGGGTTGATAGCTTTACTTCATTTACGATACTCTGAATTATCAACAGTCACAGTCAGGTAACAAAAGCAAAGGTTTTATCAAATTAAACTCTCTTTGAACCATTCAAACATTATCCCACATTCTAATCCATTAAAGGAATATAGTCAATGAAATGGGACATGAAAAGCTATATCATTTTGGCACAACAACAAAAATGCACATCCTTTCTGGTTCTCAATTTT
Organism: Fragum fragum; assembly: GCA_946902895.1. NCBI lineage: Eukaryota > Metazoa > Mollusca > Bivalvia > Cardiida > Cardiidae > Fragum > Fragum fragum. Next base: position 41,172,579 of record OX336372.1, read on the forward strand.
CAATTTCGAAGCACTTATGTGTCTGATTTGTCTGCATCTTCTTTTAATTTTGACCAGTCTAAAATTTCATCTGTTTGAACAGGGTTTAACACCACTTATAATAATATTTCAGTCATATTGGCTTGGGCACCAAATCATGGTTTTTCTCTCACAAGTTCTACCACTTTACTTTTCGGGTTCTACCACTTTAATTTTCCAGGCCTCCAGCTGCTAATCCCACTTAGGTTTATGATTATCCATCCAATTGTGGAAAACAATTATCAGAAAGGATATTCGATGTGATAGGAGACCCTGGACCTCATAATGAGAGTCTAACATACTACATGTACTTACTACGCCATGCCTGTGGCCCCTCTAAGATTTAACCCTTTCCTGTTCAATCCCTGGTTTTACGTCCCTGCAATTTTTTACATGAGAAATCATTGTTGGAATAGACGAAATTGCTTGTAACAAGCCATTTCTTCTTTTTCCACAATATTTTCTACCCTGTAGGTTGATTTTTTTCCAAATAGCACTAATTTTTAGTTGTCGTCTGCAACTTCTTCAAATTGGACAAGTCTAAAATTTTGAAAAACAGGAAAGGGTTAATCATCTGATTAAGAGTAATGATGACAAAGCACTCATATATTTAGAAATAGAGAAAAAAGAGGACTCCTGATGATTTACATGTATATATTTTTACACACTTTCAGAAAAGGGCTTTGAAAAACATAGCAGAAAATAAAGAAATTGGAAATGAAGAAATCGCTTGAAACAAGCAATTTTATCACTGTCCATAATGTTTTCTACCCCAAAACACAAAGAATTTTAAAATTTCATCAACTAAAATTTGGCACCTGCAGCTTCTTTTGAATTATGACCAGTTTGAATTTTGCTGACTTGGTGATGGGTTTTGAAAAGGTAGAAAGCATAGTGAATGTTAGTTATGAGTAATTCTTTACCTTGCATTCAGTGTTTTTTCATTCTTAAATCAACCCATTACCAAACAATCCAATTTTTATGCCGCTCAAGAAGGCCGCAAACCATTGTGGAAAATAATTAAAATTGCTTGATACAAGCAATTTCTTCATTTTTGACAATGATTTCTATCACAATAGACAATGATTGACATAAAGCAGGTGATGGTATTACAAGATCTTTTTCTCCTGGGAATCTTTGTAGGTATCTAAATTATGAAATAAGAAATTATTAACTCATTACAAAACAACAAAATCTTAGACTGGTCCAAATTGAAAGAGGTTGTAGACGACAAAACTATCTTGTTTTGATTTGAAAAAGCACCATATCAAGTGAAAACATTAAGGGAAAAGAAGAAATTGCTTTTTACAAGCACTTTCTTCTTTTCTCACAAATTTTTTCCGAACCTATATTTCTTTAGCATGTAAAAATGCAGGATTGTTGGGAATGAGCAGGGGTGTGGAATTCCTATGCCCGACTTGTCCGACATGGGCTTTTCTACCTGCAGGCAAGTACATTTTTCGAGGCTACTTGTCCGTGGACAAGTAAATATCAGGGCAAATCTTGGAATGGTACTAAATAGATAGAAGAGATTTATGAGCGTAATGTTTGTATCTAAGGCTAGAAAATATTATTTTTAAAGAAGAAAATGCTGAGCTCCAGCATTTTCTTCTTTAAAAATAATGTTTTCTCATAATTTATGTCCTTCATCTTTTCATAGGCAAGTCCATTTTGATCCTGGACAAGTAGAAAATCACATTTTACTTGTCCATGGACAAGTAGAGAAAATCTGTATTTCCACATCCCTGGAATGAGTAAAGGACTCAAAACTACAGGGTCAACATTAATTTAGTTGGAATAATCTAGCTTTCTTTGGTAAGTACAGAAACTTACAGCTATCACAGGTATTGAGGAATGTTTCTTTTCTAGTCTTTTGACATGAGCGGCCAGTTCTAAAGCTTCATCGTAATACGAATTTCTAACACAGGTGTCCATTAGCTGAGGGAGTTCTAGGATTTCTAATAACTGAGTGTGACGCTGAAGTGTAAGGGTGTTCATACGTCGACTGAAAAAAGGTACCGACACACATTTCATTTCTTATCAACAAAAATTTCTTATGCTAAAGCTGCCTAATTGACTAATTGCAGCTATCAATCAAAGAATCAATTGACAAATTGAACTTTGATCACCCACATTGGTCCAAGATTTATGTGAAGCATTTTGTTTCTGTTTGGCAATTTAAATGTCCTAACTATAGCTTATTCAAGCTAATTAACCCATAACATCAATGTTTTGAAACCTCTTGAAGAATTATTTTGAGAAAAAAATTAAGAAAAGGAAAAATTACAATAAGTGATTGTAATAAAATAACAGGTAATATAAAAAGTATAAAATTTTGTTCTCTGGTGAAGGGTTAAGTGAACACTTTTTTTTTACCTTGCACTTATTTCTTGAGCTTTCTTTAACACTGAATTACAATGATCAGAGAACACTGGTAACTTGTCTTGTAGAGCCTCCACATGGTTTTCAATGATTTGAAACTGAAAGAATAATTTACAAGTATTAGCTTAATTGACAGATCCTCACTGTCAATCATAAACTAATTGACCAATCAAATCATTCATTTTGACCGGAAGTGAACGTTAAGCTCCAACATTTATGTTAATCATTTTTGTTGATTTGGCGACTTAGATCTCATAACTAAAGCTTAATCAAGCTGTAGTTACAATGCTTAGTTTGAAAACTAATAAATAACCTTCTATGTCCCTGTCGAATTTTTTACAAAATAATCTTGCCTATTACAGATGTGTAGCACCCAAGTCTAAGTTCAGTGGGCGGGCAAGCAATCTGTCAACTGCAGATCTGAAAGCATTACTTGTTCAGTACACTGCACAAAGGACAGCCTTCCTAAATGTGGTCAGGCCAATAGGGACCTCTCAGATATTCTTTTTAAACAGCTTGGATAAAGCAGAAGTGAACAAGAGGTCTCATTCCAAAAATAATAGTCTCATATAAGAATTGGTTGTTTGATTGAATGGGGTTTAACACCACTTTTAACAGTATTTCAGTCATATTGTGGCGTCTGGAGCACCTAACAATGGATTCCTGGTATTTCTACCACTACATCCTTTCCTAGCTTCCAGCTTCTATCCCACTTAGGTTTACAATTATTCAACCATTGGTGAGAGACAAATGTCTGAAAGGATATGTGCTGCTGCCAGGGATTGAACCGATGACATCCCATGATTGAAGATTAGGAGTCTGATGCGCTACTGACTGCGCTATGGCAGTGGCGCCTCATATGAGAAAGAGTACAAGAAATGTGTGTCATCAGGAATTTTTCCCATTATTTATCCTCTATTAAAAGATTTCTGAATCGAGGTTCATTAAGCCATTATTGACATAGATACTTACGTCTTCACAGATTTCCCGAGAACATTCAGCAGTCTGTATAAAAGTCTTGTAGTTTTGGAACGCCAGAGTTTGAGTGTCCTCCAGTATCTGAGACTTCTCCTCTTCAATCCGGTCTGGTTCTTGAGCTTCAATATGCAATCAACAGTTTAACTTGCCTTAACCCATTCCCACAACAAAATTTTAGACTGGTCCAAATTGAAAGGAGTTGCGGACTACAGTTTAAAGTTTATGAAATTTAGGATTTTTTCAACTTTTTAGGTAGAAACATTGTGTAAAATGAAGAAATTGCTTGCCACAAGCAATTTCTTCATTTTCCACAATGTTTTCCAAAGCATTTTCTTGAGGGGCGTCCAAAAGCGTCACTGAGTGGGAGTGGGTTAACCTGATCCCTTCTTTTTAAGCCCCTCAAGAAAAAAGCTTTGGAAATAATTAAGGAAAATGAAGATATTGCTGTATCAAGTAATCTCTTCATTATCATCAATTTTTCTAAATCCAAAAAGATGAAAAAAAAACAACATTAACTTGAAATCATCTTATGCAGCTTCTTTCAATGTGGTCTAATATTTTGTTGTTGCAAGAAATTACTTCATTTTACACAATCTTTTCCCATCGTTTTTTTGAGGGGCGTTGAATGTGTGGGAATGGGTTTAAGCAATCCTGCTTTATTACAACCCTCATTTATAGAGTTCAACACCACTTTCAAAAGTATTTCAATCATATCAAGGTGCTGACGTCTTAAGATGCCCCTCTAGACAAAAGCTATAAAAAGCATTATTGAAAATGAAGAAATTGCTTGTTACAAACAATTTCTTCATTATCCACAATGTTGTACCCCAAAAGTTAAAGATTTCTAACCCATCAACATAAAATTGTCATCCTCAACTCCATTCAATTTGGACCAGTCTAAAATTCTGACAAGTGGGAATGATTTAACTGCTCTCATATTAACAGTCCACAATCCAAAACATTGACCCCAAAATACACCAAAAGAAAGTGAAAGAGAAAATAAAAGAAATACTATGTACCTAATTTTTCCACTCCAAAGGAACTTAACTCAGATAAATATTGTACAAAATGGTGGTCATTCTGCCAGCTCTCTGAAAAAAAATACAAAAAGATATATATAGGTAATGAATGGCCATGAAATACCAAATTTATTGAACTGGAAATTTTCTAACAGATCTCAATGAGGCTGTTCAATAGGTTCTGAATTATTAACAAGAGCACCGCCTACGGGTGCCTATACTCAGCTATTGGGTGCTGGATAGTGGATAAAATGCATATAGAGTTAGCCCCCTTGATAGTATAGGTTGTTCTTTTGATAATGAACAAGTGTACCAAGTTTCAAGTGAATGCCTTTAGTAGAACAAGAGATATCACAAAATGTCAGAGTTTTCGCACGACACCAACAAGAATGACACCAAAGCTATAGCAATAAATTTGGTTTTCTCCGAAAAGCCAAGTTAAAAATGAAAAAAATGTTCAATGTGTTTCTTTCACTTCTATATAAAAAGACATATTATGAACAAAAATGTAGAATATTAAACTATTTAGTATATAAGATAAGAAAATTTGAAAAATAATTCAAATTACATTGTACAGAGTTTCTATAATCAGGCAACTAATTCAATAGGCCTATAGTTCAATATCAATTTAACTATGAGCATTTTTACCTCTTTTACTCTGGAGACCATTCAATCCCACTTTTTACATACTCAAGAAAAAAGCTTTGGAAAATATTGTGGAAAATCAAAAAACTGCTTGTAATTATAAGCAATTTCTTCATTACCCACAATGTTTTCTACCTAAAGAGACAAAAAAAAATCTAACAACTTGGAATTGTGGTCTGCAGCTTTTTTTCAATTTGGACCTGTCTTAAACTTTGTTGTGTGGGATTTGGTTACTTTTAGGAAGAATGATATTGGCTCTCATTTTTTTGATACTTTCAAAACTCTTGGTTTCAAAATCAAATTCATTTGAATTACCAAAGGATTCTTCATTTCCACAATGTTATATGAAGCTTTTTTTCCTAGAGGCGTAAAAAAGTGGGATTTTGGGGGGATATATTATTCCAATTCCAGATAAAATTTTAGATTAGTCCAAATTGAAGAGTTGTTGACAACAATTTAATTTTCTTTAATTTTTACATCGAAGTAAACACTGTGGAGAACAAAGAAATTATTTGCTACAAACTATTTCTTCATTTTCCTTAATCTTAAGCTAATTTTTTTTTCATTGGGCCTTGAAAAAGATGGAATTGTGGGGGTAATAAGTTAATTCAGAAATCCATAATCTCTATGCCAAAATTGGAAGTAAGGTAGCAAAAGATAGGGAGAGACACAGCAACAAGTCTATCCTAGTATTTGGGAGTCTTGAAGAAGCTGGCTTTCTAGGTTTAGATCTTGTATGGGGTTTTATGTCACACCCATACAGCTGAGGTAATGTGAATACTGGCTTTGGTTTAAGGTCTCATTTGAAGGACATGGGAAGTGGTAGTTCAGATTTTTGTTTCTGTAATGCAATCTTATTTTTTAACTGGTTTCATCTGATGAAATATGTAATGTCCAAAATTGAGACTATCGAATGGAGGATCGAACAAGTGGCCCTTGACACTGGAGTCGACCACCAGACAAAATCCTTTCCTGGCTTTCTAGAAATGGGGAAAACATAACAATGATAAGGACTTTAGGACAGGTATCATATGTCCCTGAACTGAATTTTACCCTTGTCATAATGAACCCCACAATATTCCTGTTTTGGCAGGAGGTATAGACAAAGATCAGCATGTACATATATTAAGTCTGATTGTAGTCTACACCACCTGTTTGTCTCTTCAAATCCAGAATATTGGTTTAAAACTTATGTTCCAAATACCTTTTTTTGACAGTCCTTTGATTTTAATGCAATTATTAAAAAGGATTCAGATTGACAAAGGTTAAGTACTTGTGAATACTTGATTGCATATTGTTTTAATTCTGGCCCGACAACTCAGATCTTTTGTAATCAGGCTCATGATTTAAGTCTCATTTGAATGGGGTATCCATCTGAATGCCTGCAGAAGCAGGGTCATCATTAGTTTCGATATCTGCCTCGCAAGCAGATTATCAGAAAGAGGGATACTATATCGCAGCTATCATGTACAGTTTATCTGATGTACAAAGCCAGTTATATTCTACATAGATGTAGATAACCGCTTTACTGTGCTTGCAGAAATAATCAACTGAGATATCAAATCCCTTATAGTATCTCTAAACTTTAGCTAAGTGACAAAAATAGGTGACCGGTCAACTCTGCCAATTTATAACTCGGCCAATCGGCAACTCCGCCCATCGTATAACTCGGCCAATCGGCAACTCCGCCATCGTATAACTCGGCACGGTCAACTCGGCCTAAATATATGGTATACAGTATGAAGTGATTGGCGAAATTTGTAATATTCTTGTATTACTATATACTATATTTTTGGGCCGAGTTGACCGGGCCGAGCTATTCAATGGGCCGAGTTGACTGGTAACCCAAATGTAAGCCCTAGTTCATCACTATCCGAATATAAATATCCGGTAACTGGTACAAATCTTCATTTTGTTTTATATCCTCGTGCATGTAAGATTTTGAGACTACAACATTCTGAAAATCCGTGATTGAATTTGTCATTCGAAAATCTCTAATCATACCTGGAAAAGCATCTTTAAATACAGCTGTCAGTGCGCTTTCTTCTTCCACGTCAATCCCGTCCATCATTTTATTTTTGTTATCTCCCTTTGTTTAGAAAAGGGACAATAATCAGCTGACTTTTCGGACGTACAACTGAATTGTTTCCCTTAGATTAAATATAATCCTGAATGGACCTAAGGTCTAAGAGAAGTAAATCATTTTCCATAGACGACCATTATAACATATTCGCTTATAGCTCTGTCCAAGAGTTTGCGAGAATGACCAGACCTACTTTTAATTAAAGAACATCCAATCATACATCCAAAAAAATAAATTTTAGTATGGCATGATCCCTTTTCTCTATGACTTTTGATCCCATTTTTGAGATGACCCTCCCTGTACAGCTGTTTCTATGGGCAATTCTAAAAAAAGTACCCGCTTTTAAAACCCGCTAGTCAATTGCCAAAATGATTCAAAACCGTTACTTTTGACTTCATATTTTTTCAACGGAACATAAAAGGTCCTGAAAAAATCATTGATTTTGAATTTCAATAATATTGTCCAATCAGAGGCCACCTTGATCTTGTGTTGATATGAACCGGAGTTTTCCCTTAGACCCTAATATGACCCAAATAATTCCGTACCCCCGCCTTTCCCCCCCCCCCCCCCCCCGAAAAAATCACTAGAAAAACATTGTGCGAAATGAAGATATTGCATGTAACAACGCAATGTTATCCATGCAAAAATACAAATGCAAACTCCAACAACTCCAAATTGTTGTCTGCAAATTCTTTCAATTTTGATTTTAAATTGAATTTACTTTGAATTTTTGCTTTCAAAACCTTTGAATTTGGACAGGTCTAAAATTTTGCAAAACAGGAAAGGGTTAATAACCTATAGTTCACAAATAGAATCATCTAGTGTCTTGTTAAGCAATTTCTTCTTTTTCCATAATGTTTTCCAATCCATATTATTTGAAGGAATCACCCAAGGATCATTTCTGTGAAATTTACTTGAATTCTGTTCAGTACTTTCTGAGAAGAAGATTTTTGAAGTAAAAGTTTACAGGCGGACACACACATCAATGCACGATGGACTCAACACCATGACAATAGCTTGCTGGCTTTCAGCCAGAGAAGCTAAAAATGAAGAAATTCCTTGTTGCAAGCAATTCTTCATTTTTCACATTGTTTTCCATCCATAAAGAGAGACATTTAACAAAATAGTAATCCATGGACAAGTGTAGCCCACAAACAAATGACCTTTGGCTGTGACTTTAGAGCTACTTAAAAAATTCTAAGATGGCTCATCTGCTAATGATGGAGAAGAAGTGTCCCAAATTATTTTGAAATCCATGTTCATATGCAGGAGATATACTCTTGACAAGCTTAATTTGAACATTTGACCTAAAGCTATTACCTTGGAGCTGTCCAAAATTTGTTTCATCTACTAATGTTGGACATTTTTTCCAAGTTATTTTGATATCCATCCAAAAATGTTGAAGATATGCCCTGGACAAATTTGGACTATCTGACACTTACGTACATTAACTAGTCATAGCTGTAATTAACTTTGTCTCTCTCATTACAAGCAGTCTATACAAAAATCTATTAGTTTTTATTGCTGTCTGTAACTTTTTGAATTTGAAACGGTCAAAATTTTAGATGGCTAGTAATTGGTTGAAATGAAAACAATAAGTCATATGAAAGATCTCATATCATCTTTAATTTTTACAAAGGGAACAAAATAATTACATATGGTAAGCAACTAATTTGAGATCTAACATGGGAGGATTTATTCTACAACAAAGAGAAACTTTCAATACAAAACAAATTAAGCAAGTTAAAAATATTCCACAGTCCAAGATTAGTCGTATCAAATTTTACAATGCCATTCATAACATACATTTACCCATAGATATTTTACCAGAAGACATACTTAAATAAATCTTAGGTATAAAGCCCTAATTTTAGACTGGTCCAAATTCAAAGAAGTTGCAGGGGGCAATTTATAGGTTATGAAATTTTGAAACTCTTTGGCTTTGGGGTAGAAAACATTGTGTAATTTCTTAATTTTCAAATACCATTTTCTCAAAGGCATGAAAAGCGGGATTGTGTCAGAAAAGGCTAATCAAACAGGATGTTATCTAGACTAGAATTATATTTGAAATGCAATTTAAGTTGGGCAGTAAGACTTATCCCTTCCTCTCATTTGTTGCCTTGGTGAAACTATTCATTGAAAATTGTCCAGATTGCCATGACAAATATTTTTGACATAACATGTACAGTAAAATCTTGGTAGTTCGTATCCCAAGGGACCAAGGAAATATATACAAACCAAGCGTAGTACGAACAAAAATGAGGGAAAGTGCTTGGCTGTTTGAGATACTCGGAATCGGACACGGTCTTGTTCTATCACCCATTTAGGAAATGATTCTAAATTGGTTATTTTTTTAAACAAGAGCCACAAATATTAATTGAGAAAAACATAAACTTAAGATTACTCCACTTGTATCTTTATGATTTAATCTCTTTGTTAGAATAGGTATATTCTAAACACAGTGCTTGTATCATATTTCTATCTCTATTAGAGTGATATCCCTTAGTAATGCATTGGATCAAAACACTCAGCCTGTTCTATTATCAAATTGTGAAATTAGGGATTGACCATTGTGAAGAAAGCAGCTGTATATCAAAATAAATGGTTAGAATATTGAAATGACCTATACCACTGATATCAATGGCAATTCCAAGTCAATTTTACGCCGTGCATAAAAAAGTGGAATTTGGAGGGAATGGGTTAAGACCATGTGATAATTATCCTAAAATGTGAGTCCCTATTGATCAATTAAATGAATATTGTCGGTGCACGAACAAAATATGGCAACTACAGCTTTATTAAAGCTGTAGTTACGATATTTTGCATACTCACCCTAAATATGATATACGCAAGGGGAAACATTTCCCTGCTTTGGTTAGTGGAGATATAAGTTATATATTACAATCACAAAAATATCTAATGTACTGTACATAAATGACTTGTATAAAACTAGACTATCACTGGAAGTAATTAAAACAAACTTCTTTGTCCTGAATTTGTCTGACTGAAAACTATAAAAAACGCTCAAGAGATGAAGAGAGTTTTTTGGTATTCATTGAAGTATGAAATGAAAAACCTTACACACTTCTACATTAAGTCACTGAGCTGATTCATACAGACGTGTGATTAGGTTTTTTGTTTCATATCAGAGCATTAAGAATGTTTGCTGAACATGTAAGGTAGATTTAGGTCAGTATGCATGTATAGAGCAAATAGTGAAGACTCTGATCAGGCTTTACTTGGGTCTCATGTGAAACCTTGGATGTCGGCAATATAATTGGGCAATCACTGGCCCTGCCCACTTACTCCATTGACTCTGTAAGGAATTTTCTCTGTGATTTTGTACTGCGTTCTTATGAAAAATTTATGTAACAAAAAAGTAGAATGGCATGTTGGCAATGTAAATGTAGTAACTACAACTTGAATAAGCTGTAGTTACAACGTAAAAGTCACCAAACCAACAAAAACGCTTCATCTAAATAGCAGCCAAAGTCAGGGTCCAAAGTTCATCCAGGTTCTAAATGAATGATTTCATTGGTCAATTTTTTTTATTGACAGCTGTGATTGGTCATTGTTTGTATGGGGTTTTACGCCACTTTCAACAATCTTTCAGTTATATCACAGCGGCTGGAGCACCTAACAATGGAATCCTAGTATTTCTCACACCAGTACTACCATTACATCCTTTCCTAGCCCCCAGCTGCTATCCCACATAGGTCTACGATTATTGACCAATTGGTGAGAGACAAATAGTTGGAAAGGATGAGTGCCGCCGTCGAGAATGGAACCCAGGACCTCTAGATTGACAGTCCGACCCGCTACCAACTGCGCTATGACGGCCGTGATTGGTCAAGTACCAGCTATTTACAACAAATCATCATATTTTAGATATGATACTTTTTGATAGATTTCAATTCAAATTGCTGATATTAGTTATAATGCTATTTTTATGTTGATAATGAAAACTGAACACTTACTTATACTAAATAACTTTGTTGGTTTCTAAAAGATGAATGATTCTTACCAATTTATATTTCTTCTAGAAAAAAGAAGTGCGCCAAATCGTCCCTTAATCAGTCACCTGACAATGCTATCACTTAACAAAGCAGAACTATCTAGAGCAGTTGATTAAATATCAACTCATATATTTATATATATCAACAACTTGGACTTTGACCATTTATTATTCAAACTAAAACTAACAAGACAGAATAGCTTATAACAAAAATTCAGTAACAACTGTAGCAATACAAATGTTTATAATGTAGTACATACAGTAAAACCCCTCCTTACGACCACCCCGGAAATACGGGCACCCCTCTATTACGACCGAATTTTTACAGAACGGAATTTTTTGTTCTTTATTTCAATGGTCGCGAACCCCTCTAAAACGGGCACCCCGCTATTCCGAATTACGACCACTAAATTCAGTACCAACCATAGCTGATACACTATCTTGAACCCCACTAAAACGACCAGTTTTCACACATTGAGACCGATCACCCGAATTTCACACTTGATAAGAGCGACACTAATTGGGTACGAATACATTGTAAATACATTATCGGATTTTTGATTATGTGATATCGAACCCTTATTATAATATGTGTTATGATTAAAGTGGCCGATCACTTTAAGAAATTATAGTTTGTATTATTTTTAATTGTTATTTGAATGTTTCAATGGTTTTGACTAGAGTAATAAATTCCCAAGTGTAAACGTATCCGAGAAATTGCGATTAGTTTGTTTACGGCGTTCCGAACAGTTAATAAGCAATTAAATTTTGACTTCAACGTAATTGATGCTTGGAATTCCCATTTTAGAAGATATGATATCGACAGTTTGACACTTTGAACCTGTACTTACGAATAAATAATCTGAGGTCGGAGTACCAAATGGAGAATAGAGAAAGTAGAACTTATCGAAGACCGTAAATTTGAAAATGACATAAGATTCCGCTGTAATACATGTTCTTATAGTTTCACTTTTGTTTGTATAGTATTAGTATATTCAAAGAACAAAAACAAAATAAACATGCATTACTTGACAACAAACGACCAAACCTCGGTAAAACGACCACCCCTCTATTACGACCACTTTTTGAAAGTACCGCAAGTGGTCGTATTAGAGGGGTTTTACTGTACTTGTAAAATAAAACTTTGCCGTAGATTCAATTTAGAACAGGATGTGTTTGGGAAACACTAATATCCCTGCAACAGTATTTTTTTCAGAAGTATAACCTTGAATGATAACTTTGTCCTTGTTAGATGACCTTGACATCAGCATATGTAAGGAGAGCTGTCATCATGGCAAATATGAGCATTGTAAGTTGAATAGTATGTAAGTTGTGGTGAAATGGTAAGTTCATAGGTTCATAGGTTATGTTTCCGAGTAAAGTTTTGAGGATAAGTATTAAAAATCTGACCTTGACCTTGATGATAATGACCCTCAAGAGATAAGGATTGTTAAAACTTAACTGTATAGCAAATCTGAGTATTGAAACTAAAGTATCAAAATTATAGGAAAATGCAAAATTCACAGATTAAGTTTTCATCTGGTGAAGAGACAGAAAAGCAGACAGCCACCAGTAAGACATTCTACCCCCAGATCGATTGATACCGGGAATATGTATTTAGTCAAACAAAGAAAGAGGTCAAAATGAAAGTAAACTATCACTGATTTGATTGATACCCCCAACAGCTCGATGTCACAGAAGAAACATTTTGCCTCAGGAATATTGCCTTTATTTCAACAGAGGGCTACAACTCCAAGAAAAGTCAATGCACCTTAACCAAAATGGAATATGCACATCTTAGGTTGAATATGAGCCCATTTAGAAGTTGAAGAGAAAATGAGCAGGCAAGATTATTCATCAAACAACCCAACCGACTGACCTACAAAAGCACCACATGTAGATGCTAGTGCTAGGCTGTTCAAGTGCTTAACTCACACCAACTCAACCCCACATTTTTAATGTATCTCAAGAAAAGAGTTTTGGAAAACATTGTTGACAATGAAAAAATTGCCTGTAAAACACATTTGTCAACACTTTTGCTGCATTTAACCAGAAGGTGCTAATAAAAGGAGTTATTTGTTCTTTAAATTTAATGTTTAAAGTCTGTTGCAATTAAGCAGATAATTTCTATTACCAGGGTTGCAATTAACCTATTCCCACACAGCGACGCCTTTGGACGCCCCTCAAGAAAAACAATAAATGTGTGGGAATGGGAAAAGGTCAAAATTATGAACCAGTCTACAAATTTTCATGATCTCTGACCTCCGACAATGAAGGTTGTCTGAGATTCCAAAACAAGATAGGTTTGAAAAGTAAAATAATGAGAATAAACTGTAGTTACAATGTTTGACATGTCAGATATAAAAACTGCACTTCTGGTTTTACAAATGATTTGAATCGTCAATCATTTTTTTTATTAACAGTAATGACCATCAATTTAAAGAGCCTTTATGCTTTCTTTCTTATAAATCTCGGAATTTAATTATTAAGAAAAATGTGTTGGGTACATGTACTTATCAGAATCAATTTCTTATAAATAGGACTTGTTGCAAAGTAAATAAATACCCCTCACAAGCATTTTGTCACTGAAGTTACCCAAAAACAACAGGGCACCTCCTTGGATCATGGATAACATCTGTATAATGTTTCAAAGTCCTAGATAAAATGGCTTATGAGTTAGAGCATGGAATCTGTTTCTAACCATTACTAAATTGTGACACTGACCTTTGATCTCTATTACCCTAAAACAATGAAGTACTTCCTTGATCAATAGCAGAAATTTTATGAAGTTTCATGGTAGGTCAATTAATTCTAGTTAGAGCATGAAAACAAAAAAGTCTATGAATGGACATTGAACATATGGATGGACAGACAGACAGACATGCTGAAACCAATATACCCCCTCTACTAAGTAGTGGGAGAACGGGGGAGGTTTATAAAATGATAGGTTTTATTACAGCTAACAATTAATACAATTATGTAACTCCAATTATTTTTCTATTGCACCAAGGAAACAAAAGCATTCAAATTAAAATCATGAAAAACATGTTGTCCTGAGGTTTTGGTAGCTAATTGACAGATTGCTGGCCTAGACCATTGAACTCCTACAGGAAGTAACACTTTGATCTTATTTTGCAAAATTTATGGTCAGTAGCATGTAACAAAAAGGTAAATTTTTTGGTTGGCGACCTAAAGGATGTAACTACAGCTTGAGTGAGCTGTATTTACGTTTAAGTCACCAAACCAACATAAATGCTTCACGTAAATGCTGGCCAATGTCTGAGAGTTCAAACTTCATTTCCAGTCTAAAGAATGATTTTATTGGCAGATAGATTGTTTGGTTGACATCCACAATCCATCAATTGACAAAAAGCTTTGTGTAAAAAATGACATAGATTTATAAATCTATTTATCACATATTTCACCATGTAATTATAAAGATTTCTGAAAACAAGTCTAAAATGTAAGACGGTTGTCCAAAATGTTTTATCTTACTAATCTAAATCTTAACTGTCATGTATGCAAAAACAGTTTTGAATTAACACCTTTCACATGTTTGAAGATTTTCAACATTCCCAAAAACTCATAAAAGACTCTTGTGTACCCAAAAAAACACACTAATTAAAAACTCCAGTTTCAATGATGTGAAGTCCGAGTGCTGTAATGGCGTGTATTATTTGTAGGAGTCCTAGAAATCTGATTACTCCAGTCCGAAACCTGAATGTCCGATTCATACACTTTTGACGCTGTTATGTTATATACAGGTATTCTTTCATTGGCTTCATCTGACAGCACCTGAACAGACAGAAATGTATAAGTACAAGGCACAAACCAACATTAACCAATAACCAGCCAACAAAATTTCACACAGGTTCAATTTCAAAGAAGGAACAAAAAATAATTTTAATTTCATAGGAAAAAAAAAAATCCTGTCTCTGGGTAGGAAACTAAGTGGATTTGTTTGAATGGGGTTTGACGCCGCTTTCAACAATCTTTCAGTTATATCGCAGCAGCTGGAGCACCTAACAATGGAATCCTGGTATTTCTCACTCCAGTACTACCATTACATCCTTTCCTAGCCTCCAGCTGCTATCCCACATAGGTCTAAGATTATCGACCCATTGATGAGAGACAAATAGTCGGAAAGGATGAGTGCCGCCGTCAGGGAATGAACCTGGGACCTCTAGATTGACAGTCCGACGCGCTACCAACTGTGCTATAATGGTGGCTGAAACTAAGTTGAAAATAAAGAAATTGCTGGTTTAACCCATACCCACACAATGACGCTTTTGGACGCCCATCGAGAAAAATAATTTGAAAAACATTGTGTAAAATGAAGAAATTGCTTGTGACAAGCAATTTCTTCATTTAACTCAATATTTTCTACCTAGAAAGGTGAAAAAATCTAAAATTTCATCAACTTCAAATTGTCGTCTGCAACTCCTTTCAATTTGGACAAGTCTAAAATTTTGCTGTCTGGTAATAGATTAAATAAATTGCTTGCACATTGCCAAATATTATTATTCAGGGTTCGAGACTGAACCCTTTCCTAATTTTTACATCCCTTTGTTATTATACTTGAGAAAAAATTGTGAAAAAAGAAGAAATTGCTAATTACAGGCAATTTCTTCTTGTTTCACAATATTTTCTACCCTACTGTTTGATCATTTTTCAGATAAATTCAACTATAAATTGTTGTCTGCAAAACCTTTAAATTTGGACCAGTCTAAAATTTCAAACAAGAGGACCAATGGTCCTATATTGCTCCCCTGAGTATATGGTTTTGGGAGAAGATTCTCAAAGATTTCCTTCTTTATTTCTATATAAAATCAGAGATTGCACAGAAAAGGGCTAATTTTTAAGATACTGTATTTCTTTGAAGTAATTTGGTAGAGGGGCAATAGATGATGATTTATGCCTAATATCAAAGCTCTAGGCTTTATTGATTGGGAGAAGAAGATTCTCAAAGATTTCCTTCTTTATTTCTATGTAAAATCAGGAATCATTCAGAAAAGGGCTAATTTTCAGAATACAGTAATTCTTTGAATTATTTTGGTAGAGGGAATAGACAATGATTTATACCATATATCAAAGCTCTAGGCCATATGGTTTGGGAGAAGAAGATTTTCAAAGATTTCCTTCTTTATTTCTGTGTAAAATCAGTGATTGCACAGAAAAGGGCTAATTTTCAAGATACGGTAATTCTTTTTGTAGTGGGTCAGTAGATGATGGTTTATACCAAATATCAAAGCTCTAGGCCTTATGGTTTGGGAGAAGAAGATTTTCAAAGTTTTTTTCACTTGGTTGCCATGGTAACCCATGGATTTAAATGCTTTGAAGTATTTTGAAAGAGCATGAGCTATGGATCATTTCTATGAAGTTTGGTTGAAATTCAATGGTTAGTTTTGGAGGAGAAGATTTTGTAATTGTGAACAGACGGACAGATGGAGGGACGGATAGACAATGACCAATCACAATAGCTCACCCAGAGCACGAAGGGAAAGGGTTAAAATAAATTCGATAAGACAACAACAACATGAGGAATAAGATTTACCTTGAGATAAACAATAGCATCCATACCAAAGCCTTCTTGAGGAATCAGAATTAAATCCCCTTGGAAGTATCGAGCATACAACCTAGATAAAGGTAGGCCATACCCATAGCCAGCTAGAGGAGCTGACCCTTCACGACTGTGACTAGGCTGGGGCTGTGGGGCTGTAGTGTACAGATACTGGAAGAGATCTTCTACACTTCTGATTGTTGTCCCCCCACCTTCATCTGATAACTGAAAATGATGTAAAAGATTCTTACAGCAAATAAACTGCAACTGGTATGGAATTAATTCAACAATGGAAGGACCAAATGACATTGTTAAGGTAAACAATTTAAGTTTGTCCTACCAATATAAATCTTCTCATTATGAATCGAAAATCATATAGCTGAAAGGACTGGAAGGCTTGATTTTGCTTCAAAGCATTTTTACTAACAACTCTAACTTAAAAGGGGACAAACATGAGGTGTAATCAAGGATTGCACTTCAGTCTGGTGAAATATTACTATTGTAATATAATATTCCGTATGTAAGCTAGAAGTATACATACCTTGATAGATACATCATATTCTCCTTTACACACCCTCACTCTGAGTGGAGGTACATCTATAGATCTACTGTGTCTCTCTACAACAGCCCTCATAGCATTCTGAAATACACATCTTAAACATAAACATCTCATTCACATTCATCCATGAATATAGAACGAGATGTGTTAACAAGAAATTATGCAATATGCCCCCTTTTTCTGTGATGCAGCCTGAAATTGCAAAACCCCGAAAGTATGCGCAAAATCAATTGACTATAGAAACCCTCTCTTAAAATTTCATGCAAATTCCTCCTTAACCCATTCCCACTCAATGACGCTTTTGGAGGCCCTTCAAGAAAGATGTTTTTGAAAACATTGTGGAAAATGAAGAAATTACTTGTATCAAGGAATTTCTTCATCATCCACAATGTTTTCTATCCAAAAAGACAAAGGAATTCAAAATTCCATAAACTTGAAATTGTCGTCTGCAGCTTCTTTCAATTTGGACCAGTCTAAAATTTCACTGTTTTGGTATGGGATAAGTGTAGGAGGAGATGTGTACACAAGATGTGGTTGTACAGTCAGATGGGGGTTGAGATGGATAGACAGAAAAGATGATACCAATGTACGTTTACCTTTGGCAGCATTTAAACAATTAAATTCCTAAAGGCTAAAATGAATGTCTTTTTTAATCTCTTCATCATTTTCTTGTTATTTTCTCTTTTAAAACACTTTGATTTGCGTAGATGCAATCTAGTTTTTACAGGCTTATTGAAGATATAATATATCTAATTCATTAATTATTCACATATTCATTTTATTCATAAGAAATAATAAAGTTTGTTTTCATTGAGGTATGAAACTTAACACATAATCAAGCTGTATTACCTTGCAAACCATTCTATGCATTTCTTTTAATTTGACCCTTGTCATGCTGAACACAGAATATTGTTGTTTTGGCAGGAGGTATAAACAGAGATCAGACTGCACATATGTGCAGTCTGATCTTTGTATACACCACCTGCTTGCCCATTCAAGTCAAAATTGTTTATAAATTCATTTGTGAAAAGAAAGGTCGACCAACAATTCAATCTTTACAGTGCCTTCAGTACTTTTATTGTCGAGTATTTCAAAAAAAATATTTTATTCAGAATGATGAGGGTTAATATTATTGAGGCATATGCTACAAAAACATAAAACATACTCAAATAATTTATCAGTTTGAAGCTGTTTTTATAGGAACTTACAATTTACACAAGCATACAAAATGTTTTCTTGCTCAGTTATTTTTTCTTTTTTTAATGGAGATATTTAACAAATTTTTCAGCCAATCTGAATGCAAGAAATTTCATAGGTTGAACTAGAATTAGATTATTTTCACCTGGAAACAGCAACCCTAATTTTCAGAGAATGGAGTGATGGTTTACTTACCTTGAACAGTTCAAACAGCATGTGATACAAGTGCGAGGGAATGTATACCATTTCTATAGGGGCATCTGGATTTGAGGCTAAAAGTCAAAGAGAAACACATATGAGTTTAGCTGAAAGACATTTCACCTAACTACTCCTACATACAGTTAAAAGTAGTCATTTGGTCACTTCCATTCAGTCTGCAATGGTCATTGACAGTCAGTTTAATGTCCCTCAATCTTTTAACACTACTTTTTGCAACAAACATCTATAAAATGCAGTCAATGGCCGTCGATTGTGTCCTAGTCTTTGAAGAAAAACCTGGTTTTTCGGCAACTTAGAGAACCTAAACAATTTTTATGGATAAGTAACTTTTACAACAGATTATTGTGTTGTATTCTAGGGCCCAAATCAAATAAAGTTGCACAGGTATCACCAATGCAGTCAAAAATGTTGCAACAGAAATGTCTAGTTTTGATACAAACAATACTTTAGTTTAGTCATTTAACTAAAAAGAAATTAAAATTGATGATCAGTCTGACATCTTTCACCAAATTCATATAAAAAAAGGTTAGCTGAGCTCTTTTCTAGTAGATCTTTGGCCAAAGTGATTATAAATATAACAAATTTAAACTTTCAAACTCCTCCTTGAAAAGGTACTCCAGCCATCAACTTGACAGGCCAAGACATATACTAGGTTAACAAGTGTTTTTGGCATTTCTCTTGACTGCTTGGTTAAGACAGCTTTAACTGTATATGTATTCATTTTATTATAATTTAATTTTCAGATTTGTCTATCAAAAACATGCGTTCTGATTGGTAAAAAAAATATGCTTACCTCCATGAACAAAATTTTGAGTACGCAACCATAGTGTATGCTTCTGCACGAAATAGTTCTATATAAAAAAGTATCAAAATGCTATAAACATATAAGATATGAAGAGAATGTTTTTTGTTTTCATGGAGGTATGAACCAAAATACCTAATCACACTTGTGTATGAATCTGCTTTGCATTTTCATACAATATGTTTAGTTTTTTTGGTTTATACCTCCATGAAATCAAAAGATATTCTCTTCATCTCTTGATTCAACCACTTAAGACAAAGATCTTTCAAATTTCATCAACTCAAAATTGTCATCTGCAACTTCTTTCAATCTCCATGACCTCAGGTAAATTGTTTAATTCAAACCATTTCCCTGTCTAGTATAAAGTAAAATTACCTACCAGTGCTGTTATGGCTTTCTCGTATCAGATCTGGAGCTAACATATAATACTGTTCACATAGAAATCTTGCACTAGAAAAAGCATCTGGAAGAAATACAGAGAATATGTCACTAAAGATCATGTTTAGTATTTTGTCTATAATAAGATTTGTCTTTAAAATGCAGCTTTTTATTACAAGCAAAGGAAACTACAAGAGCTACACAGAATGGCGCATATATACACTAGTCAGTCTAAATTTCTCTAAATCGTGAAGGGGGTTTAAAAGACATTTTGAAAGGTTAACAGGAGACAACATTGGCACAAAAATAAGTTTCCAGTGGCTTCATCAAAATCTGTCAAGAATTGTAGGAGTATTTTGGCACACAAGAATTTTGACAATAAGTCTCCTTTCGCATGACACAGCACTGAATCATAAAATGCTGATAATATGCACTTGTGAAAATACGCATTTAGTGAAAATTTCATGAATTATAGCAGAAGTTGTGCACACAAGGTAAAGTTAACACATCAAGCCAACCCACCACCGCCATTCACCAAACTATCAACAAGATTTTTCCTTTGGAAAACCTGTTTAAAAACATTTCTAGTACATTATCCCATTCCCACCCAGTGACACTTTTAGATGCCCCCAAGGTAAAAAACTTTGGAAAACATTGTACATAATGAAGAAATTGCTTGTTACAAGCAATTTCTTCATTATCTACAATGTTTTTCACCCCAAAAGACAAAAATACTGAAGGTTTCATCAACCTTAAATTGTTGTCTGCATCCTCTTTGAAAATGGACTGGTCTAAAAATTTCTTGTGTGGGAATGGGTTAAAAGGCTTATATTATCTTAACCCTTGTCATGCTGAACCCGGAATTTTCCGGTTTTGGCAGGAGGTGTAGACTAAGATCAGACTGCACTTATGTGCAGGCTGATCTTAGTCTATACCTCCTGCTTGTACTTTTCCTACCAGAGTTGTTAATGAATTTGTTTTCTAAAAAAAATATTGATTTTTTAACAACAAGTTCTATCAGTGCTTTCAGCCCTTTGAGTTGACAGCATTTCAGAATGGTAATTTATACAGCATAACAAGGGTTAAAAGGTTATCAGCTTAAACTATGGTGTAGAGGATTCCAATATTAATCACAAAATTAATTTCCTGATTTTTCTTTACTTATTATTGAAATTTGCTTGCAAAACTATGTGCTATTGTAGCAAATTTAAACTAATTTCAATGAAAATGAAGAGGTACACACAAAAATTTCAACTAAATTTCCAACTTTGAATATTTTTTGTAAGTCAAGGACAGATCATTCCAGAACCATTTTCAATTTTTGCATTGAGGTATGAAACAATTATTTTACCCAATCACATTTCAGTATTTTTTAAACATTTGAAAAACTGATATCAAATTAATTTTTATTTCATGATGAAACATTTCATCAAACATCTTTTTTGTGTTATTTTTGAAAGAATGAAATTTTCTCTAATAATTAAGCTGCCTTTTAGACTTACCATTAACATAGACTTACCATTAACGACATCCATTACATTACAATTGGTGTCAATACTGCCAATAATGCCTGATTTTGGTACATCTTTACCATACAACAACACTGGAAAGAAAAAGGATTCAAAATCTGTGTAAAGAACCTTTACCCATAAACCCTTCAAATGTTGCCTCTTCATGGGCTCATTACATGGGACCAATTTAATAAATATGGACAGTACAGACAATCCCTGTTAAACAGGTACTATGTTTGATCAGAAAGAAAACTTGTATTGAAAATACAAGTCTGACCTTAAATTATGACCTTTACATGACAAGAGAAATGATTCAAATAACACCTACTCATAATGGACAATGAACTTAAATTCCTGTCGAGAATACAAAGAACACTTGCACACGCAGACACACTATCACAAATACACTGACTTGTCATTCTGATAACTGTATATTGCTCATCGCAAACATTATCAAGAAAAAAATCATATCTATCTTTTAACTATTCATATTTCATAGCTTAATACCAAAACCACTCACAACCGATTATGAAAAAGTCAAATATTTTAAATATTAGCCCTTGTCATGCTGAATAAAATCATTTTCAGAATTGTATAAAAAATCAAAGGGCCGAAAGCACTGGTAATGCTTTTTGTTCAGTTGTCAATACTTCTTTTGAAGATTAATTTCATAGACAACTCTGGTTTCAAAAGGATAGACAGGAGGTGTAGACTAAGATCAGACTGCACTTATGTGCAGTCTGATCTTAGTCTTTACCTCCTGCTAAAACCGGAATAATCCGGGTTCAGCATGACAAGGGTTAATTTATTCTTAAACCTTTTATTTTATCCTCCTCAAACCTTTTACTTTATCACAGAAATATAACTGTTAAGCAACAAACTTAATTACCGGTAGAATTGTTGCAAAGCAGACTCATATCCCCTATTTTTTTTCTACCTTCTGTGGTACTTATCTTTCAACTATCTGCAGCCTCTTTCACTTTGGACCAGTCTAAAATTTTGTCCTCAGGTAGTGGGTTAAATACTCACCATGCTGGTTTATCAACATTCGTATACTAATTCTGTTGGTGTAAAATCTATCTAGAAAGTATGGCACATTTTGCATTTGTTTGTCAGACATAACAAGACCATTAGCTGCCTGGTACTCCATTACACCCTGCAAATATCAAAATAGGATGCAAGGGAGATTACTCAATCAAAATAGAAACTATCTCTGAAAGTCATTGATATTTACAAATGGCTCTATGTCATAGACAAACATTTTGCATCTGTTTGATAGACAAAGCCAAACCATTAGCTGCCTTGTGCTCCATTACACCCTGCCAATAGCAAAATAAGATGCAAGAGAGATTACTAAATCAAGAGGTAAACATACAATTTTTAAATAGAACATAAATTTTACTAAAATCAGCATAGAAATAAAGAAGTAGTACTTCAACGAATTCATTCAGTAGCAAACCCTACAATGTGCATGCACACACACACACGCATATATGTTTCATACATCAACATTCTCTGCCACACTTGCTCTGAAGAAAAGAGACAGAGGAAAATATCATCATTATAGAAGAACTTGCTTGTTCATAGCAACTTCCCTTTCACAATGTTCTTTTCCTTGTTTGGCATCTGTTTTAAAGTTTAAGCACACTTTGAATTGTAGTTGGCAATGTCTTTCAATTTTGAGTAGTCTAAAACTTTGTCATGAGGTAAAGGAATATTGGCCTTATTCTAACTTTTCCATATATTAATTTGAAGAAATCTAAAACTCAAAATGTGTCACAGACATTGATGCCCCTGCATAACTACTTGACCTTCAATTGTGACCTTGACCTTTAGCATCCAAACAGACTTTATGCATAACACTATTACTCTGAAAGGAGAACAAGTTATTCAAACTATTTTGAAATCCATCAATTAATGTGGAAGATATGCCAAGGACAAGAATTGGACACACACACAAGCACAAACTCACAACGGCTGAGGTAACTCTATATGCACGCGGTCATAACATGACAGGGGGAAAAATGAAAGAACTGTTTGTCAAGAGATATAATTGGAGTAAGACATAGAATTTTGAATTCCATTTACTTTAAATTTTTGTCTGCAACTTCTTAGACTAGTCTTTAATTTTTTACTGTAATAGGTTAATAAGTTATTGCATATTAAAGCACAGGACAGATAAATGGAAAGTTGAATAGATAGTACAAACATGACATTGTTCATGGTATTTTGCTACCCCTCATTTGCAGGCAATAATAAAAGCAGCATATGCTCATGCTGATATTTAGGATGCGAGGTAGACAGTAAACCGGTTCCCACACAATTGACGTTTTTAAACACCCTCAATATGAAAGCTTTGGACAACATTGAGGAAAATGAAGAAATTGCTTGTATCAAGCAATCTCTTCATTATCAACAATGTTTTCTACACAAAAAGACAAAGAAGATTCCCTTAACTTAAAATTGTTGTCTGCAGCTTCTTTGAATTTGGACCATTCTAAAATTATTTGATGGTAATGGGTTAAAATCAGTTAAGTTCCTCATATTTAAACCATGACTTTACCAACCTGGGCCATAGTTTGTACAACATTACTGTGTCGTTTCCTGATTTCATCCAGGGCAGCTGTAAAACTGAAAAATTTCAAAACAAGACAATATGGCATTGTGTTCAACTTCAGATAATCCTGTTTTTACGCATCAAAGAAACCTTTTTCAGGTAAAAAAAATTGAATGAAAAGGGGAAATTGCTTTTTTACCTTAATTGGCACTTATTTTCAAATTTAGAATATCACCTGCAACTTTGTTAATTTGAACCAGTCTAAGGTTTTGCTGTCTAGTAAATGTTAAAGTTTTCATATTTGACAAATTGGCTTAACCCATTCCCACACAATCTACTGTTCTACACTCAAGAAAATAGTTGTAAAAACAAAATAGTTGAAATGAAGAATTGCTTTTGGAAAGAAGTTTCTTCCTATCCCACAATTTTTTTTTACTAACACAGACTTTCCCATTCCCACACAAGCCCTCCTTTTTACGCCCCTCAAGAAAAAAAGCTTTGGAAAACATTGTGGAAAATGAAGAAATTGCTTGTATCAAGCAATTTCTTCATTATCCACAATGTTTTCTATCCAAAAAGACAAAGAAAATTTAAATTCCACCAACCAGAAAATATCGTCTGCAGCTTCTTTCAATTTGGACCAGTCTTAAATTTTGTTGAGTTGGAATGGGTTAAATTATGAAAAATTTAAAACCTTGGAATTGGCATCTGCAACTTCTTTCAATTTGGGCTAATAATTTTGTTGTTTGGTAATAGTTTAATAATAATAGACTGGGGATATTGTTAAGAAAGGGAATAAAGCAAGTCAACAGCATTTTATACTGTCTAGAATTTTAAATCACCATGTCCATACTGCCATTATTTTTAACTCTTCTTGTCATACTGAATAAAAATCCTATCAAGAATTATATTGAATTCAAAGGACTTATACCTCTGGAAGGCTTTATTGAGAGTTTATATTTCTTTACAGAATTGATTTTTTCAAACAACTCTGGCTTAAAAGGGACAGCCAGAAGGTGTAGACCAAGACCAGACTGCACTTATGTGGAGTCTGATCTTTGTCAATATCTCTTGCCAAAACAGGAATATTCCCGGTTCAGCATGACAAGGTATAATTTGAACACTTGAGTATATTCAGTGTAATCATAAAAAAGCTGTTGAACTTTGGTTTCAAGGGTCATCAGTTTTATCCCCTGCTATGTAGACAATTTATAGCCTAAATAAGAGATGTACTGGGGTGATGGTTGAGCAAAAATGGAGAAAATTCTTGTTAAAAAAATATTTTCTCACATTATCAGTATTTTTACACTGAAATTGCTTGTCACAAAAAGTTTCTATTATTGATATCTTTTTTTTATTTGAAACTTACTTAACGATTTCTCACATTCTAAATTATTGTCTCCAACCTCTTAGACTTTGGATCAGAATAAACTTTTGTCTACAGGAAGTCTTCAGAAAATGGGTAAAAGTAAACTCTGTGCAATTATATCTTTCTATTAACCCATATCATGCTGAATCCAGAATATTTGTTCTAGCAGGAGGTGTACACAAAGCTCAGCCTGAACATAAGTCCAGTCTGATCTTAGTCTACACCTCCTGTTTAACACCTCCTGCAGATCAGATGTCAGCCAAAGTTGTTTACAACTAGAAGGTCATACTGTACATATATACAAGTATTACCAACATAAAGGCTTATGTTACCAAAATAAACAGTATAGATGATTAAAAAATGTACTTACTTGTGTAGGGTTTCAGGATCACTTTCATTGTATTTTTCAAACTGTAACAGCTGGGTAAAACTTTGTCTGTACCTGTCACATAAGATAGAATTTAAATTTTCTCCTGAAGATTCATGATTTTTTTCTGTATTTAAGTGCAATAAACTGTTGTTGAAAGCATATGCATTTTAGGCAATTACATAAATTCCAAGTCAAGTCCTCAAATAATAAATCATAGTTTACTTAACCCTTGTCATGCTGAAAAAATCTTTACAAGAATTTTTTTAAGGTCAAAGTTCTGAAAGCACCGAAAGGTCTTATAGTTGGTCAATATTTCTTTTGATAATAGATTTGATAAACAACTCCAACTTGAAAGTGACAATCAGGTGTCTTAGACTAAGATCAGACTGCATATATGTGTAGGCTGATCTTAAACTGCACCTCAATAAAAAACAACAAGAATATTCCGGGTTAAGCATGACAAGGGTTAGCACATGCCTAAACTGAAAAAATTAAGACTAGTTGTTCTTTAACCAAATCCCATACAATGACGCTTTTATACGTGTTCAGGAAAGTTACAAGCAGTTTCTTTATTATCAACAACATTTTCTACCACCCCCACCCCCCTAAAGATTTTTAAAACTCCATTAACTAAAAATTGTCATCAGTAACTTCTTTCAGTTCTGAGGTTTTTAAATTTTGTCACCTGTTAACCCATTCCCACACAGTGACACTTTTGGACCCTCAAGAAAAATAATTGGGAAAAACATTTGGGAAAAAGAAGAAATTGCTTGTAACAAGCAATTTCTTCATTTCACACAATGTTTTCTATCGAGAAAGTTGAACAAATTTAAAATTTCATTAACTTAAAATTGTCGCCTGCAACTTCTTTCAATTTGGACCGGTCTAAAATTTTACTATTTGGGAATGGGTTAATGGTTTAAATTTCAACCACAGTTTTAATCTTTGTCTTCTGTTAATTGATTACATTCTTCTTATGTTAAGACTTTTGTTAATGCGATGCTTGAAGATTTTACCATCATCAAATTTTCATACTGGTAAAAATAGAATGAAGTTGCATATCACAATTCAAACTAATTTTAAACTGAAAAAAATATTCTGAGAAAATAAGAAATTTAACTGCTTGTCAAAAGCAATTTCTTCTTTTCTCACATTTCCTAACATTTTTTCTTTAGTGTGTCAAAATGTAGAGTTGTGTAGTAATGGGTTATATCATGCTCGCTTTTTCAAATTAATGCCTACTACTGATTTTAATGCTTCTTTATGGAGCTCTTGTACCAATATTTCTCCTAAAAACACTCCCTCCTGAATAATATCACCCCTGTGATACCTTCAAAGATTTTCATCTAATTGAGGGTAATTTCCATTAAACAACCATTCTTATTATTTGTCATAAAATATCATCCTCGATTTAGAGGAAATCAAAACAGAAATATCCATGACTAACAAAAGTACACTGCATTACATTTATAGGTAAGGTAACTCCAAAATAGGAGCTCCATTTGAGTATTTTTTAAGAGAAACATAGTCCTTGGTTAAATGGTGAGCTAAACTAACCTAAAGTTTTGACAGGTAGACACCGGTTAGGAGCAATTAACCCATTACCACACAGCCCCAAAACTTTGCACACCATTATAGCTATGACAAACTTTATCAAAAAAGATACAAGCAATTTCTTCATTTCTAACAATGTTATCGAACTCATAATAGTCCTCACTTTTCAAATTCAACAAACTGTATTTTGTCCTCTGAAGTCTATTTCTATTTGAACCAGTCTAAAATTTGTCTTTTGGGAATGGATTTAAATCACTTTGGCAAGACAGATAAAAGGGACTCACCAGCTTCTAACCATGGCAGTTGATGGCATTTTCAAGAAGTGATCTGGAAGAGAGTCAAACTCCTTCATGATATTGGCGAGCCGAACCAGCAGCTCATTTCTAAGGTAGGCGAATGACTTGCTCTCAGATCCATCTGTCCCTGAAATATATATCTACATACATGTATTTGTTAACCCTGGCTTGCTGATAGGGACAATTCATCCGTATAACAAACATGTAAAAATTCAATCAGTCAATACTCTTTCAATAATGTTAACCCTTGTCATGCTGTATAAAATCCCTTATGGTTTTACATAAAAATCAAAGGGCTGACAGCACTTACAGTACTTGTTGTTCAATAATCAATAATTCTTTTGAAAATCAAATTTATAGCTTTTCTTGCAGGAAAAGTGCAAGCAGGAGGTGTAGACCAAGATCAGACTGAACTTATGTGCAGGCTGATCTTTGTCTATACCTCCAGCCCAAACCGGAATATTCCGGGTTCAGCATGACAAGGGTTAAGCTCTCAGCAAGAGTTCTATAGTCACAAAATATACAGCCCTTTTTGCATGCCATTATGTCTCCTTTTCCTGTGACACAGCCTAAAATTTGAAAACCGAGACAATATGCACAAGGTGCAGTGATTAAAAACATATTGTGAAAAATTCATTCCAATTTATCCATGAATGGAGATGTGTTAACAAATTTTGCATGAAACCATCTTTCTCTGTGGCACAGCCTAAAATGGCAAAACTCTGACAATATGAGAAATGTCACGTGACTAGGAACATTCTGTTAGAATTAAATTTCATTTAAATTTGCCGATAAATGTAGGACGAGATGTATTGACAAGATGTGGAGACAGACAGATGGATGGACAGATGGAGATGAAACCTCCGGCAGCATACAAAAAGTGTATAACTTCCTCTAAAAGTTCTCAATTCTATGAGCAACTAATGTTGTTGGAATTAATCAGAACTGTTTCAGTGAGATGATCCCAGTAAGTTCAAGCAACAAAGGATTGAATGAGAATGAAAGGAAATCAAAATTTATGTCACTAAAATGTACATTTAGAGACCATGTTCTAGCTTTTAAGTGGTCCATTTAGGGGTCATTTCCCACACAATGACAATTTATGATGCCCCTAAAGGAAAAAAAATATGAAATTATTGTGTAAAATGAATATTTTGCTTGAACTATGCAATTCTTCATTCTCAACAATGTTTTCTTCCCGGAAAGTTGAAAAAATTGAATAGCTCATAGACTTTAAATTGTTATCTGCAACTCTTTTCTATTTGGATTAGTCTAATATTTTGTCTGATAGTGGGTTAATACAAGAATATCAGAAGTTTAGATCATCATCACCAGCATTGAATACCAATGCTGATCAGGATCGAAGGTTTTTCATTTTCATTCAGATCCCTGTTTCACATGAAAGGTAATATCTTAATTAACTGTTTTTCAAAATTTCAGACTAGTTAAAATTCAAAGGGGTACGAAATGACGTAATAAAGTAAGTACAGTTAATGAAGTAACTATCCTATACGGCAGAAAATGTTGTGGTAAAAGAAAAAATTGCTTGTTACAAGCAATTTCTCCTTTTTCCACAATTTACTCTCTAGTATGATATCAAAGGGGCATAAAGTCAGACACTGAACAGGAAAGGATTAAACTAGACTAAGCCAACTACCTATTATCAAATTGACCTGATTTATCTAGTCTCTTGGGCTCATATGAACCTGAATTAAATATGTGCTTAAAAATTGCCATAGATACATGAATATTCTAACATAAACATTTGTCTAGACTTGTTACACCGACATATTACACTCTTATAAAGTTCAAACTGTTAAAATTGTGTGAGAAATTTTAGATGCTGACAACCATTCAACAAGAGTGAAAAATGTTAACCCATTACCTAACAACAAAATTTTAGACTTGACCAAATTCAAAGAAGTTGCAGATGGCAATTTTTTATTGATGAAAATGGGAATGGGTTAAACAAATATTGTTTATACGTTAGTGTAAAAAAAAAAAAAGTGAAAAATAATTCATATAATTTCATCCTTTTTCTAACCATATCATAATTCAAGGTGGTCAGAACCTGTGATGTTGGTAAAACAAAAAATTACTTGACCAATCAAATCATTCATTTAGACTGCAGTGTCATGTTGACCTCCAATTTTCCTGCTATTTTGAGAATTGCCCAAAAGTAGTTCCTCCTCCCAACTGCCGAAAGACCTTAAACCTTGTCATGCTGCATTAAAATTCTCTAGAGAACGGAGATAAAATCAAAGGGATGACATTTCTGGATGCACTAATTTTAGGCTAATGGTTTTATGTTTCATGAACACTTGGCTTAAATGAGACAAGGCTGATCTTTGCCTATACCTCCTGCCCAAACAGGAATATTCCGGGTTCAGCATGACAAGGGTTAAATGCTCTTACCTGCATACCACAGGGATAAATTGTGCCAAGTAACAATGTTATGCCATAACATTTCACATTGTTAGACAACTACAAAACAGATTACATTGTGCTCTTAACCCTTTACCAGACAACAAATTTTGTCAAAATTCAAAGGTGTTGCAGATGACAAATTTTTAGTTGATTGAATTTTAAATCCATTTGCCTTTTTGGGTAGAAAATATGGTGGATAATGAAAAAATTGCTTGTTTTAAACAAATTCTTCATTTCCACAATATTAGCCAAAGCCATTGGTAATGGGTTAAACAGATTGTTATACAAACATCATGTGCAACAACAGTAACTGATTCTCAGAGTAAAGGAACAGATTTTAAACAAGATCTGTCTATAGACAGCATACTAGACAAAGATTTCTAGGAAGCATCAACCTGCACAAGTCGAGAGAAAAATGCTCTTCTTGGATGCATTTTTCAAATGAGCACAATACCAGAATCAAGCCTAATTATAATGATGAAAACATATTGAGACTGACCTATTTGATTATAAGAATCGAGATAAAGCGTATGAGAAAGCATATGAGAAAAATGAAATCACTTATGAAAAACAAATCTTTTCTCGCAATATTTTCCACCTCAATGGATGCCTTTTTATTCTTCGTTTAAATAACATATCATTTTTCTGTAATTGTTTATTAAACGATTTCCATGCAATCCCTCTTTTTGACGGCCCTAAAGGAAATAGCTTGGGAAATTTAAAAACATAAAAAATAAAGAAATTACTCTTAACAATAAATACATTCATTTACAAAAATGTTTTTTACCCACAAAGGTAACAATTTCAAAATTTTAATGAACTTGAAATTGTCATCTGCAACTTCTTTCAATATGGACTTGCCTTAAATTTATGGTTTGGTAATGGTTAAGACGGGTAATAATCCAAATTTGAACAATGGAACCTTCTGTGATCTATAAAATCATGCACCCAACATTTTCTCCTTTTCTCATGTTTATGGACTGACATCAGTAGAAATGCTATCAACAGTTATTGCCTTCAGTCAGAAAGAAAGACACTTGAAGTGAAGTATCATATAAAGGTCATCATCCTTACTTAACCCTTTCCTGGTTTTTGAAATTTTAGACTGGTCTAAATTGAAAGAGGATGCAGACGACAATGAAAATTGGATGCAATTCCAAATAAAACCATCCTATGTGGTAGAAAACATTGTGGGAAAAGGAGAAATTGCTTATTATAAGAATAAAATCACAGTGTCGTAAAATCCCGGGTTTATCCAGGAGAGGGTTAATCTTATACATAACCCATTGCCAAATGACAAAATTATACACTGTCCCAAATTCAAATATTTGCAGATAACATTTCCAAGTTGATGAATTTTAAAAAGCTGAATTGTGTTGTTGCGAACTAATTTCCCAAAACATAAAAAATTTCCATAGATAATAACTTTACAATAGAGTAAACAAGAGTGCTGCCTAAGGGGCTCAATACTCGGCTGTTGAGTCAGCTCTATGTTAATGAATAAAATGTTTGGAGAACAACTTTTACAAAAATATGCATTTAGATTTACCTATCTTGTTCTATAGGTTTTTCTTGTGACACAGGACATATATTCCAAGTTTAAAATGAATGTTCTCAGTTATACCAAAGATATTTTGACCTATTCCTACACAATGACTCTTTTTGATGCCCCTTGAGAAAAACAACCATGAAAAAATTGTGAAAAATAATGGAACAAGCAATTTCTTCATTTTACACACAGTTTTCTACCAAGAAAGTTGAAATATCTAAAATTGCATTAACTTTAAATTGTTGTCTGCAACTCATTTCAATTTAAATCAGTCTAAAATTCTGACATCGAGTAAAAAGTTAACCCTTGTCAAGCTGAGTAAGAATTCTGTTCCATTAAATCAAAGGACTGAAAGCACTAGAAGCACTAGATGCAGGTCAATATTCCTTTTACAAACTGATTTTATAAATAATTCCAGCTTGAAAGGGACAAGCAGGTGAAGACTAAGATCAGACTGTGCAGGTTGATCTTTGTGTATACCTCCTGCTCAAACAGGTGTAATCCTGGTTCAGCACGACAAGGGCTAACATTGTTTTTGCACTATAATGAGAAAGGCATCAATGATGAGGTAACAGACAACAACATGGCTGACCAAGAAGCATTTCCTCTGCCAGGTTGCATTGAGAAATGTTTTTCCTCTGTATCCTGTCCTGTCCAGTGTCGAATGAATCCAAAAGTTGACTCTTCCTTATTAGTAAGGCAAATGTCAAGGCAAATGGATTCCCATTCCCAGATAATCCCGAATTTTTTAAGTATCCAAAGAAAAATGCTTTTGTTCCAAGCTATTTCTTCATTGTCCACAATGTTTTTCTACCCTCCAAAAAGATTCCAACAACTGTGATTCGTTGTCAAGTTATATATGATTGTTCTAAAAATCAATAGCATTGAAAAACAAGGCAAATGAATGTCTTTACAGCACAGTGATTCAGAAATTCATTTTCCGGCCTGCCTTTCACCCAAGTACATTGAGATACTCGAAACTCTCTAGACTTGAAATTGTCGTCTGCAACTTCTATGAATGTGGACTAGTCTAATATTTTGCCATGTGGTAATAGGTTTACTGCAGACAGACCTTTTCTGTTTATTGATTCACTTTACAAATCTCCTATAAAGACATCATGTTACAGTTGATATCATTTTAATAATTCATAACATGGTGAGATGCATCAATGAAAATTTGTGGGATCAAATTATCCTATTTCAACTCTTAGAAATTTCTCCAAGGGAGGGTCATCCCTCTTGAGGGTGAAGATAGGATATTTTCAGATATTTTACCCATTACCAGACGACAAAGGTTTAGACTGATCCAAGTTCAATTATGTTCAAAATGACAGTTTTGGTTCATGAAATTTTTACTATCTTTGCTTGTTGGGGAAGAAATCATTTTGGAAAGCTGCTTTTTAGCATAGAAATTGCTTGTAACAAGCAATTTCTTCATTTTCCACAATGTTTTCCAAAAAAAATTTGACATAGGGGCATCTAAAAGCGTCTTGTGGGAATGGGTTAAAAGTAAAAATTATGGTTTACAAGTCTTACACTAGCCCTAGAAATGCATCTATATTACTGCACATAACTGACACAGTATTTCAGAATAAACACAAGCATAAAGAGATATAATACAGTAGGTTATCTCTACAATGGTAAACGTGACGTTCAGAATGTGCCGCCGTTCTTGATATTGACCTTCAAGCTATCAGTCTAAAAATAGTTTATCTATATGTCTCTACCTTTTCCATTTCAATATAAATTCAAAGAGCCTCTGAAATCAGTGTCAGAGGAAAATGTCAATCATATTAATCCACTCCCAGACAACAAAATTGTAGACTGGTCCAAATTGGAAAATGTTGCAGATGACAAATTAAAGCTGATAAAATTTTTGATTTTTTCAACTTAAAAACATTGTGGATAAAGAAGAAATTGCTTCTAACAAGCAATTTCTTCATTTTTTCTACAATGTTTTCCAAAGCCATTTTTCTTTGTGGTATCAAAAAGCTTAATTGTGTGGAAATGGTTTATCTAGGGAAATTCTAGATTAACCTCCTTACAGTCAACAGAATTTTTGACTGGTCCAAATTCAAAGATGTTGCAGACAACAATTTTAGCTTAAAAATCTCTGATTTAGTAGAAAACTGAGGATAATGAAGAAATTGATTGTAAAAAGCAATTTCTTAATTTCCACAATATTTTTTAAAGCTTTTACTTCCTAAGGGGCGTGAAAAAGCAGGAATGAGTTGGAACGGATAAATCCCTTTCCACACAATGTCGCCTTTTTATGTCCCTTTAGAAAAAGATATGGAAAACATTTTGGAAAATGAAGAAACAAATTCTTCATTATCCGCAAAGTTTTGCCTCAAAAGACCAAAATTCTTAAATTTCATCGACTAAAAATTATTGACTGCAATTTCTTTGAATTTAGACAAGTCTAAAATTTTGCTGTGTTGGGATGGTTTAAACCAATGTGTACATAATCCCTTTATTGTTTTTTTTTATTTCAATTTGGATATTTTTTTAAATGTTTTCTGAAAAAATGTGGGCAAAGAGTCAACAATTTCATGTAGTCTGGTAAATTGAAGGGTTAAGAGGGAAAAAAATCTTGTTTACATTATTAAGCATTTGGTAAATGAGCAAAGTGTTGTTTACTTATTTTTGAATTGGTCACCCGAAATAGGTCACCTGGTTAATTTGATAGGTAATTCAAAAGTGTCTACTTTGTTTATCTATCACAAGGGATAAGTGCACAACTGTCATAAGTACTTATGGCACTTTTGTTCTTATCCATTAATATGTGACCCGCTAAATAATAAGAGAGCTTGGGCTTTCAGAGCTAAAAAGTCAGTTTTGTTTGTATGTGTTTTATGCTGCTTTGAACAATTTTTCATTTATATCCTTATTCATGTGCTTCCAGGGTATCACCAGTGTAGCACTGGTGTTAGGCTAGTGCTCTGAAATGTCTTGCCCAAGGACATACCAATCTGACCTGAAATATGTCTGGGATTGGATCCCCACCCCTCGACTTCTCGCAGATTATGAGTCTTGGGCTCCAACCACTAAGCCACAATGGACCACAAATAATCATCTAACTGGCTTGTGCCAGATCAAATTAATTCTCCCTCAAATTATATACAGGGTTTTAGTCAGACACAACAAATTCGGGACCTAGGGACTTAAAAGATATCATCATAAAGGTCCTTCCTCAAGGATTGGGATTTAGCCCACTTCCAAACAGCAAAATTTTAGACTGGTCCAAATTGAAAGGAGTTGCAGAACAAATTTATTGTTTATGAAATCTTAGATTTTTTAACTTTTTGGGAAGAAAACATTGTGAAAAATGAAGAAATTGCTTGTGACAAGCAATTTCTTCATTTTACACAACATTTTCACAATTGCTTTTCTTGAGGGGTGTCCAAAAGCATCACTGTGTGGGAATGGGTTAAATACTGTTTTAGGTTTTTGAAAGAGCATTATCTTAGGATCATTTCAGTGAAGTTTGGTTGAAATATGATGATCAGTTTAGGTGGCAAAAAATCCTAAAAATTGTCTATGCATGGACAGACAGACATTTACCAGTCACAAAAGCTCATCTTGAGGATATTGTGTTAAGGTGAGCTTAAAAGGTGCGCGCATGTGCATGCACATGTGTGTGTGCCTGTGTGTGCGTACTTGTTATAATTGTTATTATATTAACCCTTGTCATGCTGAACCCGGAATATTCCGGTTTTGGCAGGAGGTGTAGACCAAGATCAGTCTGAACGTAAGTGCAATCTGATCTTGGTCTTAACCTCCTGCTTGTAGCTTCCCTTCCGGAGTTGTTTATGAAATCGATTTCTAAAAGAAATGATGATTATTGAACAACAAGTTCTATCAGAACTCTCAGCCCTTTCATTATACAGCCATTCATTAAGATAATTCATACAGCATGACAAGGGTTAATATTTCTAGTAAAATATTTACATTTTACACTGACAAAATCAGACACGTCAGAAAAAAATCGTTATCTGATAGTGTCAAATTTGATTCCATATGTCTAAGATGAAATCATTTTCATTCTGCAGATGATGTCATAATGCAAATGAACTCAATCAACATGGTAAAGGAGAAGGGAAATTCTAGCAGAAATACAGATTTTCAATTATTTATTGAATTCATTCATTAAGAAAATGGGTATTTAAGAAATGGAATATCATGTTTAATTATGTTACCTTAGCAATACAACAGCTTGTTGCTTCTTGCTGCAGAAGAAAATTTGATATTACGACCGACCTTTGGTCTCGTGAAATATCTGAACTGATACAAGATGTTTTATCACCATCGTAACATAATATTCCCTATATATAATTCAATATTTAATAATGGGACACAGCAAGAACACTTTTCTTTATAATGGGTTAAATGTCAGTCAGAAGGTCAAAAGGTCAAGGTCATTGTCTACAATGAAAGCCTATGTTCTGATGAGTGCATGTGTGAAATATTAGCCCCCTTACACTAGTTATAATAGAGAAATAAGACTTTAACCCATTCCCACACAATCACGCTTTTGGACGCCCCTCAAGAAAAATAATTAGGAAAACATAATGTAAATTGAAGAAATTGTTTGTAACAAACAATTTCTTCATTTTCCGCGATGTTTTCTTCCCAGGAAGTTGAAAAAAATTTCATAGCCTTCTAAGTGTCGTCTGCAAATCCTTTCAATTTGGACCAGTCTGATAATTTGCCATCTGGTAATGGGTTAAGCAAGTGAGACACAGATGCTGATGGTATGACAATAGCTCTTCAGTTCTGTGACAATCAATAAAGAGCTATGCGATTCCCACTCAATCCTGCTTCCCTCTCACAGAAAATAGCTTTGTAAAATATAGTTGAAAATGAAGAAATTGCTTATTACCTTTAACCTACACATTTTCAGCCCTACTTGACATTTCAATAAGAATAACAATATATGAAAAGAAGAAATTACTAGTTAAAGCACTTTATCCTTTTTCACAATATTTTACTCCCTCTTTGGCTCTTGTTTTCTACATTCTAATCAGTTAGACTAACGTCTGCATCTTCTTCCAATTTGGACCAGTCAAAAATTGTTTTGTTTGTTTTGGGGTTAAATATAATTTTGGCTGTATCAGGATGAAAATGTTAGAAGTTCAAGTCTTTATTAGAAAAAAGGATAAACAATGTTACTTTAGAAAATTTTTAGTAACAATTAACCAATTCCCACATAACAAAAATTTAAACTCATCCAAATTCAAAGTAGCTGCTGAAGACAATTTCAAGTTGATGTAATTTTTAAAATTTTTCATCTTTTTGGATAGAAAAGATTGTGGATAAAGAGACAAGCAATTTCTTCATTTTCCACAATGTTTTCCAAAGCTTTTCAATTGAAGGGCGTAAAAAGGAGGGGTTGAGTGGGAATGGGTTAATAATAATCATTAAAGAATGAGCTGAATAATGAAAAAGTGTCAAAAGAGAGTGTTTTGTGAAAGCATATCTCTCAGGAGAATCAAGTCAAAAACTAGTTTTAGGACTACAGTTCCTTACACACTGACTTACACAAAGTGAGCTGTTATCAGCTGGTTCAAAATTTCTTACAATTCCATTCTTATGAACTGAACGCGTTTTTCATATAGCTCTGAAGAAAATTTCCTGAACATCATGCAAAACATGAAAAAAACATGCTTGTAACTTGACCACTTACCAAAGTTACACAACTGTTGTAAAGTGACTGCTGATGGGTGGTATCTAGAATACTTATCAAAATGTTTTGACGTTTCTTTCCAAGATTCGGACCAATTCTCTGCACTGTGGAAGTGACTTCGTCTCACAGAGACAAGGGATCTGCACTTTGCTATTGAAATAAAGTTTAACACTTTTGTCCACATTACTGGCTGTGTTTGAATAGATAACATTCTAGACGTTTTGGCAAAAACTTCAGAAATCAAATTATTATTTTGGGTGCCTCAAAGATAAACAATTTTGCTAGTATGGAGATTACTTGGGTCTTCTTAATCTACACTCACACAACTTCTACATTCATACATAGCAGATAAATATAAAATATAGCAACCAAAGCTTTTCTAAAAACTAAGTTGATGAAAGATTGTAAGGATGTTATTAACAAATACTATAGTTCTGTAGCATTGACAGTTTATTCAAACAAAATTCAATGTATTGACATCATCACTCATCGATGAATCAGTCTTAAATCACAGCACTTCCTTGAAAAGGTTGGACACTTAACCTAAAAACTTTCCATGCAGTAAACAACAAATTCACACTAATATATAAAACACACCACATCAACCAATAAATACAATAACATGTCTGAGTGTAAACATGTTCTAAAAATAGTTTAGTGACCTTTAACCTGGTAAATGCTGCACAATAAAAAAAGGGATACAAGAAGGTGCATATAACATCATTCTAGTTGTCAGATAGGTATTTACTACTCCCTGTGCTCTGATATTAATCAAACAAGGGATTTAAATCCACAATAAGATAAGTTCAATAAAAATAATCATATACTTTAGTAGTGCCCCCCCCCCTTCTGAAAAATGAAAAAGAAAAGTAAAAACAGTTTCATTGCAACATTGCTATATACACCAGTAGTGTATAAAATATCATGTCATACAACGTTTTCACTGCAAATTTTCGTTAAAACTTTTAGCCAGAAACATCCAAATCAGCTGATCGAAGACAAGAAAATCTCGGTTACTTACCAAAATCAACTAATGTTTTCAGTGACAGGGACTGTGGTTGATAATGAGAATAATGATCCACAAAAGCTGCAACTTTTTGATATAAAATCCTCCCGAACCGCATCTTGACTGAACCGTATTAAACTATTTTTATCAAAATTAGAGGTATTGACCACCGCCATCCCAACCTGAACTGGTTTGGACTGACGTAATGGAAATAACATTTATCGGATTACTTCGTCTTTCTTCCTAGTTTTGATCGTTCTTCGGAAAAAATCGCAGTGCCATAGGTCCGACTATTTTTAGAATAAAATTTTCCACTGCAATGCAAAAATAGACACAATCCGGGAGCATTAAGAAAATTTTAACGAAATACTGAGTATTTCTGTCGCAGGACGACGATTTTTGAATGATATCGCACCCAGTAGTAGTCAAACGGTAAAAACGAAAACCAGACTACAGATCTACATGTCGCATTGGCAAAAGTGTCTATTCTTATTCCAAATTCAAGAACCCCATTTTAGTCATTTACCAAGCAATTTGAGTGCTGGGAAAACGACATATTTCTTGGGTCATTTCTTGGATCCAAGCTGTTTCTCAGTTCCCCACAATGTTTTCTACCATATTTGACAGGTATTTCTTTAACAAATTTCCACACAATGCCCCTTTTTTACGCAACCCAAAGGAAAGGCTGATCTGCAAAAAACATGTGGAAAATTATGAAATTGCTTGTATCAGGCATTTTTTTATTATCCGAAAAAAAAGTTAAAATTTCACTAACTTGAAATTGAAGTCTGCAGTTTCTTTCACTTGGACCAGTCCAAAATTTTGCCACATCGTGACATGTGGTTATGGGTTAAGTTCACCAATGTCACTTATAGTCCGCTCTAGTAAACAATATAATGTATAATTTCTGTATCGTTCGCAGCTATCAAACCATAGATATCGACTGAAATATCGTAACTACAACAATGATCTTACATATATGATGTGCGATATTTGGTCGCCTTACGCCAGACGATATCAAAATTATATAAACGTATGAAATCCTAACTTTTATATTAACACCAATAACCATATGACATTTTAGGCTATGTTTTTCTTATTGAAATGTCAAAGATATTTTGATCTACCGCGGCTGAAAATCCGCCCCTCCAAAGTTTCGACCTCTGGGGCCACAAACCAGACAACCGGTTTGAAATCAAGTCAACATATTTCCAAACAATCCCGTTTTTCTCCGTATCGAAGACAAATGCCCAAGGAAAATATAGTCAGAAAAGGCGAACTTGTCTTATCGCAGCTATCAATAAAGAATTATTCGACCAATCAAATCAGTCATCTAGATCCGAGAGAAGTGAAATTTGAATTCCGACATTGGTCGACATTTGTTTTGAGTAATTCTGTTGGTATGTCGCAATGATTCAAACGTCAAGCTGTTGTCACGACGTTTAAGTCGCCAACCAACAATTTTACTTTAATATCTAAGTGGAACTCTCTGTTGGAGTTCAGTTAGCGTTGCAAGTGATCGCCGGGTTAATCGCTTAATCACAGCCAATTTCTCACAATGTTTTCTACCCTGAACAACGCTTTTTTTTCAAATAGGAAATTCAGTTGATGTGTCGTTTGCAACCTCTTTCACCTTAGACCAGTTTAGAAAAAAAATCGTTGTTGTGGCCGGTAATGGATTACTGATGGCATTGTAGTGCGAGACAAAAATAAGTTCGAATTCAGCCTCAGCCTCATTATATAGGAGCCGCCGTCAAAGCGAAGTCGGTAGCGCATCAGACTCCTAACTTCTTCAATCATCATGAAGATGTCATGGGTTCGATCCCCGGCGGCACATATTCTTTCCGACACTATGATTTGTCTCTCGCCAATGGCCACAGTGGATAATCGTAAACCTAAGTGGGATAGCAACTGGAGGCTAGGAAAGGATGTAGTGGTAGTACTGGTGTTGGAAATACCATGAAACCGCATTGTTAGGTGCTCCAGCCGCCGAGATATGACAGAAATACTATTAAAAGTGGCGTTAACCCCAATCAATAAATCAACCAATCAGTCTCATTGGGATTTTACTATTGGGGGGTTAAGTAATAAGCCCTTTACCAAGCTGCTTAATTTTAGACTGGTCCAATTTCAAAGAAGTTGCCGAGTCGTGACATTTCAATTGCGCTAGAATTGTAAAAGAAATGCAAAATAGGATAGAAAACATTGTTGGAAAATGAGAAATACACGTAGCTTACCACAGGTAATTTCACCTTTCCCACAAAGTTTCCATTGCACTCATATTTCTTCGGGGTGTCAAAAAGCGGGGATATTCATGCAAGCAAATGTTGCTAGGGAAGGCATATTCGATCGAAATAGCCAATAGTGTGGCTGGGGAAAGCTAGTCGATCGGGGAAAGTTATTAAAAATAAAACGAACAAGAAATCATAAACAGCTGGTCAAGTCGAATGAAACATTTTTGCGGACTTTTTTATGTAGATAAGTATAAAGTATTTCGCTTTGAAAAAATGAACTACCTTTTATATCAATTGGCGATTATGTAGACGTAGATATTTTTATTTTATTATTATTATTATTATTATTTTTTTTTTTTTTTTTATCAGACTTGCATTCAAACAAACTTTCAACCCAATTGCGAAAACAAAGAAATAAAAATGTCGCGCAAAATTGGATTCCTCTCCCTAAAACCAAGATATTGTCTCTTTCTACTTTTCATTTTCAATGAACGGCTAACGATTTAAGATGTTTTGGAGGCATTTGTATTGGGTGTGTCTGTCGCAATAGCTTTTGAGGACGAACGTAAGGTTACATAAAACAGTGGCGAGATTAGGACGAGGGTAAGTTTTAGGCTATCAGTCACCCTAAAACGATTACTGAGACGAAAAATAAACATGAGGACCATTTGCCCTTCAGCGCTAATCTAAGTCGCTGACTACAGAAGTAAAGGAGCCCATGTGACCTAATTTTTGCGAAAAAATGTATGATCCGCTATCAACTCTGGTCTGAGAATTCGAGAACAAACATTCTTACAAAGTTTCAATGTATTTGTGTCAGAAAAGTAGCATTTAAATTACAAAGATTTCTTTTAGATTAGACCTATAGTTACCAATTTTTTTTACCCCATTTGAACGAATATCAACCTTGACAGAGATTTTAATGGAAACAATCTGACTAAATATGAAGTCATCTGAGCCGAAAAATGCTGCCTCTAGAGTGCATACAAGGTTTTCTAAAATTTGACCTAGTGACCTAGTTTCATATTTGGCCCAGATATTACGGGGAGAGACAATCTGACCTAAAACGTGCCCTGTAGAGTGCACACAAATTTATTTCTAAGATTTGACATAATGATCTGGTTTTTCACCCCACGTGACCCAATATCGAATTTCAAGTGACTGAGATATTATGCAGACAAACATTCTGACCAAATATCAAGACATTTGAGGCAGACATGCGACCTTTAGAGTGCACACAGGGTTTTTCTAACATTTAACATAGGAACCTAGGTTTTGACTCCCATGTGACCAAACATTGAACTTGTCTGAGGTTTCATGGAGACAAAGTTTCAAGATATTTGAGCAAGAATTGTGTAGAGTGCACACAAGATGTTGACAAACGACGGACGACAATGGAAATTTAGCTGACCTTGAGCACAAAGTGATCGGGACAGCTAAAATAGATCAATTTATGTAGTATCATAACGAAATCATTATCGGTAAGACAATGACCCGGGCATATTGGGTTAACGCTTAGTTATATGAATCTAGATCAGTGTCGAAAAAGGGTAACTTAGTATAGAAAGAAATGCACAAAGTTACTTTGAGAAATAAAGTAATAATAAAGATTACAATGATTACAATAGTAAGAAAACTTTTTTTACTAATGATGATGCTGATGAAAAAACTTTTTGTGTCGTAACCAATTTCAAAACAAGACCATTATACACCAACCCTTAAATCTGTATCTGCATTTACTAAATCGTGAAAAAAGTAATTCGTCATTTTGTGGTAATGGGTTAAAGGACTGGTGTCTATGAAGTTGATATAAAAATCATATTACTTTTTTTCCATTTACCCCAGATCTTTTTTTCTCGGTCTGGTTAACTGTATCAGTTACGTATTTGTCTTTTTAAGATTTATATTTTCTTCTCAATCTGTCAGAAAGCAAAGAATAGAATTCTTATATTGGAAAGAACTATCGTCGAAATTGGATTAGTGGCATCGAGTGGACGATATTCCCGCGAATTTTCACCCATTAATACATTCCCACACAGTGACGTTTTTGGACGCTCCTAAAAAGCAATAGAGAAAACATTGTGTAAATAAAGAAATTGCCTTTAACAAGCAATTTCTTCATTTCACACAATTTTTCTACGCAGAAAGTAATCTAAGATTTCATAATATTTAAACTGTCATCTGCAACTCCTTTTAAATTATTTCCTATACATGGTAAACAAGGTTTGTCATAGATATGACCAAAATATCTTATCTTATCCAAGATTTTTCCCAGATTTGACCTTTTTAACCCCACTCTTATTCGGAATGACCTAATTAGGATCAAGGCAAACATTTTGAATAAGTTTCACGCTGACTCAAAATTGCGGTTTTTCAAGTGGCAACATTTTATTGCCGGCTGACAATGCATGTTGGACTCCATACGTTCAATGACCAGACCACGTTTAAATTCAATCTGTTGAACTTTCTCTCTCGATCCGAGCCTTATTAAAACTTGACCTGGATATCATGAAAATAAGCATTCTGTGCAAGATTCACAAAAATTGATCCTGAATGATTGTAAACAGTTTTCTTTTCTTTGATATGACCTTGTGACCTGACCTATCATGAAGATAAACACTGTGAGCAAGTTTCGTGTCGATTTAGCCCAAATCGTAACCAATAGAGTGTGGACAAGTTTTTTTTAGATTTCACCTGGTGACCTTATTGATTTCTTCATGGTATTATGCAGGAGTACCCTAGAGCAATTTCGCAATAAAGTGATATATACGTGCAAGAGGAAACAGAACGTTAAACAGATGAACCTTTGTCACGCCGAATAAAGTCCTTTTTCAGAATTGCATTATAATCAAAGGTATGATTACATTTTGTTGGTCAGTCTTTGTTTTGAAATCTCATAAATTATACCTCTGGTTTGAAACGGACATGCATATGATGTAGGCCAAGATCAGACTGCACATACGTGCGCACGCTCACTCCCCTCTGACCGCCTTTCTACAATTTGAAAACACATTACATAATACCCCAAGTCATAGGTCCTATATCTCCCTCCTGAAAATATGATGGCAAAATTCCTATTTCGAGGGATTTGTAAAGAATTTGGCAATTAATCTATTTTCAACAAGAGGACCATGATGGTCTTATAGCACCCACTTCATCATGGTGACTCCAGACCTTATTGTGTTAGTCTGCAGAATGTTGAAAGAGAAACATAAGGCAATGTTTCAGGCGAAATTTGAAAGCTCTAGCCCAGTCAATGACTTGGGAAAGGGAGACTTTTAGAGATTTTCGTATTAATTCTATTTATCATCTTGGCATCCACATCATGGGCTTATCTTAATCCTACAATAATGATTGTGTGAACCAAAGAAGAGCATCTGCATTAAAGTGATTCTGCATGCAAAATCTATTGAGAAAATGTGTTAAGATTTAATTTCTCTCCTTGTCTCTATGTAAAATCTGAGAACCTACAACACAGGGTTTATGTTGATCCATTTTTGTAGAGTAGAAATAAGTAAATC
This sequence comes from Fragum fragum, assembly GCA_946902895.1. Classification (NCBI taxonomy): domain Eukaryota; kingdom Metazoa; phylum Mollusca; class Bivalvia; order Cardiida; family Cardiidae; genus Fragum; species Fragum fragum. Next base: position 41,216,514 of record OX336372.1, read on the forward strand.
GGAATGTAATTTTTTTCAAAATCTAGTCCTTTTGGATTTGGATAAAAAAGATTTGAGATTTTTTTCTTTATTTCTATGTAAAATCCCCAATCCTACACCATAGGGCTTATGCTATTCCAAGAGTTATGATTTGGGGTATGTTTGTAGTTCATCGTAAGATTTTTCTGAATACTAAATTCGAAAGCTCTAGGCCTTTTGGCTTGGGAGGAGAATATTTTTCAGAGGTTTCCTTTTTATTTCTATGTGAAGACTGAGAACCTACAACATAGGGCTTTTGTTGATCGAAGAGTTATGATTTGAGAGGAATTGTGTGGGAATATGTTAACCCTTTTCCAGACAAAATTTTAGACGTTAATGTATTAAAAGAGAGAAAATATTTGGGCAATTCTGGGTATCTGTAACCAAGAGAAAAAACAGTCAGTGCTATTATAATCAAAGCGCTGAAAGCCTAAGACATATATTCATGAGATATATGAATTGGACAGAAAAAGGTTGATGGTCGGATTATACGCAGATCTGCGAATTTGTGCGCCAAGGGACACAACCTGCCCACAATAATTTTCTTCCTTCTTTTGAGGTATTTTAACAAAATATTTACACGTATATATCGTTACATATTTTTGACCCGAACAAATATGAATTTTGGTTGATTTCTGTTCAGTACTTTCTGAAAAGAAGATTTTTTAACAAGAGGACCATGATGGTCCTAAATCGCTCACCTGAGGCATCCGCAAATAACAGTCCTTTTTGGTATAAAAAAGACTTAACTTGAGCAAAATAAATAAAACAAAATATAAGATTTTGGGCTTTGTACAAAACAATCCAGTAATGCTTTCCAAAAAATGAATGCCTTTGACTTTATTGTTTATTCCATTACCAAACTATCCTAGAATTTGTCATCCTCAGGAAAAAAGGTTTAAAAAAGCATTGTGAGAAAGGGAGTGACAAGCTATTTCTCCATTTCTATTTAAGAATTCTTTCAATGCGATTTATGCAATTTTTGACCCCAGGAGCAGAGACGTTTTTTATCCTAAGAGCATTTTTTCCTATAACATAGTACAAAATTATTTAGTCATGCTACATACCAAATATGAATGCCCTTCACCTTATATTTCAGAAGAAGTCTTTCAAAGTTGCTCTAATTGGATGTTTTCCAAAATTTTGGACCTATAGGGCAGTGCCATGTTTTATCCCAGGGCTAAAATTTTAGCTAATATGGTAAAGAACCATCTGTTCATGCTATATACTAAATATAAATGCTTAAGACTTTGTAGATTGGGAGGAGAAGACATTGTCTAATTGAGCATTTTTACGAACTTTGGACACCCAGGGAAGGGGTAACCTACAGGCATAATTTCAATCAAAATTGATAGATAACAGCCAGGCTATGCTACACTCAAAATATAAATGTCCTCTGCCTTAAAATGAAGATTTTTTTAACATACTCAAATTTTGCGTTTTTCCCAATTTTTGGACCTCTAGTGCAGGGCTGTTTTTGACCCTGGGAGGACAACTTTAAGTGATATAGTACAAAACCATCTAGTTATGCTACATACCCAATATGAATATCCTAGACTTTATAGTTAAAGAGGAGAATTCTTTTGAAATTGCTCTAATTAAGCATTTTTCCAAACTTCAGACTTCAGGGGTGGGGCCATTTTTGACCCCAGAGATTGAATATTTAAAAACTTGGTAGAGATCCATATGATTAAGCTCTATACAAAATATAAAGGTCTATGGCCTTGAAGCCTATGAAAAAAACAACAACAAAGATTTACTAAAGATTCCCATTTTCATATGCCGCGGTTACAACATTTTTTCACGGAATGAAATTCTTTTAACAACTTTTGAAGAGCTTCATCCAAGGAACATCCCTGCAAAGTTTCAGCTTGATTGGCCCACTGGTTTAGGAGGAGAAGATTTTTTAAAGATATTTAAAGAATTACTAAAGATTCCCATTTTCAAATGCCGCGGCAACCAGAGTTTTTGACCGAATGAAATTCTTTTAACAACTTTTGAAGAACTTCACCCAAGGAACATCCCTGCAAAGTTTAAGCTTGATAGGCCCACTGGTTTAGGAGGAGAAGATTTTTAAAGAAATTGTGGACGGACGGACAGACGGACGACGGACAACGACCGATCACAATAGCTCACCTCGCACATTGTGCTCAGGTGAGCTAATAAAAAAAGTTGACGGAATGACGGAAGACGGACACCACATCGTGACAAAAGCCCGTTGGCTTTCAGCCAGTTGAGCTAGAGAGAGAGTGAGAGAGAGAGAGAGAGAGAGAGAGAGAGAGAGAGAGAGAGAGAGAGAGAGAGAGAGAGAGAGAGGGGGGGGGGGTGGAGCGTGTGGCCAGGTTCGAACTAGGAGGCTCTCGCGTGCGATGCGAGTATTCTACCACACAGACCATTTTCGTTCTGTAAATATGTGCTTTATGATCCCAAGATAAAAAGAGAGAGAGGGGCGGTCGGTCGTTTACCAGGTTAACATGATTATGTAGGCCTACACCTCTAAAGCAATATGTAGACGTTGCATCCTTTTGGTAGAATTCGGAGGTAAAAATATATAGACACAAAGTCCAAGCACGACCAAACTGTTTTAAGACAGTGCGAAAATGATCCTATGAGTGGCCAATCATTTTATTAAACAAAACATTCCAATCGTACGTAAAACCGACAGCTTCCCTTATCAGCTTAATACAGCAACTTCGTCTAACCGGACCGTTATAACATTGTAACTCTAGAATAAGTAATATTATTTTGGTATAAAACAAACACTTTATTTTTTCGTAAAGATATTATATGATTGTATATGATTAATAATTTCCAATATATTATTTATATCCTTTCCTTCTGTCCATTCACTCATCAAGTTTTGATAATTTTGTCAAATTCAGATCACTCACACGAAAGTACTGTACATCAAGCGACAGCTTTCAATGAGTCATATTTCGCCTTCGCCCTTCTCGCCTCAATCTAGACTGGTGAACCTGTCCCATCTACGCTGCTCTCCGTATTGTCAGATTAGGACAGGCTCGCCAGTCAAGCCTAAATCGGGTGTATTAATTTATACTCGCAGTCATGTAATTCGCCCCGATCTACTTTCCATGTGGTAGAATATTGTATCTTTGCGTTAGAATTTTTTACATTTAACTCTGCTTGGGTTGAAATTTTACTGTGGTAACTTTAGCCTCAAATTGCTACGCAATCTCAGGCTAAAAACAATTAGGATGAAAATAATATAATGTGATAAATTTCAAAACAGAATGGTATGGTTTTTTGATGCTACCCTATCTTGACTAATTGGCTTTTAACTTATTCACACACAAGAAAATTTTAGACTAGTCAAAATTCTAAGGATTTGCAGACGAAATTTTTAAGGTCTTTGTCTATTGAGATAGAAAACATTATGGACAATAAAGAAATTGCTTGTAACAAGCAGTTTCTTTATTTTCAACGTTTTCCAAAGGTATTTTCTTGCGTGGCGTTAAAAAAATGTATGGGATTGTATGGGAATGGGTTAACTAATTCCCAGAAAACAAATTCAAAGACATATGAATTGAAAGAAGATGCAGAAAACATCTTTAAACTCTAAATTGGTGAAATTTTGAATTTTTTTGTCCGTTAATTTAAACATTAAGGACAATGTGGAAATTGCCTTTTTTCTTTCGGGTAATAAAAAGTGGGATTGTGTGGGACTAAGTCATAATGCACGTCTACATAACTTCAAAGTAACCTGAGTAATCTACCATGAAGTCTCAATAATCAGAAATCATTAAAGAAACGATTTTTACAGTCATTTTGACATTAGATAGGATAAATATCAAGAACAACATCAATTACTCTATGACAGGTTTTATTACTACTAAACAGTGTACAATGAACACAAGACTTAATTTTTTGCAATCCTTCATTTTTAATTCAATCAAAAAATAGTTTTGGAAAATATTGTGAGAATGGAGGAAACTGCTTGCAACAAGCAATTTCTCTTTTTCTCATATTTTCTACCTAATATGTCCCATATTCTTTTTTTTTAAAATGTAAACCCACCTTGCACCTTGAGTAGTGTCAAAGAAATGGCAAATCTTAGTTCTTGTTGGTTTTTTGTTAAGTTTTTGGTGAATTGCAGATAGACAGAGGAAAAACAACATATTCCCAACCAATCAATTCATGGGAATATTTTGCAGAAAATACTATTAATTCAATAATAGGTACTAATTTCTTGTGGATTTAGGAAATCAACACAGGAAAGAATTCAAAAGTTTTCCTTCCATACAAAGATACTGTTACCCATGTTATGCTGTAGAATTGTATTAAAATCAAAGGACTGAAAGCATTTAAAGAATTAACAACCTTGAAGGGTCAATATTTGTTTTGAAATTGATTTCAGAAACTACCCTTACAAGAAATATAGAGGTGGTGTTTACCAAGGTCAGGCTCCATGTAAGTGCAGGCTGATCTATTTCTACATCACCTGACATATCAGGAAAATTCCAAGCTCAACATGACAAGTGTTAAAAGTAATACTAAGCTACCAATTAACTGAACACATTAAATATAGTGTATTATTGCATACAGATGACAGGGTATGTTTTTTATTTCTCCTTTTCTCCATCACTTACATCTTATTTATTCATTTCTGGAAAACAGATGAACCAACAAGAGCACCGCCCACGGGTGCCAACGCTCAGCTGCAAGTGCTGAATAAAGCAAAAATTCTAAGTCGAAAAAGGGACATAACTGTTACAAAAACGCTTTTAGAGTTATCCCCCTTTAATAGTCTAGATAGCTCTTGTGATGGTCAATACACATGCCAAGTTTAATGAGGATTTCTTCAATAACAACAGAGAAATGACCATGGTTAAAGTTTGTCTCGCCAATGCCGACGTGAATGACCCCAAGGTGATCACAATACCTCGGTTTTTCTCTGAAAACAGCCAAGCTAAAAATGCATCCAATTAGTACAAAATCCTACAAAATGTACAACAATATAAAACTCATATTTCACAAGGAAGTCCAATCATTCATTTTCAACAACAGGTTTAATGTCATTGCTCTGACTAGTTTCGTTATTTGTGTCTTTCAGTTTGGCAGGTTGTGGGTCACTTCCAGTTTTACTCGGTGACTGCTCCTTTCCCTCCTTATCAGACGCTGGAAATAAACAGTACAGATTTGCATGGTGAATATTGTTATAATCATTTATTCACACTATAGATGATGAGAGAGCAGTAGAGAGCTACGACTGAGTTCAACTTAGATACAAAAACGCTTTATTTTGCAAAAAAATGTTGTTAAACTCTTTCCTGTACAGTCTCTGGGTTTTAGGTCCAAGTGATTTTATACTTGAAAAAACATTGTGGGTAAAGAAGAAATTGCTTGAAAAAAAATTTACTTCTTTTCCCATGGTGGTTGGTTACTTTTCATAACAAACTCCTCTTTAATTGTCGTCCGCATCGACAAGTCTAAAATTTTGAAAAACAGGAAAGGGTTCAAATCAAAGTAGAACTTCCTGTAGGAGCATAGTGGATGTGGCCATCAATTCATTAACCCTTGTCATGCTGAACCCGGAATATTCCAGTTTTGGCAGGAGGTGTAGACCAAGATCAGTCTGCACTTAAGTGCAGTCTGATCTTGGTCTACACCTCCTGCTTGTACTTTTCCAGCCAGAGTTTTTTTTGTTGTTTTTTTTAAATTGAAAGAAATATTGATTTTTGAACAACAAGGCCTATCAGTGCCTTCAGCCCTTTGATTATACAGTAATTCAGAAAGGAAATTATACAGCATGACAAGGGTTAATTGATAGATTTATCTTGATTCATGAGCTTGACAAATACTGTAATTTCAGAGTTCTTGCATTCCAATTATCACTATTACATTCCAAATATCAAAAAGAATTAAGAAAACAAGAGGCATAGATATGAACATTCCTTCAAGTGAAAGTGAAATCTTAAGAATGGTTATAGAATGATAAAAAAGAAAATTCTTATTTCTTTTTTCCTTTTTTTTGACATACAGTTATGAAAAAAATCATTAAAAGCATTCATTATCTTCCATCCCTATAATTCGAATACATCACATTCTAGAAAGCTAATTCAAGGTTAATATTTCCATGTGAGGCATGCTTTCCATGCTGGTTGGCAATACTCCTAGCTTATTTAACTGAACCCAATTAAGCTAAATAGAACTACTTGGGAAATATTAATTTTACAGCTTAACCCATTCCCACACAATCCCACTTTTTAACGCCTCCCAAGAAAAAGGTTTTGGAAAACATTGTTGAAAATGAAGAAATTTTATTCAGCATGACAAGGGTTAAAATAACTACCAAAGCAAAGTAATAATTTCCATTCAGACAACCCTGCTTAATGGCCATGACCTCTTTCTCATTAACCAATCTGAAACCCTCATTATTGAAAGTGAAGATATCACTTTTAACAATCAAATTAATTTCTTCATTGTCCACAATGTTTTCTACACTAAAAGGAAAAAATGTTTGAAATTTCAACAAATTGAAATTGTTGTCTGCAAAAGTTTTTGACTAAGACCAGTCAAAATTTTGTTTTCTGGTACTGGTTAAATAACAGTTATCCCATTACCACTGAAGCCCAAATTTTTATGCAATGCAAATATATGGATAAAGTAAACCTTGAGGGAAAAGAAAAAATGCTTGTGACAAGCAATTTCTCCTTTTCTCACTCAGCTTTTTATTTCTTCTCTTCCAAACTAGTAGAACTTTGTAATATTGTCTGTGGCTTCTTTCAGTTTGGACCAGTCTGAAATCAGTTTATCCCATAATGGGTAAAAGAGTTCCCATATAGTCCATTTTAGCGAAACCGGTCAAAAATATAAACCATTCAGAACAATGCAATTTTCATTCTCATTCTTTAGCATCAAGGTTATCCCTTCTACACAAACATTCCAATGTTCAAAAATAAATCAAAGAAGGTGAAGCAGATAACTAACCAACGCATTCCCACACAGTGACACTTTTGACACCTCTCAAGAAAAACAATAAGCAAAACATTTTGTACAATGAAGAAATTAATTGTAACAAGCAAAATTCTTCATTTTACACAATGTTTTCTATCCTGAAAGCTGAAAAAATCTAAAATTTCATAAACTTTTGTCGTCCGGAACCCCTTTCAACTTGGATCAGTCTAGAATTTTTTTGTCTGGTAATGGGTTAATTCCATCAATTCATCTGTATTTCAAAAAGTTTCTGTTTCTTTGTCACAGATTATAAAAGAATTTTGGCTCATTTGAAAGAAGGTGATAATGCTGATTTTGTTATGAAAATGATGGCTCCAAACTTTGAACAAGGTGCCCGTTGCACTACTTCTGGTTGAATAGGGGAGGGGATTAAAATTAAAGTCTGAAAAACAACAAAGGACAATAACTCATAAAGTAGAGTTATGGTTCTTTTGCATGTTATTGTGATCATGAAGTTTCATGTCAGCTAATGGGTTAAGTCATTAGGTATAATTTGTCTTATCATTTTTTTTTCTTCTGGTTATATTTCACACCACAATATGAACATATCAAACACATAAAGAAGATGGCTGCATCTCTGTTAAAGACTGGAATCTACAAATTGGAAAAGAAAATCTGGTTATCAATATACTCTCATTTTTTCTGTTGGTAAACTTGAGTTTCATGCAAGCCCCTTTTTTATATTAAAATTGAGCAATAAACAGTAATTTTCTTGATCTCTTAAAGCCAAAAACTGGGAACAAGAGCACTGCATGCAGATGCCAACACTTGCTGTTCAGGTGCTTGAAAGTGAATAAAACTTTTAGTAGATAAAACCTTTAGTCGAAAAAGGGTAAAAATCTTTGCAAATATGCATTGAGAGTTACCCTCATCCCCCTTGCTCTTTTAAATATGAACATGTATTCTGAGTTTCAATTGTATCATAGTCATGTGTTTTGTAATACCAGAGATATTAGAAAATGTCACAGTTTTTGAATGACTACATAGCAGACAACATCAGGGCTATAGTAATACCTACGGTTTCTCGAAAACCTGACAAACTAAAAATAGCATCTTGCTGGATTTCCTGTTATTTACCTAAAAAAGTCCAATCAGGAAATGAATTTAACCCTTTCCTGTTTTATGAAATTTTAGACTTGTCGAAATTTGAATGTAGTGGCAGATGACAAACTGAACTTGATTGAAAATTTTACCACCCTATAGGGTTGAAAATATTGCGGGAAAAGAAATTGCTTTTGAAAAGCTATTTCTTCTTTTCCCACAATGTTTTCTGAAGTTTAAAATCATGTGGACGTAAAAAGCAGGGGATGTACGGGAAAGGGTTAATTGTTGATTGATTGAATGGAGTTCAATTAATCTGTCAGTTATAATAAGGAAAAGTTCAATTATTCTTATTCATGTTCTTCCTGGGTATCACCAGTACAAGGCTTGGGCTCTGATTGATTGAATGGGGTTTAATGCCACTTTTAACAGTATTTCAGTCATATTGCGGTGGCTGGAGCACCTTACAATGAATTCCTGGCATTTCTCACACCAGTACTACCACTACATCATTTCCTAGCCTCCAGCTGCTATCCCACTTAAGTTTACAATTATCTGAATGCCTTGCCAAAGGACGTAACCCATAACCAGTGAGAGGGCCAGGACTTGAACCAATAACCACCAACTTCTCTCAGATCATAGGACTACTACTCTTGTAGGACCCAAAAGTTAAACTGATACTTGAAAACACTTGTTGGAAATCATGCAAGAAACACACAAGTAGTTTGATTGAATATAAGTAGCATTTTGCCAGGAGATTAATTTCCTTGCAGTTACAATTTCTATGGCATCAACTTCTGACCTATTTATGACAGTATTTCTTTTGAGGTCTTTGGAAAATAGTTCATAGCATTAAACAGGTACTAAAATCAAAGTCTATTTTCAAAGATATGTTTTTTGTTTTGTTTTGTTAATATAATTCATTTTAAACAAAATTTGAACTTTGAAAGAATAGGGTCAGCCATACTGGTACATGATAACTAGAACACACACAACAACTATACCAAATTATGTGAGCTGCATCTTCAAGTCTATAAAATGATCAGTTACAATCAATATATAGGTACTGGATACTACTGTTATGTCCATAAACATGTTCACTTGACAACTAAATAACTTCCCATCATACGAATCCAAGGACCAGAGTCTCTGTTTTAACCAATTACCAGACAACAAAACCTTAGCCTCGTCTAAACTAAAAGAGTTGCAGTAAACAATTTAAAGTTCATGAGATTCATTTTTTTTTTCTTTTCTGGATGGGACTTTCAGGGAAGTTACATTGTAATAATGCAGAAATTTCAACATTTTCACAATATTTTTTCTTGAGGGTTGTAAAATGGTGGAATTGCTGAATTTTCATCTGATGGATAAGAGTGCTTTGTATGAATCTTAAAATGTGATTTTCTAAATATAAATTAAGCCATTCCAAGACAACACCATCTAGACTGGTCCAAATTCAAAGACATTGCAGACAATGTTTCAAATTGTGTCTGAATTAGAGGAAGCCACATTATGTACAAAAATTGTGTGTAAACGACAAACCGATGAATTGTGTGGTAATGGATTAAATCATCCCAAAAGTTCATATTTCATGTATTGTACTAAAGTTGTAAGTATTAGAAATTCACTTTAGCCTATTACCAGACTGCAATATTTAAGACCGTTTCAAATTCAAAGGAGTTGCAGAGCAGACAACAATTTAAGGTTTATGAAAATTAGATTTTTAAAATTTTTTGGGTAGAAAACATTGTGGAAAATGAAGATATGTTTACCCAAATGCGTCAAAAAGCATCACTGTGTGGGAATGGTTTTCAGTCTTTGCACAAATATTTATCTCATTAAAAAAAGATAATTCTTAACTTAATATGACTCTTTCCCACACAACCACGCCTTTTTATGCCCCTAAAGAAAAAAGCTTTAGAAAACATTGACAAGCAATTTATTCATTATCTACCTAAAAGGACGAAAAAAGTAAAATTTCATTAACTACAAAATTTTGTCTGAAACTTCTTTCAATTTCGGCCAGGTTAAGATCCTGTTTTTAGGGAATGGGTCAAAGCAATCACCATCTATTGTTTTTCAGAACCCTCTGACTGGAAAAAAGACATAAGTTTTGAAGAAATGTCATTCCACAGCCTCAAAGATGCAACCCACATCCATCCTATGCATCATACAAAGTTTAACCCCTTCCAACACAGTGGAATTTTAGACTGGTCCAAATTGAAAGAAGCTGCAGACGACAATTTCAAGTTGATAGAATTTTGAATTTTTTCGTCATTTTGGGTAGAAAACATTGTGGATAATGAAGAAATTGCTTGATACAAGCAATTTCTGCATTTTCCACAATGTTTTCAAAAACCGTTTTCTTGAGGGGCGTAAAAAGGAGGGATTGAGTTGTAATGGGTTAAGCAGACCTGTTTACAGAGTGATATAGCTACCACTTTGTGACCCAGTAAAACTAAAATGGACATCCTTGGGAGTTATTTACCCATTTCCAGACAACAAAATCTTAGACTGGTCCAATTCAAAGAAGTTATACACAACAGTTTTTATTGAGGAAATCTTATTTTTGTCTTCAGAGGTTGAAAACATTTTGGATATTGAAGAAATTGCTTGTGACAAGTAATTTCTTCATTGTCCTCTTATGTTTTCCAAAGCTTTTTTCCTTGGGAAGGTCAAGAAATGTCATTGTAGGGAATGGGTTAAGGTCTTGATCCTGATCAGACAGCATGTATTGCACAGGCTAACCAGGGTCAAAACTTTTTCACTCTGCAGATTTTCTGAATAGTCATTCTACCCCACTAATGGTTCATTTTTGAAATATATTCTCTAATTGACCTTAGCTATGTCCTAACTAATTATATGAAAGAACACCCAGATGGTTCTGTTTTGCTTGGACGGTCACATATAATAAATTCTCAACGTTTTGAAGCTTTACTACACAAATTTTTGATGACGCCCAAGTTTAGAAGACTTTGTAAGAAACATGACTGCATAAAAAACTGTTTTAATTTTGCTTTAACTTGTACTTATGAAGTTTCTACTATGTATGAAGCAAAGGACTTCCACATTCCCTTAACCCATTCCCACAAATTTTAGACCAGTCCAAATTCAAAGAAGTTGCAGACGAGAATTTTAAGTTGATGAAATCTTTAAAATCTTTGTGTTTTGGGGTAGAAAACATTGTGGATAATGAAGAAATTGCTTGTAACAAGCAACTTCTTCATTCTCCACAATTGTTTTTTTAAAGCTTTCATATTGAGGGGCGTTTAAAAGCGTCACTGTCTGGGAATGGGTTAATATGAACTTTCTGAATTCAACAAAAAGTACAAAACAACCATCACTCAAAAAACTTTTGGTAGTCTACCACACATTTGCTTGAACTTGATATTTATTTCTTGATAGGCAATGGGATTTTTAATTGAGCATGTAACCTATTCCCACTCAATCCTGCTCCCCCACCCCAAGAAAAGAGATTTGGAAAACATTGTGGAAAATAAAGAAATTACTTGTTACAAGCAATTTCTTCTCTATCAAAAATGTTTTTTACCCCAAAAGTCAAAGAATTTTAAAAATTCATCAACTAAAAATTGTTGTTTTCAACTTCTTTGAATTTGGACAAGTGAAAACACTTTTTCTGTGGAAATGTGGTAATAGATGATTTGATACCAAAGCCTAACCATGAATCATATTTATTGATTCTCTAGCATTAGAAAGCTACTTCAATTAGTGAAGCATAATTATTGTTAAAAAAATTATGCAGTGCAAAGAAATACAAATATAACATGGACTTGTACATGTGACCCTTTGTTAAAACTTTGAATAGAGTTCAACTCTTATTTCTACAAATTTTAAGTTATCCCATTACCACACAATTCTTCTTTTTTAGTGCCCTTGAAGTGTTACATAAAGGAAAACATTGTGGGAAAAGAAGAAATAATTTCTTCTTTTCTCACATTATTTCTACTACACTTTATTGCACTTATTTTATACTAAAAAACACTTTTCACAATGTTATCTGCAGACTCTTTCAATTTGGACAAGTCTAAAATTGGTTGTCTTGTAAAGGCTTGAATTAAGCAAAGTTCACTTCCTGATGTGCTACAGTGGTATCACCAGAACTTGGAAAGGGCTCTATAACTAATACTCATGGAGATGCAAGGTTTTTGATTGATTGAATGGGGTTTAACACCACTCCCACACAGTGAAATTTTAGACTGGCTAAAAAATTGAAAGAAGTTGCAGACAACAATTTAACCCATTCTCACTTGATAAAATTTAAGACTGGTCCAAATTCAAAGGAGTTGCAGACAACAATTTAAAATTAATGAAATTAAGAAAGATTGTATAAAATGAAGAAATTGCTTGTAACAAGCAATTTCTTCATTTTCAACATTGTTTTCCAAAGCTTTTTTCCTTGGGGGCGTTTATAGGCATCAGTGAGTGGGAATGGGTTAACAGTATTTCAGTCATATCGCAGCGGCTGGACCACCTACCAGTGGATTCCTGGTATTTTTCACACCAGTACTACCACTGCATCCTTTCCTAGCCTCCAGCTGCTTTCCCACTTAGGTTTAAAATTATCTACCCATTGGTGAGAGACAAATGTCAGATATATATGTGCCGCTGCCGGGGACCGAACCCATGACATCCCATGATTTAAGATTGGGAGGGAGATGCAAGGACTTGAAACCATGACCTTAGAATTCTCTCTATCTCTTTAACCACCGAGACCTGTCCATTACTCTGAATTGATCAATTTAAAGAAATGTCATTTGGAAATGGATTTAAGTTACAAAACAGTGTAACTCAATTACCAATGTGCTTCCTGTGCATCACTAGTACTATGCCTTGGCTTCGAAATGCCTGACCTAAGGACAAACAGAATAGAGTTCAAGCTTGAATCAAACCTTTGGCCTTTCAATCAAGGTCCTGATTTTCCCACCTTTACCACAGAGCCAGCAGGGCTATTGATATAGGTTGCAGCTTTGATCTTGTGCGGAAATAGCATTATACACAACTCTGTCCTTATGGTCCATGTAAGTTAAATAGCCAAGATCTTTATTAACCCTTGCCATGCTGAATAGAAATCTTTCTCAGAATGCGTTGAAATTAGATAATTGAAAGCAATCGTTGGCTTGATTATGGTTCAATATTCCTTTTAAAATCCAATTTTAGAAACACCTTTGGCTTAAAGGGGAAAACCATGTTTAAAAGACTTAAGATTGCACATATGAGCAGGCTGATCTTTGCAAATGTCTTTAGTTCCCGAAAAAAGAATGTTCTAGGTTAAGCATGACAAGGGTTAAAATGGTCTTCTTGGAACTCTAAAGCTCTCTAAAATACAGATTGTTTGGTAAGGAATCTTGAATCTACAAAGAACCCTCACTCCAACCAAACACTGTCTAGGCTTACTGGTAACAAAGATATCAATCCTCTAGACAGGCCTGAAAATCATTATTAATTGGACATTTATTCTAACTAGTAGTTCTTAGAGAGCTTCTTATATCTGCATTTATTATGGTATACCATTTCAAAATTCTAAATTGTAAGATATTTTGTTAGTTCACAAAATAAATGGAAAATATGTTCAAAACCATGCCTTGCCACAACATATAACAGATATCAATGCTCCACAGAAACATATAGCTATTACACTTTATATTTTCTGGATTTTTCTTTAAGTTTTTGCTATTCAGTTCTAATCTCTTAACAAGCCTTAGTATTGCTATGTACTCAAATTAGGTTTAAAAACAGCATTTTTTACAGCCCTTTAAGAACTACCCCTGAACAGAAACAAGATAATTCATCTTAATGCTAGAAAGGAAAATTGCATTGTAATAAATGGTTGTAAGCATATTAGCTGCTGCATAGATAACCCAAATACCATACTATGATTGTAATAGGTTTAGTAAAAACTGATCAGAATTTGAATGTGAAATCTTCCTGTCATGCAGTAACCCTGACAACTCTGGTTGCTAAGCAATAAATATAAGTGACCCTGCAAGGAGAGGTGAGATATACACTATCATAGGCAAACTTGCTATATCTACATCAAATGGGTGATAAATGACATAGGAAAACACAGATAGAGGTTACATCCAGTGATTCAGACATGTTTTCTGTTTCCTAATTCAGTTTCTTGATTTTCAAAGTGTTGTTCCTGCTTATATATTAATCACAAGAAGATTTTAATTAATGACATAAATCACCTTTAGCTATATTCAGTGAGGTATTGGTCATGTGATAGGCAAAGCAAGATATGTTTGTTAAACAGGAATGCCACTACAAATTGCCATATTTTAGAAAAAGGACTTTGAAATTTGACCTTGATAAATAACCTTATCATTGGTACCAAGAGAAAGGTTTACCAAAATAGATATGCTTGTATAATGTATAAGTCATATTCTTAACTTACCATTCAAAAGCTATAGCCAATAAGTCTTTATATTAGATACATATGACTTTGACCCACAAAGGTGACCTTGATTATGGTATTAACAGAAAGGATAAACAGTAGGAATACTCAAATGAAATATGAAAGACACAGCACTTATCAATTTCAAATGTAACAATATGATTGCAGTTGATCTTGTCAGTTGATCTCAAGTCAAATAAGCAATCCCTTGCATATACCGCTTGAAGTAAATGTTACAACTTTTAATTCAGATATGTGTGACTTTGAAATTGACCCTGACCTTTACAGAGGACCTTGAGCTTTATAGGTAGAAAGGCTATACCATAATGTGAAAATATGGGATACACACAACCTCAAAAAATGAAATCGACCTTTGCAAATGACCTTGGACTTGGTACAGCAGAACAATTTTGCCAAAAGTAATTCACATGTGAAATAAGAAAGCCCTAGCACTAACCCATCAAAGTTATGACAAGTAAAAAGTTTGTGTTTTAGATTAATATGGCCTTGAAAATGCTGATGACCTTTGAAGCTAACCTTGAACTTTATAGCGACAAAAAGACCCTATCACAAAGAATACTCATAGGGTATGACAAGCCCTTATGGGTGCATTGACAGATAGGCCAATATTATAATTTTTTTTTATAAATATTACCTTTATAGAATGACCTTGTGAACATGGTAGATATCCTTGAATCTGAATTTAACAGAAAGGTCTACCACAAGGTAGAGTATGAAAGCCCTTCCACTTACCATTCAAAAGTTATGTTAAAAGCTTTTTGCAGAAAAACAGACAGGGAAAATTTATATACCCTATCTATCTATACAGAGGCATAAGGAAGTGAAGCTTCTGTTACAAAAGATGACATCAAAAGCTGTGTATTTTCATAAAACAAGTTTTATAGCAGAAACTTACTCATGAGTACCATATACAAAATGGGAAAAATCACAGAATTAGACACAATATAAGATTTTTTAAGCAGTTCAAACAAGCATCCTTAAAATAGAGAGTGTCATTTAACTCATTAGTCTGAATGACTGGATGACAAACATTTCTTATGAATGGAATTTTATTTCATAAATGATACATGATATACACATGACATGTGACAAAGGACAGCTATAGAAATATGTCAGGGTGTTTAATGTTTAATAGAGTTCTTTATAATTTGGAAAAACTATAAAAGTCAATTGAAAAAACATAAAACATTATACACAAGGACCAGGCATGATGTATATCTTTTAGATGGTTTCTCCTCTTCACATTGGACATATTAAACCATGGCCTTTTGTTGGGGGGGGGGGGCATTGGTTTTAATATAAGTATCCTACTCCAATTCATTACTTAATTTACAACCATAAATTAATTTCAATATAATCTCTTCATCAACGACACTGTTAAAGTGTTTGTCTGCATACCTAAAAAAATTGTCACTTCTTGAAACCCAGATCTGGTTTCATGAGGCATTTATAACTGTGTATACCACCTCTTTTGCAATTCACTCTACACAACAATAAAACACAACACAAATAATTGTAATTTAAACTCAAAAATTAATTCTGCAAAACGAGAAATGTTTCTGGTTTCAATATTGAGACCTATTTACCTAGGTAATAGTCTGAACAGAATCACAGAACACATGTTTTTTTGTTTGTTTTGTTTTTATCAAATTTTTGAGGTTATTTTTTTTCTTAAGAGGAGAGAAATTCCAATTAAAGTATCTGAGCAGTTTCAAGAGGCTTTAACCATTTGTGGCCTGCTACAAAAGCGAACACTATTTGCTTTAAATCTCTCAGAGTAAGTCTTTTAACAGCTTGGTCAAATAGTTTAACCCAGTACCAGACAGCAAAATTTTAGACTGGTCAAAATTCAAAGTAGTTGCAGATGACAATTTTCAGTAGATGAAATGTAAAAATCTTTTGTCTTTTGAGTAGAAAACATTGTGGATAATGAAGAAATTGCTTGTGACAAGCAATTTCTTCATTATCCACAATGTTTTCCAAAGCTTTTTTTCTCTGGGGCTTCAAAAAGCATAGCTGTATTGGAATGGTTTAACAATCAGATTTAGTGATTTAGTTATTTTTTAGAACAAGGGTTCAGAAAAGAATGTCAAAATCTTAGTTAAATACCACCACCACTACTAATGAGTCTTACTAAATTTTCTTAAGTTTGCCTATGATAGATTGTGTTGGAGAAGTAGTTTTTGTTAGCCACAGATTACAAACTAATATTACTATTAGAATAAATCAAAAATGAAAAAAAATCAAAGGAAAAACACTTAACTCATGAGTAAACAACATGCTATATAACTGATTAGGCTGATTCCAATTCTTTCAAATGTATTTTCAAAAACCAAAATAAAAATATTCATTGATGCATGTTAATTCTATTTGATAGAAAGGTTTATTTTTTCTATTAAGTTGGCATTTTAGATATTTTTTCCAAAGTAATATTATTTTTAATAGCATTTTTCTCATGAATTTGCTAAAGTGAAAATGTTTATTCATGAGAAATAAACAACAAAGAAGTTTTTTTAAGGAAATGACAGTTCTAAAATCTTGAAATACCACCATTTGTATCTGTCAATGGCCTATAATTCTTTGTGAAATGTTCTCAATTTGAACCAAATTTACTTTTCTTCAGCAGCAGATTTGTATGAAGTCTGAGAACCAATGCAACTGCAGTTATTTTTTTTTTCACCATAGAAGAATATGAATTGTTAGATTTTGGAAAATAACTAATCCCTTTTCAAACCTTTTAAGGCAGTGAACCATTATTACATAGAAACCTTTCTATCAGTATAAAAGGGGGGTAACTCTGCATAACCAAACAATTCGCAACTCTCCTTGCTGGCGTGCTTACTTCTATATTACAATTCCTTACATTCTTTTGCTTTCCGTCCAGCTGGTGTTTTGGCCTGAGATTTTTGGGTCGATTTTGGTGAGGACCCGTCAACAGAGCTAGCACTTGACATAGAGCCAGCAGAAGGAGACAAGGTCACCCCGCTAGGACGACCAACCATTCCGGCTCCGAGACTAGAAGTTGTAGCACCATCAACTCGACAGAATTTACTCCTGTATTTACAGTGTTGACTATAGGAGCCTGAATGACGGAATTTTTTCCCGCATGTGGTACATTCATATGGACGTTCACCAGAATGTAGCCTAGAGTGCTCCAATAAATGATGTTTTAGTTTAAAAGCTTTGTCGCATATCTCACATTTATAAGGGCGGGGCTGCCCGTCATCCTTCACTGAAAAATGAGTCAAAATTAATATTCATCAGTCAAACATAATTGATCTGCTAACCAAGATAACTTGCCTAAATGAAAAGTCTTAATTTTCGAATTTTAGAATTAACTAGCTTTCTGATTTACAAACATGACAAAAATGTCAATATCTTAAAAACTGACAAAGTTACAACTGTTTTTGTATATCAACCTATTACTAGATGACAAAATTCATAGTTGAAGAAATTTTTGAACCCGTATTTTGGAGTATAAAAACATAAGCAATTTCTTCATTTTCTATAATGTTTTCTAAAGCTTTTTCTTAACCCTTGTCATGCTGATCCTGGAATTTTCCTGATTTGACAATAGCAATGGCATGCATATAGACTAAGATCAGCCTGCAGACGTGCAGTCTGATCTTAGCCTACACTACCTGCTTGTTTTTGCAGTATTGAGGAGTTATTTGAATACAAAGTAAATCTGAATTTGACAAAAAAAATAAAATTTTGTGCAGAAAGGATAAATATTCAGCAGGACAAGGGTTAAGGGGGCATAGCAACAATCAGAAAATTATGCTATTAACACTTTCCTGTTTTGGAAATTTTAGACTAGTCCAAATTGAAAGAGGTTGCAGAGGACATTGAAAACTGGATGTCATTTGAAATGAAACCATCCTATGAAGTAGAAAATATTGTGGAAAAAGGAGAAATTGCTTGTTACAAGCAATTTCTTCTTTTTCCACGATGTTTCCTCGAGTATACAATCAAAGGAACGTAAAATCCCATATTTGAACGGGAAAGGGTTAAAAGGATGGGCTTTTCCATCATAAAGTGAAGTCATACAGGCAGGCTTTCTTTGCTAACAGATATATTGTATTTTCTCCATGATTAAATTAACCTGAAAGAATAATTATGAAAATATTTAAAACAAAGATGTCAATAGAATATCAATACATGATCACATAATATTTACTACTGACTATAATTCTCCCTAACCCTTTCCTCTTTAGAAAAATTTTAGACCTGTCCAAATTCAAAGGTTTTGCAGATGGAAATTTAAAGTGAATTCAATTTGAAAGATAACTAATCAGTAGAGTAGAAAATATTGTGGTAAAAGGAGAAATTTCTTATTTTCTACAATGTTTTCTCAATTATAAAATCATAGGGACGTAATAACCAGGGATTGAACAAGAAAGGGTTAACCCATTCCCACTCAGTGACGCTTTAAGACGCCCCCAAGGAAAAAGCTTTTCAAAACATTGTAGAAAATGAAAAATTGCTTATGACAAGCAATTTCTTCATTTTCCACAATGTTTTCTACCCGAAAGATGAAAAAATCCAAATTTTCATAAACTTTAGATGGCAGCCTCCCAACTTTTTCAACTTGGGCTAGTCTCAAATTTCGCTGTCTGGTAAAGGGTTAATGAATAAGTCCAAGGGCCACTCATGTCCAGACAGCAATGATCTGACCTTCAAATATGATTATGACCTACAGAAACAAATGTTACTTCTACTCCTTGAGATTATTCTGAAAAACATGTAGAAGTTAAGATCCGGACAAAAAATTGAACTTGACTGCGAGTGTGACTTTTACCTTTGAAATGAAAGGATAAATCTTTAAAATTGAATTCCAATTGATTGAGGGAAACATTTGTGTAAATTATTTGAAAATCCATCCATAAATATGGGAGCTATGGTCTGGACTGACAGGCATCCATTCATGGAAGTGTAGATGTGGCAACCATGCCTCCCCCCTTGACAAAAACTAAGAGATTCTAATAATAGCTACCGTATGAATGTTATTGCAAAATTAGCAAAGATGTTATGCAAATATCATATACACTGTATAGACACTTGGAACAGCATCGCAATTAACCCTCCATATTCAAGAAGTTTCAAAACAGAGAAACCAGCATAAGCTTCATTGGGTTTCATCCAGAAGAACTGAGATGGACTTATCTGGTTATTTGCTTTTGTTTGTTTGTTTGAATGGGGTTTTACACCGCTTTCAACAATCTTTCAGTTATATCGCGGCAGCTGGAGCACAACCAATGGAATCCTGGTATTTCTCACACCAGTACTACCATTACATCCTTTCCTAGCCTCCAGCTGCCTTCCCACATAGGTCTACAATTATCGACCCATTGGTGAGAGACAAATAGTCAGAAAGGATGAGTGCTGCCGTCGGGGATCGAATCCGGGACCTCTAGATTGACAGTCCGATGCGCTACCAACTGCGCTATGACAGCTGCGCCTGGTTATTTTCAAATTGAAACAATATGCAAACATTTCATGTTGACCAATGTTAACAAAATTCTGTAACTTGTTCCTATATTTGTGTACAAATTACTCTGTAAGAAAGGATTGCAAATGGCAATCAAATATTGTAAATGAGCTCATGCAACAAAAAATTGACCTGTACAGCTTTGTCATAGAGAAGTTCTTTCTAAAATAAACCATTCTGTACCTTGAGAACAATAGTTCCTATTCATGGTCATATTTTAACCTATTACCAAACTGCAGAATTTTAAAAAAGTCCAAATTCAAAGAAGGTGCAGTTGACAATTTCAAGTTGTGAAAATTTTTGATATCTTGATGTTTTTGAGTAGAAAACAAGGTTGAATATGAAGAAATTGCACTCTTCACTTTCAACTTTTTTTTCCTTATGATTTTTCTTGAAGGGCATAAAAAGCAGATTGTGTGGGAATTCATAAAATATATATGACCACAATTTCAAATTTCAACTAGGTCACCTTCTGTCCAATAATTTAATTCTACCATTTATTGACAATGCAAGGGTGATATTGAAAATTTTATCAATATATCATTTCAATATCATTGTAAATAATGTGTGACTGCTTTGGCTTTCACCATAACAACAGCTACGCTAATAAAAATAAGACAATTTATAGCTTCAACAGTTACAACAAAGAAAGTTAGATTACAAAATACAAGTAATAGTATCTGGTCAAAATTTTGCAAGGCTGTTATAAGCTATAATGTTATACATTTCAAATTTTGCACATTCCAAACTTAAATAAATCATGCATTTGGAAATTAAATGAAGCACTCATTAGCTCTTGTTCAACTGCAAGATGATGGAATGTAAACATTACAAATTGAGGGCTAACAGACAAACGTATCAAGAAAACCATGTCACATCAAACAAGAGCATCGCATGCAGATACAAACACTCTGGTGGTTCAGGTGCTTGAGAGGGGTAAAATTTTTAAGTCCAAAAAGTGGCTTGATTTGCTAATAAACAATACATTTAGAGTTATCCCCCTTTTGGAATTAGACTGTTCCTTTGATAGAGAACATTTGATTCCAAGTTATAAGTGAATGTGTCCAGTAATACTAGAGATATTACAAAATATCAAAGTTTCCAGTTTATGACAATGACATAAACCTGGCTATAGCAATGTCTTGAGTCTTCTCCGAAAACAGTCCAGCTAACAAGCAATGGTTCATTCTTACGAGAAGTCTTAAATATATAAATGGAAAGAAATCAACCATGCTTTATAACCATGCACTTTATTTTCCGAACTTTTCAAAAGGCCATTCAACAAATTTGGTACATTCCATTTACTTATCTCCTTACCAGACAACAGAATTTAAGACCGGTCCAAATTGAAAGAGGTTGCAGACATCAATTTCAAGTTGATGTAATTTCATATATTTCAGTCTTTCCGGGTAGACAATGATTTGGAAAATGAGGGATATCCCGACCAACAAAAATGCTGAACATAAATGACAGTGATCAAAGTTCATTTCAAGTCTAATAAGTATAAATTTATAAGGATGTTACACATTGTGGTTTCAAAAGAATATTATAATTTACTATAATCTACTTTGCTGTTTAATATCCTATCAAAACCCATTATCAGACAACAAACTTTAAGTCTAGAAGGTGAAATTTTAATTTTCTTGTCTTTTGAAGTAAAAAAAAACCTGTGGATAATGAAGAAATTGCTTGTACAGCTCTTTTTCTAAGAGGCATCAACAATCGTCATTGTGGGGTAATGGGTTAAACATTGACAAGGAATTGTTTAAAAGTCCTTGCCTGATAACAGTGACTTTTGATAGGTTTTACTGTATTGGTAAATGATAAGAGACAAAAATCAAACATTTATGAAACTACAGGCAATCTCACCCAGGGCAAGCTTATTCAGGCCCACATTTTGTCTGATGTTTTAGACAAAGTGTTGCTTGACACAGTGACGCTTTTAAACACCCCCTCAGTATAAAATACTCGTAACAAGCAATTTCTTAATTCTCCACAATGTTTTCCATCCAAAAAGACAAAAGATAAAGATTTCGTCAGCTTTAAAATGTCGTCTGTAAC
Source organism: Fragum fragum (assembly GCA_946902895.1). Classification (NCBI taxonomy): domain Eukaryota; kingdom Metazoa; phylum Mollusca; class Bivalvia; order Cardiida; family Cardiidae; genus Fragum; species Fragum fragum. Next base: position 41,238,539 of record OX336372.1, read on the forward strand.
ATCTTTGAATTTCGTATGGTCTTTAAGTCTATAGTTTTGGAATGGGTTAAAAAAAGTCAATCAACCAAATGGTAAAATGGTTGTACATTGATATGGTTTTGTTGTGCACCCCATTTTGTTATGCTCACTAAATATAAATGGACACTTAATAGAGGGTGTCACTTGAGCAAGATTCACTGAATCTATTTTCAAAAGAAATTTGGGTCTTTCTTGTGACATTCTAAGTTCTTATTCTTTGGATAGTTAAACGATACACAGAACACCAGTCACAGCTTCAACAAGCTGTTGATTTTAAATCAAACTAAATTATACACAACATAAAGATATTATGATTAATAACAATGTTTCAAAGTTAAAACAAAATGTAACATAACATACCTCCATAAGCTCAGTTGTTTTTTAATTCTAATGTGTGTATGTCAAATGAATTTGAGTGGGAAAAGAATTTTTTAGACTTGAAGTTTTATTGTATCGATGATTCCAAACTTTGCATTTATCTTTAACCCATTACCAAACGGCAAAATTTAAGACTGGTCCAAATTGAAAGAATTTGCAGACGACAATTTAAAGCATATCAAATTTTAGTTTTTTTCAACGTTCAAGGTAGAAAACATTACGGAAAATGAAGAGATTACTTGTTACATGTAATTTCTCCATTTTACACAATGTTTTCCCCATTGCTTTTCTTGATGGGCATCCAACAGCATCATTGTGAATGGGTTATATAGATATCAAATAATTTTCAAACAGTTAAATTGCTTCAGGTATAAATCAAAATCAGTTCTCTTGGCAGTTGTATCAGCTATAATTCATATGGCCAGAATTGAAAGCTTTTAAACTTTAACAACGTACTTAATTAGCAACAGAGCCCAGGATGACTTTAAACCACAATTTTAACCAAGGATGCCTTCCACTTAAATTACAAATGTACTACCTTTGACAATTAATTGACTGCTGGCCAGGCCAACTCGCCTCCAACAGAAAGTCCTACTAAAAAATTAAACAGCTTCATTTTGCAAAATTTATGGCAAGTAACATGTAACGAGAAAGTAAAATGGTTGGTTGGTAACCTTAATGTTAAAACAACAGCTTGAACAAGCTGTGGTCATGACATTTAAGACGCTAATCTAACAAAGTCCTTAACATAAATGACAGAGCTCAAAGTCTAGTTCCGGCATAAGTAAATGGTTTGACTGGACTATCAGTTGTTTTATTGACGACAGCATTCTAACATGATTTGAAAGCAAATGGATGTTTAGTGAGGAGCTGAACCTGAAATATTTCTGTTTTAGCAGGAGGTATAGCGAAAAGATCAGCCTGCAAATCTGCAATTTGATCTTAGTCAACACCACCTGATTGTCCTCCTTAAGCAAGAATTGTTTGATAAAAATTGGTCTCAGAGGAAAATATAGGTTATGGTCAGGGACTCAAAACAAAAGGAAAACCATTGATTGGCAACCTAAATATTGTAACTTTGGCTTAAGTTGCAAACCCAACAAAAATTCTAAAGTATATGTGGGAGCTCAGCATTCAATTTCAGTCAAAAGGAGTGATCTGATTTGTTAATTGATTAGTTGATTGACAGCAGTTACTTGTCCCGATTCGTGGGAGCAACAATCAATTTTTAGCCTTTTACTGGCACACAAGTTCATTGAGAATCCTAGTATGTTCTCCAGGAAGCAGAATTAAGACGAAATTAATCTAAGTTGTTATAATTTGTTTCCCAATCAATGTAACATAAAAAAGTTTAAATTGGACTAAACTTATACCAAGAAATATTATTTGGAAGGCATCCCTGATTGGGTGTTTTTTATAATACATAACAATCTACTGAACAAACCAGTAATCATTCTAAAAACATCACCATTCTTTATATAAAGTAGTCCCTTACAAATTTGTCAACATAGAGTATAAACTCTTTTCTCTTTAAATATAAATAATAAATTCCTTTCAAAACTAATTTTCAGATCTATTCATAGTAGATTTTAGTAAGGGACTAGTTAATCATACCAGGGTAACAGACATTGGCTTCTTATAATAATATTCAATGTTTTGGATCTTAGTACACACTGTTTTTGCCATGAAATGATTTTAACCCATTTCAAAATGACAAATTATTAGATTTGTCAAAATTCTCAGAAGTAGCAGACAACAATTTCAAGATGTTGGAATTTAAAGAATCTGTCTTTTTGTGTAGAAAACTTTGTGGATAATGAATTGCTTTATACAAGCAATATCTTCATTTATCCACCATGTTTTCCTAAGCTTTTTCTTTCGGGGCATAAAAAGTGGGATTGTGTGACAATGAGTTAATTAGTATCATTTACTTTTTGGAGACAGCAATACAAAAGTGTGCATGTTTACTAAGTTAAGAAAACTTAATTTCAAGATTTTGTGTATTTGATTTTTTTCTAATATGCACATAAAGCAGTTACATTCCACTTGGGAGATCTGTATTTTATCCTACGGACTAAAACAACAGGCAGGTAACATCAACAAAGATCAGGCTGCATATAAATACAGGCTGATCTTAGCTTATTCAGCCTTCCGATGGATAGAACTAGACTAAATCAAAATTAGTACTAAGAGAATGAACTTTCTTCAACCTGTTACCAGACCACAAAAAATTAAGACCACCATAAGAAGGGTTATTTGTTCATTCAAAGATAATTTGATCTTACAAGGAAACAGACTGTTACCCTCAGTGTATATTATGGTGCTGTCTGTTACTCTGTTATTTCATTTGCAAGCCTACAAACTAACACAAGATACTCACACAGTCAGTAGGTGTTAGTAGGGCCTGGTGGGTTAAGTCGAAAATAAGTGTAAGCAGAGAGACATGGTGGCTCACTGCATCTCAATATGGTGGAAAAATAATCAACTCTTGTTGTCTTGAACTTGAATTATTCTTGTTTTAGCAGGAGGCGTAATCGAAGATCAAACTGCTCTCATGAACAGTTTAATCAAAGCCTACAAAGCCTACTTTTCCTTTTCAAAAGTTTTTGCTTGAATTGTTTATAAAAATAAATTTTCAAACGAAATACTGACCCAGACCCAATCCTTGCAGTCCTTTGAATTTAACCCAACACTACAAAATCCCTCTTTCTAACTGCCCTCTAGGAAAAAAATCATTGGAAAAATCATTGTTAACATTGAACAAACTGCTTTTAACATGCAATTTCTTCATTTTCTACCCTAGGAGAAGAAATATTCAAATTAATCAACTAAAAGTTGCTGATTGCAACTTCTTCCAATTTGGACAAGCCTCGAATCTTGTCATTTTGTAAGGGTTAATGCAATTCTGGCAAGGCAAGATTTGAACAGGACAAGAGTTAATTACCCAGGTAGTATATTAAGTCTGTTCACTATCATTAAGATAAAATTTGTGATCAAATAAAAGCAATGTGGAAGTGTAGACAAAAAAGATAAAAGTCTGCGCTGGTTGCAGAGATGCAGATAAAAAGAGTAGTTTGGATTTAAAATTTAAGATTTTAACCTGCTACCACACATAACACCTTTACACGCCCTCTGGCAATATGATCATTGACAACTTTAAGGGAAAAGGAGATTTTGCTTGTAACAAGCAATTTCTCCTTTTCTCACAATAGTTTCTACCCTTTTTGGCACTTAATTTCCAATCTAAGCCCACTTTGAAATGTGAAACTTCTTTCAATTAGGATCTATTTCAAATATTGTTATCTGGTAATGGGTCAAACAAAACTGCCAATTGACCCAGTGTTGATTGACTGGATAAGATTCAAAAAAACTTTTAGCAATATTTCAGTCATATTACAATGGATGGAGTACAAAGGTATTCCTGGTATTTCCCACACCAGTACTACCACAACATCCTTACCTCTCATCCCACTTAGGTTTAATATTATCCACCAACTGGTGGGAGACAAATATTTGAAAGGATATTCCCTGCTTTACGGGATGGAACCTAGAAACCTATGAATAGAAGTTCTTTGTCCAACCAGCTGTGCTATCCTTCTATGTAAACATCATGATAATTTTCCAGTATCTAAAGTTACCTTTGAGATCTATTTTTGTATAACTTAAAGATTTGCCTTGGTATTTACTTGTCAATTGGCCTTAACTCTTTCCTGTTCAAACACGGGATTTTACGTTCCTGTGATTTCATACTTGAGAAAAAATTGTGGAAAAAGAAGAAATTGCTTGTAAAAAGCAATTTCTCCTTTTTCCACAATGTTTTCTAACACATAGGATGGTTTCATTTCTAATGGCATCCAGTTTTCAATGTCGTCTGCAACCTCTTTCAATTTGGACTAGTCTAAAATTTCCAAAAACGGGAAAGGGTCAAAAAATGTACTTGTCCACAAGTAGAAAAGCTCATGTCAGACAAGTTGGGCATAGGAAATCATGATAATAAAGACAGGCCATGCAAAACACAATCTATTTCTAGTAGTAGTTCAAAAGGATGTCTAGCTATCATATCAACATAGCTTTGATCACCTATCAAAAAATTGGAGGTCGCTGTGACCTTTTAACAATTGACCTCAAAATCAACAGTGATAGTCTTATTTCTGAGATAAATGTCTATGCCAAATATGACAATTGATTCATTGATTGAAAGGGGTTTAACGCAACTTTTAACAGTATTTCAGTCATATTGCGGTGGCTGTAGCACCTAACAATAGATTCCTGGTATTTCTCACAAAAGTACTACCACTATATCCTTTCCTAGCCTCCAGCTGCTGTCCCACTTAGGCTTACAATTATCCACCCATTGGTGAGAGACAAGTGTCGGAAAGAATATGTGCCGCCGCCGGGGATCGAACCTATGATATCCCATGATTGAAGATAAGGAGCAAAATATGACAAAACAACATAAATTATGAAATTACTGTCAGGACAAGGTTTTGTTTAATTACTGACAGACCAACTAACAGACAGACTGACCAACATAATATACCTCCTCATCACTGAAGAGGGCATTACAATATTCTATGGATTTACTTAAAGTTTCTAATTGATTTTATTTGATACCAAACTTTGCCTTTAAGCAAATTCAAACAAAACATTTATTTCCAAATTCAAATACATGGAGTGAGGTTGATCCTTTTAAAAACAAACAACTAACTTTTACTGTTTTAACCCATTATCAGACAGGAAAATTAGACTGGTTCAAAATGAAATAAGACAACATTTCATATTTGATGAAAATATACAAATCTTCTGTTTGTCTAGAAAATATTGAGGGAGATAAAGAAATAGCTCTTAGCAAGCAATTTCTTCATTTTCAACAATGTTTTCAAAAGCTTTTCTCTTGAGTGTATAAAAAAGCAGGGTTGTGTGGGACTGCATTAAATAAGACATTTTTTATGGCAGTACAGGGCCGTAACACAATATCATGAAAAACAGCCATGACAGTGTTTCCTCAGATTTTACACTGTTCACCAAAGTTAAAGCTAAATTTCTAGGAAATACTCAAAGTGCATCAATGATCTTAATCAACAATTCTAATGGCCAATCTAAATCTATATCTCAAAAAGCATAAGCAAAAACCATTTAGGTAAACATTTATTGACTGTTTTAAAAGATTAGCTGATTTGTAATACATTTTCACAGAGGTAAAATATAACGTAGCTATAATTATTTCATAGGAGTTACAGATTACCTAAAGCTGTACATATACATTTAAAGTAAGTTTGCATCTAAAGTGTTGCCTCTACTACTCACCTTTCCTGTTAATGTTGGGTGAAGAAATTTCCTCAGTATCCATTCCTTCCTCAGATCTGCAAAGATAAGATGCAAAGATCCCATGTGTTAGTCCAAAGATCCCACGTGTTAGTCCATTAGACTGAATTTTTGATGCAGAGGAAAGGGTTTTAACACAATATCAGATGACAAAATTTAGACTGGTCCAAATTCTAAGAAGTTGCAGACAAAAATTTTCTGTTTATGAAATTTCCAAAAAAAATTTACATCTTTTTGGGGGAGGAAAACAGTGTGGATAATGAAGAAATTGCTTGTAACAAGTGATCTCTTTGTTTTCCAAAATGTTTTCCAAAGCTTTTTTTCCTGGGGTCCATCAATTATCTGGATTGTGTTGAATAGGTTAAAGAATTCATTTTTTTTTCAATTTTTTTCAGTCACTCAAGTAGCGGATTTCTCAACTAGATGTCACTATATGCCTTTTATAGAAACAAGCCTTGCACACAGGAGCCTTGTTTTTCAATCAATCAAAATTTCATGAAGCTTTTAGATGGCAGGCAACCAAAGAACTAAAAAAAAAAAACAAGAGGACCATGATGGTCCTAAATCGCTCACCTGAGGCATCTGCAAATTACAGTACTTTTTTGTATAAAAAAGACACAACTTGAGCAAAATAAATAAAACAAATATAAGATTTTGGCTTTGTACAAAACAATCCAGTAATGCTTTAAAATGAAAATGAATGCCTTTGGCTTCATAGTTTAATCAATTACCAAACTATTCCAGAATTTGTCACCCTCAGGGAAAAAGGTTTAAAAAAGCATTGTGAGAAAGCAAGCACTTTCTCCATTTCTATTTAAGAAGAATCCTTTCAATGCGATTTATGCAATTTTCAATCCCAGGAGCAGAGACATTTTTTATCCTAAGAGCATATTTTCCTGTAACATAGTACAAAATTATTTAGTCATGCTACATACCAAATATGAATGCCCTTCATCTTATATTTCAGAAGGAGAAGACTTTGAAGTTGCTCTAATTGGGTGTTTTCCAAAATTTTTGACCTCTGGGGCAGTGCCATATTTTATCCCAGGGCTAAGATTTTAGCTAACATAGTAGAGAACCATCTGGTTATGCTATAAATCAAATATGAATGCCTTAGACTTTGTAGATTGTGAGGAGAAGACAGTTGAACATGGTCAAATTGAGCATTTTTACGAACTTTGGACACCCAGGGAAGGGGTATTTTTTAACCTACTGGCATAATTTAATCAAAATTGATAGATAACAGCCAGGCTATGCTACACTCAAAATATAAATGCCCTCCGTCTTAAAATGAAGAATTTTTTTCAACATACTCAAATTTTGCGTTTTTCCAAATTTTTGGACCCCTAGTCAGGGCCGTTTTTGACCCTTGGATGAAAACTTTTTGTGATATAGTACAAAACCATCTAGTTATGCTACATAAAAATATGAATATCCTAGACCTTATATTTTAAGAGGAGAAGCCTTTTGAAATTGCTCTTATTAAGAATTTTTCCAAACTTCGGATCTCAGGGGCAGGGCCATTTTTGACCCCAGAGATAAAATATTTAAAAACTTGGTAGAGAACCATATGATTAAGCTCTTTACAAAATATAAAGGCCTTTGGCCTTGTAGTCTATGAAAAAAAACAACATCAAAGATTTACTAAAATTCCCAAATTTCATATGACGCGGTTACAAGAGTTTTTGACGGAATTAAATTCTTTTAACAACTTTTGAAGAGCTTCACCCAATGAACATCCCTGCAAAGTTTCAGCTTGATTGGCCTACTTGTTTAGGAGGAGAAGATTTTTAAAGATATTTAAAGAATTACTAAAGATTCCCATTTTCAAATGCCGCGGCAACCAAAGTTTTTGACGGAATTAAATTCTTTTAACACTTTTGAAGATCTTCACCCAATGAACATCCCTGCAAAGTTTCAGCTTGATTGGCCTACTGATTTAGGAGAAGAAGAATTTTAAAGATATTTAAAGAATTACTAAAGATTCCCATTTTCATATGCCGCGGTTACAAGAGTTTTTGACGGAATTAAATTCTTTTAACAACTTTTGAAGAACTTCACCCAATGAACATCCCTGCAAAGTTTCAGCTTGATTGGCCTACTGGTTTAGGAGAAGAAGATTTTTAAAGATATTTAAAGAATTACTAAAGATTCCCATTTTCATATGCCGCGGCAACCAGAGTTTTTGACGAAATAAAATTCTTTTGACAACTTTTGAAGAGCTTCATCCAATGAACATCCCTGCAAAGTTTCAGCTTGATTGGCCTACTGGTTTAGGAGGAGAAGTTTTTTAAAGATATTTAAAGAATTACTAAAGATTCCCATTTTCTAATGCCGTGGCAACCAGAGTTTTTGACGGAATTAAATTCTTTTAACAACTTTTGAAGAACTTCACCCAAGGAACATCCCTGCAAAGTTTCAGCTTGATTGGCCTACTGGTTTAGGAGGAGAAGATTTTTAAAGAAATTGTGGACGGACGGACGGACGGACAGACGGACGGACGGACGACGGACAAGGACCGATCACAATAGCTCACCTCGCACTTTGTGCTCAGGTGAGCTAATAAAAAAAAATGTAGACTCTTGCTCACAGGGATAGATGGATGAACAACAAAACTTACATCATGACAAAGGTGATTTTTAACCCTTTACTGTTTTGCAAAATTTTAGATCTGTCTAAATTCAAGGTTTTGCAGATGACAATTTTTTTTTGAAAGATAATATTTCATTAGGGTAGAAAATATTGTGGAAAAATAAATTGCTTGTTACAAGCAATTTTATTCTTTTTTGTACAATTTTTTCTCAAGTATTAAAACACTTGGACATAAAAGGATGGAACAGGAAAGGGTTAGAAAGAAAATTTTGTAGACACCTGCACACATGAAACAGATGGATGCACAAGAAAACTAACACCCTTACTACAGCCTTATTGGCCTTCATCCTGTGAGCTGATAATTTATTTTTCGCCAGCAAAGCAACAGCTTTGATAGCTTATGTTAACAGACAAAATTTTGAGATCCTCTCAAAGTTCAACAAATGCAAACTGCCACTGGAGGCTTAACCACTAAATCCATTAAATACTTATGCCATAAAAAGTAGTTCTTGAGTATGTCAGGAATATTGTTAACTCTGCATGCATGTTTATCTCCTACTTATTTCTAGCTCATATGAGCAATTTCTACATTTTCCACATTGTTTTCCACAACTATATTCTTGATGGCGTAAAAAAAGAGGGATTTTCTGGGAATGGGTTAACTCCTTGGTTACTTTAACCTCGTTTCTTTATCATGATGACAACCATAGAATATTAATGAACAAACAATGCTTTGCAAGCTTACAGTACTTTTCAGTGCTTTGATTTGAATACGGTACTACTTTCACAACAAAGGAGTTTTAGACAAGTAATGAAACATGCTAATGATTTTTACCGGTAATCAATATTTATGTCCATATATGGATCTCTTTCACTAGTTGTTTACCTGTCATAGTTGGCTATGTCGTCCCCCTGATTCAGGGTTTCTGCTTGCTGTAGTCCATCTAAATCATCATAATCTTGGGTACCCACACTATCATCATCATCATCTCCCTCTGGAAGACCACCCTCACCTCCCTGAAAGTCATATCAAATTATTTTCTATTATGGTGCTTAACCCACTCCTACACAATCCTGCTTTTATACACCCAATCTTAGTACAATTTGAATTGTCACCAGCAATTTCTTTCAATTTAGACCAGTCTAAAATGTTGTTGTCTGATAATGGGTTAACAGCAATTACTGCTCATCTCTTAAAGCTGACAAAATCTTAGTTTTTTACCAGAAATAACCAATAGTCATCACAATGTGTTATGTCATGCCAGTAGGAATGTGTCCGAAGAAAGAGAATCAGACTCACAAAACGCAAATCCAGATGATGTACAACAGACATGAGCACAAAAGATGTTGTAATCAGGTGAGCTGAAAATACCTTTAGAGTTGAATTCTTATATATTTTGGATTGCTCTAGTGATAGTGATGACATATTCAAAGTTTCAAGCAAATATCTCTAGTAATAACTGAGATATTGGAAGGTTCATCATGCTGACACTTACACAAACACCATAGCACCCCTCCACCCACACACACAAAGACACCCAGGTTATGATAACATCTTAACTTTTTGTTCCAAATCAAACAACTAAAAATGTCACCTACCTCCATTGACTTGTTCAGAGCAACATCTCCATTACTTTGATTCTCCTGATCTCCATCTTGTGGCTTTGATGGAAAATAAAAGTATAGAGATAGCTCATTATCCCTTTCCTGTTTTTGGAAATTTTAGACTAGTCCAAATTGAAAGAGGTTGCAGACGACAATGACAACTGGGTGCTATTTGAAATGAACTCATCCTATGTGGTAGAAAATATTGTGGAAAAAGGAGAAATTGCTTGTTACAAGCAATTTCTTCTTTTTCCACAATGTTTTTCTCAAGTATAATATCACAGGAACGTAGAATCCCGTATTTGAACGGGAAAGGGTTAAAGAACAGTCATTTCTAGGACAAATCTAAATAGAACTGGTGTGCAGACAAAAAAGATTTTGCACTGACAACAAACACTGGCCTATTTGATAGTGAATAAAACAAGAGCACCGCCCACCGGTGCCAACCCTCGGCTGCAGGTGCTGGATAATGCAAAAATCTAAGTCGAAGAAGGGGCATAACTCTTACAAAAACGCTTTTAGAGTTAACCCTTTGATAGTCTAGGAAGCTCTTGTGATGGTCAATACACATGCCAAGTTTCATTAGGATATCTTCAATAACAACAGAGATATGAGCAAGGTTAAAGTTTGTCACACCAACTCTAACGCAGACGCACACGACGCCAAGGTGATGGCAATACCTAGGGTTTTCTCCGAAAACAGCCTAGCTAAAATGTGTAAGTACAATACTCATACCCCCATGACAGCAAACTGTTCAGAAGTATGACTTTGATAGATGACAGTAACCTTGTCACCATTAGATGTGAAAATTACCACCAAATTACGACATTGTACCTATACAGTAATTTAAATACAGAGAAATATTCCTATACAGACAGACAGCAAATTTCTTACAAATATGTTTGTGAGTTTGGATTACTCTTTTAAAAACTTAAACATCTACCATGTACTTAAAAGTTTTTTTTTCAAAAACATTAATAATTCGACTACAGAAAAGTCTCAGGGTGTAAGAAATCAAAGAACAAGATTATTTACTAACCTTAACCTATTCCCAATGCCGCTTTTTGACGCCCCTCAAGAAAACAATTGGGAAAACATTGTATACAATGAAGAAATTGCTTGTAATAAGCAATTTATTCATTTTACACATTTCTATCCAGAAAAATTAAATTAGTTAAAATATCATGAACTTTGAATTGTCGTCTGCAAATACTTACAATTTAAAGCAGTCTAAAATTTTGTCATGTGGTAATTGGTTAAAAGAGTGATCTGGAATTTCAAGTGTTATCTTGTTTGTTTGAATGGGGTATAAAGCCATTTTCAATTGTAGAAGTGTAGTTTTGAAAAATTACATAAGACTATGAGTAAAAAGTGGGTATTTTTGCCCTGCACAACTGAAAAGATGCATAAAAATAAATCAAAATTCAACTTTTAGTTTTGAAACAAGAGGCCCATAGGGCCTTATCGGTCACTTGAGTCCAAAGAGCACAAAAACAAATAAAAGTCCACAAGATTTTGCTACATATTAGTGGTGACCTAAAAATGGAATCATATTTGCTTCTTGCACAAGAAGGCCCGAGAAGAAACAGGTTTGTGAAAGTATATAAAAAGCAACCCATAAGTTTTAGAGATCATTTTCAACCAGTTAGTTACAGTTGAATTTTGACCTTTAGAAATTAACCTTAAAACTTTGAGCAAATGAAATGACTTTTGATTCATGCAGAACATTGTCTAATACTGACCAAGATAGTGAATTTACATCAGAAAACGCTGCACAGTTGTAAAAAACATGTATGGACAACTTAGCGCAGGTTGATCTTTTACCTCTACCTTAAACAGTGGCTTTGAACTTGTGAACAAATGAAACCTTTGTTTTATGCACAACCTATAGTAATACTGAACGTTGTGCCAGAATTACACTACATTGGCCTGAGATTTATTGAGATTCCATCCTTCAGATCTTAATGTGACTTTGACCTTAAACAGTCACTTTGTACTTATAGCACTTATATTTTGTTGTATCTGCACAACTAGAACTCCAGCTGAACAAGTATGTGAAATTCATTAAAAATCAGCAACATTTTTCAACCATTTTGCCTTTACAGAAAATCTACAAATCCCCTTTTATCCTTACATGCCCTTAGTCCTACCTGATCAGCATTCATTTCAGCCATGTGTTCTTTGTATTGTTTTTCCATGGCCTCTTCTGTTTCTCTCCGAATCCTCTCTTCTTCATCCATATCATTACCATTTTCTCCCACCTTCTCTTTATCGTCACTAGTATCTCCAGTTTTCTTGCTCTCCTCCTACAAGAGAAGCACAAATTTCTGTGAAAATAGCAATCCGAGGGGCTAGTGGAATACTGTCATAAATAACTACTTATGAGGGTACTTGTAATAGTGTTGTGCTATCCCTCACATTTCTCCAACAATTTCTTCCTTTCTGCTACATATATTGTCAATGACAAAGAGTGCATGTAAAATCTTTTCTTCCATTTTAACCCTTGTCATGCTGAATAAAATACCTCTTTAAAAGAGCGTTAAAATCAATGGACTCAAAGCACTAGATATTGGTCAATATTTCTTTGAAAATTTATCAAATACGTAATTCTGGTCTGAAATGGACTCAAAGCACTAGATATTGGTCAATATTTCTTTGAAAATTTATCAAATTCATAATTCTGGTCTGAAATGAACATACAGGTGGTGTAGACAAAGATCAGACTGCACATTTGTGCAGTCTGATCTTTGTCTACACCCCATAAAAACAGGAATTTTTGGGTTCAGCATGACAGGGTTAAGCACTATTTTCTACCATGCATGATGCTTAACTCATTACCAGACGACGAATTATCAGATTAGTCTAAACTTTGGCAGGAGGTATAGACAAAGATCAGTGCATTACACAAATGCCAATGCAGACACCCTGATGACTCGAAGAGCCCCTCTGCCCTTTCCTAGTCAAGCTAAAAAATGCTTCATATTGCCAAGAAATGTCTTTCTAGAATTTTAGTCAAAATGATTCAGGGTTTTTGTAGATCCAACAAAGTAATGCACTTTTGTTTCTCTTAAAAAAACACACAATAATTTCCTAGTGAGACTAAGGGCTTCATTACTGACAATTAAGGTGAAACTGAATTTGAAATCATAAATAATTAATTCAAGATAAATCTTAATAAATTTTGCATTTGAAGTGTAGGTCAGTACAGTGGAATCCTGTTAACAGCAAACACTAATTTGTCAACACATTTGTTGCAATTAACCAAAAGTTGCTATTAAAAGGATCTATTTGTTCTTTAAGTAAATAAAAGATACCTGTTTGTTAAGCATATCTTGTTGTTTCTGTTTGATATCTTCTTTGGCTTTAGCAATCATGCCTTGAAACATTTCATCTGTAATCTGAGGCTTGTTCTCACAAAACTGTAAATACAAGTTGTTTTAACCCATTGCCAAACTACAAAATTTTAGACAGGTCCAAATTTAAAGAAGATGACAACAATTTTTACTTCATGAATATAAAAGTCTTAGCCTTTTGAGGTAGAAATCATCATAGATAATAGAGAAATTGCTTGTGAAAAGCAGTTTCTACATTTCTACAATATCTTAATAATGTGTTACTTTTTTCCTTGAAAGGGGATTGAATGGTAATACATTATATCGATGGTTCAGTGCAAAACAGTTGTAACTGCCTATAAACATATAGGCAGTTACAATTGTTTTGCACTGAATATTAGATATGTACTAGATATATGAAACCCCAAAATACGATCTGTCATATGAAATAAAGCCATCTAGGAAGTACAAAATGCATCAGGAGTGGCCAGACAATGCAGGCTGACCGCTTTCAAAAACTTTTCACTATTAGCATATTTTCTGAATGATGAAGAGTCATCCAACCTTACAATACTATTTTAATTCTGACTACCAGGTGCTGGAATGGACAACAGTCCGTACTAAATATTTCATTAGCATATAACACAAAATTTATGTCAATTCTATATTTTTTAAACTGGCTGAAGTGCAGACTCTGAAAAGGTATGCATATTGGTCAAAAGACTTACTAAAACCTCTTCAGATGATCTTTTATAAATAGATACATCTACATCAAAAACTATTATAAAATTTAGTCTGAGTGCTAAACATACAAATTGTCCTATAATAAAACCATTAACCGAAGCACAAAGGCGTGATAAATGACAATTAGTTAGGTTAGTGTAAAAACATGATAAGTGTCTGTACTTTGTATAAACACTAATGAAGTTTTTGGACTACTGTAATATAATCTCGGCCTTTTCTCCTGTTTCTACCATGTTTCTTCTTAGTGATCGTATAGTAGATAAATTAACAATAAGTCCAAACTTCTGTTTCTAACATACAATATTTATTCTTCTAAACTACTCTGGGAGCATAAGCTCCAACAGTCATATACGTGATCTATCCCATTTCAAACTCCCGGCTCTCCCCCTTGTCTTGCGCCTTTGCTTCCCTATTTATATGGGACCAAAATATTATGTCAACAAATCAAATATCTTGTTTCGCATCTTCCTCTCAAAAATGTTCATTCAAGATAGTATTGGCAGCAGATGGGCGTGTTTATCTTCGACCCATCAACATAATATTTAGTATTGATTTCATGGATTCGGACCGTGGCCACTCTACTAATTTCTTCATGAAAGAAATATCTGAGCTTCCACAATAGGCTCGAATCATGCATTATGTTACATACGCCCATGTCTTTTGAGATATATCATTGTTAAATATATATCTTAGGGAAGAAAGCGGCTTTAAATCCCCTGTGCAAGATCCTTTCAGAAATAACATATACAAGTACATATAATTAACTATTAAAACATATACACGTCTATCTCAAGTCAGTGTTAATATATTCAAATAAGCTAACTTCAATCATTTTGAAATCATATTGTCTGGGTTAGCCCAATAGAGTCCAAGTATCATTAACTTAATGAAACAACCCTACTAACGAATACTATTTAACACCCATGAGAACATTACTATTACAACGTTTTCTATAGTCACTAAACTACCCTGCTGTAGAGACAACAGTCAATTTTATTCTTCGTCGGGACTAGGCATAAAGTCCTTGCCTATAGACGAATCATTTCTATGACATCTATACATTTGAGTATATCCCGACCTCATACTTGTACTTTGCTAACTTTTGAACATTGTTTAAGTCAAGAACCAGCCATCTTTTGTATTTCAATTTCCAGTGTTTTATTTCGGGGACAAAATTATTTGGAGAAGGGTTCATTCATGATGAGTTCTCATGATGCATTTATTCATTTGTGTGATCGTCCGAAAAATTCATTGTTCGTTACAGATTAAAGTATCCTCGTTGTTTGATTACTTGGCTTGACCGAAAAGTAATTTGGCAAACTTGTTGTTATTCATCGAATTTTTGGAAGCGCATTTGATTACCGATGCGAGTGATTTATGGGAAATAAACATAATTGAAAGAATTTTTTGTCCTGGCTCTCTATTGCAAAATCTTTCCTCTATTATCTCTAAATAGCTTCGGCCATGAGATGTTATTAATTAACCCCGTGATCTTGTAGCTGGTACCTACTGATTTCCGTCCTTGACGTTAAAACGCGTTCAACAAAACACCTCTTTAATTCGGACTTCACTAAAACATTTAACTACACATTCATAATTATTATTGAAGCCTTATGAGTACTTTACTATTTCAATACTTCTGAACAAAATCGTTCCGCTATCTTGTTCATAACGTGTTCAAAGAATTTTGACTTCGTATCCGACAAATTTGAAGATTTTGATTTTTTCATCTTGGTATATTTCTTTTTACGACTCGCTACATGGTCGATTTCCATTTTCGAATTTTCACTTAAGTTGTGATCCGGTACATTTTCCTGTGACATGCTCTCGATCGAAGTTTCGTAAGCGGTACTGTCATTATCATAATGTTGGGCGTCTTCATAATCAGAACCCTGACTATCGGAATTCCTTAGCTCCGCCTCCCTATTGGATTTCATGCGTAGTCGTTCATTCAACTCAAATAGCGGTATATTTTCTGAATCCGTAGATGATTGCCTCTCGAGTCGATATTGGTTATTTTGTCTGTTCCGCGGTATATCGTAGGTATCGGTACCCCTTGATTCTGATTCAGATTCCGAGCTAGAAATTTCACTTTCTTCTGGCATCGCCAACTGCGTTTTTCGTATCGGACGCCCCGTTGGATTATATAATTTTGCTTCCTTAAGTTCGCCCCAATCCAAATGAGCTAACCTTAACTGATCTGCCGTGGCCTTTGTTACAGTCCCGTCTAATTGATTTCGAATTACGAAAGAAACGGGCCCTTTTTGTTCTATAATTCTATAATAGGGAAGAAATCGCGGTGAAAATTTAGAAGTCCGTCTAAAATTTCGATAGTAGACTGGCGAGCCTACTTGCAATTCTTCCGAAACGGCATTTTTATCTGCATACCTTTTTTGTCTGGCTCTTGCTTTTTGTAAATTTCGATGCACAATTGTAAAAGCTTGATGTTGTAGTTGCAATAATTGTTCCAGTTTGTTTTCACCTTGGTACTTTCGTCTCGGTTGAAGAATTTTGTCTATTGGGAATACGGGTGTCAACGTGATATACGAGAAAATGAGGCGACATTTGCGTTGACAAATTTACCGAAAATCTAACAGACTGAAGGGCAGCCGGAATCAATAATTCCCACGATTCATTTTCATTCATGAGCTTTCCTATAACTGAGAGTAATGAACTATGCGATTTTTCAACTAACCCGTTTGCTTTCGGGTTATAGAATGATGTTCTGACACTATGAATCTTATAATATTGGAGAATATCTTGAACTTGTTTTGCGACATTTTCCATTCCATAACATGAACTAATTCTAGGCAACACCCATACCTCGGAATTATTTGTTCCACGAGAAAATGAGCTATTGTTTGTGCGGATTTGTCATGCGACGGGAAACTTTCTACATAACCCGAATACATACAAATAAATGTAACCAAGTATTTATTTCCTGAGAGTGTTTCTGGGTAGGGCCCCGATACGTCCATTGCCATTCGTGCAAACGGATAAGCACTTAAACTAGTTGTTTGCAAAGGAGCCTTGATTGGTCTCAAATTTCGAGCTTGGCATGGAACGCATCCGTGTATATGCTCATTTATGTCCTTGAATAAATTTGGCCAGAAATACATGGGTTTGATGGTATAAAAACATTTGTCTACCCCGATATGACCGTTTGAATCATGGTATTGTAATAGAACGTATTTTCTTAAATGTTCTGGTATATAAAGTCTCAATGTCGGATCGGAGTCGGCACTTGACAGATAATACAAAATATCGTCTAAACAAATGTAGTTATTTTGTATGGTTTTAGTTCCCGTATTCTTTTCCAAATGAGTTTTAATTTCTAAAATTTCTTTATCTTTCTTTTGTTCAGCGACCATGTCATAGTCCTCAAACGTAGGTAAAGATTCCTCTAGTAAATCTATATTCGGAATTTTAACTTTCGCAAATTGCTTTGGATCGAAATTGGTAGAATCTATGACATTTATCTCTGGATAGAGATCATTAATGAAAATATCATCTTCCTGTAATTTGTCTTCGGTTTTCTCGTTTTCTTGTGTTGTTTCATTATCACTCTTTGTGGGAGTTCTAGTGAGAAAATCAGAAACAAAATTTTCCTTTCCTTTTAAATGTTTTATTTCTGTGTCATACCCGAGGATATTCAACGTCCATTGTTGTATCCTCCTATTTCTAATATCACCTTTTAACAAGTATTGTAACGGCGCGTGGTCAGAGTAGATCGTAAATTTACTATTGTGCAAATAGTGATGCAATTTGTGAAGAGCGATTACAATAGCCCACGCTTCTTTTTCAATAACTGAATATCTTTGTTGAGTAGGACTTAATTTCTGAGACAAGAAATATATCGGCTTTTCATTTTTGAAACCTTTTATTGGGTACGGCTCATCATCCTCCGACATAGGCTGTGTCAGTGCAGCAGCTACTGCGCCGAAACTTGCATCGACATACAGATTATATGGTTTGTTTACATCTGGGTAAGCGAGTAAAGGGATAGTTTCTAAACTATTCTTTAAATATTCAAATGCCTCTTGTTCTTTTTCTTCCCATTGGAACTTTTTGAACTTGCGCGTAAGAGCAATAAGTGGTTCTGCAATTTGAGAAAAGTTAGGTACGAACCTCCTATAGAACCCAATACAACCTAAGAACGATCTGACCTGTCTTACGGTTTTTGGTGAGTCAATATCTTTTATGGCCTTAACCTTTTCCTGATCTGGCGCTATTCCATTTTGACTTACTATGAATCCTAAATAACGCATTTCGTCCCTAAAGAAATTACACTTCTTCAATTTCATTTTCAGTTTATGTTGACGTAACCTGTCAAATACTTGTTTTCTATGATCGAAATGTTGTTCGGGCGTTTCAGAAACTATGGCTATGTCGTCTATATATGGAAATGCAAAAGGTAACCCTTCCAAAACGGTGTCCATCAGCTCTTGAAACAGAGAAGGGGCATTAACTAAACCAAAACAAAGAGCATTAAAGGTGTAATTTCCGAGATGAGTAGTAAATGTTGCCTTCTCTTTGGTTTTAGGATCTAATTTTACATTGTAATACCCTGAAAATAAGTCTAAACTTGAAAATATTTTCCCTTCACTCAAACGTGACAATATATCATCAATTGAGGGTAACGGATACGTCATTTTCTTAGTTATCTTATTCAATTTCCTAAAGTCAACACAAAATCTCGTAGTCTTATCTGGTTTGATAAGAATTAGTACGGGAAAACACCAACTTGTCCTGGATTTTTCTATCAATTTAGCATCCAGCATTTCTCGCACAGCATCCTTGATTCTTTTTCTGTCGGTTAAGGGTGCCCTATATGGCATACATTTGATAGGCGGGTGATCTCCAGTATCGATAGTCATTTGAACGGTATCGGTTCCAGTCAAATCCCTAAAACTGGTCGCGAATAAATCTCTATTCTTAATGATTAATTGCGAAATTTTTTCCGATAATTTTCCGAACAGCATAAATCAGACAGATCCATGTCCGACTTATTTTCCTGATTAGCTGCAATCTCTTTAGTTAAAGAGACACAATTTTGCTCACTAACCCGGGTAGCTAGAGCTACCACGCTGCCCCGTTTTAGCTTGACTGATTTTCCGGTACTGTTTGTAAACATTATTTCTAACTTTTTACCTTTGCACGTGTTTACCGAATTCACGAGAGAAATGCCCGGCTCATTGTAAAGAAACGTTTTTTCCATACCTTGTATTTCACAAAGTACATTTTTCTCGATCCCAAGATTTCTTTGTAAGCGACAATCAGCGACGCAACAAGTAGACGGTTTGATTACTAATTTTTCTTTGAGACGTACAAAAGATGACACATGCACATCCTCTTGCATTTTAACGTAAGTCTTATCAATGCGTACCATTCCTAAATCAAAGTAAATCCTGACGCCGTTTTCGTTTAACCAATCATGACCTAAAATTACATTTCTGTTCATATCTTTTACGACTACAAATGTATGCGTCAGCGTTAAATCATTGACTTTAAATGAAATCTTCACACAGCCATCAATAGTTAGAGATTGACCATTTACGGATTGTAAACAAATAGCCTTCTTGAATAATTTCGGTTTATTTTTAAAACTCTGATAAACTCTTCTATGCATTTAAGATAATTCTGCGCCGGTATCTACTAATGCGCGATATTTTTGTTTTCCTAAATTTACTAAAATAGAATTTGGATTTCCTGAAAGATTAATTTTATATTTTTGTACTCTATTTTTCGTCCGTACGGCGGCTTCAGAACGCACAGACTTGACTAGTTTTTTCTCTTTGATATACCATCGTTATCAAAACGACAATCTCTCCTAATGTGTCCATAACGGTGACACTTAAAACATTGTTTTGGTCTGGAAAGAGCGACTTCCATCGGCTCTTCGCCACGCGTATTTTGTGAATTTTGTACTCGCAATTGAAACCTATTTAATAAATTTTGTTCAAAAGTTGCTACTTTCACAGCATCCTGAAATGATATTGGATTTTCACGCAGGACCCGCATTTTAACTGCATTTTCTCTTATTCCATCAATGAAATATCCGATCAATTTTTACTCCATAACCGGACCTCCTTGTTCCCCAAACGCTTGCGTGGCAAGATTCAACAAACACTCAGCGAATACTTGCACCTTTTCCCTATGACTCTGTCTAATCCTAGAAAGGAGGGTAAGCGCATGCATGGGGTCCGTCACAACCGCGAACCTAGAATTTAATTCTAATTTTAAATTTTCCCATTTGCATATAGGACGAGATTGCAAATACCGTTGTAAAAAGTCGGCTACTATACCGGATGAAGTTTGTAAAGCAATCAAACATTTTTGGTCTTCCGGAATTCGAGCCAATAAAGCGTACCTATCTATGGCTTTAATCCAATTTTGAAATTCTTGTGAATCTCCCTTAAAGGTTGGAACAATTTGAGATACACCCTGAGCCTGAAATGCATCTTTTAAACCCCCGAGTTGTTCTGAAAAGTTTTGAATAATGGCCCCTAAATCTGGCTGGTTTTGACTAGAAGTCATGTTCAAAATATTAACAAAATACTCACGGTAAAATTGAATATCGTGAAATTGTCTTTTCCTTTATCGGTTGTAACTGTCGAGTTTTCTTCACCAAGGCCCGTCGCTCTTAATCGGTCCGCTCGAAACACCAAATGTCTCCAAATGTATCAGAATGACGTCGAAATTATAGCATTATTTACCTCGATTTAAATGTCCAAGTGCTTTCCAAAATAACGATTACTGTGAACGTTCTTTTTTTCCCAAATGTCTTTTGACGTGTTTTATGATAGCGTTGAAGTACGTAAAATCTCCTTCTGATTTTGATCTACGAACTTATTATCCCAAGGCCGTAACACGACTGTTAGTCGATCCTGGTCACTCTGCACCAAATTAAACATGTAATATAATCTCGTCCTTTTCTCCTGTTTCTACCATGTTTCTTCTTAGTGATCGTATAGTGGATAAATTAACAATAAGTCCAAACTTCTGTTTCTAACATACAATATTTATTCTTCTAAACTACTCTGGGAGCATAAGCTCCAACAGTCATATACGTGATCTATCCCATTTCAAACTCCCGGCTCTCCCCCTTGTCTTGCGCCTTTGCTTCCCTATTTATATGGGACCAAAATATTATGTCAACAAATCAAATATCTTGTTTCGCATCTTCCTCTCAAAAATGTTCATTCAAGAAAGTATTGGCAGCAGATGGGCGTGTTTATCTTCGACCCATCAACATAATATTTAGTATTGATTTCATGGATTCGGACCGTGGCCACTCTACTAATTTCTTCATGAAAGAAATATCTGAGCTTCCACAATAGGCTCGAATCATGCATTATGTTACACTACGCCAACAACATGTTCTTCTATATGGATTGATTCAGTAGCTCATTTGAAGAAAATCTCTTCTTATGTCTCTGTTATCATTTTATAAATAACAAGTTGTAAATTATTTTTCATTTGTTATGGTTATTCAAATCTATTTTTTCATGTATCAAATTATGCAAGAACATCAAGTTTCATGACTCATAATGAAGAAAATGTGTGTTTTCTACATGTGTTTTTTGCATAAACAAGTTAAACACGAACATTACTATGCTGCAAATATTTCAGGGTTTACAGTAGACATAATTTGTTTACCTTTTTGTATTCTTCATGGAATTGTTCACTTGCTTCAGAAAACTTGCGTTTCTTGGCTTGATGCTTTTCTTCAATTTGCTGTAGTTCTGCTTCAAGCTTTGTCTGAATACAACACATTGATTGTAAAGTATTACATTCATTTGAAAGATTGCTGCTGTCAAGCAAGAAGTTGATTAACCAATCAAATAAGTCATTTAGACAAGAAGTGAAAGACATTTATATCAGCATTTTTGATGGTTTAGCGCCTTCAAGCCATATCTACAGCTTATCATTTTGATTTGCTTTTTGTTTTACATTACGAACCATAAATTATTCAAACTAACCTTGTTTTATATCTCATTTAAGGTCAGGGGGTGCTACTAGCAATACATCAGTATTAAAGTAAGCCTCTATTATTATACTACAGACCGATCTATTTAATTCAGAAATACATCATGTCTTTCCCAATTTTCAAGCCAAAAAGTGTAGATGATTGCCGGATATTTTAAACTACATTGCAAGCTCTTTACGTAATATCACAGTAAATATGCATCCTACTAATCCTGTGATCATTAAATCCTCTTTAACCCATTCCCACAGAGTGACACTTTTTGACACCCCTATAAGAGAGAGCTTTGGAAAACATTGTGGATAATGAAGAAATTGCTTGTTACAAGCAATTTCTTCATTATCCACATTGTTTTCTACCCAAAAACTCAGAATTTCTTTGACTAAAATTTTGTTGTCTGCAACATCTTCCAAGCTGGACCTGTCTAAAACATGTAAATGGGGAGTATGATATTCCAAACAATCTCACTTGTGCCAAAAGATTAAACAGTAACCTGGACAGAGAAACAGAATATTCACTAACTCTTATAAGGATCTTTCAGTAAGAAGATATCAACAAACACATAGGAAACAAGAGCTTTGTCCACAGGACACAGATGCCCCCACCAGTAGCTTTGATAAAAACAAAGGGCAATAACTCCAAAATTATGCAATCAGGAGTTGGAGTTCTTGTGAACCGCACTTCTCCTCAATGAGGTCTATCCACCTATGAAGTTTCATGTTGATAGCTATTATACTTTCAGAGATATGCCCCGGACAAAATGTAAGTCTTCAAAATAACAAAGGGCAATAACTCCAAAATTATGCAAGCAAGAGTTGTGGTTCTTGTGCACTGCACTTTCCTCAATGAGGTCTATCCAACTATCATGTTTCAAGTTGATAGCTATTATACTTTCAGAGATATGCTCCGGACAATATGTAAGACTTTAAAATAACAAAGGGCAATAACTCCAAAATTATGCAAGCAAGAGTTGTGGTTCTTAGACACTGCTTTTCTCCTAGATATGCCCCAGACAAAATGTAAGTCTTTAAAATAACAAAGGGCAAAACTCCAAAATTATGCAAGCAAGAGTTGTGGTTCTTGAGCACTGCACTTCTCCTCAATGAGATCTATCCACCTATGAATTTTCAAGGTGATAGCTTTTATACTTTCAGAGATATGCCCCAGACAAAATGTAAGTCTTTAAAATAACAAAGGGCAATAACTCCAAAATTATGCAAACAAGAGTTGTGGTTCTTGTGCACTGCACTTCTCCTCAATGAGGTCTATCCACCTATGAAGTTTCAAGTTGATAGCTATTATACTTTCAGAGATATGCCCCGGACAATTTTGGGACGGGTGGAAGGAAGGACAGAAGTACAGATGGAGGGACAAAGGCAAATCTATATGCCCCCCCCCCCCACATTAAGTGGTGGGAGCACAAAAACTCTATGTCTGTCCAAATGCACAGGCTAATTTGAGTTGGAGATGCCTTGCACAGGCTCAAATCCGATATTCAAACTGCTGACTTCAAGGTTCACACTGAATATATTACTTGGCTTTGTGCCACTACCATGTGCAGGAAAATGAGCAGAATACCTACCAGGATTCATCACAAAATAAGCAAGTTTGTGCAAAGTTATTAGTTATATTTTGTATAATGACTAACTAATGGCCAAATAAAAAAGATGAAGTAATCAAGAAGACAAGAGTACCTGATGCATGGTGAGAGACTGGACCTGTTTCTTCAGTACACCCATTCTTCCCACAGTGACAACTGTTCTAATATCAGGGACTACAGCCTCACTCAGGATTTCATTGATAAGACGATGATTACGTAGGTACCTAGCATGTGCTATGTGCTTCACGGAAAACCCATCATCCTGGTCTGAAAGTTAAAATGATTTCTTTAATGATTTTTGGTAGTCTATCAAGAATTTTTCATAGATTATCACTCAATAATTTCACTGAAAAAAAAACAACAACAAAATTATCAAAAGGGCAAACTCAATGCTTGTAAGATTTAGGCTGCTTTTGTATATCGTATGCTGCTACATGTCGTCTACAGGGGACCAAAGACACTGGTGATGCTATCAGGTTGCCATTTTTTTGCACCCAAAAGATAATACTTTGTCAATTTTTGCATTGAAGAAATAGAATAATTGCTTGTTTTTGTGTAAGATCAATTTATCTTTCATTTTGTGAACAACAACAGCATATTTTCACTTGTGGCAGTACCACTCAAGAAAATATAGACTAAATGAAAGATAAATGGATATTATACTGAAACAAACAATTATCCTCTTTATCTTCAGTTGGGTACAAGATATGGTAATTATCTTTAAGAAAAATTCCTTATTTATTACTATGCTAAATCCGGGATAGGATAGGGCTACTTTTCCGAGTAGAGTGATTCTTTCATGTAATTTGGTGGAGAGTCATACAGCAAAGTTACACGTAAAATTTCTTAACTCTAGGTTTATTAGTTTAGGAGAATGTTTTCTATAAAGACATGCTCATTTCTATGCTTACTCCGGATCCCACAGCATATAAGGCTAATTTTCAGGGCAATTCCTTTAAATGATTTTGATAGAGGGTCATTAAATGCTAAAAGCAAAATACCAAGACTCTAGGACTTCAGGTTTGAAAGAATATTTTTTAAAGTTATTGTCTGTATGTTGCCATTGCGACCAGAGTTCTCCATCAATTTCAATTCTTTGAAGTATTTTAAAAGAGCAAAACGACCTAAGGATCATTTCTGTGAAGTTTGGTTGAAATCCTAGGGTTAGTTTGGGAGGGTAAGATTTTTTTTGTAATTGTCAATGGACAGATGGCTGGATCCCAGATGTTGACTAATGATAATAGCCCATCCTTAGCATTTTGTGCTCAGATGAACTAGAAATATTTGAATGGGGTTAAAAACTTACCGTCATCATCTTCTGCTGGTTGTATGCTGATTCGAGATCCTCTTTCTTCTTGTTTGGACTGAAAGTAAATATTACAAGATATTTCTTCCCACTGATTCTCTGCCTTATGACCTTTGTATTTGATCTTGGTATCATCAGAATACTTTAACAATGAGTTTCTTTTGTTTAGTGTTTAACTCAAGCAATATTACATTTTTCACTTCAACATTTACTGATTTACATCTGCAACTTCTTTAAATTAGGACCAGTCTAAAATTTTGTCCATTGGTAATGGATTAACCCATTGCCCGACTACAACAATTTAGACAAGTCCATAGTGAACTAAATTGCAGAGGATATTTCAAAGTAGCTTTAATTTGGAAATGTAAGTTCCAAATAGGAAAACAAGCAATGTCTCAAATATCTTCCTTTGTTTTATTTCTTCAGGGGTTTAAAAAAGGAGTGGAGGTATGTTAAGCTTAAAATTTTGTTAATGACAGAATGAAATTAACCCATTACCAGATGACAATATGCTAGACTGGTTCAAATTCAATTATACTGCAGACATAAAGTTTTAGTTGATTTGTCTTTTGAGGTAGAAAACATTGCAGATAATGAAGAAATTGCTTGTAACAAGCATTTTCTTCATTTTCTACAGTGTTTTCCACAGCTTTTCTTCTTTGAAGCTTCAAAAAGCATCACTGTGTGGGAACAGGTTAACTCGAGGACTTTAGAAATTAAGTAATATATTACATTTACCTCTTTCTTTCGTCGATTGTCAGATTGTGCAAGCTTTTCTTCTTCCTCTTCTAGGGCCTGCTCAGCTGCCACTGATATAAAGTATAACTGATTATCAAAATGTTTAATTTCATAATTCAGAAAAGATGCTATGGAGACATGGTTTTGATTAATCACTGTCTACAAATTCAGATGAAAACATAGTAGCATTAGAATTATGTATTTCCACATCAAATGTCTTCACAAGAAAGAAAATAAAACTTCTTTTACACTTTTGGAAACAATTCAACAGTCTAATTCATTTTCTGCTACAAATCAATACTAAAAAAGCTTTTACATCTTAAGAAAATATAGGAAAGAGGCAAAAAGCTAGTTATCAATTTCTTTGGACGTCACTCACTTGTGAACGTGGCCTGGTTCTAAAACTGCTCATAATTGAGTAGGCCCAAAGGCAAAAGCCATCAGTAGGCAACTAAAATATCATAAATGCAGTTTATTAAAGCTGTATTTATGATATCTTGGTCGCTCACTGAGAATATGTTCGTAGCAAATATGTGCATAGCATCTTCTGTAGTGTCGAGTCAAAGAAGACATTTTTATGTGTTAATTTTCTAGTAAACAGATAGACAGACAATAGCACATAGATTTAACCCAGACTTTTCAAACCTTGCGCTTAAAAGAACTAAACAAACCAATGCTCATACAATCTTGCCTTTTAATGCCTTTCATGAACAGAAATAATGCTTGTATGCAAGAATCTCTGCCATTCTAGAATTTTGTTGTCTGGTAATGGGTTAAACTTACTTCTTCCTTTAGCGGCTACCCAGGCCTGATAGGCTGGAGAATTGTGGTAGTTCTTCATGGCTTCATTATATGCAACCTAAGAGAAATAGAAAATGTATTATTTTAAACATAAAGAAATTTGAAAACAGAGAATTACAACATGAATGACTTATGCCCCACTTTTACAATAACAGAGGCGCACTATGTGGATTTCTTCATACAGTAAATTCTACTTATAATAATAAATCTTGATATAATGCAACATTAAATTAATTGACCAATCGCTGGTGAAGCCCACTTACGTTGTTGGCCACACCCACCTACTTCTGCAGGAAGTCCCACTGCTATTTTGAATGGCATTATTTTGCAAAATTTAGGGCCAGCAACATTGAACAAAAAGGTAAAATGGTTGGTTGGAAACCTAAATGTCACAACTACAGCTTGAATAAGCTGTGGTTAGACATCTAAGTTGCCAAACTAACATAAAAGGTGAACAAAAATGGCGGCCAATTTTGAAGTTGAAGGCCCAGGCTCAGGTTGAATAAAACATTTGATTGGTCGGTTGATTCTTTGATTGACTGTCGCTATTGGTCAATTACCAAAAGAAAAAACTTTAGACTGCTTCAAAGTGAAAGGAGTCACAGACAACAACTTTAAGTTGATAAAAATTCACAAATCTTTCTAAGGGTAGAAAAACTTCTGCACATTGTTACAAGCAATTCATTCATTTTCAAAAATGTTTATCTCAATTTTTTAACTTGGTATCTCAAAAAAGAGTTGTTGTCTTTCATGAGTGGGTTAAAACTTTGTCGAGATCTTTGTCATGAAGGTGTCTTTTCTTAGGATGGTCATATTTTTTTACCCAATATATTTTCTTCTGTTACCAGGTTTTCACTAAAACCAATAAAGTGTACAATAAAGTGACTTTCAAGAGCTGATAAGTAACATACAGGTTTCTTAAATTGCGATTTTAAAAGGATAGGATGACCAAAATATTATCATAATACACTTGTTCAGGT
This sequence comes from Fragum fragum, assembly GCA_946902895.1. Lineage (NCBI taxonomy): Eukaryota > Metazoa > Mollusca > Bivalvia > Cardiida > Cardiidae > Fragum > Fragum fragum. Next base: position 41,265,945 of record OX336372.1, read on the forward strand.
ACGGTTACATCCAAGCCATGAATTAGAATGGCATCCATTTGAAAATAAAACAGAGATTTGAACAAAAATATATGAAAAATTTTGAATTAAAATAGCCATACAAAAACGTTTTTCATTAATAAAAGACAAGCCCAAAATATGATTCCTACCCCAAAATTCTTTAAATTTATACTTATACAGGGCTCTGCAGACTCCCAGAATTTGGGGAGAAGTCACTTCTCACTAGTATGAGAATTGGGAGAAGTTTTTCAAAATGGGGAGAAGTGGTGAGACTTTCAGGAGAAGTTAAAAATTAAGTTTTTGCGCGTATTCCTCATTTCTATCAGAAAATGAAATAGCTTTACAACTAAGTAGTTGCATTTATATTATGAATCATGCAATAAACATAGATAATACTGCCTATCAGGGCTCCGGAAATTTTGAAATCTAAATCGGTCCGGGACATTCGCCCCCCCCCCCCCCCCCCGCGTCGGCAAAACCGACCCCCCCCCCCCATACGCCGGCAAAAACGAACGGCCATCATTCATTCAGTATTTACCTTCTTTTTCAAATGTTCCGAAGATGATTATAATCTTTAACGAGTGGAAGATAGATGAAAATAACTGACAGATCCTACTTTCATTTTGTTTTTGAAAATTCGGCTGAGTGTTAATTGCAATTCCGGTAATGTACGGCAGTCCACGAAATTCCAATATGTTGTAAAATTAGAGACAAATAAATTACATTATTAAAATTTCCGAGTTTACAGAGTAACCGCCGATTTAATTATAGTATAGATATACTTTTTCATTTTCATAAGCTAGTTATCCAAAGTTCTATAAATTTAACACAGTCATGTCGATTTTCTCTCAACACGAGTGTCTGTCGATGGAAAAACACAGCTGACGTCACAAAAATATCGGGTCAGTCCATTCTACCCCATGGGATCGCAGAGTCGTGACGTACATCAAAAAGACCGACGAGACAAACTCGAGGGGGTCGCCCACGTGTTGCAGTATTTTCCTAGAGTGGAATTTGTTCACAAATCTCGGTTATTTATTTATTGTAGTTGATTTCCGATTTATAATTCGGACGTTATCCACTCCTGAAGTAAGATTTAATTTTATTGGCGGAACTAGAGATATTATTAAGCTGTCGTTTTCGTTTATTCAAATTATCTGTATTCTGCGGATTTCCAATTATTGTTTGAAATCTATCGGCTATGTTTCTTACCGTGAATGAAAATTTATAAAACATATTTTAACGTGACCTTTTTTATATAAATTTCAAACCCAGTCTCACGCGCATACTTGTGATAAAGTAATTTCATAAAAGCCTTGTGCAGAGCTATTCCGACTTTGAACGAACGGCAACTGAAGCCTGTTCATGTCTCGATTTACATACGCATCCCATGTTAAAGTAAAAGAAATTAGTTTCACGAGTAACGGCAATTTAAATCGACGCAGTATTAGATGTCCATTTCTTCGAACGCGTGTAAGTCAAACCGATTCTCCATTGCAAATACTTTACAAAACTCGATACCCGAAGTTCTGTCAAGCGTGAACTGCAAATTAGGTCCACGTGTGGATGGGTATTAGACTGGCCGGCGGGTAAACTAATTATCGATTTTTGGCACTTTTGTTTATCTCTTAATCTTGAGGTAACGTGTGAAACCCTTGAATTATTTCGGTTTAAAGTGGATTTTGATAGATGGTGGGCGAGTTTATCAAATATGAACGTGACATTTGATGAAAATTTCGGACCGATTTTTTTGTAATTTTTGGGATTCCAATCGGTCTGGCAATTCAAAATTCGGTCCAGACCGGTAATTTATCGGATTTCCGGAGCCCTGCTGCCTATCCTTTCAGTCCTCAATAAAGATCTGTGAACAAATACTTTTGTATTTTTCTTTTTTTTAGGTTTGAGAATTCAAGAGTTTAACTCTGAATTTATTGTTTTTTAATATTTCATAATAGATTCATATATGATAGAAAAAGTCAACTAATAAAAAAATGCAAATAGTGTATTGGCAGTTTGAATGAAATGAGTTGTGTTTCTATTTGAAGCAGAAAATGAGAAAAAGATTTTATTGTAACAACATGTATTTAATCAAACTATTACCAGAAGAAAAAATTCAGACTGGTACAAATTGAAAGAAGCTAAATAAGACATTTCACAGTGGGCTTAAATAAGAAAGAAGGTGCCAAAGAGGGTAGAAACATGTGGGGAAAGGATAAATTGCTTGCTGCAAACATTTCCTCCTTTTTCCATAGTTTCCCATAAAAACATTTCAAGATGTCAAAATGGAGGATTGTTTGGTAATGAGTTAAAGTCTGTGCACTTTACCTGATAACATATAAATGGATAAAAATTGTCATTAATTGGTCAAAAAAGGTCCGCTGTGATTAAGTCAGTTAAAGTGTGTAAAGGGTAAGGGTTACTGTTCAGTACACAAAACCAGACTCTGTACATGCAGAGGTTTAAAGTTAACACAGGATAATTTGCTCCATTTTATAGGTTTACATGTTATTTAAAGGATATATTACCAACACAAGTAAGTGAAATTTAGTTTTTGGATAGAATGTATCATAATAAGAATCTCAGGAAAAGATCGTAGCAGCCTTTAAATTGTTTGTCATAATTTTCTTCACTTGTTACAATTAAAGCAGATAACTCAAATTGAAGGATTCTAATGAAAAATGAAATTACTCTACGTAGATTTTCGGCAGAATTATTTTTCATCAAGATTTCAAATTTTTTTTACAAAAAATTGACTTCTAGTAAATGACACGGCGTCCGTAAATGTCGCCCATTATTCTCATTATGTGAAAGTAAGCAACAAATTTCGTAGACTGATGATAACTTAATTTACAGAAATAATTAAAACTTAAGAAGGGAAAGGATTTTAAATAAAGATTTCTAGTGCCCAGAGTATACACAGCATTGCCGAAACCAATCAGCATAGGTGTGAATGAAGTAAGCATGTTGACTATGAGCTGCCAGAACATACCCCTATTTCTGATAATCTGCTGGCCTCGCGACTACAGTATCGATACACGCTTGAATTACGATCAAAGGGATTCCGACCGACAGTTGTATAATTGCACACTGTCCCCTACTTTTATAGCCACTGGGCCAGATTTGGTTATCATCTATCGTATCAAGGCGACTTCCCGAAAATTTCAGGCGACTTCGACTTCGCTTTGATCAGCAAATCAGGCGAAGTTTTATGAAACCAGGCGACTTTTTCGCCTGAGTCGCCCACTCTGCAGAGCCCTGCTTATATAAATCAAAGATATACAAGTCTAATAGGTAATAATCACATAAGCCATGCCCCCTGATCTCAAACAATGCAGTTTGTGTGTGATTTCAAATATAATAAGTTTGCAAAATGTCGGGACATCAAACGAGCAACAAATGGTTGATATGTGACAAATAAGCTGTAGTTATGCCATTTAAGTGGCCCAATAAGGAAACTATTTGACATGACTTTGGTCAATTCATTTTTTGATTGATACCCATAATCTCTAAATTTATGAACAGACAGTTTTACATACCTTTTCATTTTCATAGTCATCCAAGTATTCTTGCTTTTCTGAGTCATTGAGATCTCTCCACATCTGTCCAATTATTTTACCTATCTCCCATAACTTTAAGTCTGGATTGGTATTCTTGACATGGTCCCAAACCTGAAACAAACACATCTCAAATTACTCAGCAATGATCCATTACTATACAGCAGAATTTAAGACTGGTCCAAATTGAAAGAAGTTGCAGACGACAATTTCAAGTTGATAGAATTTTGAATATTTCGCCTTTTTGGATAGAAAACATATACAGCAATTTCTTCATTGTCCAAAAAGCTTTTTACTTCAGGTGTGTAAAAAGGAGGGCTTGTTTGGGAATGGGTAAATCATTACCAGGTAACTATTAGACTGATTTAATTTGAAAGAAGTTTCAGATGACAATTATATGAAATGAAATTCTAAATGTTTGTCTTTTGGGATGGACAAAAATGTGGATAATGAATTATTGCTTGTAACAAGCAATTTCTTCATTGTGTACAATTTTCAAAAGCTAAAAAGTAGAATTGTGTTGAAATGGGTAAAGCAAAATGTGACTTATGTTTGAATATTGATGGAAACCTTTTTATGCCATGATTTACTAATCATTTCTACCTCATAAAACTAAGATGAAGACAACATACAATGCGCAACATAGTGGAAATTGCTCTTAAGTCACAACATTTCCTTTTCTCACAACCCCTTCTTTTTATCTTATTTGGAATTTAAATTGTTGTCTGCAAACTCTTTCTATTTGGACCAGTCTAAAATTTATTATCGAGTGATGAGCTTACCTTTTCAAAGGTAAACTTATCCCCACTCAATCCCATATTTTCATGACATTTTTGACAATAACTTAAAAAAACATTGTGGAAGATAAAGAAATCCCTTGTAAGAATCAATTTATTCTTTGCACACCATGCTTTCTACCCCAAAAGATAATAAAAAATCTGAATTTCATCAACTTAAATTATCCTCTGCAACTTCTTTTAAATTAGAACTTTTTAACCCTTTCCCGTTTTTCAAAATTTTAGACTTGTCCAATTCCAAAGAAGTTACGAACGACAACCAAAAGTTTGTGCAATTTGAAAAGCAACCAACCAACAGAACAGAAAATATTGTGGGGAAAGATGAAATTGCTTAATAAAAACCTATCCACCATGAGTAATTCCAAACAAATTGACAATGCTAGTCACTGCATGGTTATTCGATATCTTAGCCTCAAAGGCTTATTGTCTGAGGAAATTCAATGGGACATGGAAGAAACATTTGAGGAGCATGCCCTATGATATAGCTTGGTGAAGAAATGGGCTACTATCTATCACAATAGAGAGAGTCTTGAAGATGACTCCTGTTCTGTGCTTGTATAACACCATGTTGACATAACAGCCTTTTTTCTAAAATCTGACCTTGTAAAATGACCTTGACCTTGATGGACGACCTCAACCAACTGATGGCTATCGTTGCAAGGAGCCTAAATCCCAAATACAAGCCATGTATCTTGAATAGGATTTCAGTAATTGTAAATTTTAAGTTTTTTGTCAAGTATTTCAGACAGACAGATGGACAACTGTATAAAAATATGCCCCCCAATCTTGCAATGCAGGGGCAAATAACATCCATGATATAATGGCAGATCGGCAAATTACACAGCGGTAGGTAGCTACACAGGTACAACAGGAACAAGTTGATCCATAATGATTTGCAAATGACAATGGTTTCTTCCAGACGGGCCCAAAATCTTCTGAGCACTGACCAAAATTGAGCAAGAAAGAAACCCATGTCTTGTTTCAGAGTGCATCTCTTTTTAGATAAGAAACTTAAGGTACTTATCTTGGTGGGTAAAAATATACTCATCCACACGTTTTCTAGCCAAAACAATACTTTTCAAATTAAAACATCTTTGAATTGTTGCTTGCAACATCTTTAGATATGGACTGGTTTGAGATTTTGTTGTCTAGTAATGGCTTATTCATTTTTCCCCTAGCAATTAGAGAATATGTGCATAGAATTTTACAGAAAATATTAAGCTTCATAACTGCATATCTACCTTTCTGCTGTATCTCATGTAAGGCATGAGTGGCTTATCTGGTGGTTTTGGTGGCTTGGGTAGCCGGCTATCTGCCTAAAAAATATATAGACAATAATTATTGATAAGTATAACATGGTTCATACAAAAAAAGTGAAAGAAAAACTTTTTTTTTTATTCTTTATTTCAAGAACTCAACATTCTGACAATTCTATAACTGATTGCACTAAGGAATCCTTTTCCTTTTTAATGTAAGAATCTATTATATTCCTTCAAAGGACTCTGACCAATGTTTGCAATATATATTTCTATTGCTGGTAAATATAAATTCTATCTTTTGAGAGGTGATTTTTTTTTCAAGATTTTAATTTTAAGGGCATCAAGTAATTTCTATGGGTTTTATAGGCTTTAAGTCATTTTCAGGTGACTAATAAGATAAGAGAAGTTTGCATTTTTACCCTTGACCTTGCATTGTGATCTTGACCTATAAGCAAATAAAATAATTTAGGGCAGATACTTAACAAAAGTGTGAAATCAACCCAATAGTTAAATATAGATATTGTCCCGACACAGTTGAATTTGATCTGTGACCTTGAATTTTTAGCAAATGAAATCACTACTGAACATATTGCACAAACAGATCAAAATCACTCTAATATTAAGCAAGGTTTTAATCAGACAAGCTTCAAGTCTGAATTTGATCTTTTACCTTGAACTGTGATCTTAACCTATGAGCAAAGATATTAAAGCTTCCTTTCCTTTGTTAAAATCAAGGAAACACAATGTAGTTATCTATTCTATGAGAAATCAATATAATGCTATCAACAACATAGGGGGCTGGTAAAAAGCAGAATTCATTAACTTCATACTGAAAACTAAAATCTAATTTCACCAACAGAAATACTTACGTAAGATTTGGAGCTGACATTTGCTGATCTTGAGTTCAATTTGACAGGATTGAAGTTGGGATTTCCAGCTGAGGATACAAATGGACTCCCACCAGACCCCTGTAATAGAAATCAAGTTTTTTTCATGGGTTTTTGTTGATGTTTTATTGTTTATTTCAATTTCTCCATGACCTGCGGATTCAAATGACTAACAGATAGCGAATGAAAATATCAGACTGCAACTATATACAGGCTGGTCTTTGTCTATATTACTTGTAAATTTATGAGTATTATTTAAATCCTTATCATCTATGGATCTGACCCCCCTCCCTTTTATTCAATAGGTATCAATAGACAGAAGACAACAAAAAATTTGTGGCACAATGAATGAATATACAAAATCAATTCCCGCACAATGATGCTTTTGATGCCCCAAAGAAAAAAGCTTTGGAAAACATTGTGGAAAATGAAGAAACAACTTGTTGCAAGTCTCTTCATTATCCTCAATGTTTTCTAAACAAGAAGACAATTTTTTTTCAAAACTTTATTAACTTGTTGTTTGCAACTTCTTTGCATTTTTACCAGTGTAAAAATCACAATCAATAGGCTGAAAACACTAACAGGCTTGATTGTGGGTCAATATTTTTGAAAATCAACTTAAAAAGAGACAAACAGGTGGTATAGATTATGATCATACAGCACATATGAGCAAACTAATCTTTGTCTATAACTTCTGCAAGAACAGGAATATTCTGGGTTCAATGAGTCAATGATTAACCCTTTCTCACAGTAACACAATCCCACTTTAAATGCCCCTCAAAAAAAACTTTAGGAGAAACATTGTGGAAATGAAGAAACTGCTTGTTATGCAATTTCTCCATTATCTAAAATGGTAAGTTTCTCATGAAACGAAGAATTTAAAATTCAATCAATTTGAATTGTCGTCTGGAAAATCTTTGAAATTGTATTAGTCTTAAATTTTGTTGTCTGTTAATGGGTCAAAGCTACATAATGGCAATGTATCGACAAGACAATTCAAATAAGTGCTAACAACATTGGTTTTTATCTACAATAAATGAAATTTTATGTCTAAATAAGTGCCATTGAGTGAATTCTTTGGACCCTAGAATAAAGCTCCCTGTTTGTGTTTTTCGTTATTCAGCGAATTATGGTAAACCTTATTTACAAAAAGAATTTTTCCTACCCTGCCTCCAGATTCATTTCCAGGGGTACCTCTTTCTGATCTTGATCTTGCTGGAATAAATAAGGAAAGCAATTTAATCATAGACAAAATCTAACATTTAACAAGTGCAGAAAACATTTTCTTAACCCATTCCCATACAATTACACATTTTGATTTGATTAAATGGGGTTTTACGCCGCTTTCAACAATCTTTCAGTTATATCGCGGCAGCTGTAGCACCTAACAATGGAATCCTGGTATTTCTCACACCAGTACTACCATTACATCCCTTCCCAGCCTCCAGCTGCTATCACACAGGTCTACAATTATCGACCCATTGGTGAGAGACAAGTAGTCAGAAAGGATGAGTTGGATTAGCGACTGAAATGTCGTAACTACAGCTTATTCAAACTATAATTACGACGTTTAGGCCCAAACCAACTATATTATTTATTTGTTACATGCTACTGGCCATAACATTTTCAAAATAATACTGTTTAGAATTGAAGCAGGGCATCATGTCTGAGTCGATGGGCTGGGCTAATGAAGTAGGTGGTTGAGGCCACAAGACAAGACAATTCAGGTAAGTGCCATATAGTCATATGGTACGCTTACTTGGGACAAAGGATTTATTCCTCACTATAGTTCAGTTTAATGTTAAGTTCAGGTCTACCTAGTCATTTATTATTTGTTTATAGACCTGACACCCCCTCCCCTTTTTGTGCCTCTGTGATCTAGACAGGGATTTCATTAGTACCCCAAAGTCATTGATCCTTGGACCAAAATTTTAAAGAGTTAAAATTGAAATTCAAAGAGTCATAATGTGATATGCCCCCCTCCCCCCCTTTTCAGTACAAGATTAATTTCAGAGAAAGATTAGTATTCATGTGTACAAGTTTGAATCAGTTTTAGAAAATCTCAAAAGAGTACAAGGAGAATAAGATTTCAGTAGGATTAAAACCTCGAAAAAGGTTTCCATCATTAATTTCACAGGTTTTCATGATCAATTAACCATATTCCAATAATTTGGCACACTCATGATGACCCTTGATGCATGGCTGCTAATTTTCGAGAGTCAATATGATGCACAGAGGCAAATTTTCGAGAGTCAGAATTGCCTCTTTTAGAATTTCTGTGCGTCAAAACCTGAGGTCTACAGTCAAACAAACACCCTGCAATTTTCAAGATTTTGGCATATGTTTGGGACCACTATAAATTGGATTTTTTGTGAATGAAAACTACCGCTCTAAGCTTTTCTATGTATCCCATCTTTTTATGGTATGAGCAATTACACCATAATATCATAAAATGTAGAGAAATAATTTATATGTGTACTTACATAATGTTGGTGGTGTTTGAGGAATGCTTCTGAAGCTAGGCAACGCCATACTTGCCTGAAAAAAAAAAAAAAAAAAAAAAAAAACATTAACAACATGATATAATAATCTATCTTTTTTCATATCAAGAACAACAACCATCATCATCTTCTACATCACGTAAGAATTTTGATAATACATCATCCTGAAATTCATTGATATGTATTATTGGAGGGTTACATTTAGCCCTGTAAGGTGAGTGAATCCCCAAATGCAACTGAGCTCTGATTAATCAGATTAATGAATATAACATTAATTCACCTGAAAATCCAGTTTTTCTTTCACAAATGATATTTTTGTTGCTCAGAACTTGTATTTCATGTAGATAATTCACCTTTTTCGTTTATACCTTGTTCAACAGAGAATGTCCAAAACTGACCCTAGAACTTTCTTTGTTTCAGGGACTTTCATACTTTCTTTGTCAAATTCAAACCTTTGTCTATATTAACACATATGGTATAAAATTGCCAATTTTTACTAGATCCTGTGGATATACAGCTATGACAAATGACCCTGTTCAACACCTGCGCATATTATGTAACATCATGTAACATGATGGTCAATCCTCAAAGCAAACTAATTATTCTTTTCATTGTCAAAACTTTAAATGTTTAGTCTTTATATTTGTATCAAGACAATTTAACCATGCCTGCCATTACAAAGAGAAAATGTATTCCTGGCTTCAAAGCAAGATTTTTCTCTTTATTTTTTACAGTTCAAATTTCCCTGCAACTCATGTTTGATGACAGCCAAGGTTTAACTCACAAAAAGGCCTTAATCAGGGTGGCGTTGCTGTTTGACTGATTGGTGTAATCCTCCGATAGTTTGGTGTGACATGTTTTATATAAATAAATAGTATTCGACAGATTTTGTTGTGTGTGTAAATGCAAATGTGGTTAACTTAAGGAATCGCCCACAGAGCTGTTTGCAAGAACCAATAGGTAGGGACTAGCTGCGATATCATAGCTAGGTAGGGACCCATGAAAGGAGTACATTTCGAGGATTTACAAAAATATCAAACGCTTTTGTAAATGCGAAGGTATGAAAATTTTTAACGTCATGATGTGATTTGCAACATACAGTTGGGACGCGATTTATTGTTGTTTAAAGTAGTTGGTTTTGATACCTTTGTCTGGTTTGCGTTTTCCCCAAAACGGTCCCTTAATCTCAAAGCTATTTTTAATTAAATTATTATTATTCATTAAGAGTGGTTTATATTTTGAGATTGATTACTTAAGCGAATTCTTAAATTTGATTAATATAATTAGTTATTTAATATTAAAGAATGATGATCAAAGTAATTCCTATAACATAATTTGTGATAGAGACTATTTAGACTGGGAGTATTTGAAACAATCTTCCGTTTGGTATAGACTGGTAAATCTGTCCCATCTACGCTGCTCTCCGATCGCCAGCTTAGGACAGGCTGTCACCACTGTGACAAAGTCGACGGCGGTACCGGTCTACCGTTTGGTAATGCGGTTTAGTTGAAAATTTGAAAGGCAAATGGCTTATTATTTTTTACATCGAAATCCATTAGCAATGGTTAGATTTTCTTATAACTGTCAGACGACAAAGAGTTTCTAGCAAAATGTAATCTTAAAATGTGCTTGCATATTTTGTATCTTCCTCTTAATTGTTAAAGCTAAGAATTAATGAAAGGGGTTTGATACCCATACATTTATTTGATACTTTTTTCAAGATTATTTTCAATCCAATTTCTAAAACGAGTAAACGTTCAAGATTATACAAAGAAAAACTCCAGTTTCCCGTCAGGTTTATTCAGTTTGTACATGAAAGGTTAGAGAAGCATTTTCTTTTCATATAATACTTTCAATTTTCACTCACGAGAGAAAAGTCTGATATTGTCGATATTGTTCAAGTTACAGTATTGAATCGGACCACGAGATATTTATCAAGAATACATGTAAACCGAGAAGAAACTTGTAGTCAAAGGCAACTTTCCGATTGGACAATGAAGTTTAGACTTATTTTTAACACTATGTATTTACCCAAGACAATATTTTTTTTATTATCAGTACAATTATTTTACTTCTATCACTTATCAATCTATTCATGTTCTTTTTTTCGTTGTTTCCCGATGTTCACGATTTAGATTTTACCAGCATGTCAATTAGAAAAATATAAACAAACAAATAAAAACATGATATGAATAAGATCTTCCTGATTAGTTAGAACAGTAGGACAAAGACTAAAAAGAGAAAATAAATCCTTCATTATTTCAAAATATATTGCGATAATGGTAATCTTTTTTTATTGTTATTATCATTATTATTATTATTCATTAGTTGTACAAGATTGATACATTTATGAGTTGAACAAGATGAGAGACATGTGTTTCATATCAATGTTACTATTCTCCTTTGTTTTCCGATTGACAGGAAAACCTGGGGTGTTGTCACCTTCTTGTCCCTTTTCTCATTAGAACAGGAATTATTAGCAATATTTTTTAAACAAAACGATCTTTCTCTGCTTTTGACAAACTTTATGTACAGCTGTATGCTAAGGAAAGTTTTTTATTTATTTAATTTTTTTTAAATAAAACAATCCTTCTCTCTGCTTTTGATCAACTTTATATACAGCTGTACGCCAAATAAAGGTTTTTAGACCGACTGTCAAAATTCACAATAAAGCAAGCGTTCTTAACATGTGCTCGACTATCTTAAATCCAGAGATGTATACTCATAAAAAGCAATGATCTTCGATCCATACACGTAAAATGTAACATAACCCATGATTCAAACCTATTGTAGAACCTCATATATTACTTTTATTTAGGAATACGCAGAGTAGCCACGGTCCGAATCCATGAAATCAATATTAAATATTATGTTGACGGGTCAAAGATAAACACGCCGATCTGCTACCAATACTTTTTTGAATTGGCATTATGAAAGAGTGGAAGAGCCGATGGAGGTCGCTCTTTCAAGGCCAATACAATGTTATAAGTGGCATTATTATCGACACATTATGTGAGATTGTCGTTTTAACAACGACGGTAAAACCAAGAGAAAAATCAAAGCGCTGAAAGCGCTGAAAGCCTGAGATATGTATACAGGAGATATATTATCTGGACAGAAAAAGTTTGATGGTCGAATTATCGGAAGTGCCACTTTTTACCCAAATCTACTGTCGATTATGCGCAGATCTGCTAATTTGTGCGCTAGGGGACACAACCTACCCGCAATAATTTTCATGCCGTTGAGGTAATGTAACGATATATTTACGTATATATCGTTACATATTTTTCACCCGATCAAAATGCTTTGAAGGGATCTGATAGAGGCCACCCTAGGATCCTTCCTGAGAATTTTGGTTGAGTTTGGTTGAATTATGTTCAGCACTTTCTGAGAAGATTTTCAAAGGAAAAGTTGACGGACGGACGGACGACGGAAACCACATCACGACAAAACCTCGTTGGCTTTCAGCTAGTGGAGCTAGCGAGAGAGAGCTAAAGAGTGAGAGAGATGGGGGAATGGAGCGTGTAGCCAGGTTCGAACTAGGAGGCTCTTGCGTGCGATGTGAGTATTCTACCACACAGACCAATTTCGTTATGTAAATATGCGCTTTATAATCTCCAGATAAAGAGAGCGAGAGAGGGCGGGCGGTCGTTTACCAGGTTAACATGATTATGTACACCTCTCAAAAGCGGTATGTAGACGTGCATCCTTTGGGTAGTATTCGGAGGTAAAAATATAGAGACACTAAGTCCGAGCACGACCAAACTGTTTTCAGACAGTGCGAATATGATCCTTTGAATGACCAATTAATTTGTTAAACAAAACATTCCAATCGTGCGTAAAACTGACAGCTTCGCTTATCAGCTTTATACAGCCTTCGTCTAACCGGACCGTTTTAACATTGTTACTCTAGAATAAGTAATATTATTTAGGTATGAAAAAAACACCTTATTTTTTCTTAACAATATGTTATGATTATATATGTTTAATAATTTCGAATATATTACATATCTCCTTTCTTTCTTTCTATTTACCCGTCAAGTTTTGATAATTTTTCCAAATTCAGAACACTCATACGAAAGTACTGTACATCAAGCCGACAGCTTTCAATGAGTCATATCTCGCCTTCGTCCTTCTCGCCTCAATCGGGCGTATTAATTTATGGTCAGATCCGATCTACTTTTCATGCGACAGAAGATCTCATCGATTGCGGTAGATGTTTTTAAATCATGTTTTCACATTAAACTCTGCATGGGTTTGAATTTTTAGCATTGTAACTTTAGCCTCAGATTGCTTTCGCAATCTCAGACTAACTAGTCACGTCTGTGCGTACTGGAGACGCCGTACGGACGAAGAACAGAGTACAAAAATATAACATGAATCTTTCAGGAAATCCAGATTCTATTCCAGTAAATTTAGGAAAACAAAAATACCACGCATTAGTAGATACTGGCGCATAATTATCTTTAATGCATAGAAGAGTTAATCAAAATTTTAAAAATAAGCCGAAATTATTCAAAAGGGGTATTTGTTTACAATACGTAAATGGCCAATCTTTTAGTATTGATGGCTGTGCGAAGATTTTAACTAAAGGGAAGGATTTAACGCTGACGCATACATTTGTAGTCGTAAACGGCATGAGAAGAAGTCTCATTTTAGGTCATATTTGGTTAAAAGAAAATTGCATCAGGATTTACTTTGATTAGGAATGTTACGCATTGATAAGACTAACGTTGAAATGCTAGAGGATGTGCATTTGTATTCTTTTGTACGCCTCAAATACAGGGTATGGGGGAAAAGTTTCTATAGAATAAACCGGGCATTTCTGTAGTGAACTCGAAAAACACGTGTAAAGGTAAAAAGTTAGAAATAATGTTTACAAACAATACTGGAAAATCATTCAAGCTACGAGACGAGGCAGCGTGGTAGCTCTAGCTTCTCGGGTTAGTGAGCAAAATTGCATCTCTTTAGCTAATAAGGAAAATAATTCGGACAAGGATCTATCTGATCTACGGTGTTCGAAAAATTATCGGGAAAATGTCCCGATAATAATTGGGGAAAATTTCGCAATAGAGATTTATTCGCAACTATACTGAGGGAAAAAAGTTTAGCAATTTCGTACGTTACAGCCAATTTATCCGGTGTCTAGACTTGGATTCAAACCATATTTTCACACATCGATCTTTTATGTGTTAGCCACAGTATTTATAAAAAAAAAAATCAGATGATTTCAAGGTCATACGTGTTTGTTGTACAGCGTCAAACATGGTAGGGGTAGGGAAGTAAAAATAACACAAAGATTTAATATCTTGTGTGTCCACCGTTTGCGCCAATAACGGCATCACAGCGTCTTCTCATGCTGGAAATGAGCCTACGATTAATGGCCATAGGGATACGACCCCATTCCTGACGCAGAACACGTTCCAGGTCTCTAACGTTATTAACGTCATTCCTGTCTCTTACTCTCCTACCCAGATGGTCCCAGAGGTATTCGATCGGAGACAGATCAGGTGATTTGGCTGGCCAATCCAACACATCAACATTATTAGTCTGTAAAAGGTCCAATGTGTGCCGAGCGACATATGGGCGGGCATTATCTTGCTGAAAAATGGTAGCTAGCCCTTGACGCAAGAACGGCAATACCACTGGCTGGACAATTTCGGTGCAGTATCGAACGGCATTTAAGTTTCCCTGAATTGCTACCAAGTCAGGCTTGCCACGGTATGATATACCACCACAGACCATGACGCTGCCGCCTCCAAATCGGTCATATTGAATGACATTTGCGGGATCCATCCTTTCGCCATCACGCTTCCAAACACGTACCCTGCCATCCGCAAACATCAAATTAAAACGGGATTCGTCTGTGAATAGGACCTGATTCCACATTCGTCTTGGCCATCGACGGTGTACCCTTGTCCAATTCAATCTTGCATGTCTGTGTGCACGTGTCAAAGGAATGCCAACGTAAGGTCGACGTGCCCGTAAACGTGCCCGTAAACGTGCCGAACGAAGTCTATTTCTTACAGTATGAGCACAGACCCGTGTTCCTGTTGCATTTCGGACCAAACCAGCTATTCGAGTGTATTGGGGAAGCGATTACGCCGTGAACACGTCACGATGTAATTGTCCTCACGTTGGGTAGTCTTACGTGGCCTGCCTGAACGTGGCCTGTCTTTGACGGTGCCTAATTGACGATACTTTGTTCTAAGTCTTGAAATGGAACTTTGGCTCACGCCAAAATGTTTAGCCACCTCTTTTACCATCATACCACCAGCCAGCATACCGATGGCTACGTTCCCTTGGTCTAAGTTAAGCCCTGGGCGACGTCCGATTTGAATTTTTTTAAATGTTTAATGAGTTATCTTGTTATTGATGCTAACCAATAAACTGGGATAGATGTTGTGGATATAGACTTCACGTACATGTGGAAGCACGTGCAGAACGTGTTTCAGCAAAATTGCGTCAGACAGCCTTTTGAAGCGAGGAAAACGTGCTCTTAATGCATAATTAGTTAGTTAGTTTTTAAAAATGCAAATGAGACTGATTTTATAAGGTTTATACATTTACGTTGAAAAATAATGTAGGTCGAAAAAAAGTGCTAAACTTTTTTCCTTTAGTATTGTTTAAGGGATTTGACTGGAACCGATACCGTTCAAATGACTATCGATACTGGCGATCATCAGCCTATTAAATGTATGCCATATAGGACACCCTTAACCGACAGAAAAAGAATTTAGGACGCGGTTCGAGAAATACTAAATGCTAAATTGACAGAAAAATCCAAAACAAGTTGGTATTTTCCAGTACTAATTCTTATTAAACCAGATAAGACTACGAGATTTTGAGCTGGCTTTAGGAAGTTGAATGAGATTACTAAGCAAATGCCGTATCCATTACCCTCCATTGATGATATTCGTTTTAGGACTATGGCATAGTCGCTGAACAAAAGAAAGATTAAGACACTTAATACTCATTTGGAAAAGAATGCGGAAACTAAAACTATACAAAATAACTATATTTGTTCAGACGATATTTTGTAATATCTGTCAAATGTCGACCCCGATCTGACATTAAGACTTTATATTCCAGATTATTTACGAAAATACGTCCCATTTTAATAGCACGATTTAAACGGACATATCGGGATAGACAAACTTTTTACACCACCAAACCCATGTATTTCTGGCCAAATTTATTTAAGGACATAAAAGAGCATAAGCATGGATGCATCCCATGTCAGATCGAAATTTGAGACCAGTTAAGGCTCCTTTTCAAACAACTAGTTTAAGCACTTATCCATTTGCAAGAATGACTCTGGACGTATCAGGGCCATGCCGAGAAACTCTCTCGAAATAAATACTCGGTTACATTTATTTGTATCTATTCGGGTTATGTGGAAAATTTCCAGTCGCATGATAAATCCGCACAAACAATAGGACACTTTTGCACGGAACAAATTATTTAGAGGTACGGGTGTTGCCTGGATTTAGTTCGTGATACTGTAACCGAAAATACATCAAAACAAGTACAAGATATTCTCAAATATTTAAGATTCATTGTGTCAGAACATCATTCTATACTCCGAAAGCAAACGGGTTAGTTGAAAATTCGCACAGCCCATTACTCTCAGTAGTAGGAAAGCCCATGAATTAAAAAACGAATCGTGGAAATAATTGATTCCGGCTGCCCTGCAGTCCGTCTGATTTTCGGTAAATTTGTCCACTCAAATGTCGCCTCATTTTATCGTATATCACGTTTATTCCGTATTTCCTTTAGATAAAATTCTTCAACCGAGACGAAAAAAACCAAGGTGAAAACAAACAGAAACAATAATTGCAACTAAATCATCAAGCCTATACAATAGTGGATTGAAATTAACCAAAAGCAAGGGCGAGACAAAAAATGTATGCAGATAAAAATGCTGTGTGGAAGAATTGCAAGCTGGCTCGCCGGTCTGCCATCGAAATTTTAGACGAATTTCTATATTTTCACCGCGATTTCTACCCTATTAACAGAATTGTAGAAAGAAAAGGACCCGTTTCTTTCGTAAATCGAAATCAATCAGGGACTGTCACAAACGCCACTGCAGACCAGGTAAGGTTAGCTCATTTGGCACAGCTGACGATGCCAAGAGAAAGTGAAAATTCTAGCTCAGAATCGGAAGCAAGGGATACTGATACCTAGGATATAACGCGAAATAGAAAAAATAACCAATATCGACTCGAGAGGCAATCATCTACGGATTTCGAAGATATTCTGTTATTTGAGTTAAATGAGCGACCTAGAAAGAAATTTGATAGGTAGGCCGAGCTAAGAAAATCTAATAGTCAAGGTTCTGATTATGAAGACGCCCAAAAATATGATAATGACAGTATCGCTTACGAAACTTCGATCAGGAGCATGTCACCATAAAATGTACCAGATCACGACTTCAGAGATAATTCGAAAATGGAATTCGATTATTTTGCCAATCGTAATAGATTAATCAAGGAGAAAAGATAAAAACCTCTTCGAATTCGTAGGATACCAAGGCAACATTCTTTGAAAAGGTTTTTGTACAAAATAGTGGAACGATTTTGTTAAGAAGTATTGAAATCGTAAAGTACTCACAAGGCTTCAAAATAACTGTGAATATGGTAATATATGTTTTAGTGAAGTCGGAATTAAAGATGTTTTTTGTTAAACGCGTTTTAGCATCAAGGACGTAAATCATTAGAAACCAGTTACAAGACCACGAGGTACTTAATTACATTTCATACGACACCAATACCGCTTGGATAGATAATGGCAGAAGTTATTTTAAGATAACGAACGAGAGATTTTACAAAAGAGGGTCAAGACAAGAGTTCTGTCAATAATTCTTTATTTCACATAAATCACCCGCATCGGTCTCGAATGCGCGTTCGAAATATGATGATTCAAAACAAATGTGCCAAATTACTTTTCGGTCAAGCCATGCAATCAAACAACGAGGATACTGAAATCTGTGACGGACAGTGAGTCATTGCGGTCAGTCAATTTAATGAATAAATGTATCAAGAGAAAACACAATGAAAGAACCCTATTTACAAATAATTATGTCCCCGAAAACCACTAGAAATTGAAAGACAAAATGTTCAAAAGTTATCAAAATACAAGTATGAGGCCAGGATATACTCAAATGTATGAATATCATAGACATGATTAGTTTATAGGCAAGGACATTATGCCTAGTCCCGACAGATGATATGTTTGTAGTCTATACAGCAGTGTAGTGTAGTGACTTTAGAAGATGTTGTAATGTTGATATTATCTTGGGTGTTAGCTAGTATTCTTTTTATACAGTTGTTTGATAAAGTTTAATACTCGGACCCTATTGTGATAACACGATGTTGAGCAAGAGCATCACAAAGACTGAATTCAGCTGATGTATATATACTAACACTGACTTGAGGTAAATGTATAGGTTTTGATATTTAATTATGTGTACTTGTATATCTTCTTTCAGGAAGGGGTCTTGAAAAGTGGATTTAAAGTCGCTTTCTTGCCTAATATATATATTTCATAATGGTAGATCTCAAATGACAAGGGTGTATGTAACATAATCTATGATTCGAGCCAATTGTGGAAGCTCATATATTTCTTTTATCAAGAAATACGTCGAGTACTAGCAGCCACGGTCCGAATCCATGAAATTAATACTAAATATGATGTTGATGGGTCGAAGATGAACACGCCAATCAGCCAATAATTTCTTGAATGAGCATTTTTGAGTGGAAAATGCGAAACAAGATATTTGATTTGGTGATAAATTATTTTGGTCCCATATAAATAGGGAAGCAAAAGCAAATGCGCAAGACGGGGGAGCGGGGGGGGGGATTGTTCGGGGCTGATGCTTCCAGGGTAAGTTAGAAGTATTAAATATAGTATGATTTAAAAAGAGGTTTGAGTTATTATTAATTCATTCACTATACGATCACTGAGAAGAAACATTTTAGAAATAGGAGGATAGGTCGATTTTATGTTACAAATATATATTACCTGATACCCTTCTCAAAAATATAACTTTCCAGCTCCATCTTTCCTAGATGAAGCCGTTAAGGGAAATGTCTTCTCTAAAGTATCTGATCAAGCCCAGCCCATTTTTGCTGGATGCCTGACCCTTTCTTCATGCTGATAAATATCTTCGCTGTCAAGAATTATTCAAATAATTGATTAATTAGCTCGCCTGAGCATAAAGTTTTCAATGTGAACTTTTGAATGTCAAAATATTGAGTGTACTCTGGGCGGATCATTTGACTCTATAACATCTTGCAGAAGATGAATATTTGCCGACTTGGGGTAAAAACCTAGGTCACTTGGTCAGCATGTTTGTCTCCTTGATATTTAATAAAAGTTTGATAACAGATTATCGTCAAATTGGATAAGCGCTTTAGCACCAATTGTCCTAAAGCTTTATTTTAGAATCAACTATCCTGGATAACGCGCCGACTGGTCTAAATTTCAAAGGTTGTCAGCATTAATATCTGGATAAAGGTCATTTGGTTACAATCTTCAAACCAAGATTTCTATAATGTTCAAAACTGCTCTCCTGATTAGGATAGCTATCCGCATAATGATTAGGGATGAGAGTAGTTTAAAAGATTTTACTTTTCTCATCTCTAACATAATCCGAGATTGCACACCATGGAGCTTATCTTGATCTAAGGATTTCCATTCATATAATTTTTGAAGATTATCAAGATTACCTAAAGGTCGTAAAAATGGAAAGCTCCGAGCTAAATGGTTTAGGAGATAGGGTTTTAAGGACCTCTTTCCTGTTTCTCTTAAAAACATGGGATTCAACGCCCACAGCATATGGTTATTATTCTTTTTTATTAAAGAGCAATACATGTACTTGGAATTGTTTTATAAAATCTTAATTGCAACCCTGATAATGGGAATTTACTGCTTAATTGCAACTGATTTTATGCACAAACATAACATTAATAGCACAAACAGTTACTTTGAATGGTAACTTCAGCTTCTTTTCAACAAAAATCTAGACAAATTAGAGTTGCAATTATCACGATACTGATTTAATATGTAAACGAAACCCCTTCGGTAAGTTCGAACTCCTCGTTTTCAGCAATCCTCGATTTGCCATCGCACTTAATGTGACGCATTTCATGATGTTAGTTGTCGTCCTTGTAAATTTGTTGTCTTTTCGTGAGGTCACGCAGTGTCGTAATCTGTATGTCGCGATTTATAAAAAATAAATTCGTGATTCCATTGAAACTTTAGAAGACGCCCACGAATAAGACTACTTTTGTTCATCAAATAGTCATCAAGACAATGTATGGTTCCTATATAAGAATTAAATGGCCGGTTCCTATATAAGAATTAAATGGCCATTTGGATGTAGCATTTTGGCATTAGGGAGAAAAAGTTTACTAGCTGATACCCCCTTTTATCTTTTTCAAAAATATTTTAATTTCCCGAAGGAACACTTTTTAGCTCGGCTGTTTTCGGAGTGCCGAGGAAATTGTGATCACATTGGCGTCGTTCGCGTCGGCGATGTCGTGACAAACTTTAACCTTGGTCATATCTCTGTTGTTATTGAAAATATCCTCATGAAACTTGGCATGTGTATTGATTATCACAAGAACTATCTAGACTATCAATGGATATAACTCTAAATGCGTTTTTGTAAGAATTATGCCCCTTTTTCGACTGAGAATTTTTGCATTTTCCAACACCTGCAGCCGAGCGTTGGCACCCGTGGGCGGTGTTCTTGTCAAATATTTCTGTTTAAGACACGCGTTTCTGTTGTTTGATCATACAGTATTATATTCTCAACTGCAAATTCGTTGATCATTGAAAGTTTAGTGTTGTTGATTTTGGCCGGTTTCAGAATTTGGTATGAGGTTTAAGGCAGCTTTGAACATTTTTCAATTATACCACTGTGATTA
This sequence comes from Fragum fragum, assembly GCA_946902895.1. Lineage (NCBI taxonomy): Eukaryota > Metazoa > Mollusca > Bivalvia > Cardiida > Cardiidae > Fragum > Fragum fragum. The sequence goes on from OX336372.1 coordinate 41,286,876, forward strand.
TATCACCAGTAGTAGGTTTGGACTGATGGGTTAAAATCTATAAAAATATATCAGACTTCATTCGGTTTCCAGTCGTTTGCCACAAACAACAAACAGAAAATAGATAATTTCGCCTTTCAACATTCTATTTTCACTAGCAAAATTGTGTCTGACGTTTCATATCGTTAGCTTACAATATTAACTTGACGTCAATTGCAAATATTTTACCCGTTTGCTGTTACTGGGATGAAAGTATAGGTCGTTTAGTGCTGTCGACCGAGCCATTCAAATTCCTCATGTGTACTGTATGCAAAACAACTACTGTCAATCAAGTATATCGACAGCAGTAGAGGCACAGTCTAAAACAGAATAACTAGTATCTTGGATGTCGATATAGTCAGTAGACAGGTCACTTTATACGAGTACAGGAACAACAACATAGGTAAGACTGATTCGCCCATGCATTGGCGGGTTCAGGCATAGAATTTAACAACAACAAAAATAACAAGTTTGGAATACCCTTTCGATCACACATAACCCGTTATACCACGTTTGCCTTTGTGTTTGAATGTGTGTAGCATTTCATGAACAAATAACTCAATAGCTATCAACAGTACACGGTCTTTCTTATAGGTCGTACACCAGTATATCGACTATCTGCTGGGGACTGTTCGCCTGTCAAATTTAGTTTGTACTAATTTTTTTTTTTTGAGTTCGATTGCGACGAAAACTGTAATCTTATAGAGTCGCTCTCAAACATCCACAACCCAGATGTTTTCACGTACAATCAAGATATTTTCACGTCCCTGAAAGAAAGGCGGTGGCTGAATTCAATTGCTACCTAATTTTACAGCTGGGTAGACTTGGACTGACTAAAAAGTGTCTTGCCCATGAAAACACCCCTGTGACGGTGGGGCTCGAACCTGTGACCTTGATCACGGTCAAGAGTGAAGCACCTATACCGCTCGGTCATTGATGTAGCCAGTTTTATTTGAGCAACATAGTAACAAAACCGCCGTCGTTTTTAAGTCTATAAACGAAAAAGAATCTATAGAAGGGGCGAGTCGTTTGCCGAGACTGAGAGTAAGATTGTTAAAGATGGTGATTTCGAGTGGGTTTGCTGAAGGGCATGAAAATATTAGTGATTAGGCAGGTCTTTTTTTTTGTTACTTCCCGCGCAAAGACACTTAGCAAAGCTATTTCAAAGGTTACAGGTGTACATTTATGCATCTGCATTGTAATATCTATATATTCAAAGGCGAATGTCATAAAATACCAAACATGATGGTAGAAATACTGACATTGTGTCGTAACAGATAAAAATATTTTTACCTAACAGATTCCTGTATCTGTTGTACGTTGATAGACAGTGAATAAGAACGAAGTATTTACACATTTACTTGCTACATATTCTATCTACATATTAAGCCATATGGGAAAACTTGTCGTTGTGGGAAGAGTGAAATTGCTTTTGAAAACAAAGATTTAATGTGGGCCCTTGTTAGACCTGTACCGCCGTCGACTTTAACAAAACTTTATTAAAGTCGACAGTGGTACCTGTTCTGTTCTGAGTATGTTCCTCTGCCTTCGGAGCACTCCCTCCCGGGATAGTCGCGTACCCTCTCATGTAGGTTCCACCTGTTTTAAAAATAATAACTAAATGCAAAGCACTAAAAATATATATCATCTATATACAACGAGTATTAAAAAAGGCAATACAAATATAAGACAATTGTTATCTATTTTAAGAATGACAGACAAAGACCATCTATATACAAAGGATATCACATATTAACGTATTATTATATTGCACATGGTAACCATAAAAGTTGTTGATTGATTTAAGAAGGGATGAACTGTATAGGAATTCAATCGTAACACGCAAAACTTAGGAAGCAAGATAAATGGTTGTTAATTTAAGATTTTACTTCAGGAATGATGAAAGGATCCGAGACTTATCTTTGAAATTTATAAGTTAAGACAATAGACAGAGTGAGTGATATGAGGGTAATCATTTGTCCATATATTTTTCATTTACTCAGTTAATTAGGTGTTCTGGTTATTGTTCAATGATTAAGACAGGAGATGTTAGCGAATTTCCCAGATAATATATTAATTGTTGAGAAGTTGTTTGCTTGACGATACTAAGTTCACCTAGGCCTCCAACTTCTTTTTATATGTATATATTTTTTCAACAAGTTTGGTAATACTAGATTTACTTGAAACATCTGTGGTTTTGAGACTTAGATTGACTTCATGAACGAAGAATTACCCATCTATAAAACTTTTATTCTTGTGTTATTGTTGGGGGGATGTTTAATATAATTTTGACTATTAATTTATTTAGTTTGATTTGGGACCAACTGCACTACTATTTTTTTCCAAGGAATAGCATCCTTTTTTATGAATTTCATATCAGAGATTTATAGAAATAGTTTCTAATTTGCACTGCAATTTTGTGCAGGTATTTCCTCTAACTGATGAGAGATAAAAGGAGCAGTCTAGGATAATCCTTACAAGACTTTGTTTTGAAGTAATGTGATTTACCAGTCTAGGCCCTTGTTGGTTTATTTTCTAGTCTAAACAAAATACTTGATTTTTTGTTTTTGGAAATTTCTTTTGTTCGATTCACGTTATGAAACGATCATACGGTCAAATACTGATTGGTCTATACGATCAAAATTTGATATTCATAGAATATTTATCAATTCTTTCTGACTCAACTTTGTTAATGATAAGTGTCAAATTTTATGACAAATCCCGATCACTTCTATTCATTCAGTTCGCTAAACGAACAGGCCAACTTTTCAAAAGCTCGGAATCCACCAAATAATTTGATCAAGACTTTTCCCAATTTATAGCAGATGTATGTCAAGGTTTTTTGGTAAAACATATGACTGTACATTAATAATTGTTCAAATCACTAATAACCCAATTGCACATAAACCCCTGTTTTTACTCTCCCCAGTAATGTTTTGATACAAGTACGGGTAGTTGCGATATCGTAGCCCTCTTTCTGATAATCTGCTGGCGAGGGCTTCGACACCTACCTTCTTTGCTCCTTATTGTAAGTCCTAATATTGTATGTTTTGTGATAAGCGACTATGGACAAATTCTATCAAAATTATAAGAATATCTTTTATATCCATATTTTAATAATGGTTTCTTTTCAATTTATGAAAAGTTTAATAAGTTTGGTGGCCATGACATTTTGTTGGTCATGTGACTATTTTAACGCTGCATTATTTATCACTGTCATGCTGCTAAAACAGGTGTTTGTAAAAAGTCAAAGTATCATTTTTTTTTATCTACTATTGATTAAATTCTATTGTCATGGGTACTGAATCTTCAATATTTAAGGGTATCTATCCAATTTAATTAACTTTTGATTTTATTTCATACAATTTTGTTCTTGTTTTCTATCATAACTGCCTTGTTTTCAAAAAAATGTCTTCTAAACTTTGTGACCCAATTTTTCATTTGCTGTCATTTTGGCAGGAAGTGCGAGTTTTCATAAGATCTTGGTGTCAAAAAGCAAAAAAGGCTGACACTTAATCCAAAATTGGCTGACACTTGATCCAAAATGTTCGAAAAATTGGGATTTTCTGATGATGTAGAAACTCAGGACTTACATGCATGAAATATCTGACTATTTAAAGTAAATATTGAGGTGAATGAATAAATAGTTGAGGTCCATTCAGGTATTAAACTTGTGCTCGTACTATTTACACAACTTCCAATAATTGACCCCATCGTCTATTTTTGGAAGTCGTGTAAAAAGTGCCCGGAGTGAATCACTCTGGGTACTGCAACAATGAGCAAAGAAGGTGGTTGGTGTAGCCCTCATCAGCTGATTATCAGAAAGAGGGCTATGATACCGCAGCTAAGGTACGAGGTACCTAATTTCCCAGGACTCACCCAAACTCCCCTCACTCTGCATCAACTGAGAGCCATTAGATTAAATTATATAAAGTTGTTAAAGCCACCTGTAATGTAAAGTCGAATACTTTTACTTCGAACAGCCCTTAACGGAGTTAACGCTATGTCGATGTTATTCTAAAGTACCTTTAGCAGAGTTAACACTATGTTGATGTTATTCTAAAGTCCCGATCTTATTACTCTTTACTTCTATGTATTTGAAAGTCCATATGTCATTCTCTTTATCTCATAAACTACCCCTATGCCAAATCAATTACAAAGTCCCATCACTTGTTTGTACGTATTCACTTCTCTATAGGACGAACCTTAATCATAGTGGTAGAAATTTGCAATCAACTAAGTTTTTCACACATTTCAACCAGTCAACGAGGTTAAGAGATAAATGTGTTACAGTATTGGATATCGATTGATTTTGTTTGATTGTTTGTCTGCGATCCAATAATTTGAAAGATTGAGTTAAGTGGAAACAGTGTTACAATGGACCAAGCAGGACTTGTTTGGTGCAGGACCTGGTCTACCCAAGGGATGGCCCGCAACTTCGACCGACGTGATGTGCCAAAGGAAGAACCTGGTAATCAATCCAGGAAGATACTTGGGTCATTTTGACAGGAAAGAGAAAATTGTAGAACTACTGTGTCAACAGGAAGAATAATCAATAATAGAACAGAAAAAGTCTGAACAAAGCTCTAGCTACGAGTGATAATAATAAGAATATTAATAAAAGAAATTACGATAAATACAACTCAAATCATTTGTGGCCTTAATTATTACTAATGGTATTTTGCCACCATGTTTGGTTGTACACGGAAAATCTTCAGCTATCTACACATCAAACTATCTCTATGTCGAAGCTTTCTCATAAGACCCCTCAACTTCGAGGTTGTTTTCGACTGTATATTCCCCATTAGCTGATCAAGATAAGGTTCTTAATTAAATGTTATGGGTACCAGTGATCTGCAAGGTTTTGGAAGCAAGAGGACAATGACCCCATGGTCTTAACATTATACATAGTGGGGACATTTTACAAAGTCGATGGATCTCACTAAATTCCTGCTACTGGGGCTTTGAAACCAGGACACAGCGTCCCCATGGTCATATTAAACTGGGACATTTTTTATTTTTCAGGGACAATGGTGCAAAAATGCAGCCCTGGCAGATCACTGGGGTATAAATACGAGTTTGTGAATTAATTACAATTTATATATTTAACATGTACAATGTACTTGAAATATTGCTGCACATACCCCTGTTGTTTTACATATTTTTGGCATATATATGCGTGATCTGCCAAGGTTTTGAATATACGGTATCTATAATATATGTAATGTCATTATTGTGAATGAGCTTTTTACATTGTATTTAATCTGTTAAGGACATATGTTAATGATAAAAAGAATGAAAAATAAAACAACAAAAAAACTACATCTATGGTAATTGCCCTTTTGACTAGTGGAGAAAATGGCGTCTGTAAAGAATTGGTGATATTGGGGTTATGCAAAGTTGATACCAATTATCCATGTTTTTGCTTGTAAGAGCAAAAAAAAAAAAAAAATTTGTAGGAAACAACAACTTTTGTATCAAGAATAAGGGTTTTTATATAGATAGGTAAGGGATTTGTTATTGGCGACTTCAATGTACATGTATTTTATTTGGCAATTGTTCTCTAGGTCAATTGGCAATTCTGAATGATGCCTAAGCTCTTTCACCTGTTGGATATTTCTTTAAATTGAACAGATGCCCTTTATTGCTTGCATGGATAGCCAATTGAAGGAAATTGTTTGGACTTGCAAATACCTGCAGTGCTTTGTGTTGGAATGATAATAACTGTATTATATCTTAAAGTTAATCAAGTTTTAGTTTACAACTTAATCCATAAAGGTACAATCCCACTTTTATATGGCCCTCAAGAAAAAAACTTAGCCTAACATTGTGGAAAATGAAGAAATTACTGGGGTACTTGTTACAAGCAATTTTGTCATAACCATTAATGTGTTCTACCCCAAAAGACAAAAGAGCTTTGAAATTATCTATATGGATTAAAAAGATAAACATGTATGTTTCATCTATTACAGGATGGTTCAAATAGTTTACAATGCCTAAATTCCGCTGTGTCAAAGTCGCTGGGCATCCAGAGACCCAGAAATTAATGGATGAAGCATTCAAGGTGAAGAATTATTTTTATCCAAATGCCATTAACCAATTACCAGAAAACAAAATTTTAGACTGGTCCAAATTCAGATATATTGCAGACGACAATTTTAAGTTGGTGAAATTTGAGCAATCTTTGCTTTTTTGTGCAGAAAACTATATTGACAATTAAGAAATTGCCTGTGTTTTCAAAGAATTTTTCTTGAAGTTGTAAAAAAAAGTAAATTTAGTATGAATTTGTTACTAAACAATTAACAATAATAAAATATTGATACACCAGTGATGTGGAAATACAGTTTTTCTGCACTTTCATGCTGAAATCCAGCATATTCTTCATTAGCCAAATTATTTTCTACCCTTGGCCTTCAATATAAACGTTTTGATACCCCTCCAATGTTTTATTAGTTGTCTATTTTGTACTGTTCCAATATTTGCCCAGGCATTTACTTGTCAACAGTGACCTTAGGTGGCCTTGAAAAATGCACTTGTCGGCAACAAAAGTCCATGTCAGACAAGTCTGGCATTAGAATTTCACAACACTGAATATACATTTAGAATTCTTACATTTTTTACAAAAAAAATCAAGATAATTAGAACTAGGTGCAAATTTCTGAGTTTTTATGCCCTGGCCATGTAAAACCAAATAAGAAAGATCCCTACTTTGATTTGCTTAGCTTCATGGAGTAGTTACCTAGAGAAAAACTGTAACTTTGGACACCTGTTCTTCATATTAGAGTATTTGTGTCATGGGAAAGTTAAGTCAGGGTTGAAGATAGCATCTCTGTGAAGATTGCTAGAGCCATTGGAAGTTTGTTCCGATATAACCAAGGTCAATTTTGACAGTTAACTCATTCTCACACAAGAAAAATTTAGACTGTTCCAAATTGAAAGATGCTGCAGACAACAATTTCAAGCTGATGAATTTTTTTCCCCTCTTTTTAGATGGAAAACATTGTGAATAATGAGAAAATTGCATGATACAAAAATTAGAAAGCAACCATTTTTGCAATTCTTTCTTGTCTTTGTAGATATTTCACCTTTTGCTTGATTGATTGAATGGAGTTTAACGCCACTTTTAACAGTATTTCAGTCGTATGGCAGCGGCTGGAGCACCTAACGGTGGATTTCTGGTATTTCTCACACCATTACTACCACTACATTCTTTCCCAGCCTCCAGCTGCTATCCCACTTAGGTTTATGATTATCCATCAATTGGTGAGAGACAAATGTCAGAGAGGATATGTGCCACTGTTGGTTCACCTTTTGACAGATAATTAAAAATCCCAAGAATGGTTGTTCAAATAGAAGTAAAACTGCAAATAAATTTATCGTCTTTTTCAGTGCCTAAAAGATGAGAAGGCAAACCCAGAAGAGTTTTCAGAAAAAGAATGTCTGGAAGTTAAAACGAAAGAGAAGACAATCATATATATGTTTGATGTCTTCGAGGGTAAAGCGTTTGAACACATTGTTGGACTAGGTTATAGGTCAGTCATTTATTGGTAGCTTTGTTTACCCATTCTCACACACCGCCACCATAGTGCAGTTGGTAGCGCATTGGACTCCCAATCTTCAATCATGGGATTTCATGGGATTGATCCCTGGCGGCAGCATATGTCCTTTCAGACATTTGTGTCTCACCAATGGGTGGATAATAGTAAACCTAAGTGGGATAGCAGCTGGAGGCTAGGAAAGGATGTGGTAGTACTGGTGTGAGAAATACCAGGAATCCATTGTTAGGTGCTCCAGCCACTGCGGTATGAGTGAAATACATTTTGTACTGTTATAAGTGGCGTTAAAACCCAATCAACTATTCCCGCACAGTGACACATTTTGATGCCCCTCAAGAAAATTGATTATGATAACATATATTTTCTTTTAACACAACGTTTTCTACCAAGAAAATTGAAAAAATCCAAGATTTTATTAGCTTAAATTGTTGTCTGCATCTCCTTTCAATTTCGACTAGTCTAAAAGTTTGTCATCTGATAACCGGATAATGCAGTGGTTTACTCTGAGATAGACAACAGTTGTAAGATTAACTCATTACCAGACAACAGAAATTTAGATTCGTCTAAATCCAAAGATGTTGCAGACAACAAATTTTAGTTGATGGTATTTTAGAAATATTTTTTTACCGTTTTGGGTAGAAATCACAGGCAATTTCTTCATTTTCCACTATGTTTTCCAAAACATTTTTGGGAGGTTTATCAAAAAGTGTCATTATGAGGGAATGGCTTAATGCAGTTGATTTACTCAGCATGCATCTACAAATAAAAGGTTGAAACAAATTCAGATTTATTCATCTTAACCCATTATAACACAAAATAATTTAGACTGGTAAAAATTGAAAGAAGTCACAAATTACAATTCTATGTTGATTGAATTTTCAAACTCTTTATCTATTAGGGCAGAAAACATTGTGGAAAATGGAGAAATTGCTTGGGACAAGTAATTTTTCATTTTCCACAATATTTTTGAAAGTTTATTTCTTCAGGGACGTAAAAAAGCAAGATTGTGTGGGAATGGTTCAAGAGAACAAAATCCGTTTAAAACATTTCAGAAAGTGAAATGTATGTAACATGAGTTTTGTTTCCAAGTTTTATTATGCCATCAACCTGTTATTATTAGTTTATATGTTATGGTTTATGGATTGCTGATCACACCCCAGTGACCCTTGGACATAATAGTTTGACTGAGATATCAAATAATGTTAGCTTGCATTGTTTATGATCAGGGATATAAAACAAAATGCCAATTGTCAGTTTATGGCCAAAAAGTTTAATTTTTGAATAAGCTGGATTTATAAAGTTTAAGGTGCCAAACCAACAAAAATGCTGGACATATATGTCTGAGTCTTCATTCACCTCTGTTTTAAATAAAGGATTTGATTGGTAAATCTATTTTTATGCCCCCTCATTGAAAGATCGGGACATATTGTTTTACTGTTTTCCGTTTCTCCATCCGTCTTTCCATCTGTCTGCAAAACTTAACCAAAAAGATTAACATTGCCAATTACTACCAGCCTTTTCAAGATACAATGCTCATATTTTGCATGATGCTACATCTTCATAATGCGCATCTCCTCGTGTCAAGGTCAAGGTCATGTGATAAGGTCAAAGTCACATATCAAGGTCAAACGTTTAGTCCTGTTGTAGGGGCATTGTGTTTCATAAACACATCTTGTTTTGACATCTGCAATCCTTTTATTGACAGATTAGTAGCCAAACGCACTTCAAAATGAACAATAACACAGCTGCTTTGAGGAGCATTGAAGGTTGTGTGTTTAAATCCTAGCTATGCCACTGGTCAAATTTGTATGACCTTGGACAGGACATACAGAGTACTTATATAGTACTGGTGATACCCAGGAAGCCATGAATAGGTTAACTTTACTTTGATATAACCGAAAGATTATTCAAAGCAGCAATTAATACTATACAATTTAAGCAAACTTCAAATCAAATGGCCCTTTTTATCACACCGGAGCACGAAGTGCTCAAGTGAGCTATTGTGATCATCTTTTGTCAGGTGTCTTTCCGGCGTGTGGTGTGCTGTGTACGTCAACAATTTCTTTAAACAACATCTCTGCCAAAACCACTGGGCTAATTTAAATCAAATATGTCAGAAATATTCCTTAGATGTTCCCCTTTAAAATTAGCAAAAGAAATTTAAATACGTTGAAAATTCTGGTTGCCATGGCAACAAAAGTGAAATATAAAATAATCTTCTCCTCCTGACCCAGAAACCATAGTGTCTTGGTATTTTGCATGAAACATCAGTTTATTGACTTCTTTCAAAATTGCTTAAATTATAACCCTCAGGTCCTCAGTTGTGGAGCCCCAGGGAGTTGGGGTCTATAGAAAAATAAAGAATGATTTTTAAACGACATCTCTTCCCAAACTATTGGGTCAATTTGAACCAAGTTTTGCAAAAATGTTCCTTATATGTTCCTGTATGAAAAAAGCTAAAAGTATATAAATCTGTTGAAAACTCCCGTTACAATAATCTTTGAAAATCTTCTTACCCAGAAGGCGTTGATGATTGAAACAAATTACCCTTGGGTTTCCAGGGGTAGAGCAATTTTTGAATGACATCTCCCTAACTAATGAATTAATTTGAACCAAATTTGGCAGAAATGTTCCTTAGATGGTCCTCTTTCACAATAGCTAAAATGATAGAAATCTTGTGGAAGAAATCTGTTTGCCATGGCAATGAAAGTTAAACCTTTAAAAATCTTTCTCAGTCCTAACCCAGGTGGCCTTCAGTCTTGATATTTAGCATGAAGTATAAGTTCATTGACTTCTATAATACTTCTAAAATTGTTACACATAGGTCCAGTCTAGAAAATAGTGTGCTCCTACTTTCATATTAGTCCTAAAGCCTTTGAATTTGTCGTTAAGACTTTGGGATCCCCAGGTACAGAGCCTATATAAGTATAAAGTATGGTCATGCCAATGTGTACCATAATCCTAACCTTAACATTAAATTGGACTGTTGTAAGAAAAATATCCTTTATCTGAGTTGAGCACCCCAGGGCCAACAGCCCTTTTGCTTATGAGACATTGTGTCTTTTTAATTTCAGGGTATATGGACCAATGTGTATATTAACCTGTGTGTCTTGTAACAAGGTAAGTGCATGATATATATTTAGTGAAAATGTCCTGATATCTAGATAACATAGGCAAAGATCAGAATGCATTAGTATTCAGGCTGAACTTTGTCTATACAGCCTGCCAAAGAAGGAGTATTCCTAGATCCATAGGGCAGAGGTTTAACCCTTTCCCATTCAGATACAGGATTTTACGTTCCTGTGATTTTTTACTCAAGAAAACATTGTGGAAAAAGGAGAAATTGCTTGTAACAAGCAATTTCTCCTTTCCCACAATATTTTCTACCACATAGGATGGTTTCATTCCAAATGGCATCCAGTTTTCATTTTCGTCTGCAATCTCTTTCAATTTGGACCAGTCTAAAATTTCCAAAAACAGGAAAGGTTTAAAGAAGTTTGATTTTGTGGATGCATTATTGGAAAATATTAACAAAGAAAATCATATATATTAGTTTTCATCTCATCTGAGCACAACATGCTTATGCTGAAGTTTGGCGATAAGTGAATGTTTTTCTTTTGTCATGCCTTACTAACAATTCAGTGTTACAGAAAATTTTTCTACAATCACAAGGAAGAAATCTATTGAATATGGTGAAATTCTGATGTAATTTCTTCTTTCTTCAACCTATGTAATACCTAGTTCAAGTGCACCTTAACCATTTCCCATACAATCCCACATTTTTACACCTCTCTAGAAAAATTTTAGGAAAATATTATGGAAAATAAAGAATTTGCTTATAAAAAGCAATTTCTTCATTTCCAACAATATTTCTGCCCAAACAGACAAAGATTTCTAAAATTTCATCAACTTGAAATTTTCATTTGCAACATCTGTCATTCTGGACCAATCTAAAAATTTTATTGTTAGAATGATTTAAAAAATGTCTTAATCTCATTAAGATTTAACCTGTCTAAAAAAAAATTTCTGGTAATGATTCACCTGTTCCCACACAGTGATGGGTTTTGACACCCCCCAAGAAAAAAATTGGGAAAATATTGTGTAAAATGAAGAAATTGCTTGTAACAAGCAATTTCTTCATTTTACACAATGTTTTCTACACAGAAAAATGAAAAAAATTGTAATTTTCATTAACTTTAAATTGTCGTCTGCAACTCCTATTAATTTGGACCAGTCTAAAATTTTGGATCTGTTAATGGGTTAACTATTAATATATATTCTTAATCTTTTCAAGGATATACCAAAGGGAGGAAAGTCAGTTTATAACCTGGCAATGAAAGATGTGGTAGTAACCTGTACAAATGTCGAAACTGGAATAAGGGTTAGTTAGAATTTTTATCCAATACATTTTTTTGCTCAGGTGTTTATTGGGAAAACCTGTTTTGTGACGAGTGATTTCTCCTGGTGTTTGTTTTCCAATTTAAAGCAGATATAAATGTCATCTACAACTTCTTTCAATTAAAAATTTTAGTCATCTGGTTATTGGCTAAAAGTAATGAAAGATTTTGCTGTTTATAAACAGTCTTCAATTATTTCTTAGTTTTATCACAAGAGGGTCCTTTAGGACTCACATTTAAGGAGTTTTAGGGAGTCCTGGATATCAAATTTAGAGTCTCAGACTCACAAAATCAGTGTCTGTTATATTCAGTTGTTTCGAAAAAAAAAAAAAAAAAAAAATGAAAAAAATAAATAACATGTGATATTCAAAAGCATTGAAGGCATTCAATGGACTTTCACTAGCAAGGTAGCTCTAAATTTAGATTTTATATAAAATTCTATCAATTCACAGCTGAGTGTGAGCCACCTGTAATAACTTCTGAAAACTGCTTTACAAAAACATTTTACTTGTTCATGATCTATGTAAAAATCTATGAATATTTCCACAGAAAATTTCTTCTTTTTTTTTCGGTTAATATTTTCCAACCTTTAAATATTGTATTGTGGAAAACATAGTGGAATAAGAAGATATTGCTTGTGTGAAATCTTGTAATTATTCCTTAAATATTTGAATGCCCATAAAGTATCAAAAAATGTAAAGTCTCAGGTTACGACCCACACAGTATAACAATACGCTCAATCCTATGTAACCTTATCTTCTTTGCTCATAATTGGCATTAATGTTCATCTCTTCTGCCGATTAATATCAATATTAAAGGTCAAGGTCATTTGATGAGGTCAAGGTTTTTTATCAATGTCAAATTTTGGAAATATTTATTGTTTCATAGACATAAATGTTCCAAATACACAGCTTGTTTCATCCTAAAGGATGCCTATTTATACATCAATTTAACCTATTCCTACACAGTTCCTTTTTTTACATTCTTTAACCCATTACCAGATCGCAAAATTTTAGACTGGTCCAAATTGAAAGGAGTTACAGACAACAATTTAAAGTTTATTAAATTTTAGATTTTTTTCAACTTTCTAGGTAGAAAACATTGTAGAAAATGAAGAAATTGCTTGTTACAAGCAATTTCTTCATTTTACACAATGTTTTCGCAATTGTTTATCTTTAGGTGCGTCCAAAAGCGTCACTGTGTGGGAATGGGTTAAGCAAAAGCCTTTGGAAACAATGTCAAAAATTAAGAATTTTCTGATCATAAGCAATCTCCTATCAACAATGTTTCCTACCCCAAGGCAAAAGATTTTCAAAACTTCATCATCTACAAATTGTTGCCTGCATCTTCTTTGAATTTAAACCAGTCTAATGGAAATTGGCTGAACTCCATATGAATTTGTTAACCCATTCCCACACAATCCTGTATTATTACATGTAAAAGAAATATTGCCATGGAAAACATTTTCAGAAAAGAAGATATTGCTTGTACCAAGCAATTTCTTCTTTTCTCACAATATTTTCTTCCTCATTTGGTCCTTATTTTTCAATTTAAACCAACTTTGTTTTGTCTGGTGCAACCTCTTTGAGTTTTGACCATTCTAAGATTATGATGTTTGGAAATGGGTTAAAATTCTCAATGTTTACTTGCAGCAATCTTTATATGAGAAAGTAGTGTGGATGGGAGGCCAGTACAGTAAAGACCTCCAGGAAGATGCCACCCATGTTATAGCGGGGGCCGTGGGGAGGATGAAATACCAGGTATACTCAATTGTCTTGTGTGCAACCTATCTCTCTTTATCCAAATAAAAGTTCTTCACAATTCCATGTTTTTAGCCAAATCTAAATTTCTCCCAATCCCATATTTTTATCCAAATCCAAATTTCTCACAATTCCATATTTTTATCCAAATCCAAATTTCTCACAGTTCCACATTTTATCAAAATCCAAATTTCTCACAGTCCCATGTCTTTACTACCAGCAGATATTTCATTCAAGAAATTTATTGTTCCAAGAAATTTCTTTTTGTCCTACAAAATCAGTAATATTTTGAAATACAGCCATTTAAATTGTCAAATGTAACTTCTTTCAATTAGGATAGATAGATAGATACTTTATTAGAGTAACGTAAACTATACAGTTTCTTGTTACACAACAAAGATATACAATTAATCAACAAGGTCAAACAAACATATGCAAACACCCCCATCCCCCCCAAAAAAACCAAGTACATTTAAAAAACTTAGATGCATGAAAGCATCATGTATAACCCGAATTCGCTATTTTGACCAGTGATCTATATAAATGTACTTTAATCACTGTTGACGAAAGCAAATCCTGTTTTATTTACATGTATAAATATATGTATGAAGTATGGAAAAGAAACATTAATTTGAGAGAAAATTAGGAATTAGATAAAGTTTGTAGCATAGGAACTGATGATAGAATTTATTTATTTATAATAGTCTATATTTTAGGGTTTTTCTTTCATATCATAAAAAAGTTAAGATTACATTAGGGCTAGTAGTGATCTGCGGAGTTTGTCGAAGCAAATGGACAATGTGAGTGTGTCCCTAAAAAAGTGAAAACATTTTACAAAATTGATGGATCACACCAGCAATCCAGCTACCAGGGCTTTAGAACCAAGAGGAAAGAGTCCCCATGGTCTTTGGAGACTATGGTACAAAAACGCTTCATTGGCATATCACTGGACTAGTCTTAAATTTTGTTGTCTTGTAATTGGTTATGGTACACCTTTGATAAGTATATGAAATATTATACCTTGCTTACACTTTTAGTTCTAACAGTCAAAATTTCATAAATGGGCTCAGTGGGGTTTTGAGACATACAGTAATTGCCAGTTATGGGGATTTTCACATTTTTCACCTTTTTTTCTACCTTTTCAGATATATAGACTTATGATTTGTAATCAAACTCTATGATGTCGGACATGAGCATTTGTATTTTGCAGACTGCTGCAGAAAAAGGTTTACCCATCATGTTACCAACCTGGGTGGAGGATGTATGGAACAAATCCAAGTTAGAGTATGTATATTGAGAAAATTAACCCTTTTTCGATTAGTCCCCGGTTTTTGTGTCCCTATGATTTTATAATTGAGAAAACATTTTGAAAAAAGAAGAAATTCCTTGTAACAAGCAGTTTCTTCTTTTTCTACCCCAGTAAATAATTATTTTTCAAATAAAATCAACTTTAAATTTCTGTCTGCAAAATCCTTTGAATTTGGATGGGTCTAAAATTTTGCAAAACAGGAAAGGGTTAAAATTTTCCCCACATGAAAGTCATATGTGTTTTGAAATATGATCACATATAGATCATCATCTGCAATGCCTTTGATTTGTTGTTATGTGATAATATCACATGCTTTGATTTCAGGGCTGTATTTTGTAAAGATGAGCAATTCCAGGTTCACAAATGTCCAATATTTCTTGGCTGTCATGTGGTTGTTTCTGGTTTCCATACTCAGGAGAGAAATGAAATAGAACGACTTGTCAAGAAAGAAGGTTAGAATTGATTGATTACCCTGTCAAACAAAACATAAGTGTTTAATAAAATGCCCACTTCCATGTTTCAATAACACGTAAGTGAAAATATCAGGTCTAAGCTAGTAAAATATCATGAATCAACCAAATCATCTAGAATAAGCGCCGTACAGGGTAGCACACATGGTGAAAAAAATATTTTTTGTTAATCCCATTCCTCAAATTCTTGCTTAAGCAGTTTTTCTTTCTTTTCAGATATTTTCATTATTGTTATTGTAATTGTGCATCAAGGTTTTAAAGGTATTTGGAAACCTTTAATAGAATTACATACTAGTCATGTATAGAAAAAGATGAAGTTTTAATTCCAGGTTTTCAGTATATTTATGGTCAATGTATGGTCAGGTGGCATGGTCTGTCTACATACCGCAAGGCTGCCAAGACTGAAAAATTAACCCATTGCTGGCCCCGCCCACTGACTACCTAGTCTCCGCCCATTAACTCCAACAGGAAGTTCTGCTTCGATTTTTAACACCATTATTTCGAAAAATTTATGGCCATTAGCATGTAACAAAAAAATGAAATGGTTGGTTGGTGACATAAACGTTGTAACTGAAGCCTGAATATGTTTAAGTCGCCCAATCAACTATAAAAGTGAACAAAAATGGCGGCCAAAGTCGGAGTTGATAAGCTCAGGTCCGGGCTTAATTAATTATTTGATTAGTCGGTTTATTCCTTGATTGACAGCCACAATTTGTCTATTGTACTATCTGCAAAGTTGATGCAGTCTTACCTAATCAGTATTTTTCACACTTCCAAGATCCTTCTTTAACCCATTTCGAAACTACAAAACTTTGGACTGGTCCAAATTGAAAGCAGACAACATTTCAAAGTGTGTGTAATTTGAAATGTAATGAATGAATATGGTACAAAACATCGAGGTAGAAGGAGAAACCCCTTGTTAAAAGCCATTCTTTTCCCACAATGTTTTCCTTAGTATTGATTTTACGCCTGGTCACATCAGATTTCAATCTGTAAATAAGAGAAATAGTGACTATTTGTTATTTCTATTGCAAACCTATGTTGTTGTTTCTCATCTGAATTGTCTTGACAGAATGATTTCAATGATTATCCACAAAATAGGGTTCGATTGATAGATAGTTAACTTGTACTTGAAATCATTATCTGTATCTGTAAATCTTTAACCATTAATTGATTTTATTGTTTTTGGCAGGCGGGCAATATGAAGGTGAACTGAGGGTGAGAGAATGCACCCATTTAATAATCAACCAGCCTAAAGGTACTGTTAAAAAAGAATTATTTGTAAAATATTATAAACTTTGACATTTCTATGCACTCTTTTGGTTAACATTGAGTCCATATTAATTTACAAGTTTGTGGCCAGTAGCTTGTTACAAAAAAGTGAATAGTTAGTTGGCAACCTAAATGTCTTAACTACAAATTATTCAAGTCTTAGTTACCAAACCAAAGAAAAAGCTTCACATAAAGGTCAGCCAATGTTGGAGGTCAAAGATCACTTCCAGGCTAAATGAATGAAATGATTGGAGGATTGATTCTTTAATTGACAGCTGAGCCCTTTCAACTGTTTTAACAATATTCATCTGTCTGCTTGCCAATTAAACATTTTTCTATAACTCCAAAAACTTCTAGAGGATCAATACTAATAGTTTGTATGAAATTGCTTATGATAGATACATAACTAATGAGGTCAAGTTTTTAACTCTTATCCCTAAAAATTGAAAACTTAACCTAATCAAAGGACTGAAAGTACTGAGAAGTTGGAATGTGCTGAAAAGGTCATAACTGTGGAATTCGGTTCAAATTCATTTATTACTTTTCGAGTAAGCCTCCCTCCTTTAAACTTAAACCAGCATTCCCATTTGTGTACATATGTGCGTGAATAACACACAAAAACATACATTCACATACAGATTTCAAAAACTAGCATTGTCTTAACCCATTCCTAGACAGTGACGCTTTTAAATGACCCTCATTATGGAAGCTTTGGAAAACATTGTTGAAAATGAGAAAATTGCTTGTTACAAGCAATTTCTTCATTGTCCACAATATTTCTGTCCAAAAAGACCAGAATTTTAAAGATTTCATTAACTTACAATTGTCGTCTGCTACTTCTTTGAATTTGGACTGGTCTAGAATTTTATCATTTTGGGATGGGTTATAAGCTCGTGTCATGCACAGCAAAATTAGAATTTTCAAGCATAACATTCTCCTTTTGATTAACTGTAATACGTGAACTCCTTTTAGAATCTTTAAAACAGAGAAAGGCATCTTCTACAGTAAGAAATCAATGACCTCAATGATTATTTGACCCTCAACTCGGCCAATTCTGTAAAGATCATACTAAACTCACGTAGATTTTCACTTCAAGTTTATGAGTATTACATGGAACTTTGTGGAAATGCGTGGAAACTTGTTTCAGGGTGATCGATTTGAAATACGGGTTTAGTCTTAGGGAAAAAGAATATTTAAAGCGTTGTGAGTAAAATTCAAAAGAAAAAAAAGACGTTAACGTTATTTTAACATTATTGTTTGCACATGGTAGTTTTGCCCTTTTCCTAAAAATTTCTATAATATGATGAAGATAGTATCAAATTATCTTCGGCGCCCTGTAGTCGCGCGATTTCCTTATTCCTTATTCAGCTTTAGGACCGTAAAAAATCTTAAGTAAAAAGGACCAAGCTGAAAGCTAGATGACACTTGTTAAAAGTTTGATGTGTAATTATTGATTTAAATTGTAAATAACGACATAATAAAGCGTAATTATTTAGTAAATAAGTAGAAATGGAATTTGATATGTTTACATTCTAAATTTTAAAATCTTCTACTTACCTTTTGCATGTATTTGATTTTTATTGAGTAAAAGCTGTAAATCCCACAAAAATCGCGTTTGCTTGGTTCCTACGACCCCTCTTAATTGCTCTAGAATGTTTTAAAGCACTGGGCGGCGTAATTATTGTAAAAGTGCATTTGCGACCTGACCCATATTTGAAGCATTGCCTATCTATGGTCACATGACTACCACATGTCAATTGAGATCGAGTGGTTACCAAACACGGGACGGGGAATCACAAAAAAACAAATTACTGCGCTAATCATTACCTTATTTTTCAATAATTTAAAGCAAACTAAAGCATGTTTAGAAGTCTCTAAACGAATTTTTATATCATCCTTTACATGTGCCATATTATTGTCTTCGGCTACAACTTACCGATTGTCCATGGCAAGTTTAGATGAGAACTAACCTGAGGTGTATTCATATCTATTAGATCACGTGATGTGTGTTATCAAGAAACCCGAAATGAAATTGTCTTGTGTTCATTTTGCGGTTTTCTTAAATCTAAGTTGGAATTGCTCCGCATTCCAACTTAAAAACTAAAGTATTTCCTTTAACATCCACTCTTTTCAATGTGCCATACTCCTATTTAGTATCAATGGTCCTACTAATTAATTTACATCTTTTCAGCCACTCTTTTCAAAGTGCCATACTCTTATTTAGTATCAATGGTCCTACTAATTAATTTTCATCTTTTCAGCCCTTTACTGGACGACAAAATGTTAGACTGGCTAAACAGTCACAGCAAAAATCCTTTCTATCATTTGTCTACCACCAATGGCCTGATAATAAAAAATCCAAGTGGAATGAGCAGCTGGAGGCTTGAAAAGGATGTAGTGGCAGTACTGGTGTGAGAAATACCAGGAATCCATGGTCTGTCAGACTGGTTTTGACTCTATAGAGAGATGTTGATGTTCATTTTGTTGTTTGTAGGTCAGAAGTACATGTTTGCTCTGAAATGGAACATCTGCATAGTGAGGTCAGACTGGCTGTATGACTCTATAGAGAAGGGTTATTGTTTGAATGAGGAGGACTATAAACTCGGTAGTACTTCAGAGGAAAATAAAGGCCAGATGAAAACATCAACACCCGAGAGGAAAAGCCTTGCAGCAAGTATGGAATTTTAACTTTTAATCTTAATTCAACCCTTTGCCACAATAATTTAGACTGGTCCAAATTAAAAAAGTTGCAGATGACAATTTCAAGTTGATCAAATTCTAAAAATCTTTGTCTTTTGGCATATAAAACATTTAAAGATGAAGAGAATATTTTTGTTTTCATGGAGGTATGAAACAAACATATCACACTGTATGAATACGTGAAATAAAATCATATGTAAGTGCGATTAGGTTTTTAGTGTGTTATGATTGGCTGAAAATCAACTATATATCCATGAACAAAATTATGAGCATGCAGCTTTTGGTATGCTTGGGGACAAAACTGTTCCAAAAAAAATACATCAAAATTTTTAAAATATTTTTTTTTTGCAAAATGTTATTAAATTTTAAGAAATGAAGAAAATATTTTGTTATCATGGAGGTATGAAACAAAAAAAAAACCCTAATCACACTTATGTATGAATCGGCTTTGCTGTGAGTGTTCGTTGGAATTGTTTTAACAACATAGCATTTGAGGCACAAATTCTACATTTCAAGCCGCCGTCATAGCGCAGTCGGTAGCACGCCAGACTCCTAATCTTCAATCATAGGTGTCATGGGTTCGATCCCCGGCGGCGGCAAATATTCTTTCCGACAATTGTCTCTCACCAATGGGTTGATAATGGTAAACCTAAGTGGGATAGCAGCTGGAGGCTAGGAAAGGATGTAGTGGTAGTACTGGTGTGAGAAATACCAGGAATCCATTGTTAGGTGCTCCAGCCACTGCGATATGACTGAAATACTGTTAAAAGCGGTGTTAAACCCATTCAATCAATCAATCAGTCTACGTTTCAACCCATTACCACACAACAGAATTGTAGACTCGTTCAAAATGAGAGAGTCTGCAGGCATCAATTTCAAGTTGATGGATTTTTATTTTTTTAGTCTTTTTGGCTAAAAAACATCATGGATAATAAGAAATTGCTTGATACAAGCAATTTCTTCTTTTTCCAAAATGTTTTCCAAACCTTTATATTGGACACATAAAAAGGACAGATTATCTGGGAAAGGGTTATTCTCTCTGTATGGTTTTCTGATGATAAACTCATATTTCGACAGATGGGATTGGTGATATCAGCAACATTTCTATGATATCCATGATGGCTGTGAACGAGACCAAGTTTAATTCGACCACAATGTCAACCAATCTGACACAGCTTGCTGATGTTGACCCAGTTGAACAACTAGACATTAAGAGACCTGTTACAGAGATGTTTTTGGATGGTTGTAAGGTATGTGAGTGAGCTTGATTAAGCAGGTGCTATAATACTCTTTAGAAATGTAGTTGCTGAATCAAATGATATATGCAAGTCCAAAGGCTCAATAAATTAGAATTTAGAGATTCTTTTTTGTACAGAAATCTTTAAAAACTTAAGAATTTCCTTGATTTGGCTCAACATGCTGTAGTTGCACTTTTGTGATTTGGCTGTTTCTGGTGTCCATTGTGTTTTGTTTTAACAACGATCTACATCTTGTGTGCAGTCTATAGCACACATTTTTTAGCTCAAATATCAGAACCTTGGTCTGAATATTTTTCTCTCTGAAATCAAGATAAATTTCAATACTTGATCATATGGGGTAAAAAACTAGGTCACTAGGTCAAATCTTAGAAAAACTGCCCTTGCTACATAGATTCTATACTTCAGGACGAATATCTTGAAACATATTTTGATTACGGTAGTTGCTTCGGACCAGTTTTAGATAGATTTTTCCATATTGAAAAAGGCGGAAGACAAAAATCAAAACATCTTTTAACTGACATTTAAAGGATTGAAGAATACAAAACAAAGCGGGGAAAAAAATTTGTTTGTTACAAGCAACTTCTCCTTTCCTCACAATGTTGTTAATTCAGCACATTAAATTGTGTGGTTATTGGTTGAATCAAACTTGTTACCAAAAGTACCAGAATTTCATCTGTTAAATCAATGTTTTCAAAAGGTATCTGTGCAGTGGAAAAGAAGTGATTTAATGAAAAAAAAGTCCAAGAATATTTTGATATATTTGTAATTGTAATGTTTATTTGATAGATATATTTGAGTGGTTTTAGAGGAGCTGTTTTAGAGAAATTACGGAAAGTCATCAATGTTGGAGGAGGCACAAGGTTTGTTTTAATATCACTTAAAATTATGAATAACCTTGGAATATTACACTTCAAATTCTAATAATCTGTATTTTTTCATGTTTGCATAGCAATTTCTTCTTTTAACCCATCACCAGACACAAGTCTTTTAGATTTGTTCAAATTGAAAGAAGTTTCAGACAATGATTCTTAGTTGATGAAATTAAAAAATTCTATCTTTTTTTGGTAGGAAATGTTGTGGATAATGAACAAGTTGCGTGTTGAAAGCAATTTCTTTTATTCAACAATGTTTTCCAAAGATTTTTTATTGAGGGGAGTAAAAAAGTGGGATTAATTGGAAATTGGTCAACCCATTCCCAAAAAATAACATTTTAGACCAGTCTAAAAACAAAGAAGTTGCAGATGACAATTTTGAGTTGATGAAATCTTTAAAATCTTTGTCTTTTGCAACAAGCAATTTTTTCATTTTTCCATAGCTTTCATATTGAAGGGCATTTAAAAGTTTCATTGTGTGGGAATGGGTTAATAGACCAGCATTCTTCAATGTCAATAAACCATTATTCACACATTGACAGGCTGAAGAAATGTTTTTCCTAAAAACATTATGGGAAATTATGAAATTGCTAATAAAAAATTTCTTTTTTACATGTAATGTTTTTTCCCTTAATTTTTCATTTGAAATGCACTTTTTATTTGTCTGAAATTTTATTGTCTAGTAACAGCTTAGTAATTTATAAAGATCACTCAGACTGCTTATCTTTGGAAGTTTGACTTACATAAAAGACAAATCATTGTTGTCACAGCTTGAATGAGAGAATTCCCTCCAAATTAAGAAAAACATTTAACATAAATGTCAGAGTTTGAAGCCCACTTCTGGTCAAAATTAATGTTTTCCTGGTCAATCAATTTCTTGATTGACGACCGTGATCCAGCAGTCATAAGGAGAACAGGATAGTAATGAATGTCAGCTCTTAACCTATTCACACACACTCCCTTCTTTTTATGCCCCTCAAGAAAAAAGCTTTGGAGAACATTGTTGAAAATGAAGACAAGCAATTTCTTCATTTTCCACAATGTTTTCTATCAAAAAAGGTGGGGGAAAAATTCATCAATTTGAAATTGTCATCTGCAAATTCTTTCAATTTAGACCATTCCAAAATTGTGTTGTGTGGGAATGGGTTTAGAAGACAGAGTACTGACAAACTAAAAGTGTTACATGTATTTCTCCACTAATCCCTGTGTTGTTTAATTGTACTGTTTATTTCTCATTGGGGTTGGATAATCGTAAACCTAAGTGGAATAGCAACTGGAGGCTAGGAAAGGATGGAGTGGTAGTACTGTTCTGAGAAATACCAGGAATCAAATGTTAGGTGCTCCAGCTGCCTGCGATATAACAGAAATACTGTCAGAAGTGGTGTTAAACCCATTCAATCAATCAATCGTTTCTCATAGGGTACGCCTTGATAAGGTGGTTTCATTAAGTGCCAAAAAAGGTAGGATTCGATTTATGAAAGGTAAATCACTAGCTCTATTTCGAGCTTTTAAGGTATGATTTGTAAGTTCTTTGGAGAAAGTAGATATTGAGAATTTACTAGTACAAAATTGGTAAGCTAGAGGTTGAGTAACCCATTACCAGACAATAAAGCTTTAGACTTATCCAAATTCAAAGAAATTGAAGAGGACCATTTAAGCTGGATTAACCCATGCCCACATAAGCCCTCCTTTTTACGCCCCATAAGAAAAACAGCTTTGGAAAACATTGTGGAAAAAAAAGAGAAATTACTTGTATCAAGCAATTTTGTCATTATCCACAATGTTTTCTTTCTCAAAAGACAAAAAAAATTAAAATTCGACCAACTTGATTTTGTCTTCTGCAGCTTCTTTCAATTTGGACCATTCTAAAATTTTGTTGTGTTGGAATGGGTGAAAATGGAATAACGAGTGCCAAATAGGGTTAAATATTTCTCTTCATTGCTTCAGAATATTGGATTGTGTTGCAATAGGGAAATACTTCACTTTTTTGTGTAACTTAATTGTGCAAATGAATATTTTTGTGTGGTTTACAATTTAATCCCTTCCCACACAATCAAGATAAAGCTTTGGAAACACTGTAGAAAAACGAGGAAATGGCTTTTCCCACAACAGTTTCTCTCCTTAAAAAGAGAGATTTTAAAAGTTCTGTCAACTTAAAATTGTTGTTTACAACTTCTTTTAATTTGTAAGACATTTTTTCCTACATGTATTTCAGGTTTAATCAAATTACAGACAATTTGACACATGTTATTGTTGGAGAAAGGATTGAGAAAGATATAGAACAGATAAAAGCCCTATCACTCAGGTATATATTTAATCTATTGCAGGGTTACAACAGTTTTGACTGGTCCAAAGCTGGGCACAGTTAGTTCTGTTGGTAACCTGCTGTGCTCTCAATTTTT
This sequence comes from Fragum fragum, assembly GCA_946902895.1. Classification (NCBI taxonomy): domain Eukaryota; kingdom Metazoa; phylum Mollusca; class Bivalvia; order Cardiida; family Cardiidae; genus Fragum; species Fragum fragum. The sequence goes on from OX336372.1 coordinate 41,310,891, forward strand.
AGGGTTGTGAGTTTGAACCTGAACTCAGTCAACATTCTTTCAGACATTGGACATAAGTCATCACAACATGCATCATTTGTCTCTCACTGATTGGCAAATGATTAGAGATTAGCAGCTAAGCTTTGTGTGTGAATATGGTCTAAATCATCATAATTCTTTATTTTGTTTTTCGTGTTGGTATCCACATGCTGTTTAAACTTACTCAAAACAAGAAATGTTTTTGGTGGAGGAAATTCTAGGTTATTGTAATGAAGTGTCTCTTTATAACAGTTTTCCGAGCTTTGATATCTGTTCTTTTAGCTTGGCTTTTCGGAGAAAACCCCGAGGTATTGCTATAGCCTAGGTGTCATCGTTGTTGTTGATGTCCTTGTTGTGCGAAAACTTGACATTTTGTGATATCTCTGGTTCTACTAAAGGTATTCACTTGAAACTTTTGTCCATTATCCAGAACCCAATAGCCGACTGTAGGCACCCGTTGGCGGTGCTCTTGTCTTGTTTATGTTTAATTCAGAGACTACAATGGAAATAAGAGATACTTTAATTCTTTTTTTTGTCATTCTTGGTTTTGGAGCTGTAACATGGGTTTTCTTCTTTGACATAGCTTTTTATAATCATTTTATAATCAAAGGAATTTGACTTATTTACAATTTTTGTATGTATTTGTACCATGTTCTGTTTTCTGTTACCAGAATAGATTGTTAATAGTGGCACTGAACTCTATTCAAACAAACAAACAAACAACTTTACCAGAATAAACTACAAATGATATTGCTTGTTAATGGTTTATTGTTCTATATTAACAGACCCCATATCGTGACCAGTCAATGGATTTGTGATTGTTTTAACCAAGAGATGTGTCTAGATAGTTTTAACTATGCTAGTAAAGAAATACCACTAGATCCAACTACTCCAAAAAAGAAAGGGTAGGCACATGCTGTAAAAGTAACCCATTCCCAAATGAGAAAATTTTAGACTGGTCCAGATTGAAAGACGCTGTCATAGCGCAGTCGGTAGCACATCAGACTCCTAATCTTCAAAAAATGGGATGTCATGGGTTCCCGGCACATATCCTTTCCGACATTGTCTCTCACCAATGGGTGGATAATCATAAGCCTAGGTTGGATAGCAGCTGGAGACTAGGAAAGGATGTAGTGGTAGTACTGATGTGAGAAATACCAGGAATCCATTGTTTGGTGCTCCAGCCGCCGTGATATGACTGAAATACTTAAAGTGGCATTAAACCCCATTCAATCAATCAATCAGATTTAAAGAGATTGATCTCATTTGGGATTGTTACTTTTTGAATTGTACATGTACTTTCTCTACATTGTATCTGCTACCCCTGTGAATTTGAACAAGTCTGAAATTTTGAAAAACAGCAAAGATATAATTGGAGGCTTTTCAATGAGTAGTCATGAAAAATTCAAATATATTGAACTAGCTTTCTATAAACAGATTAACTTTTTCCTGCACAATCTCTGGTTTTTATGTCCCAGTCTTTTCATACTTAAGAAAATATTGTGGAAAAAGAAGAATTTGCTTGTAACAAGCAATTTCTTCTTTTTCCACAATATATTCTACCCAATTGAAGAATTATTTTTCCAATAAAATCGACATTAAATTATGGTCTGCAAAACCTTTGAATTTGGATAGGTCTAAAATTTTGAAAAACAGGAAAGGATTAAAAGAAGGCTGTCCTAAGTTTTTATCTGTTTTAGCACACTGCTTTAATAAATTGGGGGGGGTGTTTACAGAAATTGATTTTCTACAAATAAAATGAACTTAATTCTTAAAGTTCATGGAACTTATTGATTTATGATGTTCTGCGAAACATTTAGAATCTGTCAGTAATGTCTTTACATGTATTTTTACGTCGTTTTCAAAGTAAAACAAGATGTAAACATCAGCTTCAGCTGATTCACATAGTTATTTCACTTTTGAAATATCATCCAAATAATACAAAAATATTCAATTGGTTTATTTCACTTCTTGGCCTTGAATGTCACTTTTATCTAACAAGATATTGTAAAAGTGCAGCATTTGCAGACAACAATTACAATTGGACAAAAGTTTAAAAATATTCCTCTTTGTGGGAAGTAAACATTGTAGGAAATGAAGAACTTACATATGATAAGCAATTTCTTCTTTTTCAACAATATTTTCTACCCTTTGTTAAATCAAATCCACTTAAATTTTAATCTGAAAAATCTTCGAATTTTGACAAGTCTAAGATTTTACAAAACAGGATTGATTACACCTTCCTTGATATTTCAAACAGCCGCACAATGTGTGCCAAGTAAAGATTTGGATCAGCCTTTATATTATCTACAAGTTCTGTAGATTGATAAGTCTTCATTCAATTACAATTTAAGCCCTAGAAAGTCTACAAAGCCAAGTGTAAATGACAATGTGAAACCATCAACATCAAAACAAGACATGCAGCCTAAACCTGCTGTAGACCAAGGAGATGATATGGATGATATTCTAAGTCAGTACATGGCTCAACCACAGGATCAAGGTAAGGCATATAATTGATGGTCAGTCTTTGGACTTTGTGAATAATGGTAAACCTAAGTGGGATTCACAGCTAGAGGCTTGGAAAGGATGTAATGGTAGTACATGTGGTATGAAATACCAGGAGTTCATTGTTAGGTGCTCCAGCAATCATGCTATAATTTAATTTTTAGTTACTTCTATCAAAAAAAGGCGTTCTGTTTGGTTGGAAAAAAATACTCCTACCTCCATTAACAAAATTTTTAGCACTCAGCTATTTTACATGCTTCCACACAAAATAATCCCATACAAAAAGTGTCAAAATTTGTAAATTTTTTGCTATTTTTGCTCGATGCTTTTAAATTATAAGAAATGAAGAGAATTTTTTTTTGTTTTTTTGGAGGTATGAACCGAAAAACCTAATCACACTTATGTATGAACCCGCTTTGCATATTCATACAGTGTGATTAGTTTTTTTGGTTCATACCTCCATGAAAACAAAAAATATTCTCTTCACCTCTTAAGGCATTCCCACTCAGTGACGCTTTTAAACGCCCCCAAGGAAAAAAAGATTTGGAAAACATTGTGAAAAATGAAGAAATTGCTTGTTACAAGCAATTTCTTCATTTTCCACAATGTTTTATACCCGAAAGGATGACAAAAATGAAAAATCCATCAGCTTTAACTTGTCGTCTGCAACTTCTTTCAATTTGGACCAGTCTTAAATTCTGCCATCTGGTAATGGGTTAAATGACTGAAATACTGTTGAAGTGGGGTTAAAACCCCAATAAGAAAATTAAATAATCTGTGGTCATGAAATAAGAAATTTATAAATTGAGTCCTCTATAAAAAGATAAATTGAGGCTTTACTGTGTAGAAGGTATTCTTTAACCCATTCCAACACAGAAAAATTTTAGACTGGTCCAAATTGAAAGAAGCTGCAGACGACAATTTCAAGTTGATGGAATTTTGAATTTTTTCGTCTTTTTGGATAGAAAACATTGTGGATAATGAAAAATTGCTTGATTCAAGCAATTTCTTCATTTTCCACAATGTTTTCCAAAACTTTTTTCTTGATGGGCGTAAAAAGGAGGGATTGAGTTGGAATGGGTTAAGTAGTCATGAAATGCAAAAAATTATTAACCCTTTCCTGTTTTGCAAAATTGAAGACCTTACCAAATTCAAAGGTTTTGCAGACGATAATTTGAAGAAGATTTAAATTGAAAAATAACCGTTCAGTATGGTAGAAAACATTACGGAAAATGAAATTGCTTATAACAAACAATTTCTACTTTTTCTACAATGTTTTCTCAATTATAAAATCACAGGGACGTAAAAAATAGGGATTGAGCAGGAAAGGGTTAAATCAGTCATCTAGGAATGCAAAGGCTGTTGCCTCTTGCCTTTGCAAACATGTGAAATATCACAAAAAGGCTCATTTTTGTAACAATTTCTAATTTTGCTGCATGCTTTATCAGATGAGACAAGAAAACCCAATGACACCACACTGAGACTTGCTGATGATGGGGATGCTCCAGTAACAAAGGCAGGTGAATTGATGGTAGATGATGATATGACACAGGATCCAGATGCAACAAACAATGTTACTGGTGAGATCTTATCTATATCAAATACATAGCATCTTCAGCAAAATATATTCTCTTTTTTAATCTAAAGATTTACCTATATAGAATAAGATCAAGAATTTAGGAGTTAAGCTAGGTAAGCTAAGTCGATTATGTGCTTTGCTCTCAATCCTGGGGTCATAAGTAGAAACCCTGGCTTGGCCACCAACCTTTCCGACATTTGACAAAAGTCATTACAAAGTGCTTCATTTTATGTCTGACCAGTGATCGATTGATAACTGATGGGTTTTTGTAGGATGAGCAGCTGGGGGTTTGGTTTGTACTAGTGAGAAATGACAGGAAACAATGTTTATCTAGATGCACAAGCCATTGCGATATAACCGCAAAATTGTTGAAAGTCACATACAGAAAGTAGTATTTTCTATTATCTATCAAAATTCAGATTTCCATTGAATCTCGTCTTGTGATCATGCTTTTTAATACAGCATTGAAAAAAGTTAGAAGTTTTAGGGGGAGGCTTTAACCCATTCCCACACAGTGATGCTTTATGACGCCCCCCCCCCCCCCAAGAAAACTAATTAAGAAAACATTGTGGAAAATGAAGATATTCCTTGTAACAAGCAATTTCTTCATTTTCCACAATGTTTCATACCCAGAAAGTTGAAAAAAACTAAAATTTCATTAACTTCAAATTGTCGGCTGCAACTCTTTTGAATTTGGACCAGTCTTAAATTTTCTGATGTGGTAATGGGTTAAACCTTTTATCAGAGAACAAAATTTTAGAATGATCAAAATTAATAGAAGTTGCAGACAACAATTCTAATTGCATTTGATTGAACAAAGGGGCCTAATGAGGCAGAATACACTGCGAAAATAAAGAAGAAAATTTCTTGTCATATGTTTTCCAAGGTTACTTTTCTTTAGTGCATAAAGAGTGTGGGATTTTGTGGTACTGGGTTAAATGAATGTACTAAATAGCCAAATAGGAAAAAAAATATTTTGAAATTTAAACACTATTTGTATCGTTTTAAAGATGGGTCTATGGGTATATTCCACAAGAAGGTGTTTGTAATACTGGGGTTCAATGATGAGATTATTTTGGAGACATCTGGTGTTATAGCAGAACAAGGAGGTGAGTTTGGTTTCTATATCTGCTGTTTTGATACAAATTGTTGGGTTGTTTTCCTTACCTTGTAAGGATGGGTGTATGCATTGTAATTGGTATAACAAGTTATATCTTTAGTCATATTTTGAATCATTGTATTTGTTTATCTTGCTTTCCTACGATCTTATTACCTCTTTACCTGAATAATAGTGACAATTATATTGACAATTTTTGGAAATATTGAGGATTGATTGACAATATGGCAACAGATTAAGGATTATTCAAATTTAAATGAAGGTAAACTGTAGTTTAAAAAGTCTCACTCACATTTAATACATAGGAGCTACTGTCAAAGTAAATCAATGAGTGGAATAATGAAGTGTTATCCAATTGTTGTTATCAAGTCCTGTGATGTATGTGGCCATGAGGAAGAGGGTTTCTGTGCAATCAAGTGATCAAAATTTTCTCAGGACAAGCTATTTTGGATTGTGCTTTGGTCCCCATATCTAGTGCCATTACTTATATATTGCTCAGGAAGCAGAACTGAGAGGAATTAATCTAAGTTGTAAGACCTTGTTTTAAACAGATATTAAATAAATAGCTTTAAATTACTGATCAAGACCATATTTGTAGTGAGAGTCCTGCCCAGTATTCGAAAGATACCTGAATTAGGTTTTGTTTCTTCTAGGAATGGTATTGGAGCAGAATTCCAGAAAGATCCCTGACTTTGCCATTGTGCCTCTGTATGGATATCCCGTTGACAGAACTGTCGGAGATGTTGTTACTAACATTTGGCTTGTAAGTAGGAACAACACAAGACCTATAGCACAGTTTTATTTCCCCAATACCAGACGACAAAATTTTGAACTGGTCCAAATTGAAAGAAGTCACAGATGACATCTCAAATTGCACTATAATTGGAAAATAAGAGTCAAATGAGGTAGAAAACATTGTGAGAAAAGGAGAAAATGTTTGTAACAAGCAAATTCTCCTTTTCCCACAAAGTTTTCCATTATTTTTTTTCTTCAGGGTGTCAGACACTTTCATTGTGTGGTAATTGATGTGTGGTAGTGGGTTTACCTATTACCATACAACCTGCATTTTTTCAAACTAATAGTATGGCAAAATGTAAGGTAGAAATAAGAAACTTCTTGTAACAAGCAATTTCTCTTTTCCTCAATATTTCTTTCCCAGGTGGCTCTAATTTTTACCTTGGCAGTTTTGGGAGAAAAACATAGAAATAGTTATGGATTTGTTGTCATTGTTGTCTTCAGTGTAAAAACTCTGGCATTTTATATCTTGGGCATTGCTAATGAATTATTATGTCCCTTTTTAACATAAATTTCTTATCCACTATCCAGCACTTAGGAGCCTAGTGTCATCCACCCATTGGAGGTGTTTTTGTTTCATTTAAATGTTTTAAATGTTGTCTGCAATTCCAACAGTTAAGAATTTGTCATATGATTTGGTTAAAATTTGCAAGGAAGACGCAGCATATCAAGGAGATCGGAGTGAGAAACACAGAAGTTACTTCAAGTAATTTCTCTTTTTCTTCAATGATATCTTAACTATAAGATACACTGGTTTCACTTATAATGAACATTTTACTGACATTTACAACCTTCAATTTTGGTTAGTGTAAAATTTTGTTTTCCGGTAATTGACCGATGGCTGGTTCTGCCCACTTTTCTTCTGACAAGAAGTTTAACTTAGATATCAAATAGCATAGTATTGCAAACTTATGGCCAGTAACATGCAACGAAAAGTGAAATGGTTGTTTGGCGAACTAAATGCTATAACTACAGTTTGAATAAACTGTAGTTACAATGTTTTAGTCAACACAGCGACAAAAAAGTTTATCATAAATGTTGGCCAATGTGGGAGTTAAAAGTTCACTTGCTGTCTAAATGTATGATTTATTTGGAGTATTGATTTTTAATTGACAGCCATGCTGCATCAATTGTTGTTTTAGTTTTGTTAAGATAGATCTACGGACCAAAGCTTAGCGTTAAACTCCATACAACAAACAAAACAAACCAAAGCTTAGACCCATTATTTGCAATAAAGCACCTTATGTTGGATCTGTGTTCATGGGATTTCATTTCTATAGGATATGTGTCTGGAACAGAACAGTTTTCTAGATGTCCACAGTAACCCCCTATTTTCTCCAGTAGAGATTCATGAAGATGCCAGCCCCCTAAAGGATTGTGTTTTATCTGTCAGGTAGGTCTTCTTTAGTGTTTAACCCATTACCTGATGACAAAATTTAGAGTGGGCTTTATTGAAAGAGGTTATAAATGAGCCTATGCGTGACATTTCCAACCATTTCGCATGTGCGTAACTCGCACACATTGAGAACCCGGATAGCCATTCGGGGCATTTCGCTGATTGTTTAAAGAAGCTTTGAGTCAGTATCTATCTGCAGAGTGCAGACTGAAGACTCTGATCAGACTGTGCGGATGCACAGGCTGATCTGAGTCTTCACTTGGCGCACATGTTTAATGGTTGGAAATGTCACGCATGCGCTCAAATGATATTTCAAATGGCAAATAACAAATTAAAAACCATTTAGTGAAAAATTGTGAGAAATGTCACAAACAACTTTGGCTTCTCTCACGTTTTCCATGGCTTTTTCCCAAATTATTAGAATTTAGGGTATTTTGATAATGGGTAAATGTGTACCTAACAATATATTGTCCTGCTTAATGATTTATTATTGTCTGTCTTTTTAGCTATTGTAGATGACAATGTTTTAAAACTCTTCTAAACTATGAGAAATTTTGGACAACATATGGAAATAAATATGATATGAAGATTAAGAATTTATACAAGAGAAAACATTTGACTGCTAGTGACAAGGATTTTTTCCTTTAACCACAATGTTTGGTAAAACTTCTGAGGTGCTAGGAACAAGTGAATGTACAGAAAAGTAATAAAACTTAGGCCTCTTTGCCATGAACTTGTTACCATATGACAAAATTTTAAACTGATGCAAAATCAAAGAAGTTGCAGATGATAATTTATAGTTTATTCAATATTGGAAAAAGAACCATATAGTGTAAACCTATGTGGGAGAAGGAAAAATTACCTGTTAAAAGGAACTTCTTCTCTCATAATGTTTTCAAATCTACTTTTCTTCAATGGATCAAAATGCAGGATTTTGTGACAAAGAATTAAGATGAATTTGCAATAATGATGTTTCTTCAATGATAAGATGGCAATATGCGGGCTTGAGCAAACTACAAGCATCAGCTTTGATAGCTTAAGTTAACAGACAAAATTTGAGGTCTTCTCAGAGTTCAATGAGTGCAAACTGCCACTGGAGGCTTAACCACGAGATCCATTGAATGTCTACGCAAAAAAAGTACTTCTTGTGTATTTCAGAAATATTGCAACTCTGCCTGCAAGTTCATCGCCTTAATTTTAGCTCACTTGAGCATATTGCGTACAAAATGACTGGCCATGTGAATTAACATTAATCAAATTGTAGAGAACTCCTTCAAAGGCATGCTATACAACCTATTCCAACTCAATTCCACCTTTTAAGAATCTCAAGTTAAGGCTTTTGAAAACATTGTGAACAATGAAGAAATTGCTTGTAACAAGCAATTTCTTCAGTGTCCACAATGTTTTCTACCCTACAAAAGACAAAGGAGATTACTTAACAAAACCATGTTTTGCTAGCTTACAGTACTCTCATTGCATTGATTACTTCTTCCTACAGTGGTTATGCTGGTACAGAAAGGGAGGCATTGATGCACATCGCTGAAGTTCTTGGTGCTGTGTAAGTAGATATACCGGTACTTCAAAATCATTAAGCCTAATTGCCTTTTTGGCCAAGTGATAAGGTAGCTTGACTGGTGATCTTGAGGTCTTGGGTTTGTTCTTCACTGTTGCAAGGATGTTTCAAGGGCAAGACACATAAAGGCTCATTGCAAGCAATTTCTACATTTTCCATATTGTCATTTCTACCCAGAATGACAGATATTTGGAATTGAGTCTACATGGAATTCTTGTCTGCAAGATCTTTGAAAATGGACCTGTATAAAAACTTTTTGAAAAGCAATGGGTAAGATCATTTAAATTAAACCTTTCAGGTTGTGGATTTGACTCTTGTGCTGACCCAAAGGCACTTGGTTTTCAGAACTTGAAGACTTACATTATTCTTTCTCTACATAAAAAAGCCAGTACAGATTTCGCAGCTGCAATGCTTTTGATGGAAAATGATATTTTTAGGGTCAAACATGATCTTTGACAGAAACCAGTGTCCATGTCATTACATCCTCAGGCATTTAAAACATTTTATAGGGAAACACTTTAGTCTTCAAAATATTATACACTCAATAGACTTTTCAGTGAATGGCTGTAATTATATCCCCAATACAACTATAATTATACCCCCCAAAACTTTGTTTTGTGGGTATGTAGGAGTCAGCTTGTCGGTAGGTCTATTGTTTGGTTTGTAGCTTTTCCCTTGACCTCTCAATTTCTCAGCAACTACTGCATGGATTTAATTTAACTTTAAAGAAAGACTCAGTATCAAGTTCAGATGTGCATATTGTAATTTGGTTGTGGTCCATTTGCTTTTAATAGAGTAATGGCCCTTTTATGAAAAGTCTTGTCCGCTGATTTTCTCTTTAACCCATTACGAGATGTCAAAACTTTAGACTGGTCCAATTTCAAAGGAGTTGCAGACAACAATTTAAAATTGATGAAATTTAGATTTTTTCAGCTTTCTGGGTAGAAAATGTGTGAAATGAATTAATGGCTTGTAACAAGCCAATTCTTCATTTAACACAATGTTTTTCCCAATAACTTTAATGAGGGCGTCCATAAACATATCTCTGTGGGAATGGATTGACTACTGAATGGATTTGATTCATATTTCCAATGTATGCTCAGTTTCATCCAAAGATGTGCATATTGTGATTTGGTAGTGGTCCATTTACTTTAAATAGAGTTATGGCCCTGTTATGAAAAGTCATGTCCGCTAATTTTCTCTTTTTACTACTGAACGGATTTGATTCATATTTCCCATGTGCTCTCAGTATCATCCAAAGATATGCATATTTCATTTTGTTTACAGTCAATTGGTATTTTAGTAATCATCTTTTATAAATACTCACTAAATAGTAGTCAGATACTGCTAAGACTAGCCTGTAAAAATTTCATTTGACAACATGTAAACCCTTTACCTAATGACAAAATTTTAGACTGGTCAAAATAAAAAAAATGCCACTGTCATAGCATAGTTAATAGGGTACCAGACTTCTGATCTTAAATCATGGGATTTCATGGGCTGTAAACTCCAGCGATGGGGCATATTCTTTCTGACATTTGTCTCTCACCTATGGGTGGATAATCGTAAACCTAATTGGGATAGCAGCTGGAGGCTAGGAAAGGATATAGTGGTAGTACTGGTGTGAGAATTACCAGGAATCCCTGGTTAGGTGCTCCAGCCATTGCAATATGACTGAAATACTGTTAAAAGTGGCATTGAATCCCATTCAATCAATAAATCAGCCAAATCCAAAAAGATTGCAGATGGCTCTTGGAAATGGCTGTAATTTGAAAAATAAATATAAAGAATAGAAAACACCATGGGAAAAGGTGAAATTGGTTGTTACGAGCAATTTCTTCATATCCCACAATGTTTACCAAATTAAAAAATAGGGATTGTGTTGGAATTGGTTAACCAAAAGTGTGCTTGTGGGGAGTGATGTGTTATGTCAATTAGATTATAACTTTTTTTCAGAAATCAAGAATGCTTTCTGCGTGTTGCCAAGAATGGATTACTGGCCAGCACACAGTTAATTGTAAACGCTCCTTCAGGATCCAAATATAAGGCAGCCAAAAAATGGGGGATACCTGCTGTGTCTAAAAGGTGAGGATAAGTATCTTTTCTAGAGGATTGTGTATTACTATTTAACCCATTCCCATAAATAATGCTTTCTGATGCAACTCAGGATAAAAGCTGGGGAACATTGTGGAAAATGAATAAATTGCTTGTTACAAGCAATATCTTCATTTTCCACAATGTTTTTCTTCAGAAAAAAATTCTTAAACTTTGAAATTGTCTTCTGCAACTCCTTTCAATTTGTCAATTTGTACCAAACTAAAATTTTGCCATGTAGTAATGGGTAAAGCAATTAATATTAATTACTACTTTTTCCATGGTGTATTTCTATGTAAGCTTTTTTAAATATCTTGTCTTCTCATTTTCTTTTCAACTACCAAATGAATTTGATTCATACTTCAACTGTTCACTCAGTATCTATGTAAGATGTGCATATTTTATTTTGGTTATGGTCCATTTAATTTTCTTACAGTTATGGCTCTTTATTAAATAAAGGCTTTATTCCAGTGACAAAATGGTTTTTGTTACAGGGGGTATTAGTCACATTCTTTGATAGCCTATTTTTCTTTTAAAGCTGGTTATTGGCTTCTGCCCAAAGTGGTAAGCTTGAACCTGTGGAGAATCACCTAATTGACAACGAAACTGAAAAAATCAATCAAGAAAACCAACTAACAGAAGATGCACATGTACTAAAAGATAGTTTAAAGGGGACTGAGTGTGTGACCAAAGATCAGATCAAACCATCAAAAGATGCTACTGATGGAAACAAATCTCTGTCTAAAACATCCAAACCTCGGAGTGAAAGTATTACTAATGTGTCTAAATCTGATGAAAACAATACAGAAGATGGAGTGAAAGCTTATAATGAAACATTAATAACCAATCAAATGGATGCAAATAATTCAAATGTCAATAAACCATCTGGAGCAGATTTCTCTGCAACGGGAGATACTGAGGCCATCTTGTTGGCCATGAATTCACAAAATAGACCAGATCTGACTGCAAGTGAATTAAATCATGACATACAAAATAAATGCAATGCTGGTGCTAGTTATATAAATAATATACCAATAAGTGTTCAATCAGAAGCTCAAAACAGACCATATAGTGTTCAGAATAGTGCTCAAACATTAGATAAGAGATCTGAGGTTGTTCATATAGACTCGAGGGAAGAGGATGTTCTTCAACAAAATGCAGAACCTGCAGGTATACATTTTTAGCTGAGCTGTTTTCGGTGAAAACTCAAGGTATTGTGATCACCTTGGCGTGGTTCGCGTTGCTGTTGGCGTGACAAACGTTAACATTGGTCATATCTCTGTTGTTATTGAAGATATTGTCATGAAACTTGGCATGTGTATTGACCATCACAAGAGCTATCTAGACTATCAAGGGGGATAACTCTAAAAGCATTTTTGTATGAGTTATGCCCATTTTTCGACTTAGAAATTATGCATTATCCAGCACCTGCAGCCAAGCGTTGGCACTCGTGGGCGGTGCTCTTTTTTATTAGCTCTCCTGAGCACGTAGTGCTCAAGTGAGCTATTGTGATCCCCTTTTGTCCGGCGTCCAGCCGTTGTGCGTTGTCCGTCAACAATTTCTTTAAATGACATCTCCTCCCAAACCACTGGGCAAATTTGGCATAAATGTTCCTTAAGTGGTCCCCTTCAAAAATAGCTAAAAGAATTGAAATCTGTTAAAAACCCTGGTTGCCATGGCAACAAAAGTAAAATTTTAAAATTATCTTTAAAAATCTTCTCCTTCTGACCCAGAAGATGTAGAGTCTTGATATTTTGCATGAAGCATCAGTATATTGACCTCTTTTAAAATGGCTAAAAACATGATCCTCGGGTCCCCAGGGGCGGAGCCCCAGGGGGATGTGGTTTATATAGAAATAAAGAATGATTTTTTAAATGACATCTCCTCCCAAACCACTGGACGGATTTGAAACAGATTTGGCAGAAATATTCCTGAGGTGGTCCCCTTCAAAATTGACTAAAAGAATTTTAATCTGTTAAAAAACTCTGGTTGCCATGGCAACAAAAGTTAAATTTTAAAAGTATCTTTAAAAATCTTCTCCTCCTGACTCAGATGGCGTAGAGCCTTGATATTTTACAGGAAGCATCAGTATATTGACCTCTTTCAAAGTAGCTAAAATCATGATCCTAGGGTCCTCAGGGGCAGAGCCCCAGGGGGATGGGGTTTATATAGAAATAAAGAACGATTTTTTAAATGACATCTCCTTCCAAACCACTGGGCCGATTCGAACCAAATTTTGCAGAAATGTTTCTTAGGTGATCCCCCTTAAAATTAGCTTAAAGAATTGAAATCCGTTTAAAACTCTGGTTTTTCAAAATAATCTTTAAGAATCTTCTACTCCTGACCCAGAAGGCGTAGAGCCTTGATATTTTGCATGAAGCATCAGTATATTGATCTCTTACAAAATAGCTAAAATCATGATCCTTGGGTTTCCAGGGGGGGGGGGGGGGGGGTAAAGGCATGAAGCATCAGTTCACAGACTTTTTTCTTATTTCTGAAATTATAACCCATGGAAAAAGTTTTTTCCTTCTTTCAAATCAGCACTAAAGCCTTGGAATTTGTAATTTAGACTTTTGGATCCCCAGGTTCATAGTCTTTATATGTAATTGTGGCCCACTTGTTTCATAATCCTAACCTTAACATGAAATTAGACTGTTGAAAGAAAAAGAGCCTTTATCTCAGGTGAGCACCCCAGGGCCGACAGCCCTCTTGTTCTAAAAAATCTTCTGACCTACAGGACCAGGCTGGTTCTAATTCTTACTGGTCCTCTTTAACCAATTCCTGTTTCACAAAATTTTAGACTGGTCCAAATTGAAAGGAATTCAAATTTCTGGGTAGAAAACATTGTGGAAAATAAAGAAATTGCTTGTAACAAGCAATTTATTCATTTTACACAATGATTTCTTAATGGTTTTTCTTGAAGGGCGTCCAAAAGCGTCACCGTGTGGGAATGGGTTAAAGTATAAAGATATTTCAGTGAACAATTCAGAATGACATACATGAATATCACAAAGGTAAAGTTAATGATGGAGAAACAATGTGGAAAAAAGGAAAAAAATTGCTTGTTTAAACAATTTCTTCATTTCACAGAATATTTTCTTGCTGAAAAATTTTGGTCATAAAATTCAGTGAGTGTATGGCAAAGTGTTGAATTTATATGCTTGTGAAATGCTTGGATTTGAATTTGCCAAGCGAGAAAAACTACAGATAGACAGGATCTACAGAAATATGCTTCTGCTTGTCCTCCTTAACCCTTTCCCTTTTATTGAAATTTTAGACTGGTCCAAATTTAAAGATGTTGCAGACGACAGTGAAAGCTACATGCAATTTGAAATGAAACCATCCTATGTGGTAGAAAAAATTGTTGGAAAAGGAGAAATTGCTTGTTACAAGCAATTTCTCCTTTTTCCACAATGTTTTCTCAAGTATGAAATCACAGCAACGTAAAAACCTGGGTTTAAACAGGAAAGGGTTAATAATCATAGTCCAAGACTTGGGGACATTGTTAACCTTGAACTCTGTTTAAGAAAGAAGTGCTTGTAAGTAGTATTTCTTTTTATCCCACAATATTTTCTTCCCTTTTTGAACACAAAATTTGTAAAATGATCTTTGTATTATATCTTCTCTTTATCTATTCTCTGCTGTTTAAACAGCTTTTGTATAGTTTAGTTTACTTCTGTTTAATCAGTTGTAGTTACATTTATGTCCCTGCAGGATTAAGTCAGGGGTAGATAGTTTTACCAATGTCCACCTGTCTACAAGTTGTAAACTTAATGTAAAATCATTTTTATGCCTCCGCATTGATAGATCGGGGGCATATTGTTTTACCAGTGTCCATCTGTCTGTCCGTCCATCAGTCTGTCTGTCTGCAAAAGTTAACCTGCCAACTAAACATTTTCCTATAACTTCAACCCTACTAATATTTGGTATGTAGTTAGGTTTCAACAAGGCGCAACTGGGGAAGGTCATTTCATCAAGGTCAAGGTCAAAATTTTAACCCTTTTTTCCTAAAACAAAGAAAAAAAACAATAAAAACCACCTGTTTCTAAAGAATTCCTGTTTCGGGGGCATAGTGTTTCACAAACACATCTTGTTCTATTTTTGTAACACCATTGTAGATACTTGGCTCATGTCTAAGATAAAGGTTCCTTGTATTGTGAAAGGCATCAGTTGATTGTAAGGTCCAGGCCATGATTAAAGGTGAATTTTTCTTAAAAAGGTCACATTTCCAGAGGCTTTTACTGGGCACTTATTGTTTCAAAATACATTTTGTTTATAGTATGTGATGTTCTTTATTATTCTACATTCACAGATAATGGGGAAGAAAGAATTGCATTAGGAGATGATGAACCATCTTCAACCAAAGTCATGAGTAAGAACTTTCCTTGTTTTGTTCATTGTCATCTGCAACTTCTTCTAATACGGATTAGTCTGAAGTTTCGTTGTCTAGTAATAGGTTAAGACCATTGTTTTTTTACCCCCCTTTATCAGATTACAAAGCTTAACCCTTTCCTGGTTAATCCCTGGATTTTACGTCCCTGAGTTTTTATACCTGAGAAAATATTGTTGGGATAAGAAGAAATTGCTTGTAACAAGCAATTTCTTCTTATCCCACAATATTTTCTACCCTATAGGTTGGCTACTTTTCAAATTGCACTCACTTTTCATTGTCGTCTGCAACTTCTTTCAAATTGGACAAGTCTAAAATTTTGAAAAACAGGAAAGGGTTAAGACTTGTAACCATCATTCTTCCCAGGAAGTGTATCAATAAGATAGCTTTTTAGTAGTTAACCTTTAAAGTTATTTACATTTGCATGAATCAATTCCCACACAATAAAATTTTAGACTAGTCCAAATTCATAGAAGTTGTAGACAACCATTTTAACCTTATAAATTCTTTAAAATCTTTGGGTTTTTTGGATATAAAACATTGTGGATATTTTTTCATTTTCTACAATGTTTTCCAAAGCTTTCGAGTGTGAGATGCTTTAAAGTGTCATTGTGTGGGATTGGATGAATACAAAGAAAGATAATTGAACTCCGACAGGAAGTATAGCAAAAAATAACGTGGTTCGTGGATGACGTTTAAGTCACTAAACCAACAAAATGCTTCAAAACAATGTCTGAGTTTAAATTTCATCTGTCTGTGTCTTTCAGGTTTCTTATTTTCCTTCCGGCTTTGATCCTTTGGTGTCCATGTTCATAACATCAATATATTTTTAACCAATTGCCATATAAAAAATGTTAGATTTGTCCAATTTGATAGAATTTGCAAAAAGAATTCAAATCAGTGAAATGATAATGTTTCCCAAAGCATTTTTCTTGAGGGGCCTAAAAATTCAGGATTGTGCGAAAGAAATGTTTAATTTCAACCAGTGCAACAAGCTATGTATGTCTTTGTGAAATAATCACTTGATATAGGAATTTAGGTACTACTAGCTCTTTCTTGATTTCTGATTCATTTGAACAAATTCTATTTCTATAATAAAGTTTCTATTTTGTAGAAGAGAAAAAAGTCTCTATCAAGACTTCATTGCTTATTTTGTTATTTAAATGACAGGTGCTAGACAAAGGTTAATGGCCATGCCTTCAGGGATCAGGAACTGGCAAGAGGAAGTGCGCAAAATGAAGGCAAAAAGGGAAGAATCAAAATCTCAATCCAGTCAGAAGGAAAACATGGATGGTGTATCAACTCCTATACAGAGTAGAGTCAGGGTAGATATGATTGTTCACTCATTGGAAGGGTTTACCAGACAAAACAATTTTAGACTGGTTCAAATTCAAAAAAATTGCAGACAGCAATTCTTAAGTTCATAAAATTTCATTAGTAGATGTAAACTAATTTTCAGATAGCTATAAGGTCAAGGTCACAGCTCAAGGTAAAAATATTGGCTGGGCTCTACATGTTGTCCTGGGATGACTTTCTAGTTCAAAATATTGTCTGCAACTTCTTTCATTTTAAACAATCTTAAATTTTGTCATCTGGTAATTGGGTAAATAAGGGTGTAATATAGAAGCAGTAAGGCAGGTAGAATTGAAATATCAATCAGACTGAAATTATGGATAGTACATAAACCCTGTACAAAGAAGACTTGGGATAAGCTGGAGTTTATCCTGCTGTTTCGTAATTATTTGATGGTTGGATGGAAAGATAGACAAACATCAGCCTGCACATAGTTGTAGCTTGATCTTTGTCTTAACTGCCTGCTTGCATTTTTTAGTTTCAAGGTTTGTATCTCTGCTGGTTTTTTGAGTACAGTCAAAGTATTTCTTTAGATTGATGGTTGTGATTGTCCTCCTTTTCCAGCAGATATTGATATTTGGTGTATCATTAATGAATAATGTCTCTTTTTTCCACATTGGTTTTTCCAAACATTTTTTCTGAGGGTTGTAGAAAGTTGGAATGTGTGGAAATCGGTTAATGAGAAAATGCATTTCAAAAGTATCTTGGTATGAAAATATTCAGTGTATATGGTTTTCAAGCTTGGTTATTTTAGTCAACCCATTACCACATAATCCAGCATTTGAATACAAAGGATAGAAATAATTTGGAAAAGGAGAATTTGCATATACAACAACTTCCTCTTTCCTCACAACGATTTGACCATATTTGGCTTTTTTTTCAAAATGCTAACCTATATAGATTTGTAGACTGAAACTCCTTTCAATCAGAAACAGTCTAAAATTTTGTCATCTGGTATTGGGTTAACAGATGCTTATCATTTGTGAATAATAACTCCTCAAAACTTGATCTTTCCAGGCTTTACAAAATGAAGGAACTGGTAGCCTCAGGGATGAAGATACACCCAGTAAATTTTTGAACCCAAATGTTAAATATATTCCCAAATTTGATACAACAGTAAGTCAAATTTGTTTTGCATATAAAATGAAAATTAGCCCAGAAATTTGTGTTTTTCCAAACTGGCCTGATTTTGAAAATAACCTCAAGATATTCTCTTAGCATTATTATTATCTGCATACAAGCAATTTTTCATTTTTCTCACAATGTTTTCGCCACTAATGGACACTCATTCTCAGTACAGAGACACTTTAGAATGTCATCTACAACAAATTTTGTCTTCTGGTAGTGGGATGAACTTGAATTTTGTGTTGATGTAGAAAATTTGTAACATTTGTTGTGGAAAAGTAGATCTTCTAACTGGTATTCTCTCTTATGTTGTTCAGAGTTTGTATATACCAACTAATTAAACTTAAATGTCAGAAAATTTGAAAACACTATGCCAACTCAAGATACGACTTTATAAATGAAGGCTTTCTCTACTTTGATTCTAAGAAAAATTTTCACCTCTATATAATAAGAAAAAACGTTTTGTTATAAAAAAAAACTGTTTTAGTTTATTTCTACATGTTCTTGATATTAACTTTTCAGGAACTACTGAAAGCGTTTGAAACCCCTGAAGCAGAGAGAGCCGCAAAAGCCAAAAAGAGGAGGAGTAGTTTAGTAAGTTTCTTTTCTGCTTCTTGTTATGCACCTGCTTGTTTAAAAACTTCCATTAACCCGTTCCTGTTTTGCAAAATTATAGACCTGTCCAAATTCAAAGGTTTTGCAGACGAAAATTTGAAGTAGATTTGAGTTGAAAATAACCGTACAGTAGGATAGAAAGCACTTTGGAAAAAGAAGAGATTGTTTGTTACAAGCAATGTCTTCTTTATCCATCATAAATTCAATGGGACGTAAAAACCAGGGATTGAACAGGAAAGAGTTAACTGATGACTATGTGTCACCTCGTATTGCGTCACAATGTAATTTTTCAAAGTAAATGGATTTTATCTCGTCAAAAGCCCTCATCACGTTTCTTTTGACGCCAATATGAGGCTTATGAAACTCTTGTGAACTTGAATGAAAATCAAGCGTTATTTCATTACCAGTCATGATTTGACTGAAAACGATGACCTACTCTCCTTTATAAGGTGTTTAGAAAACACTTTTAATTTCAATAGATACATTGTCCTTTAGAAAGGGGCATGCAGTTTATAGCCACAATATACCAGTACGTAATGCTGTAATGCACTACACAATCGCGTTTTTTCTTGAGCTCATTACAGTTTTACAGAGTGTCTTAAACTTACAGTACTCATAATGATTAACTGTCTTAATCTTCTCTTACCAATTGTGGTTAGCCGTCCTTCTTCCTGAGGCTATTTTTAGCTTTAGATTGTGATTTGCATGCATCACAACTAAAATTAAACTTGTGACAATTAGCCATCACAATAAATGGTTATGGTTAACCATCAGACAGTAGACTATCAAAGGGTGTATTTAGTTTGTATGTATGGGTGCGTCCTATCATGTGTGTAATATATCTTCAACAATTTTTAACAGATTTCAAAATGACTAGGCAAACTTGTTGCCCTTAACCCATTCCCTCACAGTGACATTTTTTGACACCCCTAATGAATAATAATTGGTAAAACATTGTGTAAAATGAGGAAATTGTTTTCTATCCAGAAAGTTGAAAATATCTAAAAATTCTCAAGTTTTAAATTGTCGTCTGCAACTCCTTTCAATTTGGACAGGTCTAAAATTCTGCCGTCTGCCATAATGGGTTACTGAGTTCTAGTGTCTTTTGGAAGAGTTTGGTCAGTATGGTTATCTCCTTCGGACCCAGAAGTTGTTGAATCTTGATATTTTGCATGAAGCATCAGTACATTAACTTCTTTAAAAGGTGCAAAAATCTCAGAGCCCCAGGGTGATCGGGTCAATATAGAAATAAAGAAGGCAATTATTGAAAATCTATGCAGCTAATTTCAACCAAATTTGGCATATATGTCCCTGAGGTTGTCCCCTTTTAATAATTACTAAAAGATTTGAAATCTGTTGAAAGCATTGGTTGCCATGGCAACATAAGTTGATTTTAGTTAAATCTTGTCCAGACCCAGTTAGTATTAGATCTTGAAGAAAAAGAGCCTCTCTTTGGTGAGAACCAGGGCCACTGGCTATCTTGTTTTACCATAATCTGTCTGTCTGTCAGTCTGTCTGTCTGCAAAACTTAAATGAAATATTTACCATTTGAAATTACATTAAGCCTATTAAAGATAGAATGCTCATATTTGGCATGATGATTGATCTCATCCATACACATCTGCAGATACAAAGATCAAGGTCATGTGATTAGGTAAAGGCTATTTGTCCAGGTTAAACTTCTGCCAAACTTAACATTGTCAAGGCTGTTAGTGGGCAATGGTGTTTCACTAACACATCTCGTTTGACTAAGATTCACTATCTAGCTCAAGCGTCAAGAATTGCCCATCATCTTTTTGATAGTATCATCACTATAAAACTATACCAGTCAAACTAATTTGCAGGGTATTAAACGTGTTAACCCATTCCTAGATAAGAAAATTTTAGACTGGTCAAATTTCAAGAGAAGTTGTAGACTATATTTTCAAATTGGTGAAATTTCAAAATTCTTTGTTTTTGGCAGTAGAAAAAATTGCAGATATTGTAGAAATTGCTTGTAATAAGCAATTTCTTCATTTTCCACAATGTTTTCCAAAGCCCTTTTCTGAGGGATGTAAAATGGAGGGATTGTGTGTGAATTGATTGTACTGCTTCAGTATGTCAGAAAGCGCCGTTGTGTGATACTGGGTTTAGTCACAATTGTTTCTTTAACCCATTACCAGACAATAAAATTTAAGACTGGTCCAAATTGAAATGAGTTGCAGACGAGAATTCAAATTTCATGAAATCTTAGATTTTTTTTCATTTTTAGGTCACCTGACCGAATGGTCATGGTGACCTATTGCAATCATCGTTTGTCCGTCGTCGTGCGTCGTCCGTCGTGCGTCGTCCGTTAACTTTTAAACATTTTCATCTTCTTCTCAAGAACTACTGGGCAGATTTCAACCAAACTTGGTAGAAAGCATCATTGGGGGATGCCAATTCAAGTTTGTGAAAATAGGGGCTCTGGGGGTCAAAGGGGCCCAAATAGGGGCCAAAAAGGGGTAATTTTTGGTACTTCTTTAAAAATCTTCTTCTAATGAAACGTTAATGCCAGAGCTTAAATATTTTGTGTGCATAACAACTAGGACAGGTATATTATAAATTGTGAAATTCATGCCCCTGGGGTCATGTATGGGGCCACACCCAGAGGTCAAAGTTCATCATGTTAAAAAAATCACATTTTCATCTTCTGATGATGAAGTACAAAGCCAATTTCAAACAAACTTGGTGAAAAGCATCATTGGGTACTGATTATACAGATTTGTGAAAATAAAAAGGCTGTGGGGTCAGGGGGCCCTAAAATGGGGACCAAAAGGGGGTCATTTTTGGTAACTTTTAAACATTTTCATCTTCTTCTCAAGAACTACTGGGGAGATTTCAACCAAACTTGGTAGAAAGCATGATTGGGGGATGCCAATTCAAGTTTATGAAAATAGGGGTTCCGGGGGTCATAGGGGCCCCAATAGGGGCCAAAAAGGGGTAATTTTTGGTACTTCTTTAAAAATCTTTTTCTAATAAACCGTTAATGCCAGAGCTGAAATATTTTGTGTGCATGACAACTAGGACAGTTATATTATAAATTGTGAAATTCATGCCCCTGGGGTCATGTATGGGGCCACACCCAGAGGTCAAAGTTCATCATGTTAAAAAATTCACATTTTCATCTTCTGATGATGAAGTACAAAGCCAATTTTAAACAAACTTGGGGAAAAGCATCATTTGTTAATGGTTATTCAGATTTGTGAAAATAAAAAGGTTGGGGGGTCAGGGGGCCCTTAAATGGGGACAAAAAGGGGGTAATTTTGGTAACTTTTAAATATTTCATCTTCTTCTCAAGAACTACTGGGCGGATTTCAACCAAACTTGGTAGAAAGCATCATTGGGGGATGCCAATTCAAGTTTGTGAAAATAGGGGCTCTGGGGGTCAAAGGGGCCCCAATAGGGGCTAAAAAGGGGTAATTTTTGGTACTTCTTTAAAAATCTTCTTCTAATAAACCGTTAATGCCAGAGCTTAAATATTCTGTGTGCATGTCAACTAGGACAGGTATATTATAAATTGTGAAATTCATGTCCCTGGGGTCATATATGTGGCCACACCCAGAGGTCAAAGTTCATCATGTTAAAAAATTCACATTTTCACCTTCTTCTGATGAAGTACTAAGCCAATTTCAAACTAACTTGGTGAAAAGCATCATTGGGTACTGATTATACAGATTTGTGAAAATAAAAAGGCTGGAGGTCAGGGGTGCCTAAAATGGGGACCAAAAGGGGG
This sequence comes from Fragum fragum, assembly GCA_946902895.1. Classification (NCBI taxonomy): domain Eukaryota; kingdom Metazoa; phylum Mollusca; class Bivalvia; order Cardiida; family Cardiidae; genus Fragum; species Fragum fragum. The sequence continues at coordinate 41,333,205 of OX336372.1, forward strand.
TCATTTTTGGTAACTTTTAAACATTTTCATCTTCTTCTCAAGAACTACTGAGGTTTTCAACCAAACCTTTTTCTAATTCTTTCAAACAAAATCACTTGTCTTGGTGCTCTTTTACTCAGGTGACCGTTAAGGCCCACTGGGCCTCTTGTTCTGTGCTGAAAACATTGTGGATAATGAAGAAATTTATGATTCCAAGCTGTTTGTTCATTTTCCCAACGTTTTCCTAGACATTTTCTTGAGGGGCTTCAAAAAGCGTAGTGGGAATGGGTTGATAGGGTTTCTTTAATATTCTACCTCGTAATTCTAGAAAACAGAGATGAGCTAAAAAGGTTTAAGCTATTGCCAAACAATCCCAAATTTTTACCTGCTTCAGAATGAACCTTTGAAAACATTGCGAGGTAATGAGAACTTACTTGTCTTAAGGAATTTCTCTTTTGTAACTTGCTTGTAATAAGCAATTTCTCTTTTCTACCCTATTATGAATTATTAACTTTCATATTTACTCTAATAGGCTTTGAAAGAAGAATAAAAGATAAATTTTCTTTTACAGCCTCTCGATGAATTGTTTGCTCAAAAACTTGACCAAGCTTTGGAAAACCAGAAGAAAGCTAGAGAGAAAAAGTTGTTGGACTCCCAGAAATATGAAGATGAAGTAGATGGGGATAATGAGTTGGTAAGGCTATCTTGAGATAGAATCATATCAATTAAATCTTGGCACTTAACCCATTCCCACTCAGTGACGCTTTTAGACGCCCCCAAGAAAAAATGCTTGCGAAAACATTGTGAAAAATGAAGAAATTGCTTGCTATAAGAAATTTCTTCATTTTCCACAAATTTTTCTACTCTAAAAGTGGAAAAAATCCATAATTCCATTCACTTTAAATTTTCGTCTGCAACTTCTTTTAGTTTGGGCCAGTCTAAAATTTTGCCGTCTGGTAATGGGTTACCTCATTCCCTAGCCGTGGCCATAGCTCAAATTAACCCATTCCCATACAACAAAATTTAAGACGGGTCTGACTTAAAAAAGATTGCAGACGGCAAAACAATTATGGTTTAATGTGAAATACAGAGATCATTTGAGGTAGAAAACATTATGTGAAAAGAATAAATTACTTGTTATAAGCAATTTCTTCTTTTTTCACAATTTTTTTCCATAGCTACATCGGTGTGTGAAAATATGGGATTATGGGCTAATAGATCTGTGTCTGAGATTAAAAACCTTTTTTTATACTTAACTGAGAATTTACTAAGCTTCAAATATCAAAATATTGTCTATTTGAACTTAAAATTTGTAAAGTGAAACAAGTAACATTTTGCCAATTTGTTTTGAATTACATTCACTAATTATGTTACTGTATATATTATAGTTATATAAAACTTTGTAGGCAAATGAAATATAGTTTATAATAAATAATTTCTCCTTTTTAGCTCACCTGAGCTAGAAGTGCTCATGGTGAGGTATTTTGATTGTCCTCTGCTGTTGTCAATCATCTGGCGTGCGTCAACAATTTTAGAATGATATCTTCTCCAAAACCATTTGGCGGATTTCAACCAAACTTGGCATGAATGTTCTTTGGGTGGTGCCCTTTAAAATTGTTAAAAGAATTGAAATTGGATGAAAACTCTTGTTTCCATGGCAACAAAACTGAAATTTTGATAAAATCTTTAAAAATTATCTCGTCCTGACCCAGAAGGCCTATAGTCTTGATACTTTGCATGAAGCATCAGTACATTGACTTCTTTCAGAATTGCTAAAATCATCACCCGCGGGTCCCCAGGGTTGGAGCCCAAGCAGGGGGACTTGGGCTTATATGGAAATAGAGAAGCATTTTTAAAACAACATCTCCTCGTAAACTGCTGGGCAGATTGGTAGAAATGTTCCTTGGGTGGTGCCCTTTAAAAAAAATTGCTAAAAGAATTGAAATCCATTAAAAACTCTGGTGTTTACTCTCTGAAATGTAAAAAAAAATCTAAAACCTGAAACTTTTTTCCATTTTTGAACATCCTTAATGAGTCAATCATTTTCTGGAGGTACTGTAGTTGCAGACAACAAATTGAAATAAATGCTGATAATCAGAACCTTATTCCTTTCCAGTAATTTGGTACATTTGCTCTTCTGCAAGTGTAAATTCGAGGCAAAATAAGGGATAGCTTCAAAGTGTCAAGGTCAGGTGCTAAAATGGCACACATCACTGACAATGCATATTTCGGGAGGGATCTCACTTCAGGGAACTAACTCGTTATAGTTAGACTCATGGTTTAACCCATTCCAACACAATAAAGCTTTAGGACGCCCTAAATGAAAAAAGCTTTAGAAAACATAGTATCAAGTAATTTCATCATTACCAACAATATTTTCCACCTCAAAGAAAAAAAAAATTGATGAAATTTCATTAACGAAAAATTGTCATCTACAACTTCTTTGAATTTGGACAAGTCTATAATTCTGTTGTCATGGAATCGGTCAAGAGTCAACAGAAATTTGTCTTTTTCAGGATATTGGGGTACTACAAGGTGTTATTATATCAGTGGCTAAAAAATTGGCAAAGGACCAATCAGATTTAAATGACTTGGTTACCTCCCTTGGTGGTGACTACAGATGGAATTATGATAAATCCTGTACTCACTTTATATTTCAGGTATAGTTCATAGAATTTTTCATCAAGTTACTAAAAACTATCTCCTCTCCATAAAGATTGAAACAGTTTAAAATTAATCAAATTACTATGTGTGTAATGTGAAAAAATGGTTCTTAGACAACTTTTTTTTCATAGAGGTATGAGTATTTCAGCCAGTGAGAATGCATGAATATTGATAAATAGAATTAGACAAAAAAAAGTTCATGGAGGTAAGAATGTTTAGCCAGTCAGAATGCATGAATATTGATATTTATAACTGGAATTAGATTATTGGCTTGATTGACAAGTTACTTGTAGGCCTTTGAAGACAATTTGGTACTTTTGTGTCATTACATCCTACTATAGATTTTTTAGCTCGGCTGTTTTCAGAGAAAACCGAGGTATTGCAATAGCCTTAGTGTAGTTGTCGTGCCAAAACTTTGACATTTTGTGATATCTCTGGTTCTACTAAAGGCATTCCCTTTGCTCACTTGTTCATTGTCAAAAGAGCAACATATACTATCAAGGGGGATAACCCTAAATGCATTTTGTCCACTATCCAGCACCCTACAGCCGAGCGTAGGCACCTGTATGTGGTGCTCTTGTTTAATTGAAACATTATCATTATACTCTGAAGTGTTGTTTTATGCTTTTTGCACAAGTTGCCTATTCAACAGTTTGTCTGTCCATCTGTCTGTCTGCGAGCAATTGTGTGCACAACTCCAACAGTTTCAATTGAAATGAAATGAAACTTACCATAATGAATCTCTATAATGCCTAGTTGCAGTTGACAATCTTTTGTTGAAATCTAACAACTCTTTGTCCTTTGGAGTAGAAAATATTGTGGATAATGAAGAAGTTGCTCATATACCTTTTTTTCATTTTTATGCCCCTACAAAGATCGGGGGCCTATTGTTTTACTGCTGTCTGCCTTATATAATGCTCATATTTGGCATGATGGTACATCTCCATAATACGCATCTCCTTAGGTCAAAGGTCATGTGATAAGGTGTAAGTCACATACCAAGGTCAAACGCCCCCCCCCCCCCGAAAATACCTCATTTAGGTGGGGTCATTGTGTTTGCACATCTTGTTCCTAATGTTTTCCAAATCTTTTTCCTGAGTGTCATAAAAATGTTGGATTGTGTGGGAACTGGTTAGATTAACATGATAAAATAACTTGCACATGCATATGTATCTGACTGTCTAAAGAATCTAAATTCCTTAACAATGTGTCAATGTTCGTGTAAGGATTTGGTTTAAAATTTACTTTAAGCTGTTACATTTTGTATTGGGTTGAAACTTTGCACTTGTCTATGAGATAATAAAATAAAGTAGACATACAGTCGATACACTAACATTCAATCCTATTTGATTATGACTCTTCTTCACTGCATATAACAATTTAAAATGAGTTTAAATTGAACCATTGAAATAATACAGGGAAGAAAAGAATTTGAGGAAAGGAACAATTTGTAGCAAGTAATTTCCTTTTCCATCAATGTTTTCAAAAGCTGTGTTTCAATGTGTCAAAATGCAGAAGATGTGGTTATGGGTTGAATGATAATCTTTGTTTAATAGGGAAGACAGAACGACACAGCCAAAGATTTCAAATTGGCAAGAAACAATGGATGCATAATTGTACACCCTCATTGGTTATTTATGGTAAGTCTGAATTTGTTATTTGGATTATAGCAATAACGTACAGGACTTAGATATTCTGCAACAAAAATCTTGAGATCTTCCATCTATTATTTCAGCTAAGTCCAATTTATTCAGTTGGTAATTTGCTTTGCTCTCAATTCTAGGGTTGTGAGTTCAAACCAGGTCATTATTCTATCTGACAATATTGACAACAAGCATTATTTGTCTCTTACCTAAGGGTGCATGCTAAGTAGTGCTCCTATGCAGGATGAACAGCTGTTGCCTCAGATGGATTGTTGTGGTTGTACTGGTGTGAGAAATGACAGTAAATCATGGTTAGGTGCACTAGTTCACAGAGTTTAAATGAAGCACTGGTGAAAGTGGGGTTATACCTGATCATTATATATTTTTACATTACATTGCAGGAGTAGATAGTTTTCATTTTCAAAACACCTCTATTCCATTTACAGATGATGTCTAACTTGATAGAGGTTGCAGACAAAAATTAAAAATATGTTTAAATTTGAACACTTTTAAGAGAAATTTCTCCTTTTATCTGTCTGCATCCTCTTTCAATTTGAACCAACTAAAATTTTGTTGTTTGGTAAAAAGTTGATAGAAGGCTTGTCATTTTCTCTGACTTCTATTCATTATTGCAGTGTCAAGAACAAAACTTGAGAGTTGATGAAGCCATGTACCCTCACACTTTTAACCCAAATCTTGCACTCGTAAGTATTTGCACAAAAGGAAGTACAAAAATGTGGCTGTTTAAGAACCTAGTGTATAATTTACAAAATCATAGATATTAGCTCTATCCTACACAATACTGTATTTCACATTCTAAGAAATGTAAACCATAGAAAACATTGTGGGTAAAAGACAAAAAAAAAAAAAATGCTGACCTTTCTTATATAATATTCAAAATACAAGGTTTGTAATTGGTATGTAGGTACCTATCAATGATACATACCTAATGAGGGTCAAAGTCAAAATAATAACCCTCTGCCCCTTAACCCTTTCCCGTTTTTGGAAATTTTAGACCAGTCCAAATTGAAAGAGGTTTCAGACGACAATGAAAACTGGATGTCATTTGAAATGGAACCATCCTATGTGGTAGAAATATTGTGGAAAAAGGAGAAATTGCTTGTTACAAGCAATTTCTTCTTTTTCCACAATGTTTTCTCCGGTATAAAATCACAGGAACATAAAATCACGTATTTGAACGGGAAAGGGTTAAATTCCCTTTAAAACTTTAAAAAAAAAGTACTCAAGCCTATTCAAGATGCAAGGCTCATATTTGGCCTGATGATTGCTTGTATCAATTTGCATCTGCTGATATCAAGGTCAAGGTCAAGGTCGTCTAACCAGATCAAGATCATTTATCCTGAACAAACTTCTGAAATAAATTCCTGTTTTGAGGGCATGATGTGCTCCCTAAAGCAAAATATCAAATGGAAGCATTGTAAAAAAAAGAAGATCTTGCTTGAAACATGGAAATTCTGTATTTTTTGCAGCAGTGTCAATTTTTACTATTTTTGCCAAATTTAAATGCACTTTGAATTATTGTCTGCATCTTTTTTTATGTTTAACCCATTCCCACACAGTGGCCTTTTTGGACGCCCGTAAAGAAAAACAAGCAATTTCTTCATTTTACACAATCTTTTCTACCCAGAAAGTCTACAAAATCTAAAATTTCATTAACTTTTAACTGTTCCTTTCAATTTGGAACAGTATAAAATATTGACCGTATGGTAATAGCTTAATATCATATATGAATTGTTTGAATTCTGGCTGTCTTTGTCTCTTGGAGTTTTAAACTCTTTGTTTGCTTAAACAATCTTTATATATTTTCTGTCCTCAGTCAGTTGTTTCTAGCAAAAGGACACCTTTAAAAACCCCATCCAGAACCCCAGCTAGAAGCACAAGGAGCACGCGTGACAGATTAGGAAGTAAAACAGATGGTAACCCACCACCATTATCTCTAGAACCAGAAGTCATAAAGGGAGATAAACCTTCTACTCCAAAGGGAGTTAATGCAGTTGAGATAAATAAGAAGGTTACAACACCAAAGGCAGACAATGCCATAAAATCTCCAGGAAGTGCTAGAAGAAATTCACCAACAGTGATCAACCTTAGAAAGAACAAGGAGTCTCCTCAAAATATGGATAAATCTTCGTCTGAAGACGACGCAAAGGTGATTGTTAGATTATTGTGGTTGGGTTGTTATTTTATCGATACCCATTACCAATTGACAAATTTTAGGCTGGTCCAAATTGGAAGAAGTTGCAGGGTACAAATCACACAAAATTTAGCATAGTCTCCTTGAAAATTTTTGAAACATTTATAAAAGAGAGATGGTAATGTTGGCAATATTTTATCAAGTCCAATCTCAGTAAGTAAAATCTGTTTTGATCAGTGTAAGGATGTGACAGGCTTATACAAGATGAAAATCCATGGAATTACCTTCGACACTGAACAAGATCATTTGATGATTTCCAAAACTAAATTATGAGGTTTTAACCCATTACAACACAACAAAATATTAGACTGGCTCAAATTGAAAGAAGTTGCAGATAACAATTTCAAGTAGGTGGAATTTAGAAAATATTTGCCTAGTAGGGTAGAAAATATTGCTGACATTGATAAAGTTGCTGGTTACAAGCAATTTCTTCACAGTCCACTATATTTCCCAAACCTTTTTTCTTGAGATGCCTTAAAATGGGGGATTGAGTTAGAATGGATTAAAATTAAAAAAAAAAACTTGCTTGTATCTGGTTTTAGTACCAAAAGGTCAAATGATCCCACTCCTAGACTGCAGAATTGAACAATCGCTGGCCCTGCCCACTTGATACTTTGGTCAAACCTACTGACTCTGACAATAAGTCTTGCTTCGGTTTAAAACAACGTTATTTTGAAAAATTTATGAACAGTAGAATGTAACAAAATGGTTGTATAGTTGGTTGGCTACTTAAACGTCGTAACTTCAGCTTAAAGAAAGCTGAAAATACGACGTTTAAGTCACCAAACTAGGAAAAAGGTTAACAAAAATGGCGGTGAATATCGGAGATCAAAACTCATTTCTGATTTGAATGAATGATTTCATTGGTTGACTGGTTATTTGATTGACATCTGCGGTTGATCAATTCAAGTCCTCAGAATTCAAAAAAACGTTGCTGTCAATTTATCATAGTGCCTGTAAACTGTGAAAGAAGTACCATTTAGGACAACAATAACAAAAAATAGTGAGAAGAGGCTGATAACTTAATACTAACAATTTTTCCCCCCAACATTTTTAGCCTTGCTGGTTTTGGAGAAACCCAAGGTATTGCTACTGACAGGTTGTTATTGTCGTCATCCTTCAAAAAATTTAACGTTTTGTAAAATCTCTGGTATAACTTAAGGCATTCTCTTGTAACTCAAGAGTATATGTTCGCTATAAAATGAGATAACTCTAAATGCATTTTGAGTGAATCATGCCTCTTTTTTAGCTCGGCTGTTTTTGGAGAAAACGCAAGGTATTGCGATAGCCTTGGGGTTGTCTTCGTAATCGTAAACTTTGACATTTTGTGATTTTGCTGGTTCTACTAAAAGCATTCACTTGAAACTTTACACACTTGTTCACTATCAAATGAGCAACCTATACTATCAAGGTGGATAACTCTTGATGCATTTTGCCCACTATCCAGCACCCAACAGTCAGGGGTAGGCACCCGTAGGTGGTGCTCTTGTTTACTTAACCCTTGTCATGCTGTATAAATTACCTTACTGAATAACTGTCAAATCAAAGGACTGAAAGCACTGAAAGAACTTTTTGTTCAAAAATCAATATTTCTTTTAGAAATCAACCTCATAAACAACTCGGGAAGAGTATGAGCAGGAGGTGTAGACTAAGATCAGCCTGCACATAAGTGCAGTCTGATCTTAGTCTACACCTCCTGCCAAAACCGGAATATTCCGGGTTCAGCATGACAAGGGTTAAATGTTCTACCCACTATCAAGAGTTGAACAGAATCCGTATTCGGTGCTCTTGTTTATAATATTATTCCTGACGAGCTTCAAAATAGGGCTGAGTTGTTAGAGGTTTTGTGCTTGTTATTATGAGCTTAATAACAATGTTTTAGAGGTCATCTAACATTTTAACTCTTGTCATGCTGACTAAAATCAATATCATAAAAATACAATGAAATCAGAGGACTTTAAGCATTGGATGCTCTTTCATACAACCAATAGTTTTGTTATAAGCAACTGTGGCTTAACAGGGATAAACAGGTGGTGTAGACTAAACTCAGACTGCACGAAAGTGCACTCTGAAGTTTGTCTTAGTCTCCCTCCAAAAAAGGAATAATCCTGGTTCAGCATGACAAGGGTTAAGTTTCTGTTGCAGGGACATCCAGATTTGATGGCAGAAGCAGGTGGTTCGCTAGAAATGAGAGAAATGTTGTCGCGACAACTAGAAAATGTTATGGCAGAGAGCAAGTGAGTTGGTCAACCCTTTCCTGTTTTTCTTAGAAATTTTAGACTGGTCCAAATTGAGAGGTTTTCCAGACAACAGTTTTAAGTCGAATTTATTCGAAAAATGATCATTCAGTAGGTTAGAAAATATTGTGAGAAAATAAGAAATTGTTCATTACAAGCAATTTCTTCTTTTTCCACAATGTTTTAGACTTGTCCAAATTCAAAGGGGTAGCAGAATAGTTTATAAAGTAAGTACAATTTGATAAGTAGCTATCCTGTATGAGGGAAAATATTGTGGGAAAAGAAGAAATTGCTTGTTACAATTTCTTCTTTTTCCACAATATTTTCTCAAATATAAAATCATAGTGATGTAAAATCCAGAGTTTTTACAGGAAAAGGTTAAAGGGAAACAATTGAATGCATTTTGTAGTGAGTACCTCCCTTTTTCAACTTTGATTTATTTGTTTGATATTGAACACAATTCAGTCGACCATTTCTCTTATTTGAAACTTGATATAAAAATTGATTAAGATTTTTATAATGCCCCTGCATGGATAAGATTAGAGCATATTGTTTTACTGTCTGTCTATCTGTGAGTTGTAAACATAACACGAAAACTTGCTCTTATTCAACACAGTTGTAGATAAATGGCTCATATTTGGGTAAAGGTTCTTTGCATTGATAGGCATCAGTTGTGTGTAGTATCAGGGTCATCCATCAAGGTCAAGGTCACTTACCAAGGTCACAAATTTTGTGAACTTAACACACCAACCCAACATTTTGCTCTTAATCACCATCGTAGATACATAGCTCATATTTGGGATATAGGTTGCTTGCATTGATAAACATCAGTTGGTTGTAATGTCAATGTCACCAATGAAGGTCAAGGTTACTTATCAAGGTCAAATTTAAAAAAAAAGTGTGTAACAATCACAGGGAGTTTCACAAACGCATCTTGTTTGACTTTCTGTATTCAAAAGCTTATATTGCTTGCTGCAAACATTTCATAAATTCTACTTAGGTACTGAAAGTATTTTTGAAAGAAGATACTGTGGTAAACCTGTATCCTTTTTATTGTACATTCGTTTTACAGGGGTAAAAAAAGGAGAAGAAGCAAAAGACTCAATTGTAAGTATTGAACAATAACAAGACAACAAAATTTTAGACTGGTCCAATTTCATTGAATTGACAATTTTAAGTTACTGAAAAGTTAAAAAAAGTCTCTGTCTTTTAGATTATAAAACATGGTTGATAATGAAGAAATCTTTTATAACAAACAGTTTCTATATTTTCCCCTATATTGAAGGCTGATGTGAGGGAAATAAAAAGCCTGTTTAGGTGGGAATACTTCTTTATTTATTAATCCATTACCAGTGAACTTGTCAAATTTGAAAAAAGTTATAGACCATTTCAAAGTGCACTAAGATTGAAGAATGGTAGAAATCATTATTAGAAAATAAGAAATGGCTTATTATGAGATATAACTTCTATCCTTACTTCCATATGGAATCATGTGGCAATGGATTAAGGTATAAGTTCAAAGGATTTCCTTTTGTAGACAAAGACTTTATTCCAATTACTAAAGATTTCAAAATACACAATAGTTTGGGATGGTTCATATTTGTAACCAATCATGCCAAAAGAGACTATCTAGGAAGTGGGGAAAGTAATGAAGCTGGTAAAAAAGTGTATTTCGTAGATTTTTCAGGATTGTAACTTTTTGCTTTTGGCAGATTTTCTTGTAGATTGGCGGTTCTATCTAATCCAATTTCCACTGAACTCCTTCCCACGCAATAAGATTTTAAAGAAGCTGCATATGACTATTTTAAGTATATGGAATTAAAATGTTTTCATCTTTTTTGATAGAAAACATTGTGGATAATGAAGAAATTTTTTGATGCAAGCTATTTCTTCATTTGCCACAATGTTTCTAAAGCCCTTTTTGTGAGGGACATAAAAAGGAGGGATTGTGATCACCTTGGCTCCGTGTGTGCGTTGGCGTGATATCCTCATGAAACTTGGCATGTTTATTGACCATCACAAGAGCTATCTAGACAATCAAGGGGGATAACTCTAATGCATTTTTGAGTTATGCCCCTTTTTTACTTCGAATTTTGCATTATTCAGCACCTGCAGCCGTGCGTTGGCACCCATGGGCAGTGCTCTTGTTAGAATTTCATCATCAAAATATTGTTGTCTGCAACATTTTTCAATTTGGACCAGTGTAAAATTTTGTAAAGTGGTAATGGGTTAGCTTTAGACCATCTAGATGATCATTTGGCAATAATGAGTATTAAGGCCAATTTTATTCACACAATGGAAGATGCAGAAAACAGTTCAAAGTGCCTTTGATTTTGGCAAAAAAATACCATTCAGGGTTGACAACGTTGGAACAAATACAAAAATTCCATGATTAAAGCAAGATTTAAATTTTCCACAATGCTTCAATTGATAATTTGCTTGGTGAGCATCAAAAAGAAAGATTTTAACCCATTCCCAGTCAGTGACGCTTTAAGACGCCACAAAGAAAAAAGCAATTTCTTCATTTTCCACAATGTTTTCTAGCTAGAAAGTTGAAAAAATCCAAAATTTCATGCACTTTAAATTGTTGTCTGCAACTTCTTTCAATTTGGGAAAGTCTAAAATTTTGCCATCTGGTAATGGGTTAAGCCCTAATTTGCAAGAAATGACAGTTCACTGGACGGATCACTTATATCACCCAATGACCTTTGACACTGCAGTTTGACTGAGGATATGCCGCCGTCATAGCGCAGTTGGTAGCGCGTCGGACTATCATTCAAAGGGTCCCGGGTTAGATCCCCGACGGCGGCAATACTCTTTCCGACATTTGTCTACCACCAATGGGCAGATAATCGTAAGCCTATGTGGGATAGCAGCTGGAGGCTAGGAAAGGGTGTAGTGGTAGTACTGGTGCAAGAAATACCAGGAATCCATTGTTAGGTGCTCCAGCAGCCGAGATATAACTGAAAGATTGTTAAAAGCCCATTCAAACAAACAAACAAAATTGACTGAGAATATTAGCAAATTCCCACACAAATTTGTTTTATACTAGTGCACATTGAAAGACCCAACAGATGACAATTTCAAGTTGATGGGATTTTAATTTTTTCCATCCTTTTGGATAGAAAACAGTGTGTATAATGAAGAAATTGCTTGATTCAAGCAATTTCCTCATTTTCCACAAAGTTTTCCAAAGTTTTTTTGAGGGGCATATAAAGGAGAGATTGTGTGGGAACAGATTAAACACAAATAAAATAATTTGTTAGTGACCTAAACATCATAACTACAGCTTGAATAAACTATAGTCAGGTCTTTAACTAACTAAAATGCTTACCATACATGTCAATTATCAGCATTCACTTCTTATCTAAATGCATAAATTCATTGGTCAATTGATTTTTTCGCTTGATAATTGGCCTATACTTAGAGGAAAGAAACATGTAGTGCTCTTTTATTCACAGGTAGTGGAGGCCAAGTGGGCACCCCAGAGGACCCTTCGTCAGCAAAACAGGCTAACAGAACTCATGGTAAAGATTTAAATCATTCCCGCTGAATTCTGCTTTCACATTCTCATGTTAAGGCAACATTAAAGAAACAAGGACATTCAGTCAGGTTTTTCGTTGTCTTTTTTTTTCAGTGGGTCATTGTGTCTCCCTGGTCCTGAAAGTAAAGGTTATTTCTACACATAAGACACATGTTCAAATTTTTTTTTGTAAAGTTTGAGTCTTGCATGTAGAAATAAAGTTAAGTATCCAAATGATTCTTTATATGAGATTAGTCTCTATTTCAATCCTGAGAATTAAAATGTAAGTATTTTCGTCTAACCCATTCCCACTCAATCCGACTTTTTAATGCCCTTCTGGAAAAAGTCTTTGGAAAAATTGTGGAGAATAAAAAAATTACATCTAACAAGCAATTTTTTCCAATTTCCACAAGGTTTTTCATCCAAAAAGACAAAGATTTTTTCATCCAAAAAGACAAAGATTTTGGAAATTTCGTCAACTTGAAAATCTCTTCTTCAAATTCTTTCAATTTGGACTTGTTGTTTGGGAATCGGTTAATACACTTCTGCACAAGAATTTCTCTGAAATTAGAGGCTATTAGAGGCAAACAATGTCTTCCATTTAGATCTATAAATGAATTGCATTCTGGGTGGCAGAGTGTTATTTTTTCGAGTTATTTTCAGTAATTCACAATGTGTCTCATGTTTTTCAGAAAATGTGACTCGTAATTCAGGGAGAGCTTCAAAAAGTTTATCAGAGCCAGGTGAGCATTAGTTTAATTTGTTTGCTTACATTTGTGGTTACTGACCAGAAGATTTTCCCCTTTTCTCTTGTGTTGATACCAACTAAGCTTTAAAGTATCTCTTGGCTTCTTTGTATATATGAAGACTATATGACATATCGTGAATTTACAGAAAATACGGAATTTACTGAACAAGTCATATATAAAGGGATGAAACCAGGCTTTGCCAAGTTTTCATACAATTTAAATGTTTAGATTAATAAATGAAGTATTCTATGAACACAAATTATTTCATGTATAACATGACCTAATCTTTGGCACTAAATCCAAAAAGGCGATAATTCACTAACCCTGTTATTTTGCCCCAAAAATTTGAAGAAAATAAAACTCACTAAAATGATTTCATTTGGTGTTTTTTCCCTTAAACAACTTTGAAATTTTGTAAAGATGCCATTATATGTAATGCAAGTATGTACACATATACTGATATTCACCTGTTTCAGACCCCAGTCTTAAAGAAATCTGTTAATTTTCGCAATTTTTCTTGGTTTTCCATTCAAATTAACTATCAAAGCATCCATGTACCAACACTAAACAATTAATATACATAAAGAATTAAAAAATAAACAAAAAGATATACGTTTGGTTATGGTACACGAATGCTTCCACATTACAATTTTTAAAAAATATGAAGGAAAGATGTCAGCTATGAATCCGGCCTATAATGTCAAAAATCCATTAACACATCATAACTTGGGCAGAATCATGGTAAAATGATTAATTTGTCAAACTATTATTCACAAGCTTTTATATTACAAGACTATTTTATTTGTAATTTTTCTTTTTTTCGATAAAACTTTCCAAAATTATTATTAAAACACGATATTTAAAAATCATACACGAAGTTTTTAGGGTACGAGTTTAGTCTGTATCCAACGCAACGAAAGCAGAAAAATGAACATTTGTATTCCCCAAAATATCAAGTTTTACGACTAAAAAAATCACTGTTTTACTTAAATACTTTTCTAAATATTATTTGAAAATTCAAAAAGACATAAGAAAGGGCTTTTTTTACGATAATCCGGTCTTTCGACTGAATGCTCTCCATCTTATAAGATCATAAAACCCCTTTAGAATACTATCAAACATGCACAATTGGTTCTTAGATTACAAATAATGGTATGGCATTGGTCATATTTTATAAGAAATTTATCACTAGTCGTTTTTGTCAGTAAACGAGGGAAAAACTTTTTGTTATTAGTGTTGTCGAATGACAGCATCTATTTTTAGACACGAATGTTTTATCTTCTAATAACAACTTACTACATCGACAAGTAATCGCCCCCATGGCGTTGAGGTAAGCCACAGAGTTCGAAGCACCGTGGCGCTTATTGAAAATTTTTTTTTTGTTTGTTTTAATTTTATTTTATTTTTTTGAGTGAGGATTTTACTATATTTCTAATTATACTAATTTCTTTGCTTTTGGTGTTAGAGAAAATATTTTTTGATATCCAAATAGACTGAAATTGTTTGATTTGAAAGAAAGCAAGTAAATGAAGTCTGGAATCTGGTCGACATTTTTCTGCTTCCTACGCTTTTTAACAAATATTGAAATTCATACTCAAATACATATGTCGCCTTTAGATATAAGTTGAACAGAGGGTAGGCTCTATTTAAACACTGGGTAACACGTTTATTGTCCATCTATCAGATCTTTGTCCTAGGCAAAATGTTACAAGATTAATGACCAGTAGATGTTTATTGGTTAGAAAGATGTTGTGGTTTTTTTTGTGTGTGTGTTTGTGAGCTATTGACGTATTACCCGCGTAGAGGTTCAGGCCGACCTGATGTTTCAATTGACGGATCACTAGCCAAACCCATTTCGAACGGCACCCAACAGCGTATTGGGTTGAGATACATTTAAATCCCTCATGGACAAACAAGAAGTAGCCATACATCAGCAACCCTAGTAATCAGTATCAAGCAGAGATGTGCATATTCTATTTTGGTTACGGTCCATTGATTTTTGACAGAGCTACGGCCCTTTGGTGAAAAATAGTGTCCACTCATTTTCTCAGCAACCATTGGACGGATTTGATTCAAATTTCACAGAAACACTCGGTATAAGTCAGACATGTGTATATCCTATTTCGGTTATGGTTCATTGATTTTTGACGGAGTTATGGCCCTTTAATTAAAAAGTCCTTTTGTTGTCACGGCCCTTTGGCGGATAGCAATTGTATATTGACAAGCACTGTTTTGCGACAATGTCTAGTTTGTTTTTTCTTTCAACAAATGAGCCAAAAATTTCTCTGATGATATAAGAAGCACAGCAGACATCACAAAAATGTCGGGTCGGCCCATTCTACCCTATGGGAGCTCAGGGTCGTGACATACATCAAAGAGACCAACGAGAGCTTATAAACATATAGACAGTTACAACTGTTTTGCGCTGAAACATCAATTTGTTAAGTTTAGTCATTTTATGATTCGTTAATAGGAACTAAATATAACCTAGATTTACTCTCTACCCATGAAGTACATGTATTTTCGTTTTAATTTAATTGACTGAGCTGACAATATCGTTATAGCAGTATCTTTAACTATTTCGAATCATAAATCAATTAAATGCAATTTCAGATTTTCATTGATTATTTTAAATCATTGATTTCATTGCTTACCGAGGATGAAACACTGTAAGAAACTGTCATATGTCTATTATCATTGCAAATTCATTTTTTCTACAAATTTCAAACCATGTTTCAAATGGGTATTTGTGTTGAAAGTTTGTTAAATCAGGGACACTCACTTGATCATAACATGTATTGCAAATCACCAACAGGTCTTGATATAACTGTAACTATAGCTAAATTATGCTATAGTTAAGATAATCTTGTGCCCCCCCCCCAAAAAAAAAGAATATTGACAGAACAAAGCTGCCATCATAGCGCAGCTGGTAGCGCATCAGACTCCCAATCTTCAATCATTGGTGTTAGACTGGTACCACCGTCGACTTTAAGAAAGCTTTGTTAAAGTCGACAGTGGTACCAGTCTATCATGGGTGTGTCATGGGTTTGATCCACGGCGATGGCACATATCCTTTCCGACTTTTGTCTCTCACCAATGGGTGGATAATCCTAAACCTAAATGAAATAGCAGCTGGAGGCTAGTAAAGGGTGTAATGGTGGTACTGGTGCGAGAAATACTATTAATCCATGGTTGGGTGTCAGATGCAATCAATAAGCAACACTTTAAGTTTTTTTTACGATACTTATACAGTAAATATATCTAATCTGCACACTGTACGTAATTTTGGCCACGTGTATTTTTTCGAATTCACAGGACATTTTAAAATTATGCCAGATGCTAGGACAGACTAACCTGTCCTGTACTGTCTCGGATAATATGGGATGCGTGGTATGTCTTCATTAAATCTAAATAACCAATGCAAGAAAAATACGTCATTTTTTCGATGTCAAAAAACGCGCTGTTTTTGCGTTATGGTGGTACGTTAAACCAAAGATTTTTTTTAAATTCATGATATTTTTTTAGGAAATAAAACTTTCACTAGGAAGTATATACTGTGCATTTAATATTTTGGCATAATAAAGAAGTTTTGACGTTGGGCGATTTTTGGTACTTAGTGAACCAGGTCCTTTCTTGAAATTAATGATATTCTGCAAAGCATAATTTATAACCATTTGTTAACCCATTCCCTACACTATCATGCTGTTTGAGGCCCCTCAAGTAAAAAGCTTGGAAAAATTGTGGAAAATGAAGTAATTACTTGATACAAGCAATTTCTTCATTATCCACAATGTTTTCTACCCAAAAAGACAATTTTTTTTAGAATTTCATCAACTTAAAATTGTTAGTCTGACTGTCGGACCATAGACCTTTTTTGATCTGTGCTCTAACTTTAGAACCAATTGACCTATGACCATGAAACTTCCTACAATTGTTGCCAGTAATCACAGAAAGTGCCCTACTGTTTTGGGATGATTTAGGTCAAGGTCACAAGTGAACTATGCGTGAAAACCTGTCATCATTTTAAAGGTAAATCTAATACATTTTTAGTGTGCTATCCTCTTTACTAGTTAACCCATTCCCACTTGGCAAAATTTTAGACTGGTCCAAATTGAAAGGAGTTTCAGACAACAATTTAAAGTTTATGAAACTTTGGATTTGTTCAACTTTCTTGGTTGAAAACATTGTAGAAAATGAAGAAATTGCTTGTAAAAAGCAATTTCTTCATTTTCCACAATGTTTTTCCAAAGCTTTTTCACTTGTTGGCGTCTAAAAGCGTCATTGAGTGGGAATGGGTTAACCTTTTACCAGATAACACAATTTAAGATGGGTCCAAATTCAAAGAAGTTGCTGACAAATATTCAAAGTAGTAGAAAAGTAAAATTAAGTGCCACATAGGGAGGCAAAGATTGTGAAAAAAAGGAGAATTTGCATGTTACAAGGAACAACTCCTTTTCCCTCAATATTTCTAAAATTATATTGTGGCAATGGGTGAAAGATGAGGGCTACTAAGGTCAATTGATAGAATCCATAGCCAGCAAAGATTGCCTGCTATTTTCTTGTTTTTCTTTTTTTAGATAAGCCTGTAGATGAGAAAGGTTCACAAGATATGGCTCCATCCCAATCTGTTCAAGTCCTGTGGGATGATCCAATGGGCAGGTAAGTGGAACAACAACCATTTATAGGAGTTTAACCCATTACCAAATTAAGACTGGTCCAAATTGAAGTGAATTGCAGACAGCAATTCGAAGTTTATTAAATTTTAAATTCTTTCATCTTTCTTGCTAGAAAACATTGTGTCATTTTACACAATGATCTCTCAATTATTTTCTTTAGGGGCGTTCAAAAGCCTCACTGTGTAAGATTAGGTTAATGGTTAGGATGACAGACTCATAACCTGAGAGGTGTCAAACATCTAGGGTTCAAATTCCTAGCTATGCCACTGGTCATATGGGTACGTCTTTGCTCAAGACATTTAAAGCCCCAATCTAGTGCTACTTCTTAGCATCACACATGAAGTGCATGAATAAGAGAACTACACTCATAATTATGACTGCAATTTACCTTAAGCAGGCTTGAAACACCAAACAAACAAATGCAATCATCCATTTATACCCAAACCTTGTTACTACATCATGTCTTGCCACAGCCATAGGGCAGAGGTAGGGCTTCAGACTCTCAATCAAAAGTCCAGAGTTCGATCCGCAGTTTGAGTCAAATATTCTTTCCAACATTAGTCTCCAACCAATGGGCAGGTAATCGTAAGCCTAAGTAGGATGAGCAGCTGTAGGCTTGGGAAGGATGCAGTGGTAGTACTAGTATGAGAAATGCCAGGAATCCATGGATAGGTGCTCCAGCTGCTGCAATATGACTAAAATACTGTTTAAAGAGGCGTTAAACTTAATCAATTGTTCAAACATCTTGGTGCAAGCACCAGTTTATAGATAATTGCTGTAAATTAATTACTGTCTTTTCAATTATTTCTTAACACATTACCACAAGATTCTGCACATTTACAACCTCAAGAAACAAAGCTCATGAAGGTGTTGTAGAAAATGAAATAATTGCTTGTTTATTTCCCATAATTGTTTAAAAAAAAATACATGAACTTTCAGTCATCATTTGCAACATCTTTCTATTTGGGCAAGTCTAATTTTTTGTGTGTGATAATGAGTCAATTTAGTATCTATAGGGTCATTAAAAAAAAAACAGGATTGAAAATGTTATGTGTTCACCCATTCTCAAACATCTCATATGTTTAACACCTAATAGAAAAATGTTTTGAAAAATATTGTCAAAAAAGAAGAAATTGCTTGTCACATGCCCTCAAAAGAAAAAAGAAATATAATGAAATGAAATTTTATGTAGTAAAAATGTCATCCTTATTGATTAATTTGCTATGTTTAACAGGGTTCCCACGGTCAGGGAAAAGTCAGGGAAAAGTCAGGGAAAAATGAAATATATTCAAGGTCAGGGAAAAGTCAGGGAATTTTGAAATTAGTCGGAAATTTAAAAATATGGCAAAATTCAGGGAAAAGTCAGGGAATTTAAGAATCAAATGTAGAAATTTTGACCTGTGGCTATGGTAGTTCCTTCTAAAAAAGGCATGGATGTGTTTGTCATCGTATCTCTTTAGAAAGCATATTTTGTTGATGTATTTGTGAACTTGTCTCTAATTTGAGTCTCTGTTTAAGAGAGAAAAAATGTCCATGAGTCAGTTTTGTTTGCAATGTGCAAACACACATTAGAAGAAACTGATAGGGTTTCAAGCGCCCCTTGCCTCTTGAGCTGTTTTATGCTTGGTAAAAACCAACGATTTTGGTTATAGTTCATAGAATTCTAAATATCTCCATCTTTCTTGGAAGATAACAATGTGGAGAATGAAGAAATTGTTTAGAACAAGCAATTTCATTGTTTCCCCATTGTTTTCCTTAACTTTTCTTGAGGATCTTAAAAAGCAGGATTGTGTCAGAATGGGTTAATATACACTCTTGAGCAATGATAAATGCAAAATGTATAGCTCATTTTTAGAAACTAATTTCTTAATGAAATTTCTGTCATTGATTTTTTTTATTCGATTTTTATCTTGGCTGTTTTCGAAAACTTGGGATATATTTGCTATCAAAAGAGCAATCTAAAGGGAATAACTCTAAATGCATTTTTGAATGAATAATTCCCCTTTTGAGACTAAGAACTTTTTCCCACTATCAAGCACTTGAAGAACGGAGTGTTTGAGGATTTCCTCTGAGCAATCATTCAAATGATTGTTTTGGAAGTAATCTTCAAATTAGAGAAATATCTTTTTACATTACAGGGAAGAAGTGTTTATTGGGAGAAATACTTTATGTTATTGTTTTTTTTTGTCAGGATGGAACAAGAAAAACTTGCACACAAATTACAGCGAGCTTGTAGTCCCACTCAAGACATGAATGGGTATTATGATGCTGATCCTGAAGATGCTCAATATTCGGAATCGGATGGCGAGTCTGAAATACCAGTACCTCCGTTTGAGAATCAGGTAGTGATTTACATATGTAGTTGAAAGTATTAACTTTCCAATTTTATTTGTTTTTCATATTCTGTGGAGGAATATCTGCCTCGTATCAGAGTCTGAAATACCTGTGCAAACATTCAAACCATTCTCACCCAATCCCACCTTTTTATGCCCCTCAAGCAGAGGTTTTGGAAAAACATTGTGGAGAATGAAGAGATTGATTTTAGCAAGCAATTTCTTCATTATCCACAATGTTTTTTACCTCAAATGATATGAAAAAAGTAAAATTCCTTCAAATACAAAATCTCGTCTGCAACTTCTTTCAATTTAGATAAGTCTAAATTTTTTTCGTTTGAAAATGGGTTAAACCAATTTCTACCAGCATAGCAGTAATTGAAATCATTAGAGAAAAAAAAGGAGAAATTGCTTTTAACAAAAGAACTTTCAAATTTCATGTGCAACTTGTCTTAACTTACACTCGTTAAAAATTTGTTATTTGGTCACGAGTTAAACCATCTAGGTCCATCTGTCTGCAGTTTTTCGGGGAGCAAACACTGTCTTTGGATGCTGTGTGTAAATATCTACCTACAAAATGATATTCAGAAGTTTATACATGTTATAGTACTAAGCCCTGACTACAGGTATAAACTTCACAGCCATTATCTGCTTGGCCCATCAATTGACTCTGTGCTGCATAATGCCTCCTTTTAAGTCCCTGTGAATCATTTGGCCTAGTCTTAACCCATTACAAGATGGCAAAATTTTAAACTGGTCTGAATGAAAAGGAGTTGCAAACAACAATATAAAGTTTAGGGAATTTTAGATTTTTTTAAAACTTTTTGGGTAGGAAACGATGTGGAAAATGAGGTTAACCCATTACCAGACAACAAAATTTTAGACTGGTCCAAATTCAAAGAAGCCGCCGTAATAGCGCAGTTGGTAGCGCGTCGGACTGTCAATCTAGAGGTCCCGGGTTCGATCCCCGACGGGGCACTCATCCTTTCGGCCTATTTGTCTCTCACCAATGGGTCGATAATCGTAGACCTATGTGGGATAGCAGCTGGAGGCTAGGAAAGTATGTAATGGTAGTACTGGTGCGAGAAATACCAGGATTCCATAGTTAGGTGCTCCAGCCGCCGCATTATAACTGAAAGATTGTTGAAAGCGGCGTAAAACCCCATTCAAACAAACAAAACAAACCAAATTCAAAGAAGTTGCAGACAACAATTTTTAAGTGATGAAATTCTGGAAATCTTTGTAATTTGGGTTGGAAAACATTGTTGATAATGAAGAAATTGCTTATTACTTCATTTTCCAGAATGTTATCCAAAGCATATTTCTTGAGGAGCAACCAAAAGCATCTTTGTGTTGGAATGGGCTGATAGATTTCAATAAACTTTTAGAAGTTTGAAAATGATATTTATTTAACAGTGCTAGTTTACATATATGGTGAATAAGTTCTTAAACTTAGATAGATTCCCTTCAATTGAGCTTTCTATGCCAGAACTGGCACTGAATGTGTTGGCAGATGAAAGACCTAAAATCCGTAACGGCTCTCAAGAATCTAACTTGGTAACTCTTTATCATGAGGCTGACACTCTACCTCACGACCACAGACACTAATTTCACCAAGAGATGAATAGAATATTTTTTGTTTTCATGGAGGTATGAAACAAAAAAAAACTAATCACACTGTGAATATGCAAAGTGGATTCATACATAAGAGTGATTACGTTTTTTGTTTTTTACCTCCATGAAAACAAAAAAAACTATTTATTTCTTATAATTTAAGGACACTGAGCAAAAATATCAAATATTTTACGAATTTTGATACATTTTATGTAAAAAAGCTGGGAGCTCAAAAATTTTGTTCAAGGAGTTATGAAAATGATTTTTTTTCTGCCAATCAGAATGCTGGTTTTTGATACACGAAACTAAAAATTAAATTATGTACTTCAGCAAGAGGAGAGGACCACCCCTAAAGCTGACAAAGCTGTATCTGACAAAACACCAACACCTGAAGGACCATCTATAGGTAAAACAATTGACAGATTGTCCATCGAACAACTGACAGACCAATCAGATAATTTATTTAAACCAAAAGTGAACATTGAATTTGTAGATTTTTGCTCAGATTTTTGTTAGGCATATTAGTTAGTTTTCAACTTAATTGATGTAACTACAGCTTAGGGAGCGATTTAGGACCACCATGGTCCTCTTGTTACACTTCTTTATCCCAATCCCACACAGTGATGCTTTTGGACGCCCGCAAGTAAAATTATTTTGGGAACATTGTGTTAAGTGAAGAAATTGAAAAAATCTAAAATTTCATAAACTTTGAATTATTGTCTGCAACTCCTTTCAATTTGCACCAGTCTAAAATTTTGGTGTGTGGGAATAGGTTTAACTTATGTGTGAAAGAAGATAAGAATATTACCAGAGGATTTAATCTTTCAGCCTTGCACCAGATGACAGATTATCATATTGACCTGTCAATTGAAAAGGGTTATTTGGTACTCTGGTACCTCATTACCAGATAACAAAATTTTAGACTGGTTCAAATTCAAAGAAGCTGCAGATGACAATTTAAATGCTGTCCAATCTTTAAGCTCTGTGTAAGATTGAATAGAAGAAAATGCTGGTTGTCAGCATTTTCTACTTTTCAACAATGTTTTCCATGGTTATTTTTCTTTCGGAAAAATAATATGGGAATGAGATAAATAAACATTCTGAAAAAGAAATGGAACCAAAAAGTGGTTAACCTGTTACCAGATGGCAAAATTTTAGACTGGTCCAAATTGAAAGGGGTCGCAGAAGACATTTTAAAGTTTATGAACTTTTGGACTTTTTCATCTTTCTGAGTAGAAAACATTATGGAAGATTAAGTAATTGCTTGTTACAAGCAATTTCTTCATTTTTCACGATGTTTTCCTAACCTTTTGTCTT
Organism: Fragum fragum; assembly: GCA_946902895.1. Classification (NCBI taxonomy): domain Eukaryota; kingdom Metazoa; phylum Mollusca; class Bivalvia; order Cardiida; family Cardiidae; genus Fragum; species Fragum fragum. Next base: position 41,356,155 of record OX336372.1, read on the forward strand.
GAGGGACATAAAAGGCATCATTGTAGGAATGGGTTAAGCCATTACCACAGAGTCCTGCATTTTTATATGCTGAAGAAATATAGTTGATGAAAACATAGCAGAAAAAGGAGAAATCGTATTGAAAAAGCAAATTATCCTTTTGATTTCTTCCAGAATTGTTCCATGTATATAAAAAATGAAATGCCGTTTATAACTTCTTATACTTAAGAGGACTCTAAGCTTTTGTTATCTGGTAAATAGTTAACCACAGGGTCTCATATTACGAGTAGATATTTTGCCACGGGCATAGGGCAGTGATAGCGCATAAGACTCCTAGTTATGGGATTCTAGGTTATATCCAGGCCATGGCAAATATCCTTTCTGAAATTGTCCCTCAACAATGGGTGGATAATCGTAAACCTAAGTGGGATGACTGCTGGAGGCTCAGAAAGGGTGTGTAAAATACCAGGAATCCATGGTTAGGTGCAATAGCAGCCACGATATGACTGAAATATTGTTAAGAGTGACGTTAAACCCCATTCAATCATTTGATAAATAGATATATGATCTTTTAAGAATCAGAAAATCGGCCAATAGCAAAAAGTTTCTGCTCTTGCCAGCCTGCAAAGACTTGGTCAGACCAGAATCATTACTTATTGCACATCCAAGACAGTCCAATTTTGTCTGATGATTCGCATTTTAAAGACATTGAAGACAAAATAGCAATTGGAAATGAGAAATAACCATCCAAAGGAGAGAAATGTTGTAGGAAAAGGAGAAATTGCTTGTGACAAGCTATGTAAGCATTGAATCATCTACTTAACTGGTTACCTTGCCTTTTTAGGCCCTAAAGAAACAAAGTCATAGAAAACTTTAAGGGAAATAAAGAATTGCTTCTAACACGATGTTTCCCACCAAATTTGGCACTTATTTAGCACACTTTGAATCGCATCTGCAAATTCACTGAAATTGGACCAGTCTGAATTTTTGTTGTGTGGTAATGGGTTAACCCTTGTCATGCTGTATAAATTAGCTTATTGAATTGCTGTAAAATCAAAGGGCTGAAAGCACTGATAGAACTTGTTGTTCACAAATCAATATTTCTTTTGGAAATCAGCTTCATTAACAACTCTGGCAGGAGAAATACAAGCAGGAGGTGTAGACTAAGATCAGACTGCACTTATGTGCAGGCTGATCTTGGTCTATATCTCCTGCCAAAACCAGAATATCACGGGTTCAGCATGACAAGGGTTAAGAATTGACATATCACTGGTCCCTGCCTACTGACCTCTGATAGGAAAATGACTGATATATTAAACGGTTTTATTTTTGAAAATTTATTGTCAGTAATATTCAACAGAAAAGTAAAATGGTTGGTGACCTTGAGGTCATAACTACAGCTTGAATAATATGCATTTATGACAGGTTAGTTGCTTTACTTACAAAAATGCTTAAAATAAATTTCGGCAAAAGTCAGAGTTCAAAGTTCACTTCCAGTCTAAATGCATGATTTGATTGGTATATTGTATTTTAGGAGTTTTTTTTTTGTAATTGACAGCAGAGATCCATCAATCATGATAGGAAGTAACAATTACAGACATGGTAAAAGAGTTATTATTCTTTTCAGCATTTCCTATCAACAGTAAAGTAGATCGTATCACACCTCCTAAACCTGTTGTGTTGACAGAACCTGAAGACATTTCTACTGAATTACCTCCAGTGTTCATGTTGTCTGGCATGAATCAAGCGGTATGTTCTGTTCTTATTCTTAATATAATTTTCAATAATGCTTTTGGAACTTCTTAATAAATATAAGAAAGTAGATTAACCCATTCCCACACAACCTTGCCTTTCTACACAACCATTTTGCATACTTAAGAAATGACAACTGAGAAATAATAAACTAGAAAAGGTTTTCTAATTAAATGTCTACCATTTAAATTATTCAGAAATTACGATCATTTTATAAAATTAAGAAAACATCCCTATTTTAAATTGTCCTGAAATGACCACTAATCAAGAAATAACAACTACTTAAAATAAATCACAAAATAATCATTTCAATTACTCTAGAAATGACAAACATTGTACTTTTTTTCCTTCAGGAGAAAGATGATTATGGTGCCTTGATAGAAAAGTTGGGAGGAAAATTGTTGGACTGTCAACAATTTGATCCCTCCTGTTCACACTTGATTATAAGTAAGTTTTCACCCATTCCCACATTTTATAACCCTAAAGAAAAAGCTATGAAAGTCATTTTTGTTTGGTTTGAAAGGGGTTTTATGCCGCTTTCAACAATCTTTCAGTTATATCGTGGCGGCTGGAGCACCTAACAAAGGAATCCTGGTATTTCTCACACCAGTACAACCATTACATCCCTTCTTAGCCTCCAGCTGCTATCCCACATAGGTCTACGATTATCAACCAATGGTGAGAGACAAATAGTCAGAAAGGATGAGTGCCACTGTTGGGGATCGAACCTGGGACCTCTAGATTGACTGTCCGATGCACTACCAACTGCGCTATGACAGGGGCTTGCTTTGAAAGTCATGCTTGTAACAAGTAATTTTTTATTTCCCTCAATGTTTTGAAGTCCAGAAGACAAAGATTTTCAAAATTTCATCAGCTGAAAATTGTCTTCTGCAACTGCTCAAATTGGACCAGTCTAAAAATTCATTTTCTAGATATGTGATTTTTTTTTTTTTCAGATCTTCTCTAAATTATACGAAATCTAATTGTTTGTAAATTATCTGAGAATATGAACATTAAAAAAAGTGATTAACCAATTCTCACACAATGATGCTTTCTGACGCCTTCAAGAGTAAAAAAAACTTTGGAAAACATTGTTGAAAATGAAAAATTGCTTTTTAAAAGGAATATCTTCATTATTCACAATGTAGTTTTTCCCAAGAGACACATTTTTGAAATTCCATCAAGTAAAAATTAATTATTACTTAGCTCCTGTCTTCTTTGCAGGTAATATCACTAGAAATGAGAAGTTACTGGGTAGTATTGCAGCAGGCAAATGGGTCCTTCATAAATCATACTTTGAAGAATGTCGGCAGGAAAATAAGTTTGTTCAGGTAACTTCAGGTTCATTTTTATTTTTTTGCTCAAATATTGATAAGATTGAGAACCATTTCTTCTTCTACAAAGAGTCTCATCATTGTCTGCTATCTGCTTGTTATCTGAAAAGTGGGCTAATAAAATGAAACAAGCAATTTGATGAGCTTGTTTTTTGTTTAGCCCTCTTGTGGTGAGCAAGACACAGTCATCACACCTTTACTTCAGTGTATGATTGTGCATAAGTCTGTCTGTCTGTCTGTGTGATTTTGTGTATACAATAATTCCTACATTTATATTATTGGTTTATTTTTAAATGATTCCTCACATTTTGTTCCCCTCAATGAATGGATATGTTATTTATTCCTTGATCTCAAAGGTCAAAGTAACTCTGAAGTTAAAGGTAAAATTTTTGAAATCATAACTTCAATGGCTTAGGGCAAAAACATAGTATGGCTCTATACATTGTATAGAGCCATTCAACGTTTTTGCTCTAAGCCCTTGACTTCTACATTCATGGAAAGATTTGAATAGTTTGGTGTAGACTTCCCTACGAGGTAGAGGAATTCCATTTGAATGAGTAGGTGCTGTAGGTCAAAGATTGAGGTCACAATTAAAGACCAAAATTTGCAAAAGTAGTTTTTGACAACCACTCTAGTTCATCTGAAAAGTAACTAAATCTGTTTTTTTATTTCATTTATATGGCAGAGTCCTCAGCTGTTGTCACAATAAGTACATTGTAATTCAATGTTTGTAAAAATATTTGTTGAATTAAACTTTAATATCACACTTGAAAATATAACATGCATTGTAGTCTAAATTATATGAGGAATCAGTTGTGATCTTATACAAGCAGTTTATATTTGATTACTAAATTATGTTAACCCATTACCAGATAACAAAAATTTCAATTGTTCCAAATTCAGAGAAGTTGCAAACAACAACTCAACATCCATGAAATTAATTTTTTTTAAGTCTTTCAGGGATGAAATCATTATAGGAAAATGAAGATATTGCTTGTTACAAGTAATTTCTTTATTGTTCTCAATGTTTCCAAAGCTTTTCCTGGGAGTAGTGATAAAGTAGGATTGTGTGAGACTGGGTTAAGTAAGCTCTGTACACTTTGTAGGAGGATCTGTATGAGTGGGGCAGCGGTGGTACACTGAGTCTGTTAAAGAACTTAGACAACAATGTGAGATTGTTAGCCATTGCTGCAAGAGATTGGAGGATCCGAGTACAGGAACAAAAAAAGGTAGAACAATAAATCAACAAATCACTTGTTAGATTGGTGCTATTTGATTCCTGCTATTTGAAACATTTTAAAGTCAAGCTCGATCTTCAAGTTGAAGTGCGACCCATTTAACCCATTCCAGCTCAATTCCTCCTTTTACGCCCCTCAAAGAAAAAACTTTGGAAAACATTGTGGAAAATGAAGAAATTGCTTGTATCAAGCAATTTCTTCATTATCCATAATGTTTTCTTTCCAAAAAGACGAAAAAATTCAAAATTCCGTCAACTTGAAATTGTCGTCTGCAGCTTCTTTCAATTTGGACCAGTCTAAAATTTTGCTGTGTGGGAATGGGTTAAAGATGACACAGTTTCAGACTGGTCCATATCAACTAATAGTGGCTGTCAATCAAGGATTATATAGACCAATCAAATTATTCATTCAGCCCAAAATTGAGATTTTAACTTCAAAAATTAACTGCCATTTGTGTTAAAACTTGTTGTTTGGCAACTTATACATTGTAACTACAGCTTATTCAAGATGTAGTTACAGGGTTTAGGTTGCCGACCAATGATTGTACTGTTTTGTTACATGCTACTGACCATAGCTTTTGCAAAATAACGCTATTTAAAATCAAAGGGGGATTTCCTGTTGGATTGAATGGGTGTGGACAGGGCTCCGGAAATCCCATAAATTGCCGGTCTGGACCAAATTTTGAATTGCCAGACAGAATGGAATCCCAAAAATAACACCAAAATTTGTTCGAAATTTGAATATTAACAATAACCACTGCTTAATAATGTCAATAAAATTAAAGAATCAATGAATCATGAAATTTTACCTCAGGGGTGGAAAACGTCCGAATAATAGGTCTGGTCTATAACTCCTCTATGAAAGGAAAGATAGTTTGACAAACTTTTTATGTGCAGTTCACTTTGGATTTAAAACAAATTTTGAGATAAGTTGCATCTAATTGTGTATTCTTGTTTCCTTTCCCTATACTTGTTCTTTAGTCAATTACCAAATGATGAAATTAAGGTCAGGTGAAAAAATTGCAGACAACAATTTAAGTTTATGGAAATTTTAAAAAACTCTGTCCTCTTTCCGACAAGAAAATTCTGTGGCTAATTAAGAAATTTACTTGTTATAATTTTTCTAAGCTTTTTTCTATGCCCCTGCCTTGTAAGGACGACAGGCATAGATTGTTACCTCTGTCCATTGGTGGATGGGTGTGTTTGTGTGTGTGTCAATTTCTTATACATGGCATATCTTTTGCATTAACTGAAGGATTTGAAAAAAAAAAACAAAAACAAAACATTTGTTCTCCTTGAAGAGTACTGGTGTCCTGTATAAAGTTATTTTGGTTACTCCCAATTTCAAGGTCATGAGTGAAAGTCATGTGAAAAATTGGCCTTGCACAGAGCATATATGCTATTCCAAATGGCAAACTTAAGACAAAAAGCAATTATGCAAGGGCATTGGTGTCTGTGATACACTAGTAGGTCCTTTAACCCATTCCAACTCAATCCCTCCTTTTTACGCCCCTCAACGAAAAAGCTTTGGAAAACATTGTGAAAAATGAAGAAATTGCTTGGATCAAGCAATTTCTTCATTATCCACAATGTTTACTACCCAAAATAACGAAAAAGTTTAAAATTCTATCAACTTGAAATTGTCGTCTGCAGCTCCTTTCAATTTTGACCGGTCTAAAATTCCACTGTGTTGGAATGGGTTAAGGCTTAAAAAAAGATTGACACTCTATGAATTCGTTAAGGTCTTCATATATTTTTGTTTAATAGAAATCTAAAGATTCATTTGGAGCATACTGTGGATGGAGGGTTATATTATGCTGTGATAAAAACAGAGAGGGAAATTATAAAAGATTGTTGGAAGCTGGTGGAGCAACTGTGCTGAATCTAAAGTAAGGATACTTTTTGAAATGCTATGTAGATAATGTGAAAGTGTAATATTGACCATTATTCTGAATTTCATTTGCGGTATAACCTAGACCTTCCCTTAGGTTTTAATGCTTCCCAAAGGGCAATCATATAGCCGCTGCTTTTATATGTCGGTCCATGTCCCCCCCTTCATTTTACAAAATTTTTTAAGCCCCCGCATCGAAAAATTGGGGGCATATTGTTTCAACGTTGTCCATCTGTCTGCAAAACTTAACATTGCCAATTACTACCAGCCTCTTCAAGATACAATGCTCATATTTGGCATGATGATACATCTCCAAAATACGCATCTCCTCATGTCAAGGTCAAGTGATAAGGTCAAGGTCACATACCAAGGTCAAATGCCAAAAGAAACCTAGTGTACGGCGGGGGCATTGTGTTTCACAAAAACATCTTGTTTTCTGATTGTTTTTTTCTTGAAAGTGTCAAAAAGTGTCAATGGGCGGAAATGGGATGACCCAATCCAGCTCAACATAGACTAGTCCAAATTCAAGGATGTTTTAAACAACAATTTTAGATTAGTATAGTTCGAAAAATCTAAGTCTGTATGTGTAGAAAACATTGTGAACAATGAACAAATTGCTTATGACAAGCAATTTCTTCATTTTCCACAATGTTTTCCAGAACTTTTTTCATAAGGTGTGTAAAAAAATGTGATGGTGTAGGAATAGGTAAGTCTGAGATTCCGCAATAATATTGAAATCATTAACACAACATCCAACATTATGATGCCCTTCCTTGCGAAAAAATGTGAAAGAAAAACATCTGAATAACTAAGAAAAAATATTGTGGTAAATGGAGAAATTGCTTTTTATTCGCCGTTTGAAAGGTGGGCAGCATTCAGAAGGAGTCCAGTTCTTTGTACGGCGGCTGCGAATATCCGTCCCGACAATTGTCTCTCATCAATGGGTGGATAATCGTAAACCTAGCAGGATAGCAGCTGGAGGCTAGGAAAGGATGTAGTGGTAGTACTGGTGTGAGAAACACAAAGAATCCATTGTTAGTTGCTCCAGCCGCTGTGGTGACTGAAATACTGTAAAAAGTGGCGTTAAACCCCATTCAATCAATCAATCTTTGTACGGGCATAACCTTAGAACCTTATGTCTTGAAACTTTGCATTTGTATGCTCTGCATGATTAAGGAGTGCAGTGCATATGAACCATAATTCTACTGTTCTTATTTTTTGAGTTATTGCCCTTTGTTGTTTTTCAGACAAAGGGGCATATATCTGAAAGTATAATAGCTATGATCATGGAACTTTATGTGTGGATAGGTCTCACAAAGGGGAAATACAGTGCACAAGAACCATACTCTACTATAATTTTTAGTTATTTCCCTTTGATGTTTTTCAGACTTGAATTTTGTCCATGGCATATGTCTGAAAGTATAATAGCTTTGATAATGAAACTTCATGTTCATAATGACATGCAAAATATTCATAGTTCTACTAAGTGAGTTATTGCCCTTAGTTGTGTTTCAGACTTTTATTTATATCCTATCCCCTAGTCGACATCAAGCAGTGTGACATGTGTATCTTGTTATTATTATTTACAAATGATTTCTCCTTTTCCACAAGAAATTGTATGATCATATTACCTCAGGGTGTCGAAATTGGGCATTGTATGGCAATGTGCTAAAACAAGATGCAGACTGCACTTTAAATTGAGGTAATGGGAAAAGAAAATAGAAATGGCCTGTTAAAAGCAATTTGTCCCTATCGCACGATGTTTATTAATTTGATTGGTAATTGGTTAACAAGCAGATATTGTTTTCATGGTTTCATTTCAGACCTCCTTTCACCAAAAAGGTAGATGCCACTCATGTTTTGATGGAACTTCATAAAGTGAAACTCTCTCAGGTGAGATATTCTAATAAGCTCTCTGCTGGAGATAAAGAAGCAAAAGAGAGACTATCAAGAATGAAGTTACTGATAACAATTCAAACTGCTAATGAATTGAAAAAGGCTGTGTGAAAGAAATTGGTGACTTAATGCAAAGTTTCTTGTTACCACAAAGCTTCCTCCATTTCTTGACAGATTTGCTTGAAATCATTACAGAATGTTCCTGGTCACTTGACATTGTGCATATTACCAGGTTTCTACTATTCTAGGCTTGGTCATAGAAAGCAGGCCTATTCATGGCGGTACATAATTTGGCTATGGCACTTTCGTTTTCTTTGAAATGACTTCGGTTAGTACATGTATTGAAACTAATTATGTAATTTTCATCTAACTTTACCTAGGATGATTTAGAGATGTTATTAAACAGTGGATGTTTGTGTTTGAGACCAGAGTTTATAAGTGCTCACCTATCAGATTCTAAAGCTGACATACAGAACTACACACCTCCGGAAGTAAAAGCTTTACAGACTGTGTAAGTATAGATTACTTTTGGACTGAAATGATAACATCTTTTAAACTTTTCCTGTTCAATCCATGTTTTTTTTTATGTCCCAGTGTTTTTTTTACTTGAGAAAACATTGTGGAAAAAGAAGAAATTGCTTGTAACAAGCAATTTTTTCTTTTTATACATTATTTTCTACCTTATTGAATGATTATTTTTCCAATACAAACGACTCTAAATTGTCGTCTGCAAAACCTTTGAATTTGGACAGGTCTAAAATTTTGCAAAACAGGAAAGGGTTAAGCCTCAGTAATACTTTTATCACCAACTAAATGTTTCAAAAGTTTACAAGCTGTAAAAGCTTCACATCTTTACATTCAAGTTATTAAATCAAAATATATAGTATAAAAATATATTATTTTTTAATTTAAGAACTTGAAAAAAAAAAGTTGATCTATATTCCAACGACAAATAACAAATAGACATTCAATGTTTGGACTAGGGGGTCCTACTGGGTGTTTACCAAATTAAGGTCCTCAAGTTGTCTATTTCCTGTTTTATGGGATATTTCTAGACAATATCTGGTAAAGTGGTATAATTTCATAATATTTTTCGCAACAAATATCATTAGCAGTCACTTGAAGTTTTGCATGAAGGTTCAATTAGGGGTTCTGCCCGGCGCTTAACTGAATATCTTCCACTGAGGGAAAATTTCATTTTCAATAGAGTTGACTTAGTGGTGTAAGCAGGACTATATTCAGTGAGTTTTGACTCAGAAATATATTTATTGTTTAAAACATTCTCATTGGTCAAAAAAAATGTTCATAACTCCTTGAACAAAAACTTTGAGCTCACAGCTATTTTGTGTGCTTCCGCACAAAATAGTGCCATACATAAAGGTATCAAAATTTGTAAAGTATTTGCTTTTTTCGCTCGATGCTATTAAATTATAAGAAATGAAGAGATTATTTTTGTTTTCATGGAGGTATGAACCAAAAAACCTAATCACACTTCGCGTTTTCATACAGTGTGAATAGATTTTTTGGTTAATACCTCCATGAAACCAAAATATATTCATTTCATCTCTAAAGTAATTAATTAAATTGAAATGCACATTTTGTGTACTTGGTCCCAACATTATTGATGGACTCAATTTATCCATTACTAAACAATAGTATCTTTGTTCAAGTAAATGATGAAAAAAAGGTTTCAGGTCATCATACTGTTAACCAGTATCATAGATTGCTGATGTTCTAGATCTAGTTGGGGTTATAAGACCTAAATCTATTTCAATATGATCAAGGTATTCATCGGCCTTGAGATAAAATTATATCAGAAATAAACCTTATATTTTCATTATGTATTTGGCCCTTAGGAAAATTTATACCCCTGCATTAAATGGATTGAGTGCATATTGTTATGTTCATGTCCATGCATCTGTCTGTTGAAGATTTTATCCCAAATTTAATACCTGTTAATTCAAAACTATAGAGCATCATGGGACGCCGGGCAGTGTACCAGAATAGTACCTTGGCTTTTCTCTGTGGCCTTATGTAGGAGGGACTAAAATCAGAGACTAACTACGGGCTGTGGTCATAGTGCAGTGTAGGACTCCTTGCCATGGAGTTCAATACCCAGCTATGGCAATTATCCTTTCTGATATTTGTCTCCCACCAATGGGTAAACCTTAAACCTTATTGGGATGAGCAGCTGGAGGCTCAGAAAGAATGTAGTGGTAGTACTGGTGTGCGAAATACCAGAAATCCATGGATAGGTGCTCAGGCCTCCGTGGTATGACTGAAATACACACATACTGTTTAAATGGCGTTAAACCCATTCAATCAATCGATCAATCAGAGACTTAACTACTGCTTCCCATGTAACTCCTGGATTGCAGCAGGTTTGAAATTTCATCTTGATGTAAATAAGCTTGGGAATGAAAAGCACTAGCCTGTGTATGAGACCCCATGTGATAAAATGGGTATTAGAATAAACCACTTCAGGCCAACCCGTCACAATAGCCATTCCATCTGTCGGAACAAACTAGACAACTGGCGTATTGTAAGCGGCGACTATTGGGTTAAGGCTCACTTTATAGCTTACTATTCTAGACCTGGTTAAGATCAGCTTGTCCCAAAGAAAATCACATGACCATTGGTGTGGAAATATGGATTTTCTCCACTTGTCTCTTGGCAATTAAGACATGATTTTTCACTTACCCAGAAATAATTTAATTTTCAATTTTGTCTCTAAAAAATGAGCGTTCTGATTGGTCAAAAAAACTTATTCATTACCCCATAAACAAAATTTTGAGCACACAGCAATTTGGATGCTTCTGCACAAATTAGTCCCATACAAAAAGGTATCAAAATTTGTAAACCTTTTTTTCTCCGCTCGATCCTATTGATTTATAAGAAATGAAGAGAATATTTTTTGTTTTCATGGAGGTATAAACTGAAGAACCTAATCACACAATGTATGAATCGGCTTCGCGTATTCATACAGTGTGATTAGGTTTTTCGGTTCATATCTCCATGAAAACAAAAGATATTCTCTTCTTTCTTAATTGAAAATCAACTTGTCAGCATATATATGAAGAGATAAATTTTGAGAAAAACGTTAATGAAGAAAATGCTTGAACAATTTTCTTTCAGGCTATCAGACTCGAGTGAAACTTCTAGAAAGAAAAGGAAAGCTTCATCTGGTGAAGTCAGTGTGAAAAGAAGTAAAAGAAGACAGTGATATAAGTACTGGAGCCTGATCTATCCCACAGATATCATGCAAATTGTGCCTTATTTAACCAATTCCCAGATGACAAAATTTTAGATTGAAACAAGTTGCAGAAGATAAATTAAAACTGATTAATTTTTAAAATTCTTTATCTTTTCATTAGAAAACAATGTGGAAATTGAAATTGCTTTTTTGCAATTTATGGCCAGTAGCATGTAACAAAAGAGTAAAAGGGTTGATTGCCGACCTAAATGTAGTAACTACAGCTGAGTGAATGATTTGATTGGTCAGTTGATTCCTTGAATGACAGCCGAGCTTGGACAGTTGCAATTAGAAAACTATTTTCAATCGCCATTCCATGACAAATAAAAATGGTTGTCATAAATGAATCAATTGGATAATTAATTCAACCCTTTTCATGCTGAATCTAGATTTGGCAGGAGATATAGACAAAGACCAGTCGGCACGTATCTCATTCAAGCCAGATGTGTGTGAAATCATTTTTCAGAAGAATCATCAAGCTGCATGTAGTGCTTCCAGGACTTTTAACTTTTCCTGTTTTTTGAAATTTTAGAATGGTCCAAATTGAAAGAGGTTGCAGACGACAATGAAAAATGGATGCTATTTGAAATGAAACCATCCTATGTGGGAGAAAATATTGTGGAAAAAGATGAAATTGCTTGTTACAAGCAATTTCTTCTTTTTCCACAATGTTTTCTCTATTATAAAATCATAGAAACGTAAAATCCCGTGTTTGAACAGGAAAGGGTTAATGCCTTTGATTTTCTGTCAAATGAATGAATATGCACAAGCCCGGTATTAACCCTTGTCATTCATAACCTGGAATATTCCTGGTTTGACAGGAGGTCTAGACAAAGATCAGACTGATCTTAGTCTACACCACTTGTTTGACCCCTTTAAGCCGCAGTTCTTCATTGCAATTAATTTTCAGAAGAAATATTGACCCACAATCAAGCCATCCAGTTCTTTCAGTCCTTTGTTTTTAATAGAATTCTGCTAAAGCTACTCTGTTTTGCAAAACTTTCAATAGTAGGCTTGTGAGCTATTCTGAAATAATTGATCGAGAGGTCTACAGGCAATTTTAACAATGAATTTAGGATTGCTTTTGCTGTAAATTTTGACCCAAAGATAGCCAAAGAGCCTTTAATGTAATTCCATAAGATATGATTTGGCTAAATAAGGGTTAAGTTGACTAATGTTGGAAGAGGAAAATAATGTTGGTAACCATCACTTTCTCCTTTCCTAACATTGTATCAGATGCTTTTGATCTCCTGTCATTCAAACCCGATGTTATGTTGTAATTGATTATTGTACCCCCCAAAAAATATTGGGGGGGAGGTATATAGGAGTCAGCTTGTGGGTTGGTCAGTCCATCGGTGGGTCGGTCTGCCCTTCTGTCTGTAGCTTTTTCGTGTCCGATCAATAGCCCTTTCCGAAAACGTGGTTTACTTCCCTTTGACCCAAAGTCGTTTGAGTGACTTCCAATTGTACGGGTAGCAAATTTTGATAGAACTCCGTGAACCACGGAGGATGACGGCTTTCTTCCAGACGAAGACATCGACTTTTCAACTTTTAAATTTGCTTTTTGAAGAAATACTTGCGTGCCACTAATTCAAAAGAAAATTGAAAACTAATGGGTTTTTTAGACAGACTTAATTTAAAATTATATTTATCAACCAATATTGCATTAAAAATAACCTTGACAGATGCATATTATGTCAAAGCTATATTAGAATTAAGTCTTATGTGGAAAGATAATTTATTTTTTTACCAGCCATTTTCATCAAGATCTTTTCCTAAACATAAGTAATATTTATCTTTAACATAGAAAAAGGAATGGATAAAGAATTATACTGCAGAAAAAAAACCTCTCCTATCTGAAACAGGATTATTATCATCATATTAACATGAAAAATATGTCCAGCATCATCAAATACATGTACTTGAAAAAGGTTAACCTATAAATATGTTAATGTTTTGCCAAATTTTAGACCCGTCTAAAAATCAAAGGTTTTGCAGACGACAATTTAAAGTTAATTTTATCTTAACCCATTCCCACTCAGTGTCGCCTTTAGACGCCCCCAAGGAAAAAAGCTTTGGAAAACAATGTGGAAAATGAAGAAATTGCTTGTTACAAGCAATTTCTTCATTTTCCACAATGTTTTCTACCCAGAAAGTTGAAAAAATCCGAAATTTCATTAACTTTGAATCGTTGTCTGCAACTTCTTTCAATTCGGGCCAGTCTGAAATTTTGCCGTCTGGTAATGTGTTAAAATAATCATTCAGCAGGATAGAAAATATTGTGGAAAAGGAAGAAAGGAAGAACGTAAAAACACAGGGACATAAAAACCAGGGATTGAACAGGAAAATGTTAAGGGGTTGCAAATTAAAACCAATTTATATCAATTTGATGCATGGTCGTGTGTCCTATCAGTATGTCATATGTGTACTTTACTTTGATCATAAGAAGTCATCTCTTTGTCACATCTGCTGTATTTAAGTTTTCTTGGTAAATAATCCTTGCAAACCCTTTAATATTTTCTTGTTTCAGTTTCGTTTAACTTATTTGGAAACTTGAATGAGAAGTTCATTCTTTTCAAAAATATTTCCATCAAAACTGTTATTTATACATTATTTCTCTTTTATCGAAGATAACTTATTTTGACAAAGGTCTAAATTTTATCTCTCATTTGTTTTCGTTTATTTTGATGGATTATGTTATAAATTTCTCTGGAATAACTTTGTGCTCATAAATTTTGAAATAATGTTAAAGAAATAAAATGATGTATATTATTTAAAGGGGTATTCAAAAGAAAATCATCATTAGACTTTAACAACATTTTGTTCAAGTTCAATGTGCAATAATTTCTACATTTCTGCAATGACTTAAGTTTTGTTTCGAACATTCGCTCATGTATAATGGGTCTTACAATGTAAGTCAACCTTTTAACCCCTAACCAGGCGAAATCTTAGACTGGTCTTAAATGAAAGTTGCAGAAGGCGATTAATTTTGGGGATGAAAGGAATTCCTTGCTGCAAGCAACTTCTCCTTTTCTCATTATGTTTTCCACAGTTTATGTTATCAAGTGTGTAGAAAAAAAGAGAAAAGGAGGTAATGGGTAAACCAATTCACACACAATTGCTGCCTTTTGACACCTTTCAAGAAAAGCGATTTGGAGACATTTTAGATAATGAAGAAATTGTTACAAGGTTAAAGCAATTCCTTCATTGTCCATAATGTTTTCTGCCATAGATGAAGAATTTAATCAGCTTAAACTTGTCATCTGCATCTCCTTTGAATTTGGACTAGCACATTTGGACCAGCATATTAATATTTTGTTGTTTGAGAATGGGTTAACCCTTTCCCTCACCATTCTGCTTTTGTTACGTGGGAATGTGTTAACTAGCTTCCGCTTATTTACGCCCCTAAAGGAAATAACTTTGGAAATCATTGGTATCTTACACAGGTTTGTTCACCTCCGAGTGTGATTGCATCATACCTCTAATAAAATGTGTTTGATCTGAGGAAACATTTTGACTTTTTTACTAACATGCACATTTCAAAGCATTTCAACACATTAATTACTATATATCTTTATTTTTGGAAGAAGGCAAAAGATTTGTTATTCAAAACAGATATGGTGTACACAAATGAAATGTGAACCTCAAACGCAGATTTATATGCAATATAAAGGAAAGTATTTCCTAGGACCATTTTTGAAGTTACTAAGGCCTTATTTACTTTATATTCCTTTTCAGAGACAAGTCACTCTAAGAGATCTTTTTGTACAAATTTTATTCATCATATATACTCTTTGTCCCTATAAACAGTGAGTTCTCTCATCCGAACTAGAGTTTGAAACTCGCCCTTTTTTTTAGCCGCGAACTTTAATGATGGTGCCATGTCCATCGTCTGTCATGATAGATTGGCCATCAACTATTTTCCGTCGATAATAAGAGTATACTCGTTTTTTCTCAGTCGATTTAATTACTGCTATATTATCTGCCATTTCTTTTATCTAAATTTGCTACCCGTAAGTAGAACTGGGACCGTTTTGTAGTTTCACCACATGGGAGAGTATTCAAGCGCAATAACTCTTTCAACGTATTTTCGGAATGGGCTATTTCTCAGCAACCATTGGACAGATTTGATTCAAACTTCAGTGATATAATCAGTATCAAGCAGGGATGTGCATATTCCATTTTGGTTACAGTCCATTGATTTTGAACGGAGTTATGGCCCTTTGGTGAAAAATCGTGTCCGCTCAATTTCTCAGCAACCATTGGACAGATTTGATTCAAAATTCACAGAAAGACTCGGTATAAGTCAGACATGTGCATATCCTATTTTGGTAATGGTCCATTGATTTTTGACTGAGTTATGGCCCTTTAATTAAAGGTCCGTTTTTTAGCTCATCTGAGCACAACGTGCTCAAGGTGAGCTTTTGGTATCACCTTTTGTCCGTCGTGCGTCGTCAACAATTCTTTAAACATCTTCTCCTCAGTAACCACTGGGCGGAATTCAACCAAACTTGGTAGGAATGTTCCTTGGGTGACCCTTCTCAAAAGTTGTTCGCGGATTTTTGATTGACCCCCAAATATGGGCGTGGCAGGGCGTGGCAGTTTTTAACTTAGAAATCTTTAAACATCTTCTCCTCAGTAACCATTGGGCCAATTTCAACCAAATTTGGTATGAATGTTCCTTGGGTCACCCTTTTCAAAAGTTGTTCGCGGATTTTTGATTTATGCCCAAATATGGGCGTGGCAGGCAGTTTTTGACTTAGGAATCTTTAAACATCTTCTCCTCAGTAACCATTGGGCCAATTTCAACCAAATTTGGCATGAATGTTCCTTTGGTGACCCTTTTCAAAAGTTGTTCGTGGAATTTTGATTTACGCCCAAATATGGGCGTGGCAGGGCGTGGCAGTTTTTGACTTAGAAATCTTTAAACATCTTCTCCTCAGTAACCATTGGGCCAATTTCAACCAAACTTGGCATGAATGTTCCTTTGGTGACCCTTTTCAAAAGTTGTTCATGGAATTTTGATTTATGCCCAAATATGGGCGTGGCAGGGCATGGCAGTTTTTGACTTAGAAATCTTTAAACATCTTCTCCTCAGTAACCATTGGGCCAATTTCATCCAAACTTGGCATGAATGTTCCTTGGATGACCCTTTTTAAAAGTTGTCCGCAGAATTTTGATTTATGCCCAAATATGGGCGTGGCCGGGCGTGGCAGTTTTTGACTTTGAAATCTTTAAACATCTACACCTCAGGAACCATTGGGCCAATTTCAACCAAACTTGGTATGAATGTTCCTTGGGTGACCCTTTTCAAAAGTTGTTTGGCAGAATTTCGTTTCACGCCCAAATATGGGCGTGGCAGTTTTTGACTTTGAAATCTTTAAACATCTTCTCCTCAGTAACTATTGGGCCAATTACAACCAAATTTGGTATGAATGTTCCTTGGGTGACCCTTTTCAAAAGTTGTTTCGCAGAATTTTGATTTATGCCCAAATATGGGCGTGGCAGTTTTTTTAACTTTGAAATCTTTAAACATCTTATCCTCAGTAACAGTTGGGTCAATTTCAACCAAACTTTGCATGAATGTTCCTTTGGTGACCCTTTTCAAAAGTTGTTCCTGGAATTTTGATTTATGCCCAAATATGGGCGTGGCAGGGTCAGGCACTTTTTTGACTTTGAAATCTTTAAACATCTTCTCCTCAGCAACTATTGGGCCAATTTCAACCAAATTTGGTATGAATGTTCCTTGAGTGACCCTTTTCAAAAGTTGTTCTAGAATTTTGATTGATGACCAAATAAGGGCTTGGAAGGGTAGGGCAGTTTTTGACTTTGAAATCTTTAAACATCTTCTCCTCAGTAACCATTGGGCCAATTTCAATTTTGAATCATCTTACATTAGTCAGGTGAGCGATTTTAGGGCCATTCTGGCCCTCTTGTTTCTTATGGCCCTTTGGGAGATAGCACTTGTACATGGACAAGGGCTGTTGGGGGGTATTAGTCAGCTTTGCGACAATGTCTAGTTTTAATGACTGTTGTTTCATGTCTGTATAGATTATTGTAATTGATCAGTATGAATATTTTATTTGTTCAGAGCCTCTTCATTTTGATAATTCATAAACTCGTCTTTTCCAAATATACATACAAGGAGATTTATCTTTTTGGAGCTTTGATTGGATAAATCAAAATATAGGAAAAGAAAACTTGTGGAAAGACAAATTATAAAGCAATCCATTCTATTTAAACTGTGATTTGCCAAAGGTTATATTTAACCCTTTCCTGGACAAACCTGGGATTTTATGTTGCAGTGATTTATACTTGAGAAAACATTGTGGAAAAAGAAGAAATTGCTTGTAACAAGCAATTTCTTCTTTTTCCACAATATTTTTACCACATAGGATGGTTTTATTTTAAATTTCATCCAATTTTCATTGTCGTCTGCAACATCTTTGAAGTTGGACCAGTCTAAGATTTCAAAAAATCGGAAAAGGGTTAAGTATTTAGAAAACATGGAAATGTTTGGGAAAGGATTAACCCATTATTTCATATTCCAGCGTTGAATTGCAACAGAGAAAAAGGTTGTGGTAAATGTGACAGTAAAAGAAGAAATTCTGTGTAAAAAGCAATTTTCCCCTTTGCCTACAATGTTTACTATCCAACATAACATTTTAACAACTTAATATTTTCTTATAACTTGCATACTTTTCAAGTTACAAGGCTCTTAAACCATCTCTAGACAACAAAATTTTAGACAGGTCCTAATTCAGACATGTTGCAGACGGCAATTTTTGGTTGATGAAAATTCAAAAATCATTGCCTTGTTTGGTCAAAAGCAATGTGGAAAATGAAGATATTGCTTGTAACAAGCAATTTCTTCATTTTCAACAATGTTTTCCAAAACTTTTTTCTGGTGGGCGTCTTAAAGCGTCTATGTTTGGGAATGGGTTAATTGATTTGGTGGATTTGCTCTTTGATATGCATCTAGTAGTGTTAAGGTCCCGTATCAAGGTTTAGCTTCTGAAGAAAATTTGCCATTACAGGGGCATTAGTGTTTCACAAACACCTCTTGTCTTATTTAATTTGTTATCACTGTAAAATGCTCTCTGTTCCATTTCCCATTTTAGTTTGGTTGAAATCCATCCTCTAGTTTCTAAGAATACTATAAACACGTACCATGCAACTGTGTTTTTTATCAGATGATTTTTATAAGGAATCTGATAAAGGGGCACCCAAGGATCAATCCCATGAAATTTGATTGAAAATCTGTTCAGTACTTTGAGGAATTTATTTTTAATGAAAAACAAGATGTGTTTGTGAAATACTATGCCCCCAAAACAGGAATTCTTTAGAAACGGGTAAAGGGTTAAAATTTTGACCTTGACCTTGATGAAATGACCTTCCCCAGTTTCGCCTTCTTGAGACCTATCTACATACCAAATATTAGCAATGTAACTTAATCAGGGTTGAAGTTATAGGAAAATGTTTAGTTGACAGGTTAAGTTATGCAGACAGACAGACAGACGAACAGACAGACGGACACCGGTAAAACAACATGCCCCCGATCTTATTGATGCAGGGGCATAAAAATAATGGATGCACAATGGACACAACAGCATGACAATAAACTACTGGCTTTCAGCCATTGGAGCTAAAAATGACCCCAGGGTCATTAAACAAACTTGATGTAGATGCATCAGAAAATGTTTCATCCAAAATTTCAGTTCTCTAGGCCTTTTAACCCATTCCCACACAGACAATTTTTAGACTGGTCCAAATTGAAAGAATCTGCAGACGACAATTTCAAGTTGATGGAATTTTAAATTCTTTCACCTTTTTGGATAGAAAACATTGTGGATAATGAAGAAATTGCTTGTAACAAGCAATTTCTTCATTTTCCACAATGTTTTCTAAAGCTGTTTTATTGAGGGGCATAAAAAGGAGGGATTGAGTTGGAATGGGTTAACCCTTGTCATGCTGAACCAAGAATATTCCTGTTTTAGCAGGAGGTCTAGACAATGATCAGGCCGCACATATAAGCAGTCTGATCTTTGTCTAGACCTCCTGCTTGTCCCGTTATAGCCAGCATTGATTATGATAGTAATTTTCTTAATGAATACCAGACCAAAATTAGTGCCTTCTGTGCTTTCAGTAGTTTGATTTTAACAAAATTTTATAGAGAGTTTTATTCAGAATGACTAGGGTTAATATTAGTGAAGGTTTTTCAAAGATTTCCTTCTTTGTTTCTATGTGACGTTGGTCATCATTTGAAGCCACCATCATAGCGCAGTTGGTAGCGCGTCAGACTCCAAATCTTCAATCATTGGGTGTCATGGGTTTAATCCCTGGTGGCAGCACAGATTCTTTCCTACATTTGTCTCTCACCAATAGGTGGATAATCGTAAACCTAAGTGGGATAGCAGCTAGAGGCTAGGGAAGGATGTAGTGATAGTACTGGTGTGAGTAATACCAGGAATCCATTGTTAGGTGCTCCAGCCACGATATGACTGAAATACTGTTGAAAGTGGCATTAAACCCCATTCAATCAATCATTATTTGAACAAAATTTATAGTGGTCCAGTAGGCGATGTTACACACCAAATATCGAAGCTTTAGGCCTTTTGGTTTCAGTTTTATCTACATATACACTGTAAGTAAATTTTAAAGCCCTAGGATCTTTGGTTTCAGATAAGAAGATTTTTAAAGATTTAATTTGCTACTGTTTTGTCAGTGTTGGAACCAGAAATTTTTCAATTATTTGAACAACTTTAATGGAACATCTTGCAGTTTCAAGATTTGCCAACTGGTTTAGAAGATGCTTAAAGAAATTTTGGAAACCGACATCTGGAAAGCTCAGCTTAGTCCTAAGTTGAGCTAGAAATGGGAGAGGCTAGTTATGATCTATCTTTTGCCAATGCAAAGTAAAAATTAGCAAGATGTGTTTGTGAAACACAATGTCCCCACCGTACATGAGGGGTTTATTGGCGTTTGACCTTGGTATGTGACCTTGACCTTATCACATGACCTTGTCCTTGACATGAGGAGATGTGTATTGTGGAGATGTATCATCATGCCAAATATGAGCATTGTGTCTTGGTTAAGACAGTGAGACCGACAAACAGATGATGGACAGACGGACAACAGTAAAACAATATGCCCCTGATCTTTCGATGCAGAGTCATAAAAATTTAAAAATTATGAATCCATTCCCACTCAGGGACGCTTTTTGATGTCCCTAAAAAAAATCAGGAAAATGTTTGTGGAAAATAAATTGCTTGCATCAAGTATTTCTTCATTTTCCACATTGTTTTCTACAAAAAAAAGTTGAAAAAAACCAAAATTTCATGAATTTTGAATTGTAGTCTGCAACTCCTTTGAAATCAGATCATTCTAAAATTTTGCCGTCTGGTAATGGATTAATGACTGATTGAATGGGGTATAGCCCTTTCCCGTTTTAGGAAATTTTAGACTGGTCCAAATTGAAAGTTTGCAGACGACAATTAAAACTGAATGCCATTTGAAATGAAACTATCCTATGTGGTAGAAAATTTTGTGGAAAAAGGAGAAATTGCTTGTTACAAGCAATTTCTTCTTTTTCCACAATGTTTCTCCAGTATGAAATCACAGGAAAGTAAAATCCTGTATTTGAACGGGAAAGGGTTAATGACACTTTTAACAGTAGTTCAGTCATATGGCGGAGCACAGTCATATCCGAGCACCTAACAATGAATTCCTGGTATTTCTCACACCAGTACTACCACTACATCCTTTCCTAGCCTCCAGCTGCTATCCCACTTAGGTTTACGATTATCCACCCATTGGTGAGAAACAAATGTCGGAAATAATGTGTGCCACTACCGTGGATCTAACCCATGACAACCCATGATTAGTAATGGGTACAATTGGTGGAGAAGGATTAACAACATAAAACCCCAATAAATTATGTAAAATTTATTCATCTGTATGATTTTGGCAACACATTTATACACCATGATTTATGTTGTGTTTTTTCATCAAGTTTAGAAACAAACTTGACAAGATAAAATACAAGAGAAAACAAGTCAAAACAACTCTCCCACGTATTTCTATGTATTATCTTATAAATTAAATTGTACTCAACATTATAAACAACTAAATTCACACTAGTATACTAAGTCTTGTAGAGAAATTTCTTGGTGTTTTCTTGTATTATCCCTGGTTTTCACAACCCAAAGATATTTCTTAGGGAGAAGAAAAAAATGCTTGCAAAAATTGTAAATAACTCTCAACTTGGAATCTCCGAGCAGTCCAAAATTTGTTTTTTCATCAACATGTCTCAAAAACTCTTATTGGACCAATCCTTAGGATATTGTTGATATATTGAAGGTCTTTTTGCAGATTCAATCTCTAGAAAAATCAATTCAAGTTTTTAATTCAAGTTTTGTTGGTTGTTAATAAGGGTCTAATTGTAGGGTTAAGAACAATACTTCCAAACTGATGACAAAGTTTTTTTTTATTTCCCTGAATACCAATAAAGATCTCTACAAAACTTGCTATAAACTGATACAGTGAAGTAATGTAAGGGCTTATTGCAAAACAGTTGCAAGTGTTTAAAGAATGCAAAGATGCTTGCAAGCATTTTGTTTTGACCCCTATGATGGTGAAGCTCTAAAGCCTTGCCATTTTAAATATGTACGTGACCATTTTATTGATAATTTTGTGGAAGAGGCATCACTCTTCTTACAAATGGACAGAAATAGTTTCCATATTATTTACATTATAAAAGCAATGAGATCTGAACCCATTTCCACACAATCCCTCAAGAAAAAAGCTGTGGAAAACATTGTGGAAAATGAAGAAATTGCTGTATTAAGCAATTTCTTCATTATGAACAAGGTTTTCTATCTAAAAAGAAGAAATTTAAAATTCTGTCAACTTGAAAATGTCATCTGCATCTTCTTTCAATTTGGATCAGTCCAAAATTTTGTCGTGCTGGAATGGCTTAATCCTATTTCATCTTTCTTTTGGATTATATGTTTGGATCCTTGACTCAATCAATCAAAATTTGAAAAAAATGTTTTGTTTTTAATGTCCTTTGTAAGATAAAGCAGTTGGGAAATAATTTAATCAAAATTATCAATAAAAGGGGCACAGATCAATGCAATAACATATGAGCTAAAACTAGAAGAAGGCCTGATGCAATAGTCAAATGTACATAGAACTTCGATGCTGTAAAATTGCCGATGTTCATTTTTTTCTGAAGAATAGTAATATTATCTCATTTTCGATCACCATTATCAATACATTCCTACGCAGTCCTGCTATTTTTATGCCCCTCAAGAGAAAAATACTTTGGAAAACATTGTGGGAAAAGAAGAGATTGCTTTTTACAAGGGATTTCTTTATTGTCCACAATGATTTCTGTCCCAAAAGAATTTTAGAAATTCTACCAACTTGAAATTGTTTGTGATTTATTTGAAATCGGACCAGTCTAAAATTAAACATCTGGTATTGGTCAAAGGTATCATTCTAACATGGCCATTGCTCTGTATCATTACAACCAGATAATAAAAAAAATATATCAATAATATCATATTGTAGTATGACAAAGATATTTCTATGCTATCTATAGCTCTAAAGTACATTTAACTTTTGCATAAGTCTTGACTTTCTTGCATTAGGCTCAAAGAAAACTCTTCCCCACATAATTCCAGCAATGAATAGTTTAAATCTGCTGACAACAAATTCATTACCACTTAATTCTGAGTTTGGAGGCAGGTAAGAAATGTAGCCCATTCAAAAATTTGTGGTAGAAATTGCTTCATACTAGCAATTTGTTTTCTAACCATTTTTTCTACCTGATATGAGTTAATTTCTCAGTGAAATGTTCTTTTCATTTTTGTCAGCAACCTCTCTCAATCTATTGTACAATTTTGTTGTCTTGTAATGTGTTAAAAGTGTGAACTTAACTGATAGATCACTGGCCCCGTCCATGATCTCCATAAGGAAGTGTGAATAAGATAGAAAACAGCATTACTTTGCAAAATTTATGGACAGTGGCATGTAACAAAAAATAAATAGCTGGTTGGTGACCTAAACCTCGTAACAACAGCTTGAATAAGCTGTAGTAACAACAATTAAGTCGCCAAACCAACAAAATGATTAACACAAATGTAGGAATTTGAAGTTTACTTCTGTGTGAATTAATGATTTGATTGGTCAATTGGCTTTATGAATGAGCTGTCGGTTATATTTGAAGATATAGAGGATAATCGTTTCTTTCAGTGAAAGATCGATTTATATTTCATTTCGTGAACAACAAAAGCTTTATTTTCATGAGAGCTTTTGTTGTTCACGAAATGAAATATCAATAGATCTTATCGAAAAATTTTATGACAAATTTTCTTAAAGCGCGTCATTTTGCATGTGACTGCTATGCACCGCTTATGATAACGTTACTTATTGGGCTCTGCTTAGATAACGTCAGATAGGGTGAAATGAAAGAAAGCGGGGCATAAGTTTTTGATAATTTCACTGGATAGGCGGTGAGTTTATCAAATGATAATCTACCGTTATTTCTCGATAATCAACCTGAAAGCATTAAAGAAATAAGAATTCATACTGAAATTACGGGGAGAAAGACAGATAACATTTGGAGTGCTTGATCACTAGACCTTGGTTTTCATCAACACATTATGCAATCACATGACACATTGCAGTGATATACTGAATATGAAATTTCTAAAAATAGACACTGGACAACACAGATTTTACTAGATCTTGATTACTTTTTCTTAAAAAACTATTGTGTTGTAGAAAAATGTCACAACCTTAGGTTAAGTTTATTTGCACCTTATTTTTTTCAACATAAAAAAAGTGAATTGTCTTGAAAAAAAAGTTGTGTCTTTTTACAAAGTGAAATTTAACACACAAAAATAGCACACGAATAAATGACAAACACTAAGTAAGTATCCTTCATTAAGCAAAAAAGAAAGTGACAAAGCTGACATTCAAACCAAATAACCAAAAGCTTTGATGAATTTCATACGGAATTGTAGAATTATGGAAAACATTAAAAGTAAAAAGTTTCAATGAAAGCTGCATGATTACTCGTTTTGGTAATATGTCCTCCTTTTATATTTTGTTAAATCCATCAACCTTTTCTTCTGGATATGTTGAACCTACCAGAATTACATGTATTCTGCTTAATGAAAGATATCCTCTAAATAATCATAGCTTGAGATCAGAGGGATAGATTCAATTTAAAATGCATTATTATTCTTCTAAACCATTTTTTTTTCGATTTTTGGTGTATAATTATAAAAAAAAACAATATATTTTTAATTTAAAATCGCACCATCCGTCTCTAGCTCTGATTTTAAAACTGTACATAGTGATCAGTGTTAACACAGATGAGTCGCACACGCATGTATTTATACCCTTTTTTATTACGATTCATTGCACATTTCCTCGTTTCTGAATGAATATGATTTATCATGAGACATTAACTTTTCGACATTTTACTGTGAGAAAAACCTGATTGCTTTAGACATTATCACTCTAAAGGGATTTGCAGATTATGACACTTTTTTTTGACAAACAAGAATTAAGTGTAGTGCAGAAATATACTGAAAATGGACCTAATGAGTTGTTTCTTTGTTTAACCCATTCCCACACGACAAAATTTTAGACTGGTCCAAATTGAAAGAAGCTGCAGACGACAATTTGAAGTTGATGGAATTTTAATTTTTTTCATTTTTTGGGATAGAAAACATTGTGGATAATGAAGAAATTGCTTGTAACAAGCAATTTCTTCATTTTCCACAATGTCTTCTAAAACTGTTTTATTGGGGGGCGTAAAAGGAGGGATTGAGTTGGAATGGGTTAACCCATTCCCAAATGATACAATTTTAGACTGGTCCAAATTCAAATAAGTTGAGGACCACTTCCAAGTTGATAATATTTCAAATATCTCTATCTTTCATGGTAGAAAACGATGTGGAAAATGCAGAAATTGCTAGTAACAACAGGAAATTAAATCATTTTCCAAAGTATTTTCTTCAAGACCTTTTCTGGAGAGGAGTGAAAAGCTGAATAGTGGGAGAATGGGTTTAATGATCATTTCATTTCTTTTTGTTTCTATCCTTCTCACAAGTTTTAATAATAAAACCTGAAAAACTTCTTTAGTTTTAGCAAGTGTTTCTTTGAGACATAACATTAATTTTGACAAGCATTTTCAACAATTGTGCAGCAAAAAGTATGAACTGTAATGGAAGCGCAATATTAAAAATTATCAATAAAACAATAAATGCAGTCATGTGATCAAGCACCTACTGAGACATTTTCTGATTGGTCAGCTACTAGCCAATGATTGTGCATTTAACAAACAGTTTAACTGTAGCTGAGTCACATATATCACAAACCAGAGATTGTAAGCTACACAATACAACCTCGTGACTCATAGGAATCGCTTGACCTTGAACTGATGAGTTGACCTTTCTTCAATATTTAGCGAATCCCCATGCCACATACTTCTGTTGTCACCCTAAAATAAGAAATAGAATAATGAAATTATGTTGATAAATGGCATTAAGACCTTTCTGATATAACTCAAGAATAAAATGTACTACTCTCATACTTGCTACCTATAGGTATCAACAAATCAATAATAAGGTTTAAGACACCTGGCAAGTGTCAAAAGGGGGGGGGGAATCATGAAAAATGGAGAAATCATTTACAATTTTTGTATCTGCACTTATAATACATGTATGGTGTATTTTCAGCAGTGGAAACGTTAAAGGGAGACTAGATTCAGATGATTCATTTTCATGGCTGCCTATTTCTAAAAGAAGAGAACAAGACTATACTATATAATATAATATTGACTCATTAAGTACCCATTGAATTGTATGTGTGATGTACCAGCTTATAGAGATACAACATGTGTTTTTTAGTGGGGTTTTTTTGAGAAATTATGTCCATGCTTGGATTTTTTTTCAACCATGAAAATAGGTTTCCAATAATCCAGGGTTGAAAGTATAAAGTAAAAAAAACACTGTCAATGAGCAATTTTTATTGAACAAAAAAATCTCCCTGTAACGCTTCAAATAAGTACAGGAATCAAAGTTAAGACCTCATACCTGACATGCCAATGTCAACCAAAACGAACATTTGATACACAATTAATTGCAGGTATCAACAAGTGTAGATTAATTCTTCATTACCTTAAACTTAATTTACAACCATAAACACAAAAAATATTAACAAAATTTTTAATATGCTTCTAAACTTGCTTTCATAAGCATAGTTCTATTCTATGACAACTATTACATAAGATATACAAGAATAAATTCATATATCACTATGAAACAATTTTCATATTACTTTAACATAATATACTTTCTGCAGATTACAACTTCTTCACTTCTTAACCCTATTTGAACAGGTGGTAAAGATAAAGATTGGACTCCACGCATGTGCAGGCTGATCTAAGTGTATACCACATGCCAAAGCAAAAATATTTCGGGTGCAGCAAGACAAGGGTTACCATTGATGCATACCCTTTTTTTGTTACCATTGATGAATCGATAAATTACATCATGCAATTTAAAGAGTTTGCACCAAACCAATTTATATCAATAGACAATTTTAACCCTTTCCTGTACAAACCCGGGATTTTTCATCATTGGGATATTATACTTGAGAAAACATTGTGGAAAAAGAAGAAATTGCTTGTAAAAAGCAATTTCTTCTTTTCCCACAATATTTTCTATCACAAAAGATGTTTTAATTTCGAACTGATTACAATTTTCATTTTCGTTTGTAACCACTTTCAGTGTAAAATTTCCAAAAACGGGAAAGGGTTAACTTATTTATGCTGACCCGAAATTGTAAATGATCAGTACATGTATGTATGTACATGTTGCTTTGTTTAGATACTGTTTCTTCCCATATTTCTCACTTATCATTTAGTACCCCCAAAAATTTGAATAATGTCCATAGAATAGAGACATGCTTATTGCGGATTTTCTGTACAAAAACTGATGAATAAAAATGTTTCAACCTTACAATCAAAACATAACCTGACTTAGTGATAAATATATGTATAATAAAGGGACATCTTGATATAGGGACATGATTTGTAATGAAAATGATTAAAAACAAACACAAAAAACTCAAATAATAACTTTGGGATTACATAAAAATTGATAACTGATTTTTCAAAAATAAAGCTTGATTGTAAAATACTTAATTAAAAATAAAACTATACTATTATTTTCTTTGGATAAGGGAAAAGTAAATAGTGATTATGACTCTAAGGTTACAAAGTATCAAAAATCAAAGATTGATAAACGATTGGTATACTTGTTTGAGAATTTTAAATGACATATCTTTTCCATAATTTCCTTTGGAAATAGATACTTTCTTTTTCAAAATGAATGCAAGAAAAATAAACAAAGATGCATTTGACCAGTTTCGATATGTAAAGAATGGGGAACACATATTATGAACCCTATTCTTTAACTCAAGATTAACTCTGTGTAAACTGTTCTTGACTTGAAATAATGGTGTCAGAGCAAATATAGAGTTAATTGCAATACTTTTTTAAGTATCCTTACAATGTATATCCACTTAGAACATGTCCTGCAAATAACCCTCTAAATGCATTTGGGTTATTGCTTACGGTATAATACTGTAAGCACTCATATCCAATGACCAATTATAAGAAACACCACACAGCTGAGCATCAATAAAGACAACAGAGACAAAATATTCCTGCAATAGCAACACTTTGAGGGGGACGAGGAATGACTAGAGGATGTCCTATTTGACTGTTACTGTTGACTAGGGAATAATGAACTAAAACATTTGGATTTCCAGGTTTAAAGCTACAAGTAACCATTAAAAACACTTAATGTACATGAACAGTTGGGACTCAAGGAGTGTAAGGACCTTAAAGGTGATCCTTGGTTAACCAATCTGGAATGTTAATTGACCCATATTACAAACAATGTAATGATTTGTGGATGATTGATACTGTAACAATTTATCCACAACAAGCTCTAACTTTTAGCAAAATTATTTAGTTTCATTTTACAATTTCATCATTCTATTTTGTGCCACTGTTAGTTTAAAGTTGGCTTATGATACAAGATCTAAATGTAGACCAATTTCTTATATCAGACAATTGTGCATTTTCATGATTTAATCCAACCCAGATTTGCAATATGTTCAACCTAAGTGAACAAGCCTTTGCAAGCATAAATCTTAATTAAAACATGAAAGGAAAAAATAAGCAATTTGGGTAACTTTAGGCTCAAGACTTCAAATAACAAACCACCATTATATCAGACAAAGGTTTCAATAGAACAAACTAATGACAAAATTATCATGTCCAACAAAAATCATAAATTCATAAATTTTGGCTTCAATATCATTATGTGAAAATGAAAGCAAATGGTTGGGCAAGTTTGTCAATCTTTGCAGACCATTTTTCACATCTGATCAAAATCTTGCGGGTGCAACCTTATACAAAAGAATTTGTTATCCTATTGACTCTTAAAAGTAGAAAATGTGTCACAGACATGAATGCCCTCACTTATCCCTTTTATGTTCAATCCCTGGTTTTTACGTCCCTGTGTTTTTATCCTTGAGAAAACTTTGTCGAAAAAGAAGAAATTGCTTGTAACAAGCAATTTCTTCTTTTTCCACAACATTTTCTACTTAACTGAATGATTATTTTTCATATAAAATCAACTTTATATTGTCGTCTGCAAGATCTTTGAATTTGGACTGGTCTAAGATTTTGATAAACAGGAAAGGGTTAATTGCTTATTACATGACCTTTAGGTGTGACCTTTAACTTGGGAGTATACATCAAAGAATACTTTACGCATGACACTAGCACCCTTCAAGGGAAGCAACTGTGCCAAGTTATTTTGAAATCCATCTATTAACCCATTACCATACAACCAAATTTTAGACTTGTGAAAATTGAAAGGTGTTACAGGTGACAATTTAAAGTTAATGAAATTCTAGAATTTTTCAACTTTCTGGGTAGCATGTTACGAGCAATTTCTTCATTTTACACAATATTTTTCCAAGTGTTTTCTTTAGGGGCATCAAAAAGCGTAACTTTGTTGGAATGGGTTATTATAGAAGATAAGCTTGTGACAAAAATTGACCACACACACAAATGCATCCATGCTTCACACGGACAGAGATAACTAAAAGTCTGTTGCCATTAACTGGCAGGGACATCAAAATGGATTCATTGCAACAGGACAGAGTTCTAGACAAACCCCAGCGATTAAAATCAACTTGAATTTAGGTGGTCTAAATGCTATCTTGCAGTAAATGCCTTGGATTTTTTTTAGCGAGGGCAAATTGCACTTCTAAGTATTGAAATAACACAAACACTAAACAATAATGTAACCACATTTTAGGCCAAGAATTTAAATCTAGTTTTTATACATTGACTAATTTGGTTTAAAAATGAACAACGAGTGAGAACACATTATTATCAAAGAACCTTTTCATAAATGAAATATACCCCTTTTAATATATATCAAAGTCCTTCAAATGGCACCACCACTTCAACACTATACCACAAATGTTAAATTTTAGACTGGTCCAAATTAAAAGAAGTTTTGTTGATTGAATCTAAAATTCTTTATCTTTTTGGATAGCAAAAAAATGTGGAAAGTTTAAAGAAAATTTCCCTTTTTCTGTCATTGTCCAAATTGTTTTTCAAAGCCCTTTTCTTGAGGGACGTAAAAAAAGTGGGGTTGTGTTGGAGTGGGTTAAATAACATTCATAGAGAATCAGATGACAGATCAATAGCGACGACAATATCGGCTAGAAAACTTGAAATATTGGCCGGTCTTCTATTTCTCATAATAATTTGATACGACCCATCAAGCAAAAAGGGAACATGTGGTAAAAACAAACTGAGGTATAAGTGCAAAACAGTCATAAGTACATATTGAGGGCTTAGAGCAAAAACATAGTATGGCTCTATACAATGTATAGAGCCATACTATGTTTTTGCTCTAAGCCATCGATATATTTGTATTGGCACTTATGACAGTGTTACACTCACTCCGTGGAATATTTTAAGAAGAGAATTCATCCAGTGCAGCTTTGCAAAAAGATATGTTTTAACCCATACCCACACAAGAAAATTTTAGACTGGTCCAAATTCAATGAAGTTGCAGACAACAATTTTAATTTGGTGAAATGTTTAAATTCGTTATCTTTTGGGGCAGAAAACATTGTGGATAATGAAGAAATTGCTTGTTACAAGCAATTTCTTCATTTACCATAATATTTTCCAAAACTCTCATATTGAGAGGCATTTAAAAGCGTCACTGTGTTGGAATGGGTCAACCCTCAACTGCTGATAAAAGTGTTCCTAGGAGACTCCCTTGAGCCCTAAAGGTCGTAATAATTTGAACCAGACTATTTGTAGGTACCTTGATATATATTAGTATTCTTATCGCATGCATAAATTATAAACTGAATGTAATTGTAATTTGGTCGATGTGGATTATCTATACACACAGGTAAATATTAATAACAACCAAAATAAATCTTCATTCAAAAATAGGCTAAAATCTTTATACAATATTTAACCATTAATGTTACAATGCAAGTTAAACTCTACCATCAAGGTTACTAAAAATATTCAACATTTAATATAATATGTACCAGTCTACATTTATACAAACATTTTAAGGGTCCAGGGTTTCTAGTCTTTGATTTCACTGAATCTAGTTTAACCCTTTCCTGTTTTAATGAAATTTTACACTGGTCGAAATTGAAAGAGGTTGCAAACCACAATGAAAATTGGATGCAATCAAAAATGAGACCAGCCTTTTCGGCAGAAAATATTGTGGGAAAAAGAGAAATTGCTTGTTACAGACATTTTTGTCTTTTTCCACAATGTTTTCTCTAGTATAAAATCACAGTGACGTAAAGTCCTGGGTTTGTACGGGAAAGGGTTAAGACTATAGTTCCTACAGACAAAGTGATTAGTGAAAGGTCCACTTTGTCTATCAATTTATAACAAAGTGACATTTTATTATTCATAGTTTTTTATTGTTAACTTTGAACATACTGGGCTGGTATTATTTTTGCCTATGCTAACAATTTTTTGCATTTAACAAAACCATAATTGCATTTATGAAGGTAAAAATATACAAAATAAGACAGATTTCAATTAACATGAAGCCAAATTCAAATTACTTTTCAGGTACATGTTTTCTCTCTTTCAAATATTGAACCAAATGTTAAGAACCCCCAAATAGGGCTTCTTAACCCTTTCCTGTATAATCACTGTATTTTACTTATATGCAATTTTATACTTAAGAAAATATTGTGATAAAAGAAGAAATTGTTTGATACAATCAATTTCTTCTTTTATCACACTATTTTCTACCACATAGAATGGTTTTGTTTCAAATTGCACTCACTTTTCATTGTCATCTGCAAAATGTTTCAAATTGGGCCAGTTTAAAATTTCGAGAAACAGGAAAGGCTTAACCACTGTGAGTAACGATTGAACAGCTAGCAATCTGTATATTCCCCCCTTTTTACATTGCTTTCAGATGAATACTTCCTGTGTATTTCACAGCACAATATGTTTGAACACCTCATGTATGGTGACATCTGATTTTTCAAATCAATTAACCCATTTCAAGATGTTAAAGTTTAGACTAGCCCAAATTCAAGGTTTATGAAATTTTAGTGTGGTTTTTTTTTCAATTTTCTGGGTAAAAAAAGTTGTGGAAATTGAAGAAATTGCTTGTTTCAAGCAATTTCTTCATTTTCCACAATGTTTTCCTGAGGGGCGTCAAAATGCGTCATTGTGTGGGAATGGGTTAAATGTTTGGACAAAATCCATGCCTTTGGTAGGTAACACAGTCAAAACATTTATTCCAGGACTAGAAATGATTTAAGACCCTCTTTCATTGAGACCAATACAACAATAAAAATAACAAGATATGTATATCACAAGTCCTTGAATCCAACAAGAAATTGTAAAACATCTATACAAAACATGTAACCCCTTCCTACATATATCTCACAACTTGCTTCGCAAATGTATCACTAATTCCTTGCTCAAAATTATCTTTCAGAACTCCTACAACCATGTGCGGATCCAGTTAGGGGACAAGACCCTCCCCTGGAATTTCAGCAAAATACAGTTAACTCATTCCCACACATTCCCTCCTCTTTATGCCCCCAAAACAAAAGCTTTGGAAAACAATGTGGAAAATGAAGAAATTGCGTGTGACAAGCAATTTTCTTCATTGTCCACAATGTTTTTACCCTATAAGATAGTGGATTCTGAAATTCCATCAACTGAACATTGTCGTCTGCAACTTCTTTCAATTTGGACCAGTGTATGATTTTGCCATGTGGGAATTGGTTAATAGATTGGAAAATCTGGAAATCACAGAATCATATTGTCAGTAGGCAACAAAAATGTTGTAACTACAGCTTTGTTCAAGCCATAGCTTCAAATTTTGCTCACAAACTGACGAATATCATTAGAAAAAAAGTACATTTTCGATTGGACTCCCATGAAAAAATTTTCTGGATCCATGCATGTAAAACAGATGACATACATCTCTGAAGTAAATATTTACACAGTTTTCAAAGGATTCACAGAGTGAACATTTTCAATAGCCCTCTAACATCTAAATGGAAGTAATTCATAAAACAATTTTTGTTGAATATTTTGTATGTAGGAAATGGTTACAAAAACAGTGATTGGTATCACCTTATCAAAAGGCCCCCTTTAACATGAATTCATATATGGCATATAAACATCTTTACAGACATGTTATATGATATTGTTCATCCAAAGTTTTAGTTTTTGGTTCCAACAGTATAACACATGACCATAGGTCTAAATTAGGACGTAATACTATTCTAAATTTGAAGTTTCTCGTTGAAACCCTATGTTAAGTGAACTCATTTAAAACGTCTTGACGAGATGAATCAAATGAGTACCCATACCATAGGGCTCCAAGCAGGAACCTTGTATGTAGCTCTAATGAATTGTATAGGTCTGTGTCTATGCTGACAGAGCAAAGAATGTTCCAGCATCACCCTGATATCAGTAAAAAAAATTCACAACGCAGGTTTGGTTTATAACTAAATGTCAAATTTATTTTCAATATCTTAAGCAGTGACATATAAGAAAGCTTCTTGTTTTCCTATTCAATCATAGGTAAACATAAACAAAAGAAAAAGATTGAACAATTTATTCAGCATGTCTGTACACATGTTTATTGCAGGCAGAACTCATAATACAGCACATTTCAATAAATCACAATTTTTGTTTGTTTCTTTGTGTTCCCATATACATGTTTAAAGTACCCATATATAAATGTATGCCTTGACAGTAACTAATATTAATCTAACCCATTACATTGTCATTACACCGTCTGAAGCGCTGAAGGAATACAGATTTAGGAACATTGTTGGAAAAGGAGGAATTGCTAGTGACAATCTATTTCCCCTCTTCTTTCAATGTTTCTACATTTTGAAATAACTTTTTTCACTTCAAAATTAGTCGTCTGGTAATAGGTTAAAACTGTATGTTTTTTAGGGACAAATTAAGGCCATAAAGATAAAAGCTCCAATGACCTATGCAAAACAATAGTGGGGAGCACTTATTTTTCACAAAGAAAAAATTTTGGTCAGTGTAGTTTCCTTGTTTTAAATTTATGAAGATTTCATATAGATATTCAGTTTTCAGCTAATTTTATTTAAGAAGAAATAGCCCCCAAATCCGACTTTTATATTGCAAGGAATCTCATGAATATTAAGGAGGAAGATCTTAACCCATTTCATGACAACAAAATTTTGGGCTGGTCCAATTTCAAAGAAGATATAGACGACAATTTTTAGTGAGAGGAATTCTAAAAATGGTCTTTTAGGGTAGAGAAGATTGTGGAAAATGAAGAAATTGCTGGTGTTACAAGCAATTTCTTCATTTTCCATAATGTTTCTAACAAGAAAGTTGAAAAAATCTAAAATTCATCAACTTTGGATTGTCCTCTGAAACTCCTTTCAATTTGGACCAGTCTAAAATTTTGTTGAGTCGGAATGGGTTAAAATATTGGGAGATCAGAAACTTTGTATCACTATCTATCAATATAGGGCAAATTTTGGAGTGAACAGATTGTGCTGATGCACTGGCTGATCCGAGTCTATACTTGGAACAGATGTTGAATAGTTGGAAATGACTCATTGAGTTACATTGGCATAAACATGCTGTAACATTGTGAAAACACATAATTATATGTGAAGCATAGGAACAGGTCACCCAGCAAGTTTATGCCGTATGATCTTTAACCCATTACCAGATGACAAATTTAAGCTAGTCCAAATTGCAGACGACATTTCTAATAATGCTTAAATTGGAAAAATAAGAGCCGTATAGAGTAGAAAACAGTGTGAGAAGAGAAATTGCTAATAACAAAGTTTAAATTATAGTATTTCATCATAGAGTCAGAAAGCATTGTTGTGTGAGAATGGGTTAACTATATTTTCTCATTTTTTATTTAATCTTTATTTGAAGAATTATGTACTTCTGAGGATATTGAAAATCTTTATTGTTACAAATTTGCTGAAAATATTTGTGAAGTCCTTTAAATCCATTCCCAGATGACAAACTTTTAGAATAGTCCAAATTGATACCCCTCAAGAAAAATAATTGCAAAAACATTGTGTAAAATGAAGAAATTGCTTGCAATAAGCAATTTCTTCATTTTACAATGTTTTCTACCCAGAGAGTTGAAAAAATCTAAAATTTCATACACCTTAAATTGTTGTCTGCATCTCCTCTCTGTTTGGAACATTTTAAAATTTTGCCATCTGATAATCGGTTAGGACACTAACAAACACAGACATGTACAGCATATCTTAACCCATTCCAACACAGTGGAATTTTAGACCGGTCCAAATTGAAAGGAGCTGCAGACGACAATTTCAGGTTGATGGAATTTTAAATTTTTTCGTCTTTTTGCATAGAAAACATTGTGGATAATGAAGAAATTGCTTGATACAAGCAATTTCTTCATTTTCCACAATGTTTTCCAAAGCCTTTTTATTGAGGGGCGTTAAAAGGAGGGATTGAGTGGGAATGGGTTAATGCACAAGGATTCCGTATTATATTTTAACTTTGAATTGAAATAAAGTGCTTTCATGCATCGAGTGCAATACAGACAAAAACAATGCACATTTTACAAACTATTGCATCATTTTCACGGCCGAGTATTCACATTATATTGCAGTCTTAGAAGCAAACAGTTACTTTCATTCGAAATCTTTTGGAAATTTTGTCAAAGTTCATTGGCTTTTATTACGGTATATCAAAGAATGAACAGAATTTATTGGAGTATTCGGACTCCCAAAAGTTAACTGTTTTGTTTCCTTTGTTTTTGTTAAATAAGCCCTCTCAAACAAATTTGAAGCTAGAAATAAAATAAATTGCACAAGAAATCATAGAAGAACAAAAAAATATTGCAATAAGTAGAAATTCCAACAGAACTTATACCAATAACATTAAAATAGCACCTTCAACCATTAATAGATACATGTAACTTGAAAGTTTAAGAGAGATAGAATTTCCTAGATCAAAAGCAACATATTTTTCTTTTCGTTAATTGATCCTTCTTAGGTAAACACATAGTTTTAATGTACCTTTATTGTAAGGACCCTTATCACTTCAATGATGATGTACCCCAGAGTTTGGGGTACACAGCCTTGGAAACAGGAGCAGGATAGAAAAATAAAACCCTGATAATTACATAACTATGACCTAATATGTGTGAAAATTAGTTGAGGAATTGGGCAAGGCAGACATATATGGGTTCACAAAGAAAGGAAACACTCAGCAAACAAGTATGAAAGTCTCAGAATCTCATGATTTATGCATATGACAATTAACCCATTACCAGACAGCAAAGTTTTAGACTGGTCCAAATTAAATGGAATTGTAAACAACAATTCAAAGTTGATGAAATTTCAGATTTTTTTTTAACTTTCTGGATGGAAAACATTGTGGAAAATGAAGAAATTGCTTTGTTTCCGAATTGGTTTTCTTGAAGGACATCAAAAAATGTCATTGTGTGGGAATGGGTTAAGGTCAAAAGTTAACTATTATGATTATGTGAAAGAATACACTTTGAACATCCATTAACCCATTAACACACAATTCCTTTTCTTAATGACAACAGAAATGTTCGTATAGAAAACTTTAAGTAACAGGCAATTACTCCTTTTCTTGGACTTTTCTAAATTGTTTTCACTTATTTTTTCAATTCCAGGACACTCTTAAACAATATCCGTAACTACTTTCAATTTAGACAAATCTAAAATTTATGGAGTTGAAACATCCGCTTTCTCTCATTCCAATGAGGAGTAATAAAGAAAGGGGTACCAAAACTCAACCTGTGACATCTTTGACTTAAATGACATTTTATAAAAGTAGAAAACAGATATCCAATAACCCATTCCCACAAAATCCACATTTTTAAGCCCCTTAAGAAAAGAGGTTGAGATAACATTGTTGAAAATGATGAAATTACTTGTTACAATAACATTCTTCATTATCCATAATGTTTCCTTCTGCAAAGACTTTTGAAATTTCACAGTAAAACTTGCTATCTGTAACTTCTTTCCATTCGGACCAGTCTAAAATTTTGTAGTCTGGTAATGAGATAAGTGAGACTTGAGTAATGAGTTCCTGAGACCAACATACATTAAATATATAATATAAGTAAAATCTATGACTGTACAAAATACATAATAGCTAACACACAGAAATTAAGTTAGTACGGTGCAAACTTCGGCGAGCCTGTTTTCACCGCTGCCACGCCTACTCTCACTTTCCCCGTAAAACCACCAGCTTGCTGGGGGATTGCTTGACCAATGCCATTTGTTAATAGCATAGGATCAATAACTCCTAAGCCAGCCATTGAATAGCCATTTATACCGGGCAAACCCGCATTTAATCCATTAACAGTGGGTAGTCCCGTGCTACCTATAGGCGAACCACTGAGTCCTGCACTAAGTCCATTTAATCCGTTAATTCCACTTAATCCATTCATCCCTATAATCTGGTACGGTTTCATGGCTGGAATGCTGATTGGCATCGTTAATGGTGCCGGTTGGGATTGAATAGTAGGAGAGGTTGCGGAGGTCACCGGGGTCGCAGATGTAGGGGTTGAAGAACCATTGGGGGATGTAGCGGCAGAATTAGGATCTAGGACTAGAGTCTTATGTAATTCCATGCTGTAGAAAAAAAAACGGGAAGGGAAAAAGTATTAGAACAACTGGAGTAACTGGACCACACACCTCGTGCAGGCAAAATAATCAAAATAAAAACTAAAATAAATAAAATATACAGTTGTTTATAACCAATATGAGACAACCTTTGCATGAAAAGCTTGCCTTGATAATATCTTTTCAAAGAATTTCTCAAAATGAGAAAACAAATCTTTTTAATTCATTTTTTTTTTGGTTAGATTCTTTTTGATTTCTTAACCAAAGAACTTTCATTTGATTCTATTTTCAACTTGACCTGTTTCAAATATTCTCAATTCTTGATCTAACATTTCTTGACTCCAACAAAAGAAATAGCCAGTGCAGTACTAGTATATGTTGTATATTTCACAATTACTTTTCATGCAATGGTGTTTGACTATATATTAATCATCGGAATAAATGTGGAAGCAAGAACTTGAAAAACAACTGTACATTTACATTCAGAAAAATTGTTTGTGAAAGCAGCAAATTTCTAAACCTTGTTAAAGTTATATTGTATAGAAATTAAAGAGTTTGAAGACAGAAATTAACTGACGACCGCACAATCCTGCTTTTAGATGCTGTAAAGCAAAAATTTTCTCAAAATGTTTTCTACCTAATATGGCACCTGTCCAATTTTATATTTGAACTATCGTATGCAGTTTCTCATGATTTGGACCATTTCAATTCTTTGTAATCCGGTAAAGGTTTAAGTTTAGAACAATTCCAATTAAGGTTTTCCTGTCATTTAACCCATTACCAGATGACAAAACTTTGGACTTGCTCAAATTAAAAGAAATTGTAGATGACAATTGATAGTTTTTAAAAATTGAAAAGTGAAGAAATCAATGATGTTGTTAAAAGGTAAATTGCTTGAAACAAGTATTTTCTGGTTTTGCCAAAATGTTTTTCTAAGTTGCTTACAAAAAGGGGGATTTTGTGGTAACAGATCAAGTAGCAATTTCTCACACCAATCTTGAGTTTTCCTTTCTGTGATTGTTTGCACACATCATGATAAATGATATGGACAGCTTTAATTATTCACTTTAACTTGTACAAGGGTTTGTACAATTTACTTTGCATTTCAAAAACCATAAATAAATTGGTCATCACTATCATACAGACAAAATTCGAACAGTACAACACAAGGGCAAGTTTCAACAACTCTGGCTTGTATCAATCCATTTAAAATAGGGTTGGTGCAGTATACCAGGTATATAATCAAAACAATTTGAACAGGAGAAAGGATGTGATGTACTATAACAAAATGAAACATGTCGGGTCACTTGACATGACCTTGACAATTAACCTTGACTGAGGACATCCATTTAGTGGTTTAAGAATTTGTTCTAGAAAAAAAAATCTGACAGGTATTCACCCATTCCTGCATGATGTAACTTTTCGATGCCCCTCATGTAAAACATTTGGGAAAACCTTGAGTAAAATGAAAAATTGCTTTAACCCATTCCAACACAGCAAAATTTTAGACTGGTCCAAATTCAAAGAAGCTGCAGACGACAATTTCAAGTTGATGGAATTTTGAATTCTTTCGTCTTCTTGGATAGAAAACATTGTGGATAATGAAGAAATTGCTTGATACAAGCAATTTCTTCATTTTCCTCAATGTTTTACAAAGCTTTTTTCTTGAGGGGTGTAAAAAGGAGGGATTGAGTTGGAATGGGTTAAAGCAATTTCTTCATTTAACACGTTTTCTACCTAGAAAATTGAAAAAAAATAAAATTTCATAAACTTTAAATTGTATTATGCAACCTCTTTTTAGTTTGGCCCAGTCTTAAATTTTGCGATC
The DNA here is from genome assembly GCA_946902895.1 of Fragum fragum. Lineage (NCBI taxonomy): Eukaryota > Metazoa > Mollusca > Bivalvia > Cardiida > Cardiidae > Fragum > Fragum fragum. The sequence continues at coordinate 41,395,602 of OX336372.1, forward strand.
TGGTAATGGGTTAACCCATATTTTCAGCCAATCAGAAAGCAGGAATTTCAATAGAAGAAATTAAAATTGAATTATTTCCAAACAGGTAACATTAAAGAAATACATATATACTACTTGCTGCTTTCACAAACAATATTCAGATATGAGGAGGTAATCATAATGAAGTGAAAACAAATATAAATCAGTTACTTCTAAAATAGGGTAACTTCAGTATGTTTAAAATTGTATATACATTATTTTAGAGATAGATAAACTGGGCTTTTTACCCCTTTTCATGCTGAATAAAATCCTTGAAATGCATTAAAATCAAAGGGCTGATGGCACTGTAGGTCTGGTTGTCAGGGATTTCAGTTTTGAAACTGATCCTATGAACTGAACAACAAGCAGGTGGTGAAGGCTAAGATCAGACTGCACATATGTGCAGGCTGATCTTTGTCTTTACCTCCTACAAAATCAGGAACATTCTGGGATCAGCATGACAAGAGTTGAAATGAATTCATTTTAGCCTTCTATTGATGCTGTACTCTTTGAGTAATTTTGTTGTGCATATGAACTTCAGCAGATATGGCAAACAAAAATTCTCTCTGAGAAAAAAACTTTTGTAATTACAGTTTTGATAATTACTAATTTGTTTGCTTAACCCATTCCCACATAACAAAATTTTAGACTGGTCCAAATTGAAAGGAGCTGCAGACAGCATTTTCAAGTTGATTGAATTTTAAATTTTTTCGTCTTTTTGGATAGAAAACATTGTGGATAATGAAGAAATTGCTTGATCTAAGCAATTTCTTCATTTTCCACAATGTTTTCCAAAGCCTTTTCGTTGAGGGGCGTAAAAAGGAGGGATTGAGTGGGAATGGGTTAAACTCTTTTACCAAACCACAAAATGTTAGACTGGTCAAAATTGAAAGGAGTTGCATACCACAATTTCAAGCTGACAAAATTTTTGATTTTATTTTACTTTTTTGGTAGAAAACATTGTGGATAATGCTTGTAAAAAGAAATTTCTTCATTTTTCCACAATGTTTTCCAAGGTTTTTCTTCCTGCGTCTAAGAGCATCATTGAGAAGAAATGGGTTGAAAATTCAAATATTTTTTGTATTTGACTGTAATTTTGAATCGTAAACTCGTCTATAATGTATCGAATAAGAGGACAGGAGTGAGAGGGACATGCACTTTGGATAAACGCTTTTAAATTGATGATAACAGTTAGTTGGCAATCTTCTGCATGTGACAAAATCATTCTATGCTGAATTTCAAAAGGACAGCAATTACCTGTTAATATACGTAACTTAAGCTGTAAGTTAAAAAATACAAAATATTCCATTAAACAGGCTAAATGCTTCAACTGGGAGTGTTGTACTATGACTACTGTAATTTTGCACGTGCAGAACACACAAACGGCTCGTGAGATAACTACTACATCATTGTTGCATTTATTTGACCATATTTGCGTGAAAAAAGCCAAACTACATTTCTATGCTTTGTTAATTCTCCCAAATTCAACAACACAGTTACAATCACTCGAGAAATATACCGGACACAGAAATCGGCATGCAAGATTAACGGAACTGGATCTTATAAAATTCTGTAGTAACCCATACCTACACAAACTTTTTGATGCCCCTCCCCTCCCATGTAAAAAAAGCTTTGCAAAAAATAGTTGGATATGAAGCAATTTCTTCATTATCCATAACATTTCTTACCACAAAAAAACAATCCACATTTTTTTTTACAAAAAAAAAATTCAATAAATAAATTCATCAACTAAAAATTATCTGCAACATCTTTGAATTTTGCCCATGCTAAAATTTTGTTGTCTCATAATGGGTTAATGGATGTAGTATTTGATCATTCTCAATGGTAAATAGATACATAGATGTATAGAAGATCAATGCCATTGAATGTTTAGTTCAAAAGTTTTTGGCAAATTACAAGAAACTTTATTCAAATAAATATATAGAAAAGCCCCCACTTTTCCTTTGAACAGCTAACCGGAAGTAATATTCATTTTTTCTCGAGTGATTGTGAACAAATGTCAGACTCCTGTTAATATAAAGCTTTATGAAATACAACTGTACAACTGTGAACAAGTATACAGATTTGTGTTCGGTGCATAACTATTTAAACACCTGCTCATGTCAGCCAACTTCGGGACAAATATGTTCTATAAGTTGGTTTGGGGGAGTTTGTAGATACTTCCTTTAGTTTGAAAAACATAACGCCACAACACAGATGATTTGGTTATGAAATACCCCAAATTGTCGTTGTTTGCTAGACAGGATTTCCCCCAGAAAGTATAAACCCATTCTGACACAGTGAAATTTTAGACCAGTCTAAATTGAAAGAAATTGCAGACAACAATTTAAAATTGTTGACATCTTTAAGATATTTGTCTTTTTGGGTAGAAAACATTGTGGATAATGAAGAAATTGCTTGTAACAAGCAATTTCTTCATTATCCACAATGTTTTCCAAAGCTTTTATATTTAGGGGCCTTTAAATGTGAGTATGCGTGGGAATGGGTTAAAGATTATGAGTTGAATTCAAACTGGCAATATTGAACTCATGGGAATCAAATGTCATTATGGTAGCCAAAGAGTAAATATTACAAAAAAAACTTGTATTTATTGAGAATTGAAAATAATAGTTTTATAGTTACAATTCTAATCGTTTCATTTCCCCCACCCCTTTTTCCTATTAGAAATTTTAACTGTTTAATTTTAGTAATCGTTTGGGGTATTTTACAACCAATAACTTATTGCTTTGAGAAGATTATACATAATTTAAAGCAATCCCTTTCTAAACCTTCCATTAAAAACAACCTAGTGTTACAATTGCATCGCAATCTAGAAACTTTCAAATTTATCTTAATTGGACAGTTTTGGCAGTCAGAAACAAAACTTTTACAGTCCTGACAAAGGTACTCGCTGCATTTAACCCATAACTAGACAACAAAGTTTTAGACTGGTCCAAATTCAAAAAATTGCAGACAACATTTTTAAGTTGTTGAAAATTTTTAAACTTGTGTCTCGACCTATAACCTTTGGTTTGGCAACTTAATCCATTACCATATGACAACATTTAACACTAGTCCAAATTGAAAGAAATTGCAGTAGACATTTCTTAAATTGGAAAACAAGTGCCAAATAGGGCAGAAAACATTGTAAGAGAAGAAGAAATTGCTTGTAACAAGCAATTTCTCCTTTTCCCACAAAGTTTTCCAAGATTGTATTTCTTGGGGGGTCAAAAGGGGTTAATTGTGATACTACAATGTATAGACACTTAGAACAGTCTTGCAATTAACCCTTGAGTTGTAAAACAATGGATGAATACCAAGAGATGTGTTGATGACACAACAGGGTCAGATCATTTTTTACAAAAGTTACTAATAAAGACATCCTGATAATCATATTGAAATCAGCTCCGAAAGTTTCTAGAAAGGCATTGCAACCAACAGTTACTTACAAACAGGACAAGACATATAGTATAGTTTCCATCGATACATACCTGGTATTTATTAAGTACTGAGCCATTCCAATAGTTTCTGGTGTCCCTGTGATTGTAACTTTTCTATCTGGGTTACCCTCTTCTGCGTTGGAAATTTTTATATTAGCACCTGATATTTGTCTGAAAGGAACAAGAAAATTCTCTTTCAACTCTTAATATTGCACCCAAAGTCATCAGCTGCGTTAACACATGAGGGTTTGAATCCCAGGAGCTGATATAAATCTTTGTCCTTTCTTTAGCCCTTTTAACTCGTTCCCACACAACAAATTTTTCACCTGATCCAAATTTGAAGGAGTTGCAGATACATGCACATATTGCAGTCTGATCTCAGTCTAAACCACCTATCTGTCAATTTCAACCCTGAGTTATTTTCAACATTGATTTTCAAACGAAATCCTGCATTTTAGCTGATGAATTTTAATGCAAATGTCAGGAACAATTGTATTCTGCATGAACGGTTAATATTATACATTCAATTCTCCTTACAATAATCAGCCAATAAGAATGTATTCACCTATCTTTTTAATTTTGTTTGTACCATCCCCTACCATCATTTAGCCAATGATAACATTACACTTACCTTATCTCATTAATTTTCTGACCACCTCTTCCTATAATACAGCCAATGAGATCATTAGGTATATTCATTTCATGAGTCTGGGGAACATTGTGTGGAATAGGTCCATTTGTTGAAGGTCGTTGCGGAAATGGTACAGGAGCATATCCTGGAGCTGCTGACACTGTGGAAAAATGAAAACGTAATTATAATCGACCTACAGCACCGGACTGGAACATGAGCACCGCCCACAGGTGCCAACGCTCGGCTGCAGGTGCTGGATAATGCAAAAATTCTGATTCAAAAAAGGGCATAACTCTTACAAAAATGCTATTAGAGTTAACCCCCTTGATAGTCTAGATAGCTCTTGTGATGGTCAATAAACATGCCAAGTTTCATGAGGCTATCTTCAATAACAACAGAGATATGACCAAGGTTAAAGTTTGTCACTCCAACACCAACACTGACGCGAACAACACCAATGTGATCACAATACCTCGGGTTTTCTCCGACAACAGCCTAGCTAATAAAACCTTGAATATTTCTGATATTACACGAAAGTAATAACTATGCCAATAGGCTGAAGGTCATGATAAAGCATTTAAGTTACTATGAAAATGGAGTTATAGCACATCACATGACATCATTTTACAAATGTCAACTAGAGGTCCAAATGGTTAATCTTGATTTAGAAAATTGTCAGAGCTACAAGTTTCAGCCCAAGACAGTCTTCAATGTTTGACCAGGGTTGTTTCTTTTTGGCTCCTATTGCCTGACAGCATTACACAAATCTACTGCATCCTTACCTGGCAAGTAAGCTGTTGGTGGTATGATGGGCACAGGTTGTCCGATCGACATCTGATTCAACTTGTTCAGCTGTTGAAAACAAGTCAAAATATTTTTGGTGAATAATAATACAATTTTAGTTTGTCCATCAAGATTCCAAGGTTTCGATTGGCCGATGATTTTTTTCCTTTCATGGACAAAATTTGGAACTATTTTTGTATGCTTGAGTACAAAGTAGATCCATAAAGTTATGCCAAAAACTAGTAAAAATATTTGCTTTGTTGTGCTTGGTGCCACTAAATTGTAAGACATGAAGAGTTCATTGAGATATGAATCTAGAAATTTAATCACACTAAAGTATGATTCTGCTCTATGTAGTCATATAGTGTGATTGGGTTTTCAGGTTCATACCTCGATGAAAACAATAACTATTCTCTCCATTTCTCAATTGAAGAGGAATTATGACAATGATGTACTGGAATATGAAGCCAACCAAAATACATAACACACTGTTGTATTTATTCTAAAAAAATATACTTCAATTTACAATAAAGTTAATGATTCATCTACATATTTAAAGAATTTCAATAAAAACACTGATCCATATAATATATTTTAACTCTATTTCTGAAAAACTGTTTTTAAGTTAGGGTCAAAAGAATTCTATGAACTCTGTTGGATTTTTTGTGTGTTTGGGTTTTTTTGTGCATGTTTTCTTTTTTTAGAGTAGTTTTAGAAGCATACAAAAAACAGCCCACTACTGTTTTAACCCTTGTCATACTGCATAAAATTCTTGTTCAGGATTGCAATCACCGGGCAATTGGAAGCACTAATTTATTGATTTAATGCAGTTTTAACTCCACATTTAACAGTATTTCAGTAATATCGCAACAGCTTGAGCAACTAACAATGGATTACTGGTATTTCTCAAACCAGTACTACCATTACATCCTTTCCTAGCCTCCAGCTACTATCTCACTTAGGTTTACAAATATCCATCCATTGGTGGATGAGACGAATGTTGGAAAGAATATGTGTTGCCATGGAAGCACTAAACATGGGTTAATGATTACTTTGAGAATAATGAAACAACTCTGGCTCAACAGGGACAAGCACGTAGTGCAGACCAAGATTGAACTGCAAGTACAATGTATGTGCAAGCTGACCTTTTAATATACCACCTGCCAAAACAAGAATATTCCAGGTTCAGCATGACAAGGGTTAACTCATTTATGTGGTATTGTAGATTTTTTGATATTGCAGACTTTAAAAGGGAAGAAAGGTTTTAATTTCTTCTTTCTTTTTATTTCTTTTGCAATACAAAGCTTTTAACAACTGGCTTGGACAAAATAACAACGATTCTTTGATTATAAGATGGGTTATAGATAAACAAGTTTGAGTGAGTTTTCAAGAATCAATTTTACACTGAAAATGATGAGCGGTTTCTGGAGATTCACACGTGCTTGCGGATCTATACTTCAGGTATGCAAATAAAAGAAATTCAACAATAACTACACAGGGGAAAATGGTAAAGCCTTTCTTCATGGTGAAAAAAGTAATCAAGGCTGAATAGAAATGACCTAATTACATGTATGAGATCCAGAGCATATATTCACTAACAAGGCTAAATTCATTTTATATCATGACTTAACCAATTATCAGATGAAAATTCTATTTAAAAGTTTAAGAAGTTGGTAAAATTAGAAAATAAGTGTCAAATATGGTAGAAAACACTGTAAGGAGAGGAGGGATTGCAGTTCTTCTTTTCCCACAATATTTTCTTACTTCAACAGCTAAGAATATGGAATTGTGTGGTAATGGATTAAATAAGAAGCACTCCATTGGCAGGTGTATGTATCAGAATTTTTGCTAAGTTTTAACCCATTCCCACACAATTATGCTTTTGGAGGTTCCCTAGAAAAAACAATTGAGATAAACATTGTGTAAATAGAAGAAATTGCTTGTAAAAATTTCTTCATTTTGCATGAAGTTTTCTGCCCAGAAAATTGAAAGGATCTAAAATTTCATTATTCTTTTATTGTCAGCTGCAACTCATTTCAATTTGGACAAGTCTAAAATTTTGTCATCTGGTAATGGGTTAAACCAAGACTAAGGCAATAGACTTGTTAGCTAATATATGCATAGGTCTGTTGCGAAGTGTAGTTTGGTTCCAGTAGAAGAGCGCAGGGGTCTGGTGTAACAAAATAAGAAAATTAATTGTACAAAATACTAATAGTGAACAACACTGAAATAAACGCCATGCCATGACTTGGGAAAAGCCAATCATTTCTTCAATACGATAGTCAAGAGGTAACTTCTTTTACAACTCTGACAGACACCGCAATTTAGGCTAAATGAACATGATAGAACAAAATCAAGTTCAGAACAATGGATAGATGAAGCAAATAATAAAGAAATATTGATAAATTTAAATCTACTTAAGTACTATCTGATCAATTTCAATCAGACTTTGTTGACTTCAATCAGACTTTGTTGGTTTCTTTGCTTACAATGTTAAAGTAGAAAAATGTTTAAGTAGAAGGGCAAACTTCAAAACTAACCAAGTTCTTGTCACTGATATGTGCAAAGCCATGACATTTTCACTCGAGTGAGCTTGACAATTTCTAGGGGTTTCATAACAGTTTTGTTAAAAGTTAGTTTGCACACCTGTTTGTCTTCCAAACTACTCATATTATTTTGAATTTCAAAAAGATTTAAGGGAAAGAGGGGCCATGCATTAACCACATTTTGACAAAAAAAATTGTCGAAAGACAGAGGAAAGATAAAACACTATTGGATAGATGAGGGTAGCTGCCTAGTTACCGTATAACCGTAAGGTTCTTGCGGACAGTTACACCAGACCTGCTGAAAGTACATGGAACGCAAACCATTGAACACATCAAGCTAATAGAGCCTACAGTTTAGAACCAGTGTTTCATTCATTATTTGCGCAATGATAACCATATACAGAAATAGTGTCCTTATAAATTTAATCTCAGTAACCATGGAAATTTCAATACAATGTATACACAACAGTAGAAACATATATATGTTTTAGTCACTAACTATTGTCATGTAGATGATGTGATATGAAAAAGACTTGCCATAGCAATAGAAACAACTCTGGGAATTAACTATTTAACCCATTACCAGACAACAAGGTTTTAGACAGGTCAAAATTTAAAGGAGTTGCAGATGACATGTTTTTGCTTAATAAATTTTAAAAATCTTTGTCTTTTGGGGTAGAAAACACATGTAAAAAGCAATTCCTTCATTTTCCACACTGTTTTCCAAAGCCTTTTCATTGAGGGGCATAAAAAGCAGGAATGTGTGTGAAAAAAATGTGTGAAACTAGGTCAACCTATTACCAGATGACAAAATTTTAGACTGATTAAATCCAGAGAAGTCACAGAGGACAATTTGGTGAGAGCTAAAATCTTCTTCTTTTATGGTAGAAAACATTGTGGACGATGTTTAGAAAATACTTGCATCAAGCCTATGCAATTTCATCATGATCAACAATATTTTCCCTAGTTTTTCTTTGAGCGGCATGATTAACCCATTTCCAATTGACAATATTCTAGACAGTTCCAAGTTAACAAGTTAATATGTCATCAGCAACTTTTCCAATTTTGTCAAGTCTTAAATTCTTCCATCTAGCATTTGGTTGATGCAAATTCAAATACAGTTTTGATGTTAAGTCTTTTTGTAAATGGTAAAAAATTCATCTAGATACATTACATTTTAGATTTAGTAAAAGATCCATAAATATCTTTTCATACTCAAAGATAAAAATTTGGAAACTTCATTTATTATTTTTCGAGCTAAAAAAGTCTTATATTAAACAATAGTAAGTTGAACTAAAAATGATATGTGATGAATAATAGCAGATATTTTCATAAACACTATATAATATTTAGTTTCAGTTTCGTCTATCAGAATTGAAGCGTTTCAATTGGCTGAATTTGTCCCCCTTATACTTCCACAAACAAAATTTTGAACACGCAACTATTTTGTATGCTTACACACAAAGTAGATCCACACAATTGACTACATAATAATAGTCAACTATCTGGGGTGCTTTTTTGTTAGCATTAGATTATAACAGATGAAAAAAATATTTTTTGTTTTCATTCAGGTAAAATCCTAAAAATCTATTTACAATAGTGTATGAACCACTTTGCAATTTATAGTGTAATTTAGTTTTTTGTTACATACCTCCATGAAAACAAAAATTTTTCTTAATTTCTTAAATTAATTTTCTTTTGCAGATATAATGCTGATGTTAATTGGTACCCTAATAAGCAAAATGGATAAAATGTATTGAAAAACATCAAACAAAATGTCTTACCTCTGCAGGAGGGGGCACTGCCACCTGGGGGTTCTGCACAACAAAAGCTTGGCCTCCAGCATACACAATTGGCGGGACAGCCGGTTTAGGACGGTAAGGAATAGTAGCTCCCTTTGGCGGGGACTGGAGGAGAGAAGAGGATAAAAACAGGTCATGGCAGAGGTAGGACTGTTACTGCTGGTGAAAGTAAAGTGCTTGTTGGTTGAATCAGAAATAAACTTGTGAGCCCAGTGTTCCATGGTTTCTGGTTCAATGGTACAGATAAGATAGGATTATTAAAGCTCTTGTGTTTTTAGGGGTTTTGGGGTTTTTTTGCACTACCTAAGTTGCAGCATCAAAAGAATATTTTGTATGAAATTAGTTAACGTGTCTTTTATTGGTTTGGCAACTCAAATTGCTTATTTAAATTTGTAGTGATGATGTTTTGGTCGCCTCAAACAAATTGCTGTCTTTTACATTCTTGACCATATTTTCAACTAAAGCCATTTGATATCCCATTAACGGTGATGAGTGGGCCTGACCAGCCGTCTATCAAATATCCAAACAGAACCTGATTAAATAGCAAAAAATGCTTCACACATTTGCTGTTCAGTAATTTCAATTTTGGCATGGTTTTAATTTTGTATTCATTCAGGATTTTGAAATTAAGTATTCTATCTCATCTGGCCCACTGTTAAAGGTATCATGGATGAATATTCAAAATCAGGTATATCTCTATTAACCTTTACCAAAATGATAATCTAATTTGTCCCACATCTTACCTCTGTGTGTGTGGTGTATTTTTTATCCCTCAAATATTCACTGTAATATATTTCATAGTCAAGAATGTAGGAATATTTCCACATTTAGGTCAAGTCATGTGGATTGCTTATCCAATTCTTTTTTTTTTTTTCATTTACATAAAAAAGTCCTAAAATGCAATTGACAAAAAGTTTTGTGGTCGATCTATGGAATACCATATAAGTGGTCCAAGTACATGTTTAACCCATTACCAGACAGCAAGATTCTAGACTGGTCCAAATTGGAAGAGGTTGCAGATGACAATTTCAAATCTATTAAGTTATAGATTTTTTCAACTCTCTGGATAGAAAACATTGTGGAAAATGAAGAAATTGCCTGTTCCACACAATTTCTTCACTTTACAAAATGGTTTCCAAATAGTTTTCTTGAAGAGGGTCAAAAAGCGTCGTGTAGTGGGAATGGGTAAAATGACTTCTTGTCATTGCAATGAACAAAATAAATGCCACAGGCTTGTTCAACTTTCACAGCAGATATCACAGAGAAAGAAATCACTCCATATGTGAAATCAAAGCATACCAAATCACTAGCCAGACCGTCTTTGTTCAAGAAAATGTAGATGCATATTACATTTTAACCCATTTACACAGAATCCGGCTCTAAAATGCCTGGCATTGATTTCTGCATTGATCATAATGTTTTCTATCCCCAAAAGGCAGGTTTTTCAAATTTAAAAAACTTTAACTTGATGTCTGCAACTTATTTAAAATTGGACATGTCTAAAAAACTCGTATGATAATAGGTTGTCTATGAGCACTTTTAATTCTACAATCCTTATGGTAGAACAACACATTTCCACATATTATCACTACCTAATGGCCACTACCTACTTTTTGTCCATAAGTATGGCTTTCCTTCTAGAATAACTCAAGTAAAACTAACTTAAAGTTTTCAAAAAATACACTTAAGCCTGCAAGAACGTTTTCTTGAAGCTATGCGTCTACCCATGTATTAAATATTGTTGTCTTTTCTTTTGTTCAACAATTTGGCCATTTGGAATTGAAACTCTAAAGCTAGTATTTCAGCACCAAGAGCATTAGATTGATTTATTGAATGGGGTTTAACGCCATATCTTGGAGCACCAAACAATGGATTCCTGGTATTTCTCACACCAGTACTACCACTACATCCTTTCCAAGCCCCATGCTGCTATCCCACTTAGGTTTATGATTATCAACCCATTGGTGAGAGACAGTTGTAGGAAAGGATATGTGCCGCCGCTGGGGTACGAAACCCAAGAGAATTAGATTTTAAATATATCTATTATGCATCTGAAAGAAATAAACCACAATCTGATAATAGTAAACAAATACATGTAGCTCTTAACCAGTCTGTGTCTTTCCCTTATTGTGCTGTACATTTGCTTTGACACAATCTGACTTCAAGCAAAATGAACAACGTAATTTAAACATATCAGCCTGTACTTAACATTTGCGATGATTTCACATACGCTGCGGCACTGTGCAGTCTCAACATCCATTTAACCCTTTCCTGTACAATCCCTGGTTTTTACTTCCTTGTGCTTTTATACTTGAGAAAACATTGTGTGAAAAGAAGAAATTGCTTGTTACAAGCAATTTCTTCTTTTTCAACAATATTGTCTACACTACTGAATGGTTATTTTTCAAATTAAATCTAATTTCAATTTTCATCTGCAAAACCTTTCAATTTGGACAGGTCTGAAATTTTGAAAAACAGGTAAGGGTTAAACCTTGTCATGCCAAAAAAATCCTTTCAGAATTGCACTAAAATCAAAGAGCTGAAAGCACTGGACATCTTAGTTGTGGGTCAATATTTCTGTTGAAAATTTATTTCACAAACAACTTGGTGTTGAATAGGATTAACAGGTAATGAAGACTAAGATCAGACTGTACTAATATGCAGGCTGATCTTAGTCTATACTTCCTGCCCAAACAGAAATATTCCAGTTCAGCGTGACAATGGTTCAAATAATCACTGATTGCCAAAAAAGAATATTTGAGTCAGCAGTTACCTACATAGCCCACAGTGAAGACTACAATCAGACTGTGCAAATGCATAGGCTGATTGAAGTTCTGAATATACGCAAATGTGAAATCAATTAATTGATTTATTGGGGTTTAAAGCCTCTTTAACAATATTTCAGTCAAATCGCGGAGGCTGAAGCACCTTACAATAGATTCCTGGTATTTCTCACACCAGTACTGCCACTACATCCTTTCCTAGCCTCCAGCTACTATCTCACTTAGGTTTACGATTATCCACCCATTGGTGGACGAGACAAATGTCGGAAAGGATATGTGCCACCGACGTGGATTGAACCAATGACATTCCATGATTGAAGATTTGGAGTCTGATGCGCTACAAACTGTGCTATAATGGCGGAGTGAAATGGATTGAAAGAAATTGCACAGGCTCATGTATGAATGAAGATTTATCTCATAATCGCTTTGAACTAGATCTTTTTTTTCATTTTTACATAGATTTGTAACTAGTTTAGATACACTGGACAACTTGCAATTACACTATATCAACCTAAAAAATGTCGAATGCATATAAGGGAAAGACATTGGTAAGAATCCTCACCTACAATTTCTTAACACACTAAATAGATGTACACAAAAATAGGATTTTGGCTGATGGAAAATCTCTGATTCCATTATTTCATGCTATATTCACTGGATAAATAATACAAATGGCAAGAAGATAGAATTCACTGTACAAATGATTGGGAAAATATTCTTTTTCTTGATAAAAAGGTTGTATGGGGGGAGGAAATATGGAGGCCATTTTAACCTCAGGTTAACAACATCACCAAGGATAAAGGTCAAGTTGCCATGATGACAATAAAAAAGTCAAGAACCAGTAGAAAAGCTAAGAGCAATTTTTTCAGCTACTTAAGACACAAGATTATATTCATAAGCAATTTGATAGGTATCTTAATTCAGCAACTAAATGGGCAACAAGGTTTGGCTTATTTCAAAAGTAACCAACTAAAGATTGAACATAAATATTAGTTCTCTTTGGAGCATGATTGCATACAGACATATTAGGCCATTCATTTGATGCATATACATAATGTGTACATGGTTTTAGTAAAAGCATGTGAATTAATCTTAACCCATTAACAGACGACAAAATTTCAGACTGGACAAATTAAAAGATATTGCAGACTACAATTTTCAGTTGATGAAATTTAAAAATCTTTGGTCTTTTTAGGGAAGAAGACATCATGAATAATGAAGAAATTGCTTGTAATAAGCAATTTCTTCATTTTCCTCAATCTTTCCTTAGTTTTTTTTCTTGAGGGTTGTCAAAAAGCAGGATTGTTTGGGAATGGGTTAATAAAGAAATTATAGCTTGAACTACTACTAAACACCAAAGCTTTGAGCAGACTCTAGTCAAGGCCAGAATATCAAAATTTGTGTGAAAAGAAGAACATCTTCGTGGTAAAAGCACTCTAGTCTTTACATTTGATGGCTCTGTCCTTTTTTTATGGAAAGAATTTTTTCTAGGAGGTGTAAAGTCACTGAATTCAAAAATGAACACAATGCACACTAAGAATATAGTTCCCATATGAATGATATACTTTATCTATTATATTTGTGTTCTATAACTTGGTCTAAATTTTGTATACTTTATCTATGTTATCTGCATTGGAAGGGCCATTTAGAGGTCCTCAAGATAAACCAGCAAGAATTGCATGACTAACCGACCTCAATGTCATCAAAGCAATCAACAATTTTGGCATATGTGTGTACACATACAATAAAAATAATTTCTGTACTATGTATTTCAGATAAAGGTTATGTTAACAAATATTAAAACATGTTAAAGAGAATGCAGTTCAACATTGGTGCTGACACATAAACGGAGGTGGGGAATTTAGAGAGCTGCCTGGGCTTTCATGGAGAATAAATACAAATATTGAATGTGATATTAATCATTCATTAAGATGTAGCAAAAATGTATTAATATGCAAGTCTATCATAAAGATTACTTTCATCATTAAAAAGCTACACAAGAAGTTTTGAGGGTGACAGGACGAAGCTACTGACTGGGTGGATTAATCAAGGGAAATAACTCTAAGGACCTAAGCCAATAACATCCAGAGTGGCTCACCTTGGAATCAGGTTGAGAGAGATGCCTAAAATACAAGTTGTGGTCATTTGCTTCATATAATGATTAAAAGAGTTGCGCAATACATTTCTCATACCTGTTACTATGGTAACAGGTAACATGATTTCTATCCACTTTCAATTATTTCCTTATATAGAATTAACAAGATACCAGACTTATAAAGCTTAAAAAGAAACATGAACCCTCTATTAGAATTGTGCTCAATATCTGCGCATTTTTTTTCATATTAAACCTGGAAGCATAAAGTTGTTTGATTCCACTATATTAATTTCAGTATGTCTGCTCCAATCAAAGATTCAATGAAACTTACTTTTTCTGCATCACTTTTTTTTTGTATCATCAAAAACACACAAAGAATTAGTAATTATTCTTATAAAATCATAACCACTCAGATAATTTTGTTTAACACAAATTGTGACAATTCAAGAATAGTTTCAGAAGAACTCTTTTTGTTTTTCAAATGTATGAGTATTACTTTGACCAGGATAACCAATTTTGACCTTGTATGTCAACTTCAAATGGGTCAACCCATTACCTCACAATTCTGCATTTTGACATAGTGTTGGAAAAAACTGATAAAAATATTGTGGAAAAGGAGAAAATGCTTCTAAAATGTTTAATTTCTCCCTTTCTCACAATGTTTTCTACACAATAAGGCTAATATTTTTTAATTAGAATGCATTTTGAAAACACTAAATTTTTGTCATACAGTAATTGGTCAATTTCTTTGTCCTAAATTGCTTGTTTACTGCTCTTTTAATGGTTCTTTCAACCATGCTAGGTAAAATATCATCATGTAGAAGGCCATTAAAATCTAACCTTTAACCATTACCATGAGACTGCAGTACGACACATCAACAAAACTATATTCTAGCAAAACATTGTGTAAATAGGAGAAAATGCTTGAAACAACTTATTTCACCCTTTCTCACAGTGTTTTTACCCTGTATGGTGCTTATTATTAATCTAAACACACTTTGAACTGTCGTCTGAAAATTCTCTCATCAATTTAGAATTTTGTTATCTGGTAATGGTTTGACTGTCGTTTTTCTTTGTCAAAGGTGAAGATGAAATGAATAGTCACAATTTTGGGCATAAACTTGTTAACTAATTCAGTACACACTAAGCCCAATCTAACTGTATTTTTGTATTCAAAGATAAATACCTCTAACATAATTCCACAAACCAGTCGAATGCAAGCTGTGACTGCCTCTGCTGTTCCAGATATGGTGACAGCACGCTCTGTTGAGTTTGGCAACATTTCACTAGCAACCTGTATTGATGCACCAGTGCCCTTTGAAAAGTATGAAAAACATAGTTTGCTTTACATAATTTCATTTCCACTGAATCATACTTTTGCACAATCCCAATGTTTAGTGCAATTTCTTCACTGTCCGCAGGTTTTTTCATCAAAAAGATAAAGATTCGGCTATGAACTGTCATCAGCAACCTCTACAACTTTGGACCATTCTAAAATTTTATCACCTGATAATGGGATATGCCTTATTGCATAGCAATTGAACAGTTACCCACAAATAAGTTGTCCTATCTCATGGGATGGTTCAATGATATGAGTGCCTATGCCCCTAATATGGGACATGATATGGTATTCAAAATTTCAAGTGTATGCGATTGATGTATTCTCAGCTATATCTACTAACCTCTAACAAGGTACTTTGATGGAGGCATTAGACAACATTAGTTTGCATACAATATGACCATGGACATAAAATAAGGCAAATCTTTAGTGTGACCTAAACGCCATTACTACAACTAAAAAAACCTTAATTTCATATTTACAGCTTAAATAAGTCAGCAATAAACGAAAGTGCTCTAACCTATCCCGACAAAAAATGCTTTTGATGCCGGATAGAAAATAAGAGTGGAAAATATTGTAGAATATAAAGAAATTGCTTGTTACAAGCAATTCCTTCATTTTCCACATTGTTTTCTGAAGCTTTTTTTAGTTGGGGGCGTCTAAAGGCGTCGCTGAGTGGGAATGGGGTTAAGTAATAATCATATTCTTAAGAATGTTGCAACTATTTAAAAAGACTAAGTTACGAGAACGGTTACTTACTTCTCGGATTTCCTTAATCTTTATGCCTCCCTTTCCTATCAACGAGCCGCATTGACTCGCTGGCACAACCAGTCGTAATGTAACGGGAGGTTTAGGCACGGTTGGTGTGTTTTGAAGGTCCTGAAAGATGCAAGTCTGAAATGACCCCAAAGGGCTATTAATGAAAAACCACAACACAGCACAACATGCGGGGTAAAAAGTAAATCAAATCAAAACAAGAACGAGATAAAATCATCTGGAAACACTAATGTCCTTAAAGACCAACCTTTAAATTAACCCTTGTCATGCTGAACCCGGAATATTCCGGTTTTGGCAGGAGGTGTAGACTAAGATCAGACTGCACTAATGTGCAGTCTGATCTTAGTCTACACCTCCTGCTTCTACTTTTCCAGCCAGAGTTGTTCAGGGAGTTGATTTCTAAAAGAAATATTGATTTTTGAACAACAAGTGCTATCAATGCTGTCAGCCCTTTGATTTGACAGCATTTCAGTTGGGTAATTTATACAGCATGACAAGGGTTAAAACTCCAAGCATTCAAAACCTATATGCTGATTATTAACACGATTGTGTTCTGCAGCAATTTTCTAGGCAATATACACGAAGATAGGTCAGCACTTCTTGTTGTCTAATCTGAACATATATTGCCTTCAAACCAGGATAGCTGACCTCATTTAATCCTTGTCATGCTTAACCCAAAATATTCCTGTTTGGCAGAGGTTTATACAATGATCAGTCTGCACATATGATTCTGCAGTCTTATCTTTGTATACACCACCAGTCCTGTTGGTCCCTTTCAGGCAGTGTTGTTTACAATATCAAATATCAATAAATATTTACCCACAATTAGAACTTAACAGTTCTTTCAGTCCTTTGATTTTCATGTAATCCTCAGCAGAGGGTTAATACATGTACTCATTTTCATTTACTATTTAAGTTTGGCAGACAAAAAACAGTAAATACAACATGCCCAAGACTTTTTAATCCTGAGGCATAAATAATAATTGATCATTCTATCCATTGAAGGTGACACATCCAGTAACTCCGAAAAGTATTGATCTGGGTCTAGCTGAAGGACTGTGCTGTCTCATCAGGGTCAACATTCTTCTCTTTTGTCAGGTCTTAACCCATTACCATTAAACATAATTTTAGACTAGTCCGAATTGGAAGAAGTAGCAGATGATATTTCGCAGTTGATGAAATTTTTAAAAAATCTCGGTCTTTTGGGCCAGAGAACATTGTGTATAATGAAGAAATTGCTTGTAACAAGCAATTTCTCCATTCTTCACATTTTTTTTTTCCCAAAGTTTTTTCTTGGGGGCTGTCAATAAGAATCACTTTGTGAGAATGGGTTAAAGTCAGGAACAGTCATTTTAAACCTTATTTCGAAAAACTGCTCTTAATTAACCCATTACTAGTGGGCAATTTTTTGACTAGTCCATATTAACCCTTGTCATGCTGAACCCAGAGTATTCCGGTTTTGGCAGGACATGTAGACCAAGATCAGCCTGCACATAAGTGCAGTCTGATCTTGGTCTACACCTCCTGCTTGTACCTTTCTTGCCAGAGTTTTTTATGAATTGATTTCTAAATCTAATATTGATTTTTGAACAACAAGTTCTATCAGTGCTTTCAGCCCTTTGATTTGACAGCAATTCAGTAAGGTAATTTATACAGCATGACAAGGGTAAATTTTAGTTGACAGTTTTTTGTCTGTCTTTTGAGGTAGCAATCATCTTTTTGGTTTAAAAAAGCATTATTGTGTGGGAGTGGCTTAAAAAGATACATGTTTTTGGAGTATGTATCAGAATGATTAGTTTTCTTTACAGACAGACAGTTTTATCTCTGTTTTTTTTTCCCATGTTTGTCACTTTTATAGTTCTAATACTAAGATAAAAATAGTTCAGATTCATGCAAAAAAACTTAACAAAATCTAGAACTTTGTTGTAATTTTGAAATGAAATTCCAAATGCTCTCCTGTAAAAAGAGACATTGAATAATAAATGAAAATCAGTTTTAAGGTTCTAAAATATATATAACTAGCTTGGAAAAGCTGTAGTTAAAATGTCTTGGTACTCAAATAAAAATAATATTGATGTTTATCTTATTTTGCTAAATTCTTAAAATGCTTAATAACTCTTTCTCATGGTTCACAAATTTATAATTACAATTTTAACCATTCAATTCCCCCACTCCCAAAAATGATTCATTTTTACTGAACCCATCACCAGTTGTGATAAGATTTAACCCATTCCCACACAACAAAATTTTAGACTGGTCCCAATTGAAAGAAGATGCAGACGACAATTTCAAGTTGATGGAATTAAAATCTTTCTTGTCAATTTGGATAGAAAACATTGTGGATAATGATGAAATTGCTTGATACAAGCAATTTCTTCATTTTCCACAATGTTTTCCAATGTGTTTTTTCTTGAGGGGCGTAAAAAGGCGGGATTGTGTGGGAATGGGTTAAAACAAGACTTAAATTTTTGACAACAAAACCTTGTGGAATCCATGAGAAGAGAAGTTCCAAAAAATAATCATAAACACACAGGTCAAACTGAAAAGCAAGTGCTAGACCAAAACAAGAAATGCTGCCGGGATAAAAATAAAACTTCCACAAAGTAATGTATCTTAATTTTGAAAAGACTATTTTTATCAACCCTTTCCTGTTTTTGGAAATTTTAGACTAGTCCAAATTGAAAGAGGTTGCAGACGACTATGAGAACTTGATGCCATTTGAAATGAAACCATCCTATGTGGTAGAAAATATTGTGGAAAAAGGGGAAATTGTTTGTTACAAGCAATTTCTTCATTTTTCACAATGCTTTCTCAAGAATAAAATCACAGGAATGTAAAATCCCGTGTTTGAATTGGAAAGGGTTAATACTTTAGTAGGCAACATTTACCAACAATGTGAGAAAAGATAAAGATGTTGTAAATATCAACAATTTTTAATTTTCCCACAAGGTTCACTACTGTAATTCTGATATTATTTCCATCATTTTGAAAAATATCTTGTAATGAGCCTATACAGTAAAAAAAGGTTAACAAAAAGCCGTCCAATGTCTGAGTTGAAATCTCAAGTCTGGGCTTAATAAATGATTTGATTGGTTGGTTGGTTGATTTATTGATTGACACGCACGATTTGTCAATTCATTGTTTGCAGTTTCCTTGCGCTCATTTTTTCAAAATTTCTCAGACAAGCTCCCATCATCTTTGAAGGCTTTAACTGTTGATGCATCAATGTACACAAAAGACACCTAATCAAAAGGTAAACTGCTCCACAAACTCGGCCGCAAATTACTTTGTGTAGTTTTCTTCAACAATCAAGCACAAAGGTTTTGAAATAAAAGCAAAAGTGCAGTATATTTACCTCTTCAAACTTTGAACAAATCATTGTGAATGCTTTGTGAATGTTTTCTGTGGTTCCAGTGATTGTTACTATCCGCTCGGGACATGAACCGTCCGATATGTTGATCTTAGCACCACTCTGAAAATAGGGATTAGTCTGTAGATGATATTTTTATCAACTGACAGATCCAAGCTGCCAATCATTTAACCCATTCCTATACACCAAATTTTAGACAGGTCGAAATCCAAAGCAGCTATAGATAACAATTTCAAGTTGATGGAATTTTAAATTCCTCGTCTTTTTGGATAGAAAACATTGTGGATAATGAAGAAATTGCTTGTAACAAGCAATTTCTTCATCTTCCACAATGCTTTACAAAGCTTTTTTCTTGAGAGGCATAAGAAGGAGGGCTTGTGTGTGAATGGGTTAATCGATAAACCTATCAAATCATACAATTAGGCTGGAAGTAAACTATGAACTCCCCAATTGGTAGACATTTTATGTGTAGTATTTTTGTTGGCTTGATGACTAGTTACCACGTTAAGGTCACCAACCATTCAACCTTTTTGATACACTTTATTGACCAAATATTACGCAAAATAAGTTAAATATCCAAGTTGAACTTCCTTACGGATGTCAGTGGGATGGCCATTTCAAACCAAACACTAAACATACAGCAGAGGTCAACACACTTGTTCAAAGTAAATGAATGATTTGATTGGTCTGTCAAAATTTGTTTAATTTACATCCACTATCTTTCAATTACAAATGTGTGCAAAGTACCATCAGTTGTTCTTTTCTTATATTTGTTTGTTTGAATGGGGTTTAACGCCGCTTTTAACAATCTTTCAGTTATATCGCGGCGGCTGGAGCACCTAACAATGGATTCCTGGTATTTCTCACACCAGTACTACCACTACACCCTTTCCTAGCCTCCAGCTGCTATCCCACATAGGCTTACGATTATCTGCCCATTGGTGGTAGACTAATGTCGGAAAGAGTATTGCCGCCGTCGGGGATCAAACCCGGGACCCTTTGAATGATAGTCCGACGCGCTACCAACTGCGCTACGACGGCGGCTCTTTTCTTAAAAGCAACAAAAAAGTGTGTGCTCTTTTTTTGTGTTCCCAATTAAAATGGATAATTTAAGTAAAGTTCTAAAATCTATATGCAATTATTTAATCAATGTAGCAGATAGCTTATATATGTCAACAAGAGGATAATTTCCAGTTAAATTCACCACATTGTATTAAATTTAACACTTTAAACCCAAATACTTGGGTAATATCTTTAATTACCTCGGATTATTCTGAATTTAATTAATCTTGCTTGTTGCTTTGGGTTATATTTGTATGAATTTATTTCAACTTGATTGTAGTGAAAGCTAGTGAAACTTTTCGTCCACTACCTCACTGTCCCTTTTTTTACGTACTGAAGAAATATAGCTATAGAAAACTTTGTGTGAAAAGGAGAAATTGCTAGTAACAACCAGTTTCTCCTTTTCTCATAATGTTTTCTACCTAATACGGCTCTTGTTTTCCAATTTTAGCACACTTTGAAATGTTCTTTCAGTTTGGACTGGTCTAAAATTTGAAGATTGGTAATTGGTCAAGCTTATAAAGTTACTAATAAAAACTCAATCTAGATGTTTTCCTGTCTTGCTGAGAGAGGCTGTAGCCTCGACCTCTAATGCTAACCGATTGTACAACTGGGTAGACTAAGGCTGTCTAAAGTGACTTGCCAATGAACAAAACCAAGTGAAGATGGGGCTCAAACCTGTGACCTCCAGTTCACATGTTTAGCACTCAGAAAAAATTGTGGGTATTTTTTTTACTTACGTCTTCTCTGTATTTCTTGATATTGTCCCCTTTCTGAAAAGAATAAAAGATCATATTAACCTGTTACCAGATAAGAAAATCTTAGACTGGTCCAAACTCAAAGAATCTGCTGATGGCAAATTTAAATTGGTGAAATGAAGTCATTCTTTGTCTATTAGGGTTAAAAAAAAAACATTGTAAAAATGATACTGCTTAACATGTTTCCCCCTGCTTTTTTTATAAGGGGTGATAAAAAGCGATAGTGTGTGGGAACGGGTTAAGTCAATATAATGGAATTTTTTTTTCAATTTCTACCTTTTTATGGTGTATTTTGATTAATGATGACAAGACAATGGTAAAAGTCTTTTTTCAGGAAAAGGACTTTGTTAATTTTGTTGATCTTTGGAATATCCTTTCAAAAGAAATGAACTGAAGCATTCATTCTAATGTTCCATTTAATCAAATGCAATCTTTCTTCAAGGTTATTCAACCACTCCTGCTTTTTATGACCCTCAAGAAAACAGCTTAATGTGTTACAGCTAATGTGTTAATAGCCTTAGAGTATTTGTCTGCTACTAACAATACATGAAATCTTTGTCTACAGACAGTTCAAGGCGCAAACCTATAAAGATAACAACACTTCAACATTAACCCATTACCAGATGACAAAATTTTAGGCTGGTCCAAATTCAAAGAAGTTGCAGACAGCAAAATAACGTTGACCAAATTTAAAAAAAATCTTTGGCTTTTGGATTAGAAAACATTGTGGATATTGAAGAAATTACTTGCAACAACCAATTTCTTAATTATCCATAACGTTTTCCAAAGATTTCTTGGTGAGGGGCATTCAAAAGTTGGATTGTGTTTGAATGGGTTAAGGTACCTGCAGATGGCTTTACCAAAATACCAAAACTGATCAATGCATCAGGGTAAGGATGATTTCTCCAAAAATGGCTATTGAGGTGAACAAGATATATTTTATTGCAAGAATGTCATGACCATATCAGATTAGCATATCTTCTTATCACCAGAGACATATCAGCAACAGGTAGATTCATGTAATATCAATCCCCCAAAATAATAGACTTAGAGCTGTGGCCTTAGAGCTATCTGAAAATTTGTTTCAAATAGCACATCTATTTATTATGAAGAACATTTTGTGCCAAGTTAGTTTGAAATTTTGAGGTTATGGCATGGACAAATTCAGACAACTGTCACGTCTAAAGGCTAAGTTTTCCTCAGGCAGACAGACAATTGAAGAGTTGCTAAAAATGAGGCATAATGATATCATAGACTCTACTTACCTTGCCAATGATACTCCCCACCTCCTGAAAATAAAGAAACAAAACATAATAAATTGAAATTTGTTAACCTGACAGAACTTTAGACAATCTTAATCAGTTATAAATTTCTCTTCCAAAACCTATGTTTATGGTACGTATTGAAACATCTTGATGATAGTGGCGAGACAATTCAAATGAGAACCAACAACATACAATTAAAGATTTTAACCTAATACACACAAGTCCTCCTTTTGCGCCCCTCAAGAAAAAAAAAAAGCTTTGAAAACCATTGTGGAAATGAAGAAATTGCTTGTATCAAGCAATTTCTTCGACATCCACAATGTTATTTATCCAAGAAATTTTTTTTATTCCATCAACTTGAAAATGTCATCGGCAGATTCTTTCAGTTTGAATCAGTCTAAAAAATTTTGTTGGGGAACCTTGTCATGCATGATAAAATCCTTTTAACCCATTCCAACTCAAGCCCTCCTTTTTACGCCCCACAAAAAAAAAGCTTTGGAAAACATTGAGGACAATGAAGAAATTGCTTGTAACAAGCGATTTCTTCATTATCCACAATGTTTTCTTTCCCAAAAGCCGAAAAGAATTAAAATTCCATAAACTTGAAATTGTCGTCTGCAGCTGCTTTCAATTTGGACCAGTCTAAAATTTTGCCGTGTGGGAATGGGTTTAGAGATGAAGAGAATTTTTTTTGTTTTCATGAAGATATGAACCGAAAAAACTAATCACACTGTATGAATACGCGAAGCGAATTCATACATTGTGTGATTGGGTTTTTCGGTTCATACCTTCATGAAAACAAAAAATATTCACTTCATTTCTAATAATTTAATAGCAACAAGCGAAAAAAACAAAAGCTTTACAAATTTTGATACCTTTTGGTATGGGACTATTTTGTGTGGAAGCATACAAAATCACTGCGTGATCAAAATTTTGTTCATTGAGTTATGAATAATATTTTTCAACCAATCAGAACGCTCGTTTTTGATGGACGAAACTAAAAATTAAATCATTTCAGAATGGCACTGAAATCAAAGGGCTGAAGGCACCAATTGTTGGTCAATATTTGATAAGAAAAACATTTTCATAAACACATCTGGGTTGAAGGCACAAACGGATCAGACGCACCTATGTGAAGGCTAAATTATGACTATACCTCCTGCAAAAACAATAAGATGGGTTCAACATTTCAAAGGTTTAATTCAAGGTCCTTCCATCAGGACGCTGACTGACAAAAGAGTATAGGGTTCAACTCATTCCCATACGGTGATGCATTTGGACGCCCCTCAGGAAAAAATTGAGAAAACATTGTGTAAAAGGAAGAAAATGCGTGTCACAAGCAATTTCTTCATATTACACAATGATTTCTACCCAGAAAGTTCAAAAATCTAAAATTTCATAAACTTTAAAATGCCGTCTGCAACTCCTTTTCAATATGGAGCAGTCTCAAATTTTGCTGACTGGTAATGGGTAAGACCAGTCAAGTTTGTTCCAGTTCTGTTGGATAAAATTTTCTTATATTGCTTTTTTTACTTTTCCCACAGTATTTTTTTGTTTTTCCCACAGTATTCACATGGCCTCTACACTGAGCAAAGTACATTAATTGGCTAACAATAAAGAATATGTTGGGAACATTTCTCTTAAAGCAAATTCTTCCACCCCAACAAGTTTTTTAACAAAGCCATATAATCTTCTGATTAGAATTTGCACAGACATTAAATTAAGCCCAAACAAGTGACGTTAATTGTAAAATTGAAATTGGAAATTGCTTAATTAGATATGAAAATGTGGGAATTACCATGTTAAATGTGCTAACTCCGCCAAGACAAGATAGAAAATGGGAAAAGTGGCAAAATTTGTTGAAATATGCCATGCATTATAGCAAGATATCTTTTATGTGAGAGTTGTCGAGTGTGTCATTTTCATTTCTTCTTCTTTTTTTGCATAGAATTACCCATTCCAACGCAATGATGAAATTATCTAAAAATCCATCAACTTGAAATCATCAGCTGCAGCTCCTTTCAATTTGGACTAGTCTAAAACCATGTCATTCAGGAATTGATTAATGACACTACACAGCTAGTTTTATCATGACAAATCTTGCAGAATTACCCAGAATCATCTCATCAGTAAACAAATTTTATTTATGACAAGACATAAACTCTAATTAAGAGACAATACGGACCTGTCTTCCTTTTTAATTCTATCAATTTGGTTTGGGCATGCAACCTCCAGTCTCCATCAACCCCAATTATTGTACCTTTGATCTTGACATGATGAAAGTTCTAGTTTTCCTAATTGACAGGTATAAACCTAATACATGACAATGAATAAATAAGTACCTCCTTGCATTTTATGATCAACTTAATGTTGTCATGCCGATCCTGGAATATTCCTGTTTTTCGCAAGAGGTGTAGACAAAGAGTGTATGTGCAATTTGATCTTAGTCTACACCCAGAAGGTATTTGTCCCTTGTAACCCATTCCGAAACAGTGACACTTATAAACTAAATTGTCGTCTACGACTTCTTTCAATTTGGACCTGTCTAAAATTTTGCTATAGTCTACAAATTGTAAATATGATAATGAATGAGAGAATATGTAGAACAAGATCTTGGCATCAAGTGCAGAGAAAGGTTTCCCTGTACAGTTTATATTACCACAAAATTGGGTTATAATTTTATAAGCATACAAGTCTCGAACAAATTCTTAATAAACTGCTACCAGATGACCAGTTTATTTGGTTGATGTTAATGTTTTCCAGCCACAAAGACAAAGATTTTTCAAAGATTTCATCAAATTAAAATTGTTACCTGCAACTTCTTTGAATTTAGACTGATGTAATATCTCATCAAGTAGTAAAGGATAAAATTAATGTTAAGGGTATTTGTATTTGAAAGCCTTCATTAAACTGAGGGTTTTTAATCTATTACCAGACAACCAAATTTTAGACTGGTCCTACTTCAAAAAGTTACAGATGACAATTTTTAGCTGATAAAATTCTAAAATTCTTTGTCTTTTATTACAAGCAATTCCTTCATTTGTCACAATTTGTTCCAAAGGTTGTTTTGAGGGGCATATAAAAGCTGGATTGTGTGGGAATGGGTTAACCAAGACAAGTTTGTGAAATACATAGGCCTTCGAAAAAGATTTTTTTTATATATATTACTGACAGATGACCTCAACCTATTCCCAACTTTCCTATTTTTTATTCCTAAAGAATGAGGCTAACTAGTTCTTTATGCACAGTTTTTTTTTAAATCTCAAAATGACAATGGTTCTTATTCCTTGTCATGCTGTATAAATTACCTTACTGAATTGCTGTCAAATCAAAGGGCTGAAAGGACTGGTTCAAAAACCAATATTTCTTTTAGAAATCAACTTCAAAAGTGACTCTGTCAGGAAAAATACAAGCAGGAGGTATAGACTAAAATCAGCCTGCACATAAGTGCAGTCTGATCTTAGTCTACACCTCCTGCCAAAACCAGAATATTCCGGGTTCAGCTTGACAAGGGTTAATATTATAGTTTCTTAAAACTGTAGTCTGCAATTTTTTTTCAAATTGGACATTTCTAAAATTATCTTGTAATGGGTTAGAATTGTAGTCTGCAAATTCTTTCAATTTGGACAGGTCTAAAATTTGGTTATCTTGTAATGGGTTAAAAGATCTTGAAAAGTTAAAATTTCAAGAAAGTAATGGAAGACAGTTTGTAATTGACATTACTATCTTTGATCGTATGGGACATGAATCGCTTCCAAGGTGACAGACCTTTCATTTACGACCACCTCAACTGCCAACTAACATCTTATCCCGTTCAAAAACGCAGCGTAATTGAGTCACCCAAATTTCGCAACTAGTGATTATACCTTCATTTGTGTCACAAGATGTTAGTTTAAGAGACTGTCTGCTGCACACTGCAGTCTGTTATTATGCCAACGAGGTTTCAAAAATGTTTTCCTAGGAAAACAAAAAATAATTTGCCAATTTTTTTTCTCTCTCTAGAAGTAGTACGCTATTGTCATTTTCACAACAGAATACTTTCAAGAATTACTTAACCCATTGTAACAAGCAATTTCTCCTTTTTCCACAATATTTTCTACCTGACTGAATGGTTATTTTTCAAATTAAGTCCACTTTAAATTTTCGTCTGCAAAACATTTGAGTTTGGACAGGTCTAAAATTTTGCAAAACAGTAAAGGGTAAGAGTCTGGAAGGAAAAGTCATGTTATTAATGTAGCCCTCAAAGAGTTAAAACACTGTCTTTGGGATCAAATGTCGATACCTCCTATGTATTCGAAAACCCATCATCTCTTTAAAATCGTCAATCTGGCTGACAGGCTAATGATATAGTATAGACCTTGATAAATCATCCGTCAAAATATTGATGGAGTTATGGACTAGCGGGTCTCAGGAATCAGAGATTTTCTCGGTATTAATTTTGTGTTCCATCTCCTATAACATTTACAATCATATTCTTCTATTGTTAATCTCCATTAGAAGTGTAATTAATCATGAATGTACTTGTACTTTTTTTTTTTGAAATTGTCTTCTCCAGCTTCCTTCAATTTGAACCAGTCTACAACTTTGTTGTGTGGGAATGGGTTAAATGTTTACCAATGCCATGTAGACTTAAACCCTTGTATGCTGAAGGAAAATCCTTCAAAAGAATCACATTAAAATCAAGGCTTTTTTTGTTGGGGGGGGGGTGACTTAAATGTTATAACTACATCTCAAAAAAAGCTTTAGATAGAATTTTTAGGTAACAACCAACAATTTTACTTTTTTCATAAATATTACTGACAGCAAATTTTGCTAAAAGTGCTGTTTAACCCATTCCCCTACAATCCCTTGTTTTTACGTCCCTGTGATTTTAAACTTGATAAGATATTGCTGAAAAAGAAGAAATTGCATGAAACAAGCAATTTATTCTTTTTCAACAATATTTTTACCCTACTGAATGGTAAATTTTCAATTTAAATCATCTTTAAATTTTTGGCTAAAGTTTAAAAAAAAAACGGGATAGGGTTAATATTTAAGAGGAACTACATATCGGAGCTGAGCGGGCGTGGCCATTGACTAGTCAGTATATATTATATACATTTTTTTCTGACTTAACCCATTCCCACACAATCCCGCTTTTTTGCGTCCCATAAGAAGAATGCATTGGAAAACATTTAGGACAATGAAGAAATTGCTTGTAACAAGCAATTTCTCCATTGTCCTAAATGTTTCTACCCTTAAAGACAAGGAATTTTAAAAATCCATGGACTTGAAATTATCGTCTGCAACTCTTTTCAAATTGTACCATTCTAAAATTTTCTCATGTGGTAATGGGTTAAACATGGAGGTGCGACTCACTGCATATTTTCTTCTCCATAACTTAATTCACTTTTTCAGTAAAAAAATATTATCCCATCCCCAAGTTTCTCACTTTTGATTTTTTCTTCAGTTATCGAGAAAATGACTGGACCAAAAATACATAGAAGCATTACATAATTGGCGGTTGTGTCAACCTCAGGCCGTTTGGGGGATATTATAATTATACAGTACCTTCGTGCATTTGACATTTAATTCAATGTATGGGGGAAATGCAGTGATTAACATGGCTTCTCAGAAACCTAGCATTTACTGGTGCCAAGTAACAGAATCAATGGTTTGTAGGGATAAATTTTGGAAACCTCAAGGCCCTTTCTTAGTTTTCACACTTTCTTAACCCTTGTCATGCTGAATAAAATCCTCTACAAAATTGTGACTAGAAACAGACAGCACTAATTTTGGGTTGGTTATTATTTAGAAAATTAATAGAATACACAATGCTAGCTTTAAAGGGTCAAGCAGGAGGTCTAGACAAAAATCAGACTGCACAAATGTGCAGTCTGATCTTTGTCTAGACCTAGTGCTAAAAAAAGAATATTACAAGTTCAGCATGACAAGGGTTAATACTTCTACTTAATCCAATCCCTCACAAATGATGTTTTGTGATACATCTCAAGAAAAACAATTTGGAAAAAATTGTCTAACATGAAGTTATTGCTTGTAACAAGCCATTTCTTCATGTTACACAATGTTATCTATAAGAATGTTGAAAAAATCTAAAATTTCATAAACTTTGTTGTCTGCAACTCCTTTCAATTTTGGTTGATTGATAGATTAAATGGGGTTAAACGGCGCTTCTAACAGTATTTCAGTCATATCTCAGGAGCTGAAGCACCTAACAATGGATTCCTGGTATTTCTGAGACCAGTACTACCACAACATCCTTTCCAAGCCTCCAGCTGCAAACCCACTTAGGTTTACGATTATCCACCCATTGGTGAGAGACAAACCTTTCAATTTGGACCAGTATAAAATTTTGCTACTAGTAATGAGTTAACATGTAAATCATTTATGTGAATCTCGAAGAAGAATCTGAAACGGAGCATAAATAAACATGTATCCGTGGTCTAATTCAGTTTCCATGTAAATTCCAATTTTCCTTGAAGACAACTTCAACGACCTTCCTCTTTAACCAATGGTAAATGGAGTCATTACGTCTCTATCAGTAAAATTTACCACCAAATGGAAACAAACTAGCCCCAAGACAAAAATAATGTCTCGATCTTCTTTCCACATACAGCTTTTCTTCCTACATGCAATTTCTTGAGGTATTCTCTCTAAGAATCAAGCAAATAAGCAGTTAACCAATTCCTATACAGTGAAGTTTTTAGACACCCCCAAGCATTTTCTTCATTTTCCACATTGTTTTTCAAAGATTTCTTCATGAGGGGCACAAAAAGTGGGATTATGTGGGAATGCGTTGAAATTATCAATATATGTAGCATTTTAGCTCTCTAACTATCATACCAACTTTTACAAAGGAGCTGAAGAATTTAGAGAACTTGATTGAAATACTAATTTTGAATAACGAGGAACAGCTTGAAGTAAAACGTCCCTCTAGAAAAAAGCTTTAGAAAATGTTTTCTACCCAAGAAGACAAATATTTCAAAATTCCATCAACTATGAAATGTCATCTTCAACTTCTTTCATCTTAAACCAGTTTAGAATTGTGTAATCTGGCAAATGGGTAAGCTAAGGAATAGCAAGTCTCGAAGAAGATAAGTTTACAAATTTTATGAGATGCCTTTAGCTTTACTTGAGGTCTCTGAGTTAGGTTTCTAGAAATTGGCTGTAGTATTTCCTGTTGTTAATGGACTGAGACTTAGAATTATTCATTCAAACCATCATTTAACAAATCTTGCATGTAATGCTATATAAGAGAGTTACTGAATAAGATATTTTCCATAAAAGCCCTGGAAGTGGATGAAACATGTATAAGTCATTCTGAAATTGCAAGCTGAGGTAAACCAATTTGTGTGTAACTAATTTGCATGTTATAATTCATCATGATACAGTGGTATCCTTTTGATAGCAACCACTGCTTAATTGCAACTGACTTTATGACAAATAGTTTCTTCTAATAGCAGCTTCAGTTTAATGACAACATAATTATTTGAATTGCAATTAACAGCATTCCACTGTACCATGAATTCATTTGTATGCATCCTCTTAGACCCTTTCCTGTTAATCCCTGACTTTTACGTCCCTGTGAATTTATAATTGAGAAAATATTGTAAAAAATAAGAAGCAATTTCTTCATTTTCAACAATATTTTCTACCCTACTAAATGGTTATATTTCAAATCATTTTTGTCTGCAAAACCCTTGAATTGTCTTGTCTTGACAGGTCTAGAAATTTGAAAAACTGGAAAGGGTTAAATTGAGATATAATTATTAACCCATTCCAACGCAAGAATAAGTTACAGACGACAATTTCAAGCCAGTATGAAATTTCGGAATTTATCACTTTTTGGATAGAAAACATTGTCGATAATGAAGAAATTGCTTGTCACTAAGTTTACATGTTGGACTGTATTCTGGAAACCAAAAGGTGAAGTCAGCTCACTTCTTACACATTCCTAGAGAAGGTCAATAAGAACCCATTCTACAAATGTGATGTAGTACAGAGAAAAATTGGAAATCTTATTTCTTCATTAGGAACATTAATAATAATTCCTTGCTGCAAGCTAAAAAACTTCTAGTGTGAATGAATCTATTACTGCAGAGGGAATTGATCGGCCACTTTGTCACAAATTAACCCTTTTCTGTTTTTGGAAATCTTAGACTAGTCCAAATTCAAACAGGGTGCAGATGACAATGAAAATTGGATACAGTTTGAAATGAAACCATCCCATGTGGTAGAAAATATTGTGGAAAAAGGAGAAATTGCTTGTTACAAGCAATTTCTTCTTTTTCCACAATGTTTTCTCAAGTATAGAATAACAGGAACGTAAAATCCCGGGTTTGAACAGTAAAGGGTTAATGATTTTTCTTTCTGCACCAACATGCATCTCCTGCAGTCCAGTTTAAGCTACACTAAATACTATGATGCAATGTTTAAGTCTTAAACTGACTGATCAACCGAATAGAAATATCTTCAGGGATTTTTCTATATACTGAAAGTTTAAAGAATAAAGAAGAACTTCCCAGAGAAGGAGCCAGTGAAATAATCTTAACAAAAAAATCCAACCAAAAGGGTTAAATTTAGCCACAAGGAAAAGCCTGGTCAATTCCTTTTTCCTGGCCATTATTCATTACAAAGCAATTGTTTCTTCAATATCAGGCTATAACATTACTTTGCTTTAATCACGTATCCATTGGCAATTGTACGAGGAAACTCAATTTCCTTTTTATCCTTTGGGTTAACACCAGATTCCTTGTGGGTGATATGGTCCACATTAGACATCATCTAAACGAAGTTACAGCCTCATTATGAGATTTCTCCACCATCCAATCATCGGCAACATATTGGTTATTTATTGTTCTGGCATGTACTTCTTCTTCTAAATCAGATATTATTCAATTATCTCTTCTTCTCTTTTGTAAATCACTTTTCTACATGCATAGTTTGAATAAGATAAATGTGTTTGGCATCAGAAATATTGAATGGCTATATTGTTGCTTGAATAGGCTGTAGTTATGAGCTTTTGGTTGCCCGTTTTAATGGCAACTAATGATATCAAACATAAATCCTTGTTGTCAATATCAGTGTGTATTGACTCAACAACATTTTGGACTTGTCCGAATAGAAAAAAGTTGTAGAATACAATTCAAAGTTTTTTCTCTGATGTGTCGTTTCTTCTCATTCCCACACAATCTCCGATTTTCATGCCTCTCAAGAAAAAAAGCTTGTATCAAGCAATTTTTTCATTATCCACTATGTTTCTATCAAAAAATAGGGAATTTTTAGAATTCCATCAACTTGAAACGGTCGTCTGCAGCTTCTTTGAATTTGGACAAGTCTAAAATTTTGTTGTGTTGGAATTGGTTAAATCTGTCTTTAGCAAGTCAAAATGTTGATATGCTGTAATTTTCCTACTATCGTGATGATTTCTGCCATACATAAATGACTTTTTTTTTTCTAATCACACTTTAAATTGTCATCTGTGTCCTAAATTTTGTTATCTGGAATGCGTTAACCTAATACTAGATAGCAAAATTTTAAACCAGTCCAAATTGAAAGGAGTTGAAGACGACAATTATTAAAAGTTCATAAAACTTTAAAAATCGTTATCTTTTGGGATATAAAACATTTTGGATAATGAGGAAATTGCTTGTAACAAGCTATTTCTTCATTTTCCTAAATGTTTTCAAAAGCTTTTTTTCCTTGGGGGCATCTAAAAGCGTCACTGAGTGGGAATTGGTTAAGCAAACACAAAATTCAGTATTTGCATCTTCTTTGTTCCAAAGAACAGGCTTATCAGTTTTGTAATTCACCATTGAACTAGAAATACTGTCTGATTCTACAGACTGCCTTAGGTTACAGAACTTGTCTTTCAAGAAGTTTACATTCTAACTATTCTGACTATTCTTTATAATAAAATTGTACCAAGGCATGCGTAATTATCTTTTATTCTTAGCTAGCAAAGCGTCTGCTTTGATAGCTTTAGCTAACAGACAAAATTTTGAGGTCATCTCAAAGCTCAACAAGTGCAAACTTCCACTGGAGGAGTAACCACTAAATTCGTTGAATGCCTATGCCATAAAAAGTAGTTCTTAGGTAATATTAGCTCACTTCAGCACATCATGTTCAAAATGATTCTGATCAGAGTCTTCAAAGATGTTGCAGACAACAATTTCGAATTGATGAAAATTTCATTGGATGAAATTTTAATTGATATAAGACTTAAACATTGTAAATAATGAAGAAATTGCTTGTAGCATATAATTTCTTAATTTTCCACAATATTTTTTATTTCTTTGATTTTTTTCTCTCTTTTTTTTTTTTGAGGGGAAAATAAATGCGGGATTGTGGGGGAATGGGTTAATGCCACATCCCCTTTTGGACTAAATTGACATTAAATTGACACACAAAACTATTTGAAACAAGAAAGTCAAAGTATCATGTTAAACACGATTACAGATATTTCTCTGTCATTTCAAAACAATGTAGTGAATAAATAGACTGGTTAATCAGGGAAATGGTAAAGCCAGCATGGATCATGCTGTTCTTTGTTTACTTGAAATTTGCCCTAAGCTGACATTTTCAGGTAGGAAATTTTATTCTGAGCAGGTACGCAGACATTTTTCCTGATGAAAATCAATAGCGTCGTCACGATACATGCTGTCGACCAACAGTGTCCTTTTCTAATAAATGAACTTAATAATAATAACAGCCAATCAAATAAGGATTTACATTCAGTCTGATGGTAAAAAGCTTGCCATTGATCTTACCATCCAACACTTCATATTCTGTTGTATATAATATCAATAAAGCCTCACAAGATTCTTTTCGTACTTCCATAAACAAAATTTTGAGCACACAACTATTTCGTATGCTGGCACACAAAGTAGGTCCACAAAATTTTACTCAAAACTTGAGTAAAATATTACCTGTTTTGCTTGTTGGCATCAAATTATTTGAAATAAAGATATTTTTTGTTTTCTTAAGGTATGAGCTAAAAAACTTTGCAGATTCAAAGTCTGAGCAAGGTTTTTAAATTAAAACGAAAAATATTCTCTTTGTTTCTTAACCCATTCCCACACAGTGACGCTTTTGGAGGCCCCTATAGAAAATTAATCGGGAAAACATTATGTAAAATGATGAAAATTCTTTGTTACATGCAATTTCTTCATTTTTCCATTCTACCAAAAAGCACTCATTTTTCTAATTTTTTTTAGACAATATTACTTCGGTACTTAATGTCTCTTTAATTTATATTAAGTTTATGGAATAACACTTTAAAAACCCAAATTTGGGATTCCTCCAAAATGAAAGCGCTGCAGGGGATAATTTAAAGATTATTAAATTGGAGATTTTTTCATCTTTCTGGGTAGAAAACATATAGCGTAAAATGAAGAAATTGCATATTGCAAGCAATTTTTTTCATTACACAGGATGTTTTCCCAATAGTTTTTTCTTGAGGGACATCAAAAGGTGTCATTGTGTAGGAATAGATTAATATCTGAATGTTGTTTAACCCATTCCAACACAGTGGAATTTTAGACCGGTCCAAATTGAAAGGAGCTGCAGCTGACAATTTCAAGTTGATGGAATTTTAAAATTTTTCGTCTTTTTGGATAGAAAACATTGTGGATAATGAAGAAATTGCTTGATCCAAGCAATTTCTTCATTTTCCACAATGTTTTCCAAAGCCTTTTCGTTGAGGGGCGTAAAAAGGAGGGATTGAGTGGGAATGGGTTAACATCGCTTTGAACAATCTTTCATTCAAATCAAAGCAAAGTTCACTTTTGCCTGTGCTTCCTGAGTATCAAAAGTACAAGACTTGGGCTCTCTATATCTTGTCCAAGGACAAACCCAAGTGACTAGCAGCGTGATGGGAATTTAAAAATGCAAACCTCAACTTACTCATTTTTGAGCATTCACAACTAAATATTTCACTCTTTTTAGCTGAGATTTTCTTTCCCTACAATATCCTTGGAAACTATTGATTTATGATCAGTAAATCAGGGTCTCGTGAAAGCTTACAGGAAATCTATAAGTCTTATGACGATTTTTTCCCCTAATTACATTTATCATTTGGCTGAAAAATAAGCGAGCCTATGTCATTACGAGAAGATATCTAAGCTATCGCGTAATTGATATTTGATAAATATAGAGCACTATCTTTCCTTACATGAATGAAAATATAATTGAATTGTCACTCATTACATGAAAATGGAACATCTTGGAAGTGCATGAAGTATCAACCTTTACCCTTTCACCCAATGCAACAAGATAAAATTTTAGACAAGTCCAAATTCAAAGAGTTTGCATACGAAAATTATTTTATTAAACCTTTAAAATCTTCATCTTTCAGGTAGAAAACATTGTGGAGAATGAAGAAATTGCTTGTAACAAGCAATTTCTTCATTATCCACAATGTTTTCCAAAGCTTTCATATTGAGGGGCGTTAAAAGGGTCATTGTTTTAGGAATGGGTTTGTTTTAACCCATTCCCACACAAAATATTAGACTGGTCCAAATTGAAAGAAGCTGCAGACAACAATTTAAAGTTAATGGAATTTCAATTCTTTAGTTGCTTTGGACAGATAACATAGTTGATGACGAAGAAAATGCTTTAGGGGCATAAAAAGGAGGGATTGTGTGGAAATGGGTTAAATTGGGAATTTGAAAAATTTCCTGCTCATAAGTTCTGCTAAAAGAAAGAGAATAAAAAAAGATTCACACATTTGTTAAAAAAATTATGTTTGTCCTTGAAATAAGCAAGTTTTCTTTTGTCACAATGTAAAGGGTGACCAAATTTAGATTTATGAGAACAGAATTGGATGGGTCTCTCTATCACGGAATGTTATTGCCGGGTGAAGTAAATCACTCCGATTTTCACTAATCCTCGTCAGATTGGTTTGTAGGCACTTTGTCAATGAGAATGTCCGTGCTGATGTCGAAAAGAGACTAATAGAAATCACCCAATGTCTTCTTTAATAAACACGATATGTCAGTGGAGAATTTAATGCTTCCCTGACTAGCTATTCTCCTATCACAGAAACCCCAGATCAACCACTTAAATCTCCCAGACTTTCCAATCAAGCTATTTAAGAGGATAACAAAAGCAGACAGCCAAAATATTGTACCTACAGTTTGAATGGACTGCATTTGCAATATTTTTGTAGAAGAGTGAGAATACGACTTCTTCATCAATATAAGTTCTTACATTGTCGGATATATAATATCGGATGAAAAAGTTTACAACAATTTCCAATGAAAATATTGGCTTAACACAATCTCACTCATTCCATTTCTTCACACCTATCAAGAAAAAAAAACCCTAGAAGAATGTATTTTCTAACTAAAATATGAAAAAAAAGTTCTTGCATATTTGACCCATCATTTTTCAATTATAACAAATTTGATTCTCATCTGGTGCAAGTTGAAAGGAAATTACATGTACTTTCAATTTCAATCTGTTTAAAAAGTGCAGTCTGGTAATGGGTATATTTGTTCTCAAGACATCGAAAGAACCAGGCTTATTTCAATTCCTTTTCATTTGTCTTTAAAAGATAAATAGGATTTTTGAAGAAAGAAATTTCTTATAGGGTACGGCTTCATGAAATATTCATACATAATGTCTTTCTATAGGGAGTATATAGAGACTTCTTATGTCTAAAAGCATTTTTTTTAAAAGTCTTGAATATGTACAAACTTGGCAATTAGTTTTAACACATCCCAACACAGTCCCCCTTTTTTTCATAGCTTGACCAATTCCCACTCAGTGATGCTTTTAGATTCTCAAAAGGTAAAACGCTTTTGAAAACATTGTGGAAAATAAAGAAATTGCTTGTGACAAGCAATTTCTTCATTTTCTACAATGTTTTCTACCCAAAAAGTTGAAAAAATCTAAATTTTCATAAACTTTAAATTGTCATCTGCAACTAATTTGAATTTGGACCAGTCTAAAATTTTACTGTGTGGTAATGGGTTAAGAGAAAGGTCCTGGAAAAGATTTTAAAAAGAAGAAATTGATAGCTGTTTGGTGATGAATTAAGATTTGCCCTAAAAAATGCTGCTGTGACCCTTCAAAAACAGTTATATTTTGATGAATTATATATAGCTGTCAAGGGATCAATGACAACCGAATGTCGGAGTGACCAAACCTAATGACAGCGCTAGGTGGCTTTGTCGTTTCCGCGTAGGTTCAAATCCCGTAAGAGTCTAATGACAATATTCTTTGCTTTCATTTTACTTTTTTGAAGTACATGGTAACATATTCTTCAAATGATTCAGCTTCAAACAATAAACATTACAAAAACTCATGAACAATACCTGATCATCTTATTTATAATACTGTTAACCCATTCCCACACAATGACGCTTTTTGACGCTCCTCAAGAAAGAATTGAGAAAATAATGTGTACAATGAAGAAATTGCTTGAATCAAGCAATTTCTTCTTTATACCCAACATTTCTAGCCAGAAAGTTAAAAATTTTGATGTCGAGATCTGGTAAAGGGTTACAAGCAATTCCAAATGATCCACATTTCCTCTCACCCAAATAGACCTTGATTCTTATTTTAACATATCATCAGCTAATAATTGTAAGCAACTCTTTTGACTTTGGACCAGTCTGAAATGATGTCATTTGAAAATGGAATGATCCATCTTACAGTGCTGTCAGAGCTGCAGAGCATTGGCAAGAACAGCTGTCTATTTCAAAGGTCATAAAATATTGTAATAAGGAGGAATATGAGATGACATGGTAAATCAATATGGCTGTGCATTATATTTCCAACAAGAATAGGTTTGACTTAAGGTAACATCTTGCCATTAGAAAATCAAAAATCAATTAAGCCACTTTACAAGATGACAAAATCTTTGACATGTCCAAAATTAAACGAAACTGCATTCAACACTTCATAGTGCATTTTGATAGAAAAATAAGTGCATTTCAATAGATAACAATTTAAAAATGTCTGATCGTGTATAACTTTCATTTCTTGTCGCAAAGGGGACATATACCCCATATAGGGCTTTGTCACTCAAGTAGCACATATGACCTTTGACCTACCTTACCCAAAAAGCCCTATTGTGACCTTGACCTTTGACCTATGATCAAAAGCAATTAGGCACCTCCTTGGGTCATGGACATAACCTGTGAACTGTAAAGTATCAAAGTCCAAGGTCAAAGAGATTTTTGAGTTGGGGCACAAAGAAAATTTAATTCAAAGTTCAATTGTGAACTGGCAAGGATTAAGTAGTCTTTTTTTATGATATTAACCCTTGTAATGCTGATCCCAAAATTTCCTATTTTGTAGAAGGTATAGACAAAGATCAGACTGCACATGTGTCTACATCACCTGTTTATCCACTATAAGCTAAAGAATTGGCTTTCTAAAGAAATATTGACCCAACATCAAGCCATCCGGTGCTTTGAGACATTTTATACTTTAACCAATTTCTTGCATAATTTCCATTTTACTACCCAGAAAACTGTAATCAATACCACAATTTCTATATACAGCTTATCATTAATATATATTTTTTTTTCATTGTTGGGAAATTCTGCCTCAGGGTAAGAGCCTCTTAATGAGGACAAAATCTAAGCTACAATGGCCAGTCCTTATACAATAGGCTCTTTCATCTAATTGGTTCATAAAGATATCAGTCCTGCTTTGCTTGGATATATAGAAAATTCAACCCGTTCCCACTCAATGACACTTTTGGACGCCCCTCAAGAAAAACAATTGGGAAATCATTGTGTAAAATGAAGAAATTGCTTTGTGATAAGCAATTTCTTCATTTTACACAATGTTTTCTACCAAAAGAGTCAAACAAATCTAAAATTTCATTGAATTTGTTGTCTGAAGCTCCTTTCAATTTGGACCAGTCTAAAATTTTGTCATGTGGTAATAGGTAAAGGCAAAAGCACTGAAGTGGAACTGCAGTGATTTGATTGATCGCAGGACTAGAAATATACCAAACTAGGAATATATCACTGACATGGATTGATTGTCAAATGACCTTCAGTTGTGACAAAGTTTTCCCGACAGCTTTTCTTGAGGGTTGGTTAATAGGGTTTAACGCCACCTTTAACCCTTTCCCGTTCAAATACGGGATTTTACGTTCTGTGATTTTTTACTTACGAAAACATTGTGGAAAAAGAAGAAATTGCTTGTAACAAGCAATTTCTCCTTTTTTCACAATATTTTCTACCACATAGGATGGTTTCATTTCAAATGGCATCCAGTTCCCATTGTCGTCTGCAACCTCTTTCAATTTGGACTAGTCTAAAATTTCCAAAAACGGGAAAGGGTTAACAGTACTTCTGTCATATCACGGCGGTTGGAGCACCTTACAATGGATTCCTGGTATTTCTCACACCAGTACTACCATTACATCCTTTCCTAGCCTTTAGTTGCTATCCCACTTAGGTTTACAATTATCAACCCATTGGTGAGAGACAAATGTTGGAAAGGATATGTGCTGCTCCCAGGGATCGAACCCATGGCATCCCATGATTGAAGACTGGGAGTCTGATGCCCTACCGACTGCGCTATGACAGCGACCTTTCCTCTAGGGGCGTCAAAAGGTGTCAGTTTGAGGGAATGAGTTAATATATTTTTTGTACTTAAATTTTCATATTACTGCTAAATAAATTCACACTTTTGCAAACTGTTTAATAATTACTATAAAATGCTAAATGTGTCTATAAACTTTAACCCATTTCCAGACAAATATTAGCCTGGAAAAAATTTAAAGAAATTGTAGATGAAAACTTAAAGTTCATTGACATAAACATCTTACTCTTTTGAGATATATATTCTGACCAGAAAGTTGCAAAAAAATCTAGAATTTTATAGAATTTCATTAACTTTAATTTGTTGTCAGCATTTCCTTTCAATTTGGACCAGTCCAAAATTTTGGCATCTGGTAATGGATTAAAAGCCATCATTAATGGCTAGAAGGAAGGTTGGATAACAAGAAGTTTCAATATTCGTTTTCCTTTTAAGGAGTACTACAAAAGACTAATTAGTGCTGACATATAATTCCGCCTCATTGACATCTACTTTCCTTAAGTGGATTTGTGCTCTAATCCCTACTCTACCTCCCCTAATGACAGGAAACAGTGGCAGGAAAGGAAAGTCAAGATTTACCAAAGAGATTATGTAAAATACTTTTTTTTCTTGTAATGTCTTAACCCATTCCCTCACAACAATTTAAAGTTGAAGAAACTTTTATTAGATTTTTCAACTTTCTGGGTAGAAAACATTGTGGAAAATGAAGAAATTGCTTGTTACAAAATGTTTTTTCAATCTTTTTTTTGTTGAGGGGCATCCAAAAGCGTCATTGTGTGGAAATGTGTTAATAGTGAATATATATAGATTTTTACATGAACATGTTCTGTAATACCAGAGATATGAAAAAATGTTGAACACAGACTTTGTCGCTGAGGACAACATAGCAATACTTTGTAGCCATAGCAATACTTTGTAGCCATAGCAATACTTCAGGTTCTCTTTGAAAACAGCTGAACTAACAAGAGCCCTGCAATTTGATGCCAAAACTAAACTCTTACTAGTCGAAAGAAATTTCTTGGTAAAAATAGGGGCGTAGTGCATTTAAAAGTCATTTAGAGTTATCCCTCTTGCTTCTATAGATTGCTCATTTGCTATTATCATTGTATATTCTGTGTTTGAAGTGAATGTGTTCAGTTATACCCATATATTACAAAAAGTCAAAGTTTTCAGCCACCACCGTGTTCCAGAATACCTGGCTTAAGCAATACTTCTGGTATCATCTCAAAACAGCTACACTAATGAGTACATACCTTTCCCTGCATGATCATACGGACTGTGAGGATTGAGGGGGCGATGGGGGTCGTACTTTCGTTTCCTTGCACCATGATGGGTTCTGTTGCCATGTCACGATTCACGATACGGGTAAAATTTGTAGCGTGTAAAACGCTACTAGGTTAGGGTGAAGTGTCTTCTCTCTGTAATATTTTTCTTACTTCAATGCTCTATCTGAAAGTAGAGGGAGGTTGATTGTAAGCCTTTGATATAGGAACTTGAACTACAAATTCTTAGAGAAGTGACTAAGAATAAATCAAGAGAAATTTCAATCTGGTTATTATAATCATTAATCCATTCCCAAGCAATCCCTCCTTTTTACACACCTCAAGGAAATCCATTGTGGAAAATGAAGAAATTGCTTGTTACAAGCAATTTCTTCATTATCCACAATGTTTTCTATCCAAAAAGTCAAAGAAAATTTAAATTCCACCAACTTGAAAATATTGTCTGCAGCTCCTTTCAATTTGGA
Source organism: Fragum fragum (assembly GCA_946902895.1). NCBI lineage: Eukaryota > Metazoa > Mollusca > Bivalvia > Cardiida > Cardiidae > Fragum > Fragum fragum. The sequence continues at coordinate 41,436,584 of OX336372.1, forward strand.
CCGGTCTAAAATTGTATTGAGTTGGAATGGGTTAAGGACTATATAGTTTGGTCAATCGATTCTTTTGATTGTCAGCATCATTCCATCAACTAGCTACAATGAACTAACAAGAAGATGGGTCTTTGTACTTGGTAATGACCTCTTCTTTGCCTTGAGATAAGCAATTAAGACATGTATACAAGAATCACAACCATTTGAACAGAAAATGAAATAAAGTTGTGCTGTTTGATCTCAATTCTCATAAAAGAAGAAACATTTGCCCCAGAGTATCCAAAATGTGTAACAATCACAGGAATCTGTGAAATACAGGTGCATTAAGGTAAGAAAAAATAATTATCATTTCGCATCAGATAGTCGCTGGGGCGACAGGAAAAGTAATTGCACAATTCTCCATTTCTGTTTTATACCCGACGAATGTACAACATATGCACAAAAAATGTTATACAATGCATTCTGAGGGATTTTGTACTTTTTTGCTGTGATGAGAGATGAGAACGGAGATGGAAAATAACAGGATTCCTGACAAATCTTTTGTCAATTACAAAGAAACTAGAACACCCGGCTCTATGTGCCAATTATCTCAGGTGCATGTGCTTTCTTAATTAGTAATTTGACTATTTCATTAATTCAACCTTTACAGTCGTCTATTATTATCACAAAGATGAATGAGAGTTAGATTACTGAATATCCATTCCATTACTGTTCCTGACTTTACTTCATCATTTAATCGATTTCCTTTAACCAATTCCCACAAAACAAAATTTTATACTGGTCCAAACTGAAACGGATAAATTGCATTATCCAGTCCATATCAGTTCTATAAGTTTTAATAACAATATTAAAATGAAACTGAAAAATCATGAAAATAAAAAAATGTTACCATGGTTAGAGAGCATTTAGAATATCCAGTTATAGAGGAGCACATTATATTTCTGGTTTACACGGCAACCATCAGTAAGATTACTGGCCAATATTCAATAATATACGGCTGTTGACAAGCTCCGCTCATCAGTCAATGTGTGACAATTTTCTCTCTATCAAGGCGATGTTCGATACAGACTACTAGAATAAATCAATGCAACCAAGACCCTTTTTCTTTTGATGATATTATAGTAAATATCTTTTGAAATGCTACTTTTTGTACCAAGGTGAGTGCTCCATGTACCAGCTAACCCTTGGTTGCTCAGCTATTAGTAAAATATTTAAATATTGATGTGTACCCTTAAGAAAAAGCTTGGGAAAACATTGTTGAAACTAACCAAAACTGCAACCTCTTGAGGATAGATTAGTCTCAAATTTTGTAGTGTGGTAATGGATTAACATTTTTGACACCCTGCTAGGAAAAAACAATTTGGAAAACATTTTCTACTAGTTGAAAAAATCTAAAAATTCATAAACATTAAATTATTGCCTACAACTCTTTTGAATTTCCCACACAACAAAATTTTAGACTGGTCCAAATTGAAAGGAGTTGCAGACAACAATTTAAAGTTTGTAAAATTCTAGATTTTTTCAAAATTTTGGATAGATAACATTGTGTAAAATAAAGAAATTGCTTGTTACAAGCAATTTCTTTATTTTTTCACTTTGCTTTCCCAATTGTTATTCTTCAGAGGCGTCAAAAAGCGTCACCATGTGGGAAATGGTTAAGCTCCCCTAATAATTTTGACAAAATGGAAAATGGCATATTAGTTTGTACTGATTTGCATTTACCCACTAAAAGATCTCAAAGTTTTAAGTTAAAACATTGCAAATGAGAAAATTGCTTGTAACTGGTTATTTATACTGCTAAACTTTAAGCAATGTGATGACAAGTGGCCGTATAGGTTATAACTTTATAGGCAGTACCACACAACAAAACCGGTCCACATTGAAAGAAGTCTTAGGTAACCATTCCGAGTTTATGAAATTTCACAGTTTCTTGTCTTTTTGGGAAAAAATATTGTGGTAACTGAAGAAATTGCATGTTACAAGAAATTTCTTCATTTTTTTGATTGTTTTCCAACCTGTTCTGAAAGCATCATTGAGTGGGAATGAGTTTAACTTTCATACACAATCCGAAGTTTTTACACCTCTCAAGAATCAAAGTACTGAAAGTACTGTAAGCTAGCAAAGCATTGTTTTGTTATGTAATCTTCTTAACCTTTTGTATGATAGGAAACATTGTGGACACTGGAGAAATTGCTTGTTACAAGCAATTTCTTCAGTGTCCACAATGTTTTTAAAATCTTTTTGGGGGGGTTCTTAAAAAGCGGGATTGAATGGCAATGGGTTGTGTAGTATGCTCTTGAAGGCATTCTCCACAATTTGAATAAAGGTAATTCATGTGGCCGGTCATTTTGAACACAATATGTTCAAGTATAAACAAGAACTACTTTTTTTGGCGGACATTCAGTGGATTTAGTGGTTAAGCCTCCAGTGGCAGTTTGTACCCGTTGAACTTTGAGACAACCTCAAAATTTGTCTGTTAACTTAAGCTATCAAAGCTGACGATTTACTAGCTAAAAAATCTTTTGAAAGCATTGTGGAAAACATATTGCATGAAGCAAACAATTTCTTCATTATATTACAAGAAATGTTTTCTACACAGAAAGACTGAATTTTTCTCTAATTTGATTTACTTGAAATTTTGTCTGCAACTTCTTTCAAAATAGAATAAATAAGGCTAGAATATTGTTTTCAAATAATGGGTTAAGCTATACATTAACCATTTTCTCAAAATTATGATATGTGAAAAAGTACAACAAATTTTTCTTGGATTTGTGAGGAGAGAGACGTTACCAGGGGATCAATACATGGACGTGTGGTCGGTGACAGATTTGCTCCGAATGAGTTTCAAATGACCAGTTATTCACTTCGTTAATAGTTCGCTACACCACACTAGAGAGAAATAAACTCCTCTCTTTTTTCTTTATTTATGGCGAGCATTTCCCTACGTGACAGCTATAGATTCGGGACAAAGATCCTCAATAAATGTTCCATGTAAAAAAACAAGAGTTCCACCCATGAATCTCACTTTTAACATATTCCCACACAATACCGAAAGTTTTGTTGTCTAGCAATAGGTTAACCCATTCCCACTTGACAAAATTTTAGACTGGTCCAAATTGAAAGAAGATGCAGACGACAATTTCAAGTTGATGGAATTTTTAATTTTTTCACCTTTTTGGATAGAAAACAATGTGGATAATGAAGAAATTGCTTGATACAAGCAATTTCTTCATTTTCCACAATGTTTTCCAAAGCTTTTTTCTTGAAGGGCGTAAAAAGGAGGGATTGAGTGGGAATGGGTTAACCTGGTGGACTTACAATATTGACCAAATTGCTAGTTACAAGCAATTTCTTTATTAACTTTTTCCATTTTTTTTCCTTTAGAGTCAAACAAAATGGGGAATCATTTAAATGGAAATGGGCGAATTAAGTCTTAACTTGACAATAATTATGTATATACATAGGTTTACTCTAGAGCAAAATAGACTGCTGCATTTTCAAATTCTAGAATCATTATGTAAGTAAGACTGTCAGAAGTTAATGATTTATCCAAGTCCCTCACAGTGAAGCTTTTTGATGCCCTCCAAGAAAAAAGATTCAGAAAAACATTGTGGAAATTGAAGAAATTGCTTGTTACAAGCAATTTCTTCATTATCCACAACCTGTTCTACTACATAAGACAAAGATTTATTAAATTCCATCTATTTATAATTGTCGTCCATGATTTCTTTCATTTTGGATGGGTCTAATTTCTTGTCCTCAAGTTACGGGATAAAACAGCAAATTACACTTACATTGTGTTATATTTCTCTTTGATTTCCAGTACCTTGGATTGCACTTTTTAATATATATTTAGCACTTTTTCTAAAACAACCATATAGCTGACAAGTAAAACTTTTTAGCACTCAAAATACCTAGAAATTTAAAAAAAAAAAGAGGATAATGAACAACAAGCTTGCAGGATTATATGTTGGTATAATGCTGATGTATGTAGGCTGCAAATACAGATATATCAACCAGTGAGAGAATGTCACATAGTTCTAGAGAATGAACCTTTCAAAGTCTTCAATGAATCAATTCACATGTCTGCAAAACTGAAGCAAACTGACCTCTAAGTTGAAATTGTACTGTTGAATGGTGTTAAAACATTGGATAGAAGCAAACAGAGGTGTAATACCAATTTCACACCTTTATCACCAGCTCACTAATCTGAAGTATTGACTTATTCTAATATCAAATTCATTTATTTTCATTTATTTTATTTATGATTTAATAAATTAACAATGATCAGAGTAGCATCAAGTGGATTGAATTCATGGTTCCATGACACATTTAGCATTCACGCAAAGGCAGTGGTAGGGATTAACCCATTCCTACACAGCAAAATTTTAGACTGGTCCAAATTGAAAGAAGCTGCAGACGACAATTTCAAGTTGGTGGAATTTTGATTTTTTTCGTATTTTTGGATAGAAAACATTGTGGATAATGAAGAAATTGCTTGTATCAAGCAATTTCTTCATTTTCAACAACGTTTTCCAAAGCTTTTTTCTCGAGGGGCGTAAAAAGGAGGGATTGAGTTGGAATGGGTTAAGACACAAGATTCTTCTGATATTACAAATTTGAAGTCATGAAAACTTATTGAAGCTTTCAGAATAATTGAATCTTACTTACATGACAAAATTTAAGAAATTCTGAAATTCAGAGGAAATGCAAAAAGATTGCATAGTTTTAAATGAGTGTAAGTAAATGAATATTATACAAAACAATGTATGAAGATACAAAAAAAAGAGTATATAATAGTATCCATTAACGAAAATACAATTGATAATGAAGAAATTGCTTTGACAAGCAATTTCCTCATTATCAATGATATTACCCAAAAACAATTTTTAAGTAGTGCCTCAAAGCATTATTTTGTGGGAATGGCTTAATAATGAAGGAAACACGTTTTCCAAGTTCAGGTGACCTTCCTCCGATGGTGGACCCAGGTGTTATAGCTGTTTTTAACATGAGATATCATAAAGAGACAAAGAATATCATCAAGGATTCATCTGCCTCCTTCTCTCTTGATGGTATGTATTACTGAAATTCCAAACCCTACTGTTTCAAAAAATGGAAACATTACAAAGATAAGTATGCACATATGTTAGTTCCTTTTGAGCCGGAGTAATTAACCCATTACCAGACGGCAAAATTTTAGACAAGCCTAAATTGAAAGAAGTTGCAGACGACAATTTAAAGTGTATAAAATTTTGATTTTTTCAACTTTCTGAGTAGAAAACATTGTGAAAATGAAGAAATTGCCTGTGACAAGCAATTTCTTCATTTTTTACAATTTTTTCCAAAGCCATTTCCATGGGGGCATCTAAAAGAGTCACTGAGTGGGAATGGGTTAATATATGAAATTGATTTTCTCAAGGACAATTGACCTATAATCAGTGTTTCAAGTATTTTCAGGTCTTTGATTTAAATGAAATTGGAAAAGAAATTAGTGAGCACGGCAATCATAGAAGATGCTGTTTTCCTGTTTAACCCATTCCCACACAGTGATGCTTTTTGACGCCCCTCAAGAAAAACAATTGGGAAGCGTTGTTGAAAATGAAGAAATTACTTAAAACAAGCAATTTCTTCATTTTACACAATATTTTCTACCAAGAAACTTTGAAAAAATCTAAAATTTCATAAACTGAAGAACTCCTTTCAATTTGGATTGGTCTAAAATTTTACCATCTGGTAATGGGTTAAGATTGCACATTTTCACATAAATTTCTATTGTTGAACATACATTGTAGTCACAATTTAACCCACAATTGTGCTTTTTTCAACCCGCCCAAGAGAAAAGCTTTAGAAAGCATTAATGAAATTGTATACTACAAATGTAAAAGTTATATCTTTATTTAAACACCCTACAATATAACAAGTTTGGAAAATATTGTGGAAAATGAAGAAATTGCTCTTAACAAGCTCTTAACAATGTTTTCTACACCATATGAAAAATATTTCATCGACCTCTGCAACTTCTTTGAAATTGGACTGGTCTAAAGTTTTATCATGTGGTAATGACTTAAGCTCCAACCTGATTTTTTTAGTCCAATTTGTTTTACAGAAACTATAGTGGAAAAATTAAGGAAATTAAAATGTAAAATGCAATTTTTTAATTTCCAACAATGCTTCCTATCCTGAAAAACGAAGCTTTCAAATTTTAATCACCTGAAAAATTTTTATTTGAAAGTTCTTTCACTTAGAACTGGTTTAAAATGTTGTCCCCTGGTCATTGGTAAATTATGATATGTTACAAGACAAGATGTAAACGAAACTAATAAATTACCTTCAGCTATATTATTGCAAACTGAATTTATCCAAAGCAACTGCTAGCTATCTCAAATTATTTTTCATTGCAAATTTTTTTTTAAATCCATTACACAACATTCCTTAAAGTTCATTGTCAGGATTCTGCTACCTGACCACAAAATTGTCTAAATACAGTTCCTAACATGTACAACTTTCACTCTTTTGTCTAAATGACAGTTTTTCATCAACAATAAACTTCATAAGCTGCTTATATTTTCTCATATCTGACCAAACAATATTATTTCTATTTATTCCCTTAATCCTCTTGAACTACATTCCATAGACATACATATACAAATTTTACAAATTGAAAGGCCAAAAAGTAACATATTCCTGATGTGTTTTCTGTGTGTCTTTTTTAACATAAAACCTAACACTTTCATTAAACCTAATTTTTTTCTCTTGTAAAAACTTTATCATTCTATTTCAGAAATAAAATTAACATTTAACTCTCCTATTTTTGTAACTTCAGACTGGTCCAAATTGAAAGAGGTTGCACTGCTACAATGAAAATTGGATGCAATTTGAAATGAAACCACAATAATGTGGTAGAAAATTAATTTCTTCTCTCTCCACAATTTCTCAAGTATATAATCATTGTGGTCCTTAAGACCATTCTAACATTTCTCTTAATTCTAAAATGTTCAATTCATTCATTTTTTTACTTTGGAACAAGGGTTTTTCATTCTCAATTTATAAATAGAGGCAAAGTAATGCAAACAAGTTACAACATAACAATGGAAAAGCTAAGTCGTAATAAACATCAATATAAAGGGGTTTCACTTCAATGAACACCTAGTTGATATTATGCTTATTTTACAAAAAGACGCAAAACTGTATTACCTTTTATTGAACTATCTAATGGACTTAACCCTTTCCTGGTTAAACCCTGGTTTTTACGTCCCTGTATTTCTATACTTTAGAAAACATTGTGAGAAAAGAAGAAATTGCTTGTGACAAGCAATTTCTTTTTTTTTTCACAATATTTTCTACCCAAATGAATGATTATTTCTAAAATAAAATCAACTTTAAATTGTTGTCTGCAAAACCTTTGAATTTGGACTGGTCTTAAAATTCGAAAAACAGGAAAGGGTTAAAATTTGTTGAAGTAATACTATATCAATTGGAAAGCATTAGCCTTAATTCCTTGAATCAATTGCGTCACTAATCTGTGGAAAGTCCACAAAAGTTACCACTAATCTTCTTAAAAGATACAATAATTTATACAAAAACATTTCTGCTTCAGTGCAATAGATTTTCATTTCATCATATACCAACCAATTCAAAGACAATCAAACATTTTACATTTCATCATATACCAACCAATTCAAAGACAATCAAACATTTTACATTGATTGATTGAATGGGATTTTAACACCACTTTTAACAGTATTTCAGTTATATATTGTGTGAGAAAAACTTGTCCAAAAGGATACTTGCTGTGGCCAGGGATCAAACCCTGGACTCCATGACTAGGAGTCCTATGCCCTACCACTGTGACCTCATCTTTGTTACATCCAAGAAAGAGGCTTAAAGAGAGAGAATTGCTTCATTATCGACCATAATTTTCATTCTCTGTCCCAAAAGACAAAGACATTTAAAAACAAATCAACTGCAACTTCTTTGAATTTGGACCAGCCTAAAACTGTGTCATTCGGTAATGGGTTATTAACCCTTTCCTGTACAAACCCGTGATTTTGCCTTGCTGTGATTTTATACTTGAGAAAACATTGCGGAAAAAGGAGAAATTGCTTGTGACAAGCAATTTCTCCTTTTTCCACAATAATTTCTACCACATAGGATGGTTTCATTTCAAATTGTATCCAATTTTCATTTTCGTCTGCAACCTCTTTCAATTTGGACCAGTCTTAAAATTCAATAAGGGGGAAAGCGTAAATGTCAAGAACTACAAAGATGTTTGTATCCTTTTTAAACCCATTACCAGTTAATGGGTTAAACCAATAAACACACAATTATAACTTTCAATACAAATGATTTTGAAAGGTTGTCTTTCAATATCGAACAGTTCAAAATTTTGTCATCCGGTAATTGGTTAATACTGGAAGTAATCAGTCCAATTTCTCCCTTTTTTTCAATACCTATCATAATGCAGTTACCTAGGAAACGGATTAAGTTGAGAACCAGGTATGATGCAAATCACCATAGTTTATGTAGAAGCGTGACTTTTCTGTGATTTCAGTATTGGAATCGTGATACAATATGTTATTGGAATTTGGTCCTTGCATCACCTGACAAAACCCTCTCCATACTCCATCAATCTTTAAACCAAATATCAAATGACTGGTCAAAAAGATTTTGCAAATGAGAGATTTAAGTTAATAGAATTCGGAGAGTCTTTCTCTAATAGGATAGAAAACCCTGTAGAAAATGGAGAAATTGCATGTAAAAAGAAATTTATTCATTTTCCATGATGTTTTCAATAGCTTTTGTAGTGAGGGGTGTAACAAGCCGGAATTGTGAGAATGGACTTGCTAAAATATATCATAAATGAAAATTTCACTTCCTGAAAAAAACGAACTAGAATTATTGCAGTTTAGTGGACTAACATCCCACATTGGCATTTTGTTTCTGAAATAGCACAGAATGATCTATGTTACCCAAAAATATTAGAGCGCCTCCTTGGGCAAAGGGTAACATTTGGTTTCACGTTTCAAGGTCTTACGTCACATGGCTTATGATTTTGAGCACAGAGACAGTTTGCAAACAAAGTTTAATTGTGAGCTTGAACTTTGTCCTACTAACACAAAAACAATAAGACACTTCCTTGTATCATTGGCAACAATTGTATGAAGTTTGATGGTAGGTTATTTAGTTATAGAGATAGAGCAAGGAAATGAGAAGTCTATGCACTGATGGACAAACAGACAGATAGACGGACATAGTGAAATCAATATACCCCCTCTACTAAATTGCAGCTTGAGGTATAACAATTTTTCAGCATAAAAAGCATCATCTGTTATCATTACACTAATATTTTCCTTCTATCATATCTCGTAACTCATTACAACACAAGCATGCTTTCAGATGCCCTGAACAAATACAATCAAAGAAAAAATTGTGACAGAGGGAGAAATTGCTTTTAATAAAAAATTTCTTCATATCTCACAATGTTTTCTTCCCTATTTAATACTTATTTTCCAATAACATCACAATTTGGAATGTTGTCTGTAACTTTTTACAATTTGGGCCAGTCTAAAATTTTCTCGTGTGGTCATGAGTTAATAGCAACTGTTGTTATAGCTCGTGTCCCTCATAAAATAATGAATAGCAACTTTGTCATTTTAGCATTGGAGTGATAGCACAATTTTCAGAGTGAAGTTTCTACATTGTAATGAACCCTGTCCCATACAACTTTATGTCCCTATGATTTCATACTTGAAAAAACATTGCTGTAAAAGAACAAATTGTTTGTTACAAGCAATTTCTTCTTTTTCCACAATATTTTCTACTCTAAAGAATAGTAGCCTTTTGAAATTCACTTTGAATATTCATCAGAAACCTCTTTCAAATTGGACAAGTCTAATTTTCATAAAACAGGAAATGCTTTAAACATTAAAACCTTTTAAAAGATTACCTTTAATTTTATATAATTATCCTTACAGCATGATCTAGACTAGGTTCTCATCTACACCATTGACCATCAATAACAACTAGATTTGTGTGTGTGACTGCAATGTTTATAGAATTACCTTGTGACCCCTACAGAGTCCTTATCAGTGACAATCTGCCTCGAATTAACATATTCCTTCATTTGGATATACAATAATCTGTTGTAAGGTCTAATCCCTTTGACCTTATATGACTAAAGGTTTTTGTTTTTAACCCTTTCCTGTTCAATCTCTGGTTTTGATGTCTATGTGGTTACATAATGGAGAAAACAATGTTGAAAAAAGAGGAAATTATTTGTAACAAGCAATATCTTCTTTTTCCTCAATATGTTTTAATATCCTACTAAAAAATAACTTTTCAAATAAAATCAACTTAAAATTGTTGTCTGCAAAACCTTTAAATTTGGATAGGTCTAAAATTTTGAAAAACAGGGAAGGGCTAAGTGGCAAGTATAAGAAGAAATATGTATATGGATGAGAGGTAGTTTTGACATTAGGATCAACTACAAATGGTGTAAGTGCAGAAAATAAACATTACATTTTTTATATAAGTTAACAAATACTTTGATTGGTCAATCAAATTTTTGATTGACAGCAGACATGTGTTATGTTTTTTCCTTTTTGTTTTCTTATACATGTAAATATTCATTATATATTTATTAGCGTAATTTAGATCTATTACTCATAGCTATCATACTACGATTCAAAGTTACTAAGAAGGGACATATTTCTTAATCCATTCCAACGCAAACCCACTTTTCTATGCCCCCAAAGAAAATTAGCTAAGCAAAATGAAGAAATTGCTTTATTTCCAGCAATATTTTCCATCCATCCATCCTCAAGCACATATTTTTCATCTAATCAACCAAGACTTACCTGCAACTTCTCTGAACTTGGAACAGTCTAAATTTTTGTTGTAATAGTTTAATTCTTAAATTCACTGAATTATGGAAATATTAAAGATTGTCATCACTATATTTACAGTCAAACCTGGTGATCCGGTCACCTCCATTCAGCGTGCACCTGTCTTAAACGGCCAGTTCAATGTCCCCCCGATCTAATTTACACTAAATTTTACCTGTATTCAACAAGCACCTCTAAAACGCGGTCAACGGCCATCAAAATCGTGTCCCATTCTTTAAAATAACCCGAGTTTACGGTCAATTTTCGGGCCAATGGCAATTTTCACGGATAGGTAATTATCATGGCGCATAATTGTTTTCGGATTATCTATTCAAGTGTCAAAATCGGATAAACATTCACACGCTTTGCCAATTAACAGGTGTTTTGTAGATAACTTCGTAGTCACCAAAATTCCTAATTTTGTTATATTGCTCTTATTCAGTGATTGAATTTCATGCATGTGATATTCAAACTTTATCAATAAAGTTTAATCGAGTATGACGATCGAAATTACTGTTCTCGGAAAGTAATCCATTTTCGTTTTCGTACTGAGTTTGTTTGCAATTTTAGAGGTGAGAACTGAGTAAACAATCTCGCTTAATGACTAATTCTGACTAGATTCTAGATTTGATTTTTATTGAAATATATATTTTACGCAATCATCAAAATCATCGAGCAGACTGATCCTGAACTGACCAGTCGATATTATTTCAATTGTTCGATCTTTCCAAAAAAAAATCACGACCGTTCGAGAAATTTAATCCGATTTGAACCTTTCAATTTCGATTGATAATCTAATCGATTTCATGGGCATTTAGGCCTAATAGTATTCTTACCAAAATAAAAAAATAATGTTTATATGAGCTGTTTTCTTTTTATTATTTGCTTTGAAAATGCCTACTTTCTAGCCCCCCCCCCCTAACCTTTTTGTTATACAAATATCCGGCCATCACCTTGACAGGCCGACCTGAGTTAAGCAAGCACCTGTCTTAAGCAAGCGATTTTGGCAAATCCCTTGACCGCTTGCTTAAGGCAGGTTCGACTGTATTATGAACAACTTTGGTTGATCAAAGGAGTAAAGGGTTTACCAGTCTGAATTTAAAAGCAATTCAATCTGCGACCTTGATAAGTAAGTAACAAATACAGATGTATATGCAAATGAGTACAAATATGCAAATGAGTGTCACCCAGATGTAAGAAAGTATGCAGAGACAGGCCTATGCTAATCATAAACGATGATGTTCTATTACATAAATTAATTGGGTATGTTAGAATTTCGCTATAGTTATTTCATATATGTAAAATAAATGACTGAATGTATTTCCAAAGAATAACTGTCAAAGAAACAAAAACGAAAAAAACATGATCACATTATTTAATTACAACTAGAAAGTCATTCATAATTTTTTTACCTTGAGCTGTGACCTAGACCTTGAAACTATCTGAAAGTTTGTTTTAAATAGCAAATCTATTCATGATTGAGAACATGTGTCCAAAATTATTTTGAAAACAATGCACTAATGTAGGGGATATACTCTGACTGGACAAGCTCAATATGAATGTTTGACCTTGAGCTTTGGCCTTATCCCTATAATGCAACAGAATATTTTAATTTGCCCATCTACTGATGATGGAGATATAGGCAGTTAAAACTGTTTTACACTGAACCATCGAATTGTGCTATACTTTTAAAATCCATCCATCAATGATATGGACAAATAAAGGTGGCCTTACAACAACTGTCTAGCTCAGTGCAAGCAGACTCAAAAACTTTAGCTGAATCAAGATAAATAATCGAAAATTGAAAGGGCTGAGTCTGAAAAGCCTGAAAAGCGGCAAAAGTGTATTGAAATTGTGCAATAGCAACTGTTTTCTTACATACACTGTGATAAAAATTGAAGATAGGGCAGTGACTCCAACAACATCAGAGGAAGCCTAATGGGTTTATTAACAATGCACATTATGACAAAAGAAATTGATTTCTAAAAGAAATATTGATTTTTGAACAAGTTTTATCAGTGCTTTCAGCCCTTTGATTTTACAGCAATTCAGTAAGGTAATTCATACAGCATGATAAGGGTTAATTTGGACCAGTCTAAATTTTGTCATCTGGTAATGGGTTAAATGCAATTGAAACTACATCTTTTTCATCACAATTGCATGTAAAATGTTGTCGTCTGGTGATGAAATAAGCTAATTCAGGGTTGCAGAAGACTTGTCTAGTAGAGCATTAACAGTTTTTTCTGACTGATTCAACACCAACATCTGTTGCAAGTATGTGGAGAATTCATTATTTTCAAAAGAAAAGATTATCTTTTATCCCTTCTAGAGATTAAGTTGGTTGGCTGTAAAGCATATAAATAAAAATTCACAGAAACAAAGACAGATATCATGCTAGGTCAAAAAATATTTCAAAATCTTAGACTGGTCCATATTGAAAGCAGTTGTGGACAACAATTTAAAGTCTATAAAATTTTTAATTTTTTCAACTTTTTGGGTAGAAAACATTGTGGAAAATGAAGAAATTGCTTGTTACAAGCAATTTCTTAATTTAACACAATGTTTTCCCAATTGTTTTTCTTGACCGGGGCGTCCAAAAGCATAGTGTGTGGAATGGGATAAAGCATAAGTGCTCATTTAGTATTTTGTTAGGAGCCCAATAAAACATAATCTTTTTTGAAGGTCAAAGAAAAAGCAATTTTAACTTTGGAAAGCCTTGTGAGTCTATTTGGATCTTAATTTCCAACAAAATTAGAAATGTGGCCTGTAGATTCTTTCAATTTGGACCAGTCTGAAATTTCGGTGTCTTATTATTAGTTTAAAGTTTGTTAAAAACAACTACATTTTACAAATACTTTCTAATAACAAATAAACAAGAGTAATTCACTAATCATTATTTGCAAAATTTAACCGGTTCCCAAGAGAGACAAATGTCGGAAAGGATATTTGCAACAACTTTTGATCAAATCTGGGAACACATCTGTGAGGGTCCGACGTGCTACCAACTGCGCTATGGCTGCAGCTGACATATAAGTAAACCCATTCCACTCAGTAACGCTTTTAGACACCCCCAAGAAAAAGAGCTTTGGAAAACATTTTGGAAAATGAAGAAATTGCATGTTACAAAAAATCCGAAATTTGATAAACTTTGAATTGTCGTCTAAAACTCCTTTCAATTTTGGGCCAGTCTAAAATTTTGCCATCTGGTAATGGGTTAAGGAAGAGTAATGTATTAATCATTATTTATAGAACTTGTCAAATCTTTTCAGTTGGCCAATTACAATTGTTGTAAGTTGGTGAAATTGAAAATTTCTTTCTTTCTTTTAGAATAGAAAACATTGTTGACAATGAAGAAATTGCTTGTGACAATGTTTTTTTCATCAAGGGCATAAAAAAAGCAAGACGGTGTGGGAGTATATTAACCCATTCCAACTCAAGCCCTCCTTTTTACGCCCTTCAAGAAAAAAGCTTTGGAGAACATTGTGGAAAATGAAGAAATTGTTTGTATGAAGCAATTTCTTCATTTTCCACAATGTTTTCTATCCAAAAAGGTGAAAAATTTTAAATTCCATCAACTTGAAATTGTCGTCTGCATCTTCTTTCAATTTGGACCAGTCTAAAATTTTGTCAAGTGGGAATGGGTTAAATCACAACAAAGATTCACATATCAATGTGATTCCTTAGTAATGTATCATCAGCAATACACAGGGATTCAGTTGTAAGCCTACTGTTTCAAATGGATGCACAGACTTAAAAGTTTACAGCATTTCGTTGCTTTCAGCTGTATTCTCAGTCACACCTTGTCATTTCACAAACTCAGAGGTGGATTGAGAGAGGGTTTGCTTGAACCCCATCTGAAGCCTTACTATTTCCTTTAATGGAAAAATTTGATACAAATTTGGTAATAAAAGTAAAACGAAAGCCCCTCCCTTTCCCCTTTGTTAAGTTTGAACCCCCTTTACTGAAATCCTGGATCTGCCATTGAAACTCCATTCCTAGTATTGGAAGTTTAACTTTTGGCAATCAAAACCAAGACTAGCTGTGATACTGCCTTACCTATACATATACTGTATATAGGAAAGGATGTAATGAAGACCAACTGTTGCGGGCCCATGTATTGTTTATTATGAGAAGTCACAACACATCTTTCTCAACTAGTTATTGTACAGATTAGAAATTGGTCGAACCAAGAAACAGCACAGGTAACATCTGGTTGCTGTTTTCTGTCTGACCTTTTTGGTATACATGAACACTTTTTACAAGAGCAAGATTTGCCATGGGCTACCATCAAAGGCTCTATGGCTTGCATAGGGACAAAACTTCTCACCAAAATTAATCCTGAAATGTTCGTTAAAAGTGTTAACAGAAACCTCTACTTATAATTTCAGCCTGTAAGCCTTGTCATGTTGAACCCAGAATATTCCTGTGTTAGAAGGAGGTATAGACAAACATCAGCCTGCCCCTATGTGCAGTCTGATCTTAGTCTACACCACTTGTCTATGCTTGACATCAATTTTCAAATGAAATCATGACCCACAAGTAGCGATTCCAGTACTTTCAGCCCTTTGATTTTAATGCATTTTTATAAAAGGATTTTTTATTCAGCATGACAAGGGTAAATATTCACCATGATTATAAGAGATTTTCATTTAAAATAAAATGTTAAAACAAGCTATTTCTTCAATTTCCACAATTTTTTGAACCCAGGAGGACAAAAATGTTCAAAAGTTGATAAACTCTGCAGATTCTTTCAACTTGGACCAGTCCAAAGTTTTGTTGTTTGGTAATGGGTTAAAGAAGAAAAGGATCATCCCGGTAACAATAATGTAACTATTGTTCATGTGACCAGATAACAACAGTTTTTGGTGACTTCTGAACAGCTGAAGTGTTTACATAGATAAGGCTTATCTTATCAGGGGCAGATAATTTGGCTCATTGAGAACTGTTTAGAGTCCCATTACCTTTGTACTCAATTGTACATAATAATTGATAAGGTAAATATTAACTGATTACAACACATACAAGCTTTCTGGTTTGTTCATACCTTTTTCTACTGGAACTAGTTTTCTGTTCATCCCCATGGATTACAATTGCGGATCAAGGATTTCTGTAAAGGGCTTTCAAACCTAGCATGTGGGGTTCATTTTCCCATTACCAACTTTTTATAGAACTTCTCCATGAAAATTAATAATTTGGCTATAGACAAGGGTTCAAATCCCAACAACCCCAAAAAAAGGCCTTTAAATCTTCAAATGTACATGGTGCCATAGGAGCTTGATCTATTGATGCCCATGAAATCTAAATGAGGACATGATCATTATTCTTTACTGTCTTACATTCTCAATCTGACCCAATCTTTCAAACTAGCTCCTAAACAGTTCCGTTGGTCTTGTATAGAGACTTTAGATCAGCCATAAACAATCAAATTTAGAAGATGGCTAATCTCTGATGCACATTTATCTAACACATATCTTACTAAATTTACGTAATATTACTGATAACTAAAACTCCAGAGAATTCCTATCCAATCAAACTTCCTTTTTTATGAGGTCTTGCATATTTTTCTGGGAATATTTCTGCAATTCAGCTATTCTGTGGACTTGTTAGTATGGTGGTACAGTTGTTAACCCTTTGTCAGTGTGAACACAGAATATTCCTGTTTTAGCAGGAGGTAAAGATGAAGAATAGCCTGTACATAAGTGTATCTATACAGCTCCTATTTGACACCTGTAACTCAGAGTTGAATATTAAATTAATTTTCAAAATAAGTTTTGACCCTTGAATATTGCTTTTTGTGCTTTCAGGCCTTTGATTTAAATGCAAATTCAGATATAGATTTTATTCAGCATAACAAGGGTTAATTAATAAAAATCTGGTCCAGATAGATATACACATAAACTACTGTAAAGGTAAAGCACCAGCTTTGCAAGGTAAAGCACCAGTTTTGCAATCAAGAGTTACCCAGTATGATTCCCTGGAGGGTTTACTGATCATGGATCAGTGGAAGGGCAAACGATCATACATCTCTCAAGCTGGCCACAAAATTTCAGCCTGAGCACTGCTGTATATACAAGGAAGCAGTATTGAAAGGGTTTAATCCAAATTGTAGGGAATATCTTTCAATCAAGACTAGTCAAAAATTGTTTACTTGTTATGGGTTAACTATTTAACGCGTTCCAGCACAATCACACTTTTAGCGCATCTCATTACGAATGTTATGGTAAACATTGTTGAAAATGAAGAAATTGCTCGTTGTAAGCAATTTCTTCATTATCCACAATGTTTTCTATCCCCAAAGTGAAAAAAACCTTAAAATTTCAGAATTTCATTAGCTTTAAATTGTCATCTGCAACTCCTTTCAATTTGGACCAATTTTCTCGTCTGGTAATGGGTTAAAAGTATAAATTGAGCCCGTGTGTGAAATTTCCATGGGCAGATTAAATGACTTGAGGGTTCAAAATTATTCATAATAGACAGACAGACAGACAGAGCACCATAGCCATAACATATAACCCTTTGGGTATATAAAAAGTTTTTTGTACAGGCAATTTCTTCATTAACCTCATGCCTTCTTCCCAAAATGACCAAGATTAATAAAATTCCATCAACCATTAATTGTTGTCTGCTAATTCTTTGAAATTGGTCCAGTCTAAGATTTAATCGTCTTGTTATGGGATAGAATGTGATCCTTTTAACCCATTCCAACTCAATCCCTCCTTTTTACACCCTTCAAGAAAAAAGCTTTGGAAAACATTGTGGAAAATGAAGAAATTTCTAATTATCAACAATGTTTTCTATCCAAAAAGGTGAAAAAAATTAAAATTCCATCTTCTTGAAATTGTTGTCTGCATCTTCTTTGAATTTGGACCAGTCTAAAATTTTGTCAAGTGGGAATGGGAACTTCATTATGCACAATAAGTAAACTCTTGGATCACCGTGTTTGTGCACTTTAGATCTCTTGTGGCTAGAATATTAGCCAATATTCTAAATACACTGATCGGCTATCCAGGCTGCTCTATATCTATACACTTCACAAACTATATGTTTGTGAAGTGTATAGACAAAGAGCGGCCTGGACAGCCAGTATTGCTGGAAAAGGGACAGAAGGCTCATTCATATTGATCCTCTTACACAGGCTGAGTCAGTGCCTATTTGCAAAGTGTATAATATTAAGACTCTAATCAGACTTTGTAGAAGGACTGACTGATCTGTGTCTTAGCCTTTGTCAAGCTGAACCTGGAATATCTTAGCAGGTTGTATAGACAAAGATCAGCCTGTACAGGCTGATCTGAATCTATGTCACCTGCTTGTTCTGTTTAAGCTAGCGATGTTTATAAGTTGAATTTTCAATATAAATATTAAATATAAAATTTAATGCTTCCAGTGCTTTCAGCCCTTTGATTTTAATACTTTTCTGGAAAGGACTTTATTCAGCATGACCTTGGTAACTTTGAGCACACACAGTGGTAAATATAATGAGCAGTCTAAATCATTATGTTGTTTTGTTCTGATATCCTGCATGGCTAAATCATTACAGCAGTAAGCTCATGACTTAACCCATTTCCAGACGGCAAAATTTTAGACTAGGCCAATCTGAAAGGAGTTGCAGACGACAATTTAAAGTTAAACAAATTTCAGATTTTTTCAACTTTCTGGGTAGAAAACATTGTGGAAAATGAAGAAATTGTTTTTACACAATGAAAATGAAGAAATTTCTTTTACACAATGTCTTTCCATTTGTTTTTCTTGAGAGGCGTCAAAGACATCTCTGAGTGGGAATGGGTTAACCCTTGTCATGCTGAATTAAATACTTGTTCAGAATTGCATTCAAGTCAAAGGGATGAAAGCAAAGGAAAGCACTGGAAGCAGTAGTTCCTTGATCAGTATTTCTTTAAAAAATGATTTTATAAACAATTCTGACTTTCATTCGACATTTAGACAAACAGGTAGTGTGGAGTAAGATCAGACTGCACATATGTGCAGTCTGACCTTTGTACCTCCTGCTAAAACAGGAATTTTTCTGGCTCAGCATGACAAGGGTTAATAGTGATGAGTCAAACACCATGAGAGATGATTCCCACATACTTGTCACATAACTACATCCTTGGATAAGACATTTCAGAGCATCAGGCTAATACTGAAGATGCCAAGGACAATGATGAATTCTTCACAAGTATTTTAACAGTAGCTGGTGCATCAAACCATCAGGCTTCTTATCATTTCTTACTCCCGTCAAAAGCACAACATTCTGTCTATCAGCTACCAGCTGATCATTCTCCTTAACCCATTCCCACACAATAAAATACTAGACCGAGCCAAATTCAAAGTAGTTGCAGATGACAAATTAAAGTTGATGAAATCTCTAAGATCTTTGTCTATTGCTGTAGAAAACATTGTGAATAATGAAGAAATTGCTTGTGACAAGCAATTTCTTCATTTTCCACGATGTTTTCCAAAGCTGTCATATTGAGGAGTGTTTAAATGTGTCACTATGTGGGAATGGGTTAAGGCTTAGGCATAGGGCTATTTATTGTTTGCCTTTTGGTGAGAGACAATTGATGCTTTGCAACATGATGTCTTTTACCGAAATGACAGAAAGGTTGTTGCAGAGCCATGGATCAGCCTCATGTCCCCAATACTGACTGCAACTGCTCTGGTAACACTCTTTGATGATGACACTATCTCTACTTTATGTTCATGTAGATGGTTGTGTTAACCCATTCCCAAACCAAAAAAATTATAGACTGGTCCAAACTGAAAGAAGTTGTAGACAATGATTTCAAATAAGAGAAATTTACAAAATCTTTTAGGGTAGGAAACATTTAAGACATTAAAAAAATTGCTTGTTGCAAGCAATTTCTACATGTCCACATCGATTTCCAAAGCTTTTCTCTTGAAGGGCGTCTAAAAGCCAGACTGTGTGGGAATATGTTAACCCTTGTCATGCTGAACCCGGAATATTCCGGTTTAAGCAGGAGATGTAGATCAAGATCAGCCTGCACATAAGTGCAGTCTGATCTTGGTCTACACCTCCTGCTTGTACCTTTTTTGTCAGAGTTGTTTATGAAATTGGTTTATAAAAAAAGTATTCATTTTTGAACAACAAGTCCTATCAGTACTTTCAGCCCTTTGATTTTACAGCAATTCAGTACAGTAATTTATACAGCATGACAAGGGTTAAAACCCCTGAAGTTTTGCACAGAGCAAATGTTTAACCCATTCCCACACAACGATGCTTTTAAACGCCCCTGAATATGAAAGATTTAGAAAACATTGTGGAAAATGAGGAAATTGCTAGTTACAAGCAATTTCTTCATTATCCACAATGTTTTCTGCCCCAAAAGACAAAGATTTCGAAGATTTCATCAACTTGAAACTGTCATCTGCAACTTCTTTGAATTTGGACTGGTTTAAACTTTTATCGTGTGAGTTAATCATTGTTATTTTTTCAGAACTCGCAGCTTAAATTACTGTAACCAATTAGCAGACGATAAAAATTAAGACTAGTCCAAATTAAAGAAGTTGCAGATGACATTCAAAGTGCAATAAAATTGACAAACAAGTACCTAATAAACTGGATAAGGAGAAGAGGTGAAGTTTCTTGTTTAAAGGAATTTCTCATTTTTCAAAGTATTCCATAACTATATTTTTTTAAGGCATCAAAAGGCAGCATTGTGTTGTAATGGGATTAAGTCATAATTCAAATATGTATTCTAAACAATGTTTTAGCTTATTCTAAGGGCATGTGCAGTGAAATTGTTTGGTAGATCTAATTATTATTCGAGGCATGAAACTGCATACTTGAAGCTAATCTACTTTTCAGTACCTGAAGGCCTTTTTCTCTTAAAGAGAAACATTTTGTTTCAATTAAATCAATTAACCCATTCCCTAACAATGACGTTTTTACACACACCCCAAGAAAAACATTTGGGAAAACATTGTCTAAAATGAAGAAATTGCTTGTAACAAGCAATTTCTTCATTTTACACAAAATTTTCTACCTAGAAAGTTGAAAATAAATCTAAGAAATTTCATAAACTTTAAATTTTGGTCTGCAACTCCTTTGAAATTGGATCAGTCTAAATTTTGTCATCTGGTAACGGGTTAAACCTAACAACCAGATGACAAATGCTACAACTGGCACCAATTAACCCATTCCCACATGATAAAAATTAAGACCAGTCCAAATTCAAAGAATTTGTAGACAACAATTAAAGTTGATGAAATCTTTAAAATCTTTGTCTTTTTGGTAGAAAACATTGTGGAAAATGAAGAAATTGCTTGTAATGGGAATGGGTTGCAGATCAGTAGATTTTTACTACAAAAGGTAGAGAGGCAAAAATACTGTGTTAATGTTATTGTCTAAAGATATGCATGCATCTACTCTGAATTTGGCTATCCCCACACTGTTATGTTTTCTGGAGATGAATGTAATGAAATTTGTCCATTCTAAATTCGTACTCGGTATTTTCATTTCCAGCCTTTTAATAATTTGGACTTGTCTATAATTTTGTCACTTTTTAAATAAATTGTGAAATGATTTTACCTCTGCCACGGCTGTTTTTCTGTACTCTGATTATTCCTGCACAAAAACCCAATAGAACTTTCGTTAACATCCACCGCCGAGTCCAAGTTTTATCGCAACGTAATCTCCAACTGATTTGTTCAACTGCACAAAAAATGTCATCAAATATGTTGACGTAATTTCATTCCCATAATTCAAGTCTTTATGAGCCACCAGTAATAACTTCTAAAGCAATTAAAAACAACGATAAAACAAGAGGGTAAAAGAGAATAAAAAAAATCGCAGGTGGTGACAGTCAGGCAAAGCAGGAAAAGAGATGAAGAAAAATCGTGTTTAGACAACGTAAGTCAGTCAGTCAGTATTTAGACTCTGACCCCACACAATATCTCCTCCCTATCTAAAGAGTCACTGATAGCGAATGATGACACGAACTGTGTGAGGCGACAATGAGAACTAGACTAACTAAATTGAAACCAGCTTATCTGTAAACCACTGATTGTCTCACAGAGCTCTGGACAAGATGAAATTATTGCATTCAAAATATATCATTTATCTTCCTAACCCTATATTGTGGGGACTCATTGGAAGTATCTTGTCAAGACGATTCCAATGAGTACACACAACATAGAACTTGATAGACAAATAACAAAGTTTTCTATTCTAAGATCCTAATCACCCACTCTATCTGAAGCTATGGAGTCTCTCGATCACAATGCTGTTAGTAGTATCACCAAATCACCAATAAGGACCAAGTTACCTAGAATATAACTGCGACTGATTTCTTATCACTGTACATGTGATCTGAGAGAGCGTGTGCCGGTCTCCTGCCTCAGCTGTGAGTCTGATTATCTTATGAGAAGCAGATGGGGAACCAATAACCCTTCTCTTATACAGAACACTAAGTAGGTCTAGTTCAAGAATATTGTAACCACAGCTTGAATAAGCTCTCAATACGATGTCGTAGTTCTGGACAAGAGTCTATTAATATCAAACAACTGCTGAGCTTTAATACATCTGAAACATTAGGTATAACTGACCATTGATGATAATAAGCAATTTCTTTTTTCATTATATTTTCTTTAACCCTTTCCCGTTCAAATACGGGATTTTACGTTCCTGTGATTTTATACTCTAGAAAACATTGTGGAAAAAGAAGAAATTGCTTGTAACAAGCAATTTCTTCTTTTTCCACAATATTTTCTACCATGTAGGATTGTTTCATTTCAAATAGCATCCAGTTTTCATTGTCGTCTGCAACCTCTTTCAATTTGGACCAGTCTAAAATTTCCAAAAACGGGAAAGGGTTAAAAGAAGGTCCAAAATACAAAATGATTAGGAGTAGTTTTCTTTTTTAACCAAAAATGAGAGGGTAAACATATCACTGTTGACTCTTAACCCTTGTCATGCTGAACCCGGAATATTCCGGTTTAGGCAGGAAGTGTAGACCAAGATCAGCCTGCACATGAGTGCAGTCTGATCTTGGTCTACACATCCTGCTTGTACCTTTTCTACCAGAGTTGTTTATGAAATCAATTTTCAAAAGAAATATGTTCATTGAACAACAAGATCTATCAGTACTTTTAGCCCTTTGATTTTAGAGCAATTCATTTGGGTCATTTTTACAGCATGAAAAGGGTTAAAAAGAAAATGACAAAATTATTTTTGACCAAAAAGAAGCTTCATGTTAAAATGGCAAAAATTTATGCTATACCTACATTTATATTACAGACAGATTGCCCTTTAACCCATTCCCTCACAATGACGCTTTTGGATGCCCCAAAAGACAAAAGCTTTGGAAAACATTGATGAAAATGAAGGAATAAGAGCTTGTTACAAGCAATCTCTTCGTTATTGACAACATTTTTTCACCCCAAGAGACCAAGAGTTTATAAATTTCATTACCTATGAAATGTTGTTTCTTCTTTGAAATTGGACCAGGCTAAAATTTTGTCTGGTAATGGGTTAAAATGTGAAGATAAATTCCATTTTCACTTAACTCATTCCCAAACACACACATAAAAAGAATTTAGAGAAAAAAATATGGAAAATAAATAAATTTCTTCTTAAAAGTAATTTCGGATATTTCTACATTGCTTTTCTTTCCCAAAGAAAAGTCTAAAGTTTTGTGTTGATGTCTGGAAATTTGTTAATGAATCTTCAGCAATTATGGCAATATGATTAAGGTTAAAGTTGGTGATAACAGTGTGGTAATTCAATGACATTAATTATACACCCCCCCACCCCTGAGACAGACTATTTTAACCCATTCCCACACAATGACGCTTTTGGACGCCCCTCAAGAAGAATAATTGGGAAATATTGTGTCAAATGAAGTAATTGCTTGTCACAAGCAACTTCTTCATTTTACACAGTGTTTTTTTCCCAGAGAGTGAAAAAATCTAAAATTTCATAATTTGCAACTTTTTTCATTTTGGACTAGTCTAAAAAGTTACCGTGTGGTAATTGGTTAAGAAGATTTTTTTTCAACTTTCTGTATAGAAAACACTGTGGAAAATGAAGAATTGCTTGTCACATGCATTTTTTTCATTTTACACAGTGTTTCCCATACTTGTTTATCTTGAGGGATGTCTAAAAGCGTCACTGTGTGGAAATGGGTTCAGCCTGAGTTATTTTAAGGTTTTTTTTAAAAGAAATGCTTTCCTCCCTTTGATTTAAAACAGTTCTAATCAGCAATGCAAAGGGACTATTATGTCAGGATAACAATACAACATCTTGTATTTGTTTTGAGCTGCAGTGGGAAATTTTGATAATTTACAAGACCAAAAGGTTGAGTGGAATATCTCTTTTTCCTCTGCAGCGAGAAGTAAATACAAGATGTTGTATATGGCTATCAAAACTTAGTACTCCATTTATTATATACCTAAATTTCTTGTTAAATAAATTCAATAAACAATGAAATATCTGTATTTCTGCAAGCATTCCCTTCTTCTTTACCATTCTGATTACACTAATTTGCAATATGACGTCATCTACAAAACGAAAATGACGTCTTTTTACACCATCTCAATATATGAACCTTATTTGACACTGTCAGATAGGTATTTCATTTTATGTGTCTGATTTTGACTCTATGGTATGTATATATTTTACTAGAAACGTCAATAGGTATATAATAGACTTGCTAATATACCCACTTTGCTGTCCTTTGTCAAGCTGAATCAGATGCTCATTAAAATCAAAGAACTGAAAGCACTGAGTGGGTCTGGTGTGGCGCTATATTTGTTTTGTTCTTTTGCTGATTATTTACATAAATAACTCTGCTGAAAAGTTCAAATAGGTGGAGACTAAACTAAGATCAGAATGCACATATTAGCAGGCTATTCTAAGCTTATAATCCCTTCCCCCCCTCCCCTCCTAGAGCAGAAATAGTCAAGATTCAGTTTGAGAAAAGTAAACCTTGCAATAAGGTAAAATTATATTGGGAATACTTAAATAGCAGACCCAATCACTTAACCCTTGTCATGCTTTTAAAATCCTATTAAAAATTGCATTAAAATCAGAGGACTGACAGTACTGCAGGCAATTTTTGTGGGTTAATAATCCTTTTGAGAATGTATCTCATAAACAATTCTGCCTTAAAAGGGATAATCAGAAGGTGTAGACTAAGATAAGACTGCACACATGTGCAGACTGATCTTAGTCTACACCTCCTTCAAAAACATGAATACTCTGGGTCCAATATGACAAGGGTTAATGTGATGATCTTCGCAGAATTGTCTTAATATTGTCATTATCTGTATAACAGCAGAAAGCAATGAGACAAACTGTAACTGTTCATTAAAGACTGATAAGCCCCCACCCCCTAGTGTCCAATAACAAATGAAGTGTGCGCCTCCACTGTTTACTAATTGGCAGGGTTACTTATAATTCATACCTAATGAGTAGTTAATAACTAACACGGTGTACAAACCATCTTGTATCCATAAATCTGAGAGAGCAGCAAGAATTATGCTAATGGCTAACTTCTGGCCCAAAACATATTTGGCACAGCATTAGATATAAAGAAACCAATTTTTGCAGGTATAAGCATAATGCTATCTTTAACCCATTCCCAGACAACAAAATTTCAGACTGACGTCCAAGTTGAAAAGAGCTGCAGACAACAATTTAAGGTCTACGAAACTTAAGTTTTTTTTCAATTTCTGGGAAGAAAACATTGTGTAAAATGAAGAAATTGCTTGTTACAAGCAATTTATACATTTACACAATGTTTTCCCATTTGTTTTTCTTGAGGGGGGTCCAAAAGTGTCGTTGTGTTGGAATGGGTTAATAGAATTACTAGTAAGCTGACCATATTGAAACTATAAACTCTGTCTTTTTAGGGTAGAAAATATTGTGGACATTAAGAAATTGCTTATGATGAGCAATTTCTTCAATGACCATAATGTTTTCAGAGTCCTTTTTTTAGGGGCAAAAAATATCTAAATAATGGAACTTGTTTAAGAACTAGTTTAAACGCTGGTTCAAGAACAAGTTCTATAACTTGTTCAAGATCTTGTTCTAAACTGGCGCAAGAATGAGTTTTAAAAAATTCAAGAATAGTAAATGACATTTCAAGAACTCTTTCAAACACTCTTCCAAGAACTCTCTAAAACAAGTTCTTGAACTGGTTCTAGAAGTAGTTCTTGAATGTTCACTGATTTACTGACTGCAAATCTCAAACATCAGAGAACCAGTTCAAGAACTAGTTCTTGAACTAGTTCTAAAATTTTCAAGATGTGGTTCTCGATTATTCAAGAACTATTTATTGAACTAGCCCTGGAACATTGAGTTCTTGAAATGCCATTAGATATACATGAATTCCTAGAATTGAAGTTCTAGACTTAAGGAACTAGTTCTTGAACTCTTTTGCATGAGAAGATTACAAGGTATGTCTACATGAAGCTCCCTGATCATGGAGAATAGATCATCTATTGTGTCACTTATAACTTGCATTAGCTTTAGTTACCTTTTTACTATTACCCTAATCCATAAATTCTGGTAATGATTATTTAATGTATTGTCTGTAGGAATGATGAGAAGTATGTAAGCTATTTTTGTGACATAAATCTCAAATTATGACGAAAGATAAATACAGTATGTGTCTTTTACACTTTTCCCACACAATTTTCATCATTAACAGATTGCTGAACACGCCCACTGACATTCTACAAGTTGTCAAAATCAAACAACATCCATTTGCATTATATTTGGTCAGGGGCATTAAATACGTAGACCTTCAGCTGGCAACTTTAACGTTGCAACTACAGCTTGAATAAATTGTTGTTATGACAGTTTATCAGATTACCATACAACAAAATTTTAGCCTGGTCCAAAATCAAAGAAGTTGAGGACAACTATTTCAAGTTGATAGAATTTGAAAGAATCTGCCTTTTTTGGTATAAGACAAAATGGAGAACCTCTACTTGCAAATGCAGAGTTTCTACATTGTTTTCCTAAACCTTAATTTCAAAGAGGGGCATCGAAAGCCAGATTGATTGGGAAGGAGTTAAGTTTTCAAACCAGCATAAATATTTGGCATAAATGTCAGAGGTCAACAATCACTTCCTGTCTACATGGATGATTTCATTTGATTCGATATAGATTTGTTTGTTTGATTGGGGTTTTACGCCGCTTTCAACAATCTTTCAGTTATATCTCGGCGGCTGGAGCACCTAACAATGGAAACCTGGTGTTTTTCACTCCAGTACTACCATTACATCCTTTCCTAGCCTCCAGCTGCTATCCCACATAGGTCTACGATTATCGACCCATTGGTGAGAGACAAATTGTCGGAAAGGATGAGTGCCGCCGTCGGGGATCGAACCCGGGACCTCTAGATTGACAGTCCGACGCGCTACCAGATTCGATATAGAGAGTAATGTATTGTTTATTTCAGTGTGAGATAAATTTATCTATGCTCAAATGAACAACAAAAGCTATATTTTCACTAGTAGCCAAGCTTTGGGTTAAAACATATGACTTTTGTTGCTCATGAAATGGAAGATATATCTATCTGACATGAAAAAACAAACATTACCCCATTCTCGCATATTCCTGCTTTTCAATGCACCTCAAGATAACAACATGGAAAAACATTGTGGAAAATGAAGAAATTGCTTATCACAAGCAATTTCTTCATTATGCACCTTGTTTTCTACCTCAAAATATTATTTCCAAAATGTCATCAACTGAACAAGAGCACAGCCCATGGTGCAAGGCTCGGCTGCAGGTGGTGGATAATGCAAAAATTTCAAGTAAAAAAAGGGGCATAACTCTTAAAAAACGCTTTTAGAGTTATCCCCCTTGATAGTGTAGATAGCTCTTGTGATGGTCATAACACATGCAAAGTTTAATGAGGATATCTTTAATTACAACAGAGATATGACCAAGGTTAAAGTTTGTCACGCCAATGCAAATGTGAATGACGCCCTGGTGATGACAATACCTCGAGTTTTCTTCGAAAAACAGCTGAGCTAAAAAGAGAATGAATGAAATACAAAATTGTTTGGGCAAAGTTCATAGACTGATAAAGTGAAGGTCAAAATTCGACCCTTGACTTTCAGAATAAACGTCTGAATCAAGCCTAAACCCCTTTCTCTTATGAAGATGTGTATGCATGTGAAATATGATGAAAATTGGAGCATAAGCTTCAGAGATAAAGTCAAGGTAAAATTTGACCTTAGACCTTTTGCTGTGACCTTACCTTCAGGATAGATATGTGAATCCTGGATAAATCACTTCTCTTGTGATGATGTGTATGTTTGTTAAAAACTATTAAAATTGGATAGTAGACTGCATGGATATAGTCAAGGTCAAAATTTGACCTTTGACCTTCTACTGTGACATTTACATTCAGTATAGCTGTATGAATCCTAGATAAATCACTTTGTCCTGTCAAAATGTGTATGTGTGTGAAATATTATGAAAATTGGATCATAGCCTGCATAGATATAGGCAAGGTCATAATTTGACCCTTTACCTTCTGCTGCAACCTTGACCTTCAAAATAGGCGTCTGAATCCTGGATAAATCACTTCCTCTTGTCAAAATGTGTATGTGTGTGAAATATTATGAAAATTGGATCCTAGACTGCAGATATATAGGCAAGGTTAAAGTTTGTCACGCCAACGCCAACATCAACACCACCAACAACAACGCTCAGTTGATGACAATACCTCGGGTTTTCTTCGAAAATAGCCGAGCTAAAAATGTTGTCTGCAACTTCTTTGAATTTGGACAAGTCTAACAAAATTTTGTTATTTGGGTTGATTTGTTGGTTAATGTCATCAGAGATAACATATGATTTTTCTTTTGGATAAAAAAAATATATCCCAAAGCTGATCATTTGATTACATGTGATTAACCATTACCAAATGCCAAAACTTTAACTTGTCTAAATTGAAAGAAGACACCAATTTAAAGTTTATAGAAATCAAGCTGAGATGACATTCAGTAAAACATAATCAAAGGACTGAAAGTCCTGAGAGCGGTTTTGCTGGTTTATAAGTAGCCACGCTCAATAATGCGAGCATTTTTCATCAATATGAGTGAGTAAATCGTACACCTAAGTAGGAGGAGCAGCTGGTGGCTCAATAAGGATGTAGTGGTAGTATTGGTGTGTGAACTACCAGGAATCCATGGTTAGGAGCTCCAGCCGCCCCGATATAACTGAAATACTATTAAAAGTTGCGTTAAACCCTATTCAATCAATCATGACCTATTACTGTTTACCAAAATCGCTATTTTGAATTAATCGCAACATTTTCTTTTTAAGTGCGTGAAAATTTGTGGTTGTGTGGTAAAAGGTTAAATGATTAAAGGTAAAGAAATCAAAGTGAACATTCAATTCTTTTTTCATTGAGCATATTATTATTACAATTGAAGTAGTTAAATGTCCGTTTCAAAGATTTAGTCGAATTCGAGAGATAAAAGGTGTTTTATTCGATGGGGTTAATTGGCGCTTGAATATAACTGGGTTGTAACGTGTTACATATACTGTGTTTATGGGGTGTAAATTTGTCCAGCCCTGCCAGGCAGACAGTTTACATGTATTCGCTAACTCCACTAACTACTGACCTAGATTCTATCTTGAAACGCGAGGAAATTATTTCTCTCATTTTGACAATTCATTAGACAATTTACCAAGGTTATATTAAGTTTTAAACCATTTCCTGGATATTCATGATTAAAAGGAGGCTGTTGGCATTCAGCAAGTAAGTTATTTTCTTCATCAGCCATGAAGCAAGATGGAGGGGATCACATTGATTTTCACTTCACGTTTATAGCATTGCGTGGAAATGAGCGAAATGTGTGAGAACTTGTTTCCGGTTGATCGATATAAAATACCGGTATTTCCTGAAAAACCGCTAAAAACCAAAGAAAGGCTAATCTAAAGGGGGGGGGGGATAACAAGACTTAGTGATAATCCACCATGTAAACTCATTAAAGCATTGGATAGCATTAATCCATTCCCAAACAATGATGCTTTTTTTACACCCCTCAAGAAAAAAAGTTGGGAAAACAATGTGGAGAATGAAGAAATTGCTTGGAACACACAATTTCTTCATTATCCACAATTTGTTTTACCCCAAAATGCCAAAGATCTATAACATTTCATCAACTTGTTATTCTCATCTGCATCTTCTTTCAGTTTGGACCAGCCTGAAATTTTGCTGTGTGGTAAATGGTTAAAAATATTAAAGTTTTCATTTCACCGATGGGCTATTTTTGGAAATGTCTAGTAAAAATTATTCTGAAAAGTTCAGCTTACAAAAATAAAAATACAACTGCAGAAGTAGAAATAGAAACATATTTAGAAGGCACCATTATCTGTGTTCCTTAGAACAAGGATAAGTAGATGAAGGTTTCTCAGTAAAATAAAGTTATTCACCTATAATTTCCAAGTAATAATTCTCAGATATATGCCATTGATGCATATTGAACAAAGAAAAAATTTGTGATAACAATTTTCTGTATGGGTCCCAGGAGTGCTTTTGAACTGGGAAAGCCTTTGAAAGAATTTCTTGGCTACATGGTTGTACTCATTCCTACAAGATTTAATTCACTCCATGTTATCACCCTTCTATACTCAACCGAAGATAATATGTTACTTGTTCCTTTAGCTCTCTCCTGTTTTGCAAAATTCTAGACCTGTCCAAATTCAAAGGTTTTGCAGACGAAAATTTTAAATGAATTTAATTAGAATAAAAGCCATTTGGTAGGGTAGAAAATATTGTAGAAAAAGATGAAATTGCTTGTTACAAGCAATTTCCTCTTTTTCTACAATGTTTTCTCAATAATAAAATCACAGGGACATAAAATCCAGGGATTGAACAGGAGAGGGTTAATTCATTCCCACACAATGATGCTTATAAAAGCCCTTAACCCATTACCGCATGACAAAATTTCAAGACTGGTCCAAATTGAAAGGAGTTACAGACCACAATTTAAAGTTTGATATATCAGATTTTCAACTTTCTGGGTAGAAAACATTGTGTCAAATGAGAAATTGCTTGTCACACGCAATTTCTTCGTTTTACACAATGTTTTCCCAAATGTTTTTCTTGAGAGGCGTCCAAAAGCATCATTGTGTGGGAAAAGATTAAGATGAAAAGCTTTTGAAAACATTGTGGAAAATGAGGAGTTGCTTGTGACAAGTAGTTACTTCATTATCCACAATGTCTTCTGCCCCAAAAGATAGAGATTTTAGAAAATTCAATGACAAAAATGTTATCTGCAATTCTGTGCACACCCCTTAGCTACTCGTATATAAAATCAAAGGCTTGCTTGTCCAACCCAATCCTACACAATACTTTTTTTACAATCCATAATAGGAAAAATTCAGAAAAGCTATGTAGATCATGAAGAAATTGTATGGTACAAGCAATTTCTTCTTTTTCCACATTGTATTCCACCCAAACATATGTTGCTATCCATCCAAGGGCATTGAAAAAAGTCTATGGCTAAACGGCAAATTTCAATATCTTCTACTTCAAATGACGATGACAAAAAACTTTGCATATGAGCCCCAACTGATTATTACCCATTACTCGATGGAAAAATTTTAAACTGACCCAAATTAAAAGAAGTTGCAGATGACATTTCAAATTGCCTTAAAATTGGAAAATAAGTGCCCACTAAGGTAGAAAACATTGTGAGAAAACGAGAAATTGCTTGCTACAAGCAATTTCTCCTTTTCTCACAATGTTTTTAATCATAATATTTCTTTGGGGCATCAAAAAGTGATGCTGTGTAGTAATGCCCCATAGAACACAACAAATACTAGACATGCACTTCAGTAATTTGGAAATGCTGCAACAGTTGTTGATTTTTTTTTTTTTTTAAAGCAATTTCTCCTTTTTTCTAGTCTATTTTTGCACTTATTTTCATATTTTAGAATAATTTGAAATGTCGTCTGCAACATCTTTCAATTTGGACTAGTCTAAAGTTCTGTGCTCTGGTAATGGTTTAACCCATTTCCACACATTGACGCTTTTAAACGCCCCTCAATATGAAAGCTTTTTCACAAGCAATTTCTTCATTCTCCACAATGTTTTCTACCCGAAAAGATTTTTAAGGTTTAATCAACTTTAAATTTTCATCTGCAACTTCTTTAAATTTGGAATGGTCTAAAATTTTATCATGTGGGAATGGGTAAAACAATGTATATTCAGTACATTTACAAGATATATGCCATTCTTTCAGCAAAAGCATATAAATTGTAAGACATTGTTATAGCAAAATAAAAGCAAAGTAACACAATTGTCCCCATATGTTTTCAACTAAAATCCCTCTTACTTACAATAAAACAATCAGGTCACATGGAAAAAATTGCGAGCAATAAAAGATCTAACCAACTTGGGTTAATGTTCTAGATGCTCTAACAATCAAAGTTACAGTTGACATGTATCCATGAAGTGCTCAGAATGAACATCCCTTAAAAGTTGTTAAGAAAAAGATTGTGCAGAAGAAACAAGGCAAACTTAAACAAGATCACAGCCACTTGGCTTTTGGGTTCTTGCTATTAGAGAAATAAAATCTATGGTGAAAAATGCAACATAATTCTCTTAACAAGAGCTCTGTCTACAGGTGCCTATGCTTGGCTGTTGGGTGCTGGATAGTGGACAAAATGCATCTAGAGTTATCCCCCTTGATAGTATAGGTATTGCTCTTTTGATAGTGAATAAGTGTGCCAGGTTTCAAGTGAATGTCTTTAGTAGAACCAGAGATATCACAAAAAGTCAAAGTTTTTGCATGCCGCCGCCGACAAAAACAACAACACCAAGGCTGAAGCAATACCTGGGGTTTTCTCCGAAAACAGCCGAGCTAAAAATGCACTTTGAGCTACCTCAACTCAAAGTATAAATTACTCTTTTTGATAGTTAACATGCATTCAAAATGATCCTTTTAGACACCCCTCAATATAAAGGTCCACAATGTTTTCTACCCCAAAGACAAAGATATTAAAGATTTCATTAACTTAAAATTGTCCTCTGCAACTTTTTTGAATTTGGACTGGTGTAAGATTTTATCAAATGGGAATAGGTTAAGTAATGAACACATAATATATTAGAAATATCAAAGTTTTTGCCCTAAAATGACAAGGGTGCTACAAAGACAAAGCAATACCTCTGATATTCTCTGAAAATAAAACTTATACTCCAATATTCTTTTCTACCCAATAAGGTAGGTGATTCATTCCAGCGAACAAATTTTGGACTGATCTAAATTAAAAGAAGCCATTTCTCCATTTCCCACAATGTTTTCCTTTCAATGGCACATCAACAGGCGTCATTGTGTGGGAATGGGTTAGTATATACTCAATTAAACCAAGTCAAATGAAGAACATATAACCAGTTACGACACTTCCCAGCATTTTAAAACCCTGAACAAAAAAAAGCTGTGGGAAAAATCAGTTTTCTACTCCAATTTGGCAATTCTTTCTCAAAACACCCCAAAATCTGAAAATTTTCTGCTTCTTCTTTGAATTTGGACAAGTCTAAAGTTTTGTAGTGGATATTGATCACTTTAGTGTTGAACTGATTTTGAAGTAATTCAAAAAGTTGACAGCTTTTATCACAATTGAAATCAAATGGATTGTGTACTTATTTAGTTGGAAAATGTTCTTTACAAATTGTTCAATAAAGATATATTTCTGAAAGTTGATGCCAACATGTGCCAGAAAATTAACCCATTTCCTCACGAGAAAATGTCAGACCAGTCCAAATTGAAAGAAGTTCCAGACAACAATTTCTAGTTGATGTAATTGTAAAAGTCTTGGTGTTTTCAGATAGAAAATATTTCGAATAATGAAGAAATTGCTTGTAACAAGCAATTTCTTCATTATCCAAAATGTTTTCCAAAGCTATCTTCATGATAGGCGTAAAAAAGTGGGATTATGTGGGAAAAGGTTAAAGGATAACTCTTGAAATTTGTTCCTATAGACTTACAGTAAACTTAATGAAAGAATATAGTTTAAGCCTATTAACAGAGACATTGTACTTGAGCTACTTGCTTAAGTTCTTTACAGAATTAAGTGTTTCAAGATGTCATAATTCCATGTATTGTAATTTGTAAAACTCTAATGGCTGAATTATAATTACATAGTATGTTGTAATCCATTACAAGACAGCAAAATTTTATACCTATTTCCGATTCAAAGAAATTGTAGATAACATTGCAAAGTACACTAAGAGCAACATAGGGTAGAACATATTGTAAGAAAAGGAGATAGTAATTGTATAAACCAATTTCACCTTTTTCTACAAGCTTTTCTTGAAAATAATGTTTCCTGAGCATAAAAAGGTGGAGTAATAGGGTAAAGGTTTAGAGTTTTTTTGATTGGGGTACTTAAAGGCCAGTTTCCAGTGTTTCAGTTATATCTCAGCATCTGGACTAACCTAAACCATGGAATCCTTTCAATTCTCACACCAGTGCTACCACACATTGGGACCAAGCCACCAGATGCTCATCCAAGTTAGCCGATTACCAGATAACAAAATTTTAGACTGGTCCAAATTGAAAGGAGCAGTAACTATCAGAACAAAATCAAGTTGTGGCAGCTCCTTAGTTTTGTAACTATTAGAGAATCATCAAACCCTTTGGTTTAGACCAGTAACTATCATAATAAAATCAAGTTGTGGCAGCTTCTTTAGTTTTGTAACTATCAGAGAATCACCAAACCCTTTGGTTCAGACCAGTAACTATCATAATAACATCAAGTTGTGGCAGCTTCTTTAGTCTTGTAACTATCAGAGAATCACCAAACCCTTTGGTTTAGACCAGTAACTATCAAGTTGTGGGAGCTTCTTCAGTTTTGTCACTATCAGAGAATCACCAAACCCTTTGGGTTAGACTAGTAATTCAGAATATCATAAAGCTTTACAGTCTTTAGGTTTTAACAACAGGAGGATCAACTAGACATTGTGGCAAAGCAGACTAATACCCCCTAACAGCGCTTTTCCATATACAAGTGCTATCTCCCAAAGGGCCTTAACAAAAATTGAGTTTTTAATAAAAGGGCCATAAATAAGTAAAAAACTAGACATTGTCGCAAAGCGGACTAATACCCCCCAACAGCGCTTGTCCATGTACAAGTGCTATCTCCCAAAGGGCCATAAGAAAAAATGGACTTTTTAATTAAAGGGCCATGAATCAGTCAAAAATAAATGGACCATAACCAAAATAGGATATGCACATGTCTGACTTATACTGAGTCTTTCTGTGAAATTTGAATCAAATACGTCCAATGGTTTATGAGATTTTGAGCGGACAAAAATTTTTAACAAAGGGCTATAACTCTGTCAAAATCAATTGACCATAACCAAAATGGAATATGCACATCTGTTCTTGATACTGATTATAACAGTGAAGTTTGGATCAAATCCTTCCCATGGTTGCCGAGAAATTGGGCGGACACAAAAAAGCTATAGACAGACGGACGGACAGACAGATCGACAAGCTGACTCCTATATACCTCCCAAACATAGTTTTGGGAAGTATAACAAGCCCTTGGACTGATAACTATCAGAACATCATAAAGCTTTACAGTAACTGTTGAGGCTTCCTTCTTTAGTTAAGTAACAATCAGATAGTCATCAAGCCCTTTGGTTTAGACTAGTAACTATCAGAATATCATAAAAGCTTTAGTCTTTAGGTTTTAACTACAGGAGAATCATCAAGCCCAGGAGTTGGACTGATAAATATCAGAACAGCATAAAGCTTTACAGTAACTGTTGAGGCTGCCTTCTTAAGTTAAGTAACTATCAGATAATCATCAAGTCCTTTGGTTTAGACTAGTAACTATCAGAATTTCATAAAGCTTTACAGTCTTTAGGTTTTAACTACAAGAGAATCATCAAGCCCTTGGACTAGCAAATATCAGAAAAGCTGCATAAAGCTTTACAGTAGCTGTTGAGGCTTCCTTCTTTAGTTAAGTAACTATCTGATAGTCATCAAGTCCTTTGGTTTAGACTAGTAACTATCAGAATATCATAAAGCTTACGGTCTTTAGGTTTCAATTACAGGAGAATCATCAAACCCTTGGACTGGTAACTATCAGAACAGCATATATCTTTACAGTAACTGTTGAGGCTTCCCTCTTTAGTTAACCCATTCCCGCATTACAAAATAGACTAGTCCAAATATAAAGTAGATGAAAGTTTAGATTTTTTTCAAGTTTCTAGGTAGAAAATATTGTGGAAAATAAAGAAATTGCATGTGACAAGCAATTTTTTTTTTATTTTCCACAATGTTTTCCCAATTGTTTTCCCAAGAATTATTATTATTATGATTGGTTATCTTTTTCCAAAATGTTTTCCCAATTGTTTTCCCAATATGATTGGTTCCATAAAACAACAGTAAGAAACTAATTCAACATCTTTCTATGATATCTGCCTTGACGAAATTATGTTAATAATAAGAAAAGAAGAGAATATTTATCTCAAGGAGGTATGAAACTAAAAACTTAATCGAAATCCTGTAAAAATCGGCTTTATTTACTTACCAAAAATGTATGAATGAATGCAAAAAATTGCCCCTTCTTTAACACTGGGTACACCAGGTCCTGAAATTATAAGAAAGACCAGATTAAATTCTAAACTGTCACTTAACCTGTTCCCACTAGTCAGACTTTTACAACCCCAAGATATTGAATTCTTGAAAAGATTGTTTGAAAAGAAAAAAAATCTTGTCACAGCAATTTCTTCTTTTCTGACTTCACTATGCCGTATGATGGTTATTTATTCAATTGCAGCCAGTTTGAAGTGTTGTTTGTATACTGTTTCAATTTGGACAAGTCTAAAATTTAATTGTCGGTTAATTGGCTAATGCAATATCTTCGTACAAAATATCTTTTACATTAAAAATAGCAATATTTGGACTAAAATGGTTCTAGTCTGAGGTTTGTATTTGCTTTGCCAACAAGGCTCATATGATAATGTAACCGATATAATTTGAAAAAGACACAACGAAAACTAAATTGACTTTGGGGTAGGATCTTTGGCAAGTAATGACTTAAAGATTTTACAGAAGGTCAGATTTCTACCAATTTTCCAAAGTTGTAACATTAGGAAAAAAGTTTGTAAAACAATGTGGACACTGAAGAGATTGCTTCGATTGATACAAGCAATTTCTTCAGTGTGTCTACACTGCTTTCTACCCTCAGAGACAAAAAATTATTCAAGTCAACTAACTTGAAATTGTCATCTGCAACTTCTTTCAATTTGGACTACTCTAAATTCTTGTCCTCTGGCTTAGGTTGGATATATGTGAAATAAATATAGGTAGAAAACATTGCAAAAGAGGAGCCGTAAATGACGGGTTATGCTCCTTGATTATTGTTTGTTTGTTTGTTTGAATGGGGTTTTACGCCGCCTGAAACAATCTTTCAGTTATATCGCGGCGGCTGGGGCACCTAACAATGGAATCCTGGTATTTCTCACACCAGTACCTACCATTACATCCCTTCCTAGCCTCCAGCTGCTATCTCACAAGGTCTACGATTATCGACCCATTGGTGAGAGACAAATAGTCGGAAAGGATGAGTGCCGCTGTCGGGGATCGAACCCGGGACCTCTAGATTGACAGTCCGACGCGCTACCAACTGCGCTATGACGGCGGCCCTCCTTGATTATAGCCCTGTCACAAAAAGTATAGAATAGACAGGGAAAAGGATGGACGGACGGACGGATGGACAGGTTGACAGTCGAAGCGGTGGCTATATCGATATACATTAAAATTATGTAGAAGGGTGAGCATCAACACACGCTTAATTTTGATATTCGACCTTGAGCAGTGACCTTGGAGCTATTTGAAAATTTGTTTCAAATTGAACATCTACCGTACTTAAGATAGAGAACAATTGTGCAAAGCTATTTCAAAATCCATCCATAATTTAAGGAGCTGTGCTCATGACATGCTTAATTTTTACTTTTGACCTTGAGCTGTGACCTGGACTTTGGAGATATCTGAATATTTCTTTCAAATGGTACATCTACTCATGATAGAGAACAATTGTGCCAAGTTATATTGAAGCCTATGAATATTTGAAGGATCTATGCTCTGGACATGCTTAATTTTAGCATTCAACATTGAGCTGTGAACATGACCTAGGAGCTATCTGAAAATTTGTTTCAAATCTATATCTACTCATGATGGAGGACAATTATACCAAGTTATATTGAAATCCATCCATATATGAACAAGCTCAGTTTTAATGTTTGCCCTTGAACTGCGACCTTGACCTTGGAGGTATCTGAAGACCTGGAAAAATGCGTCAATACATGTGCAAAATCATAAGAAATTCACGAATGAAATTTTGCATAAGGGTTGTTGAGAAATCGCAGAAGATGGATTGATGGACAGAATGACAGAAAGATGGAAAGTCCAGGTGGCAGCTATATGATCCCTCTTTAGGACAAGCAATGAATACTTGTAAAGGACATTCTTTGGGGCATTGAAATACAGGTATGTGTAGAAAGGGCTTTTACTATAGATATTTAATTTTCTTTGCCTTATGATCTTAACCCATTCTAACACAAGCCCTCCTTTTTATGCCCCTCAAGAAAAAGGCTTTGGAAAACATGGTGGAAAATGAAGAAATTGCTTGTATCAAGCAATTTCTTCATTTTTTACCATGTTTTCTAAGGACCTCTTCCCAAAGGACGAAAAAAATTAAAATTCCATCAACTTGAAATTGTTGTCTGCAGCTTCGTTCAATTTGGAATGGTCTAAAATTCTACTGTGTTGGAATGGGTTAACCCTAGACATTTTGCAGCTGATTATTTGAAACAATCATGTCCAAACAATTGACAGATTGCTGGCCTTGCCCACTGAAAACTTGCAACAAAAAGCTCAAAGAGATAGATTCTTAAAATTTCACTGATTTTCAAATTGATTTTTTTTCTATTTAAGACTGGTCCAAATTGGAAGAGGTTACAGATGACAATGAAAACTGGATGCCATTTGAAATAAAACCATCCTATGTGCTAGAAATCATTGTGGTTAAAGGAGATTTGTTTGTTTGAATGGGGTTTTACGCTACTTTGAACAATCTTTCAGTTATATCGAGGCGGCTGGAGCACCTAACAATGGATTCCTGTTATTTCTCACACCAGTGCCTCCATCACATCCTTTCCTAACCTCCAGCTGCTATCCCACATAGGTCTACGATTATCGACCCATTGGTAGGAGACAAATAGTCGGAAAGGATGAGTGCCGCCGTTGGGGATCAAACCCGAGGCCGCTAGATTGACAGTCCGAGGCCCTACCAACTGTGCTATGACGGCGCCTGGTTAAAGGAGAAATTGTTTGTCACAAGCAACTTCTCCTTTTTCCACAATGTTTTATCAAGTATAAAATCACAGCCACAGAAAATCCTTGGCTTGAACAGGAAAAGGTTAAAACTGTAAATTCTTTCAGTTTAGTCTAAAATATTTTTGCCTGGCCATGGCTTAAGCTAGAGTTCTAAACCACTAATACAGCAATATAAAACAAAGCTCTTTTAGAGCTACATTCTTGATCTTCCCCTGTCTTCTGAAAGCTTTATGATGCGAGGGATTTTGCAGGTGAGACAATTAAACGTTTTATTACTGTTATAGGAGTATGTGATTTCAAATTATTAAAACAGAATTAAATAAACCAGAGAGAATATGTGTGGTAATGAAACATTATGAGAGTTATCTGGTAATTCTGCGCTTAACGACTTCCAGGGAATACTTGGGCCATTGTGATGTGACTCTTTATTCATTCATATACATACATATATGTAAGAAATGGTCGAGGGTAGAAATTACAAAAGTTTCTTTCAATGTTCAAGATTAACCCATTCCCACACAGTGACACTTTTGGGGGCCCCTCAAGAAAAACAATTGGGAAAACATTGTGTAAAATTAAGAAATTGCTTGTAACAAGCAATTTCTTCATTTTACTCAAAGTTTTCTATCCAGAAAGTTGAAAAAAATCTATTATTTCATAAACTTTAAATTGTTATCTGCAACTCCTTTCAATTTGGACTGGTCTAAAATTTTGTGTCTGGTAATATGTTAAATGACAATACCCACACTCACTTTGGACAACTATAACAACTGAGACTATTCTGCAATGAAGAGAAAATTAGTATAAAAATTGTCCTGCTGAACCCAGGATATTCCTGTTTTGGCAGGAGATACAGATAAAGATCAGCCTGCAAATATGTGTCTGAATATCATATAGTCAATACCACTAATGTTTTTCCCTTTCAAGCAAGAGTCGTATATAAAACAATTTTCAAAATATTTACCCACAACTAGAGCTTCTGGTGCTTTCATCACTTTTATTTCAACGCAATTCATTCTAAAAAAGATTTTATTCAGCATTACACCAGATCAATCCTATTTAGCTCCTTTTCCACATGGTCAAATTTTAGACCAGTTCAAATTCAAAGAAATTGAAGACGACAACTTAACATGGATGAAATAATTAAGTTGTTGTCTTTTTCTTGGTAGAAAACACTGTGGATAATTCAGAAATTGCTTGTAACAAGCAATTTCTTCATTTTCCATAATGTTTTCCAAAGTTTTCATATTTAGGGCTTTCCAGACAACAAAATTTTTTATTGGTCCAATTTGAAAGAGGTTGCAAACAACAATTTTCAGTTGACGAAATTTTACACATCTTTCTCTCTTCAATTTCTCCATTTTCCATAATGTTTTCCCAAGCTTTTTTCTTGAAGGGTATCAATAAACTTGATTGCTAGGGAATTGGTTAAAACATTATCTTCTTAAATTTTCCAAAATCAAAGAGATGGTGCCTCAAAGGGATAATATTTAGTCTTTGTATGTTGAAAAAAGATAATGTCTCCAAAATATTGCTTTAAAACCCCAAGCCTCCCTTTTGAAACTGGTTGGAGGATACCATTTCCGGTTCGATATGGTTGACGAGTGACCAGGATGTCATGGCTACAGTTCTACTCAAGAGGTATTTACAACATTTTGGTTCCCCATCTTTGGTTCCCAAACTACATTATGCCTTTTAGCAATGGATGATGAAAATTAAGATCGATCAACTTTAATCTTTTGTCACAGGGTCTTCTGTCTTAAAACATCGCTAAATTACAAGACTCATAACACAATATTGTCCTTTAATTGGCTTTCTATGGGGGAAAAACTGTCACAAAAATTGCTTGGAAATTTAGGTTTCTGCCAGCCCATAAATTATTCAGAAATCCGCTGGCTGTCTCAAAGCGAAAATGACAATTTCATATGAGTTTCCTTCCGAACATTAATAAATCTCTACGAGATCTGCTCCCCAGAAAGGTGCTTGAATCAATTTATAATCATTAGAAACCTATAAAGTGTGCTAGTATAAATCTTATTTTGATTACTAAAACAAAGCCAAAACGAATGAAGTTTCTCAGTTAAATAGCTTCAAATTATTAAAGAATCAATATCTGTGGGGACATGTTATTACATTTTATCACATATGAAATTGTGATACTCAGAGACTATCTAACGCTTACTGCTACAATCAAGTGTTTTTTATATTTAACCAATTACCACATGGCGAATTCTTCTAAATCTTTTTTTCTTTGACCAAAGAGCATGACAATTATGACTCTTAATAACACAAAATGGCACTTTTTGGAGCCCCTCAAGATAGCAATAGGCTGGGGCTCTGAAATTTCTTGCCCTGAGGTACATATGTACATGATCAGCTACTTGGCCAGCGTTCGAACCAACAACCCTCAACTTCTCTCAGATTAGGAGTCTGTTACCTTAACCACAGAGTCATGCAGGTGGTCGCTGAATTTTTTTTGAGTATTAGCAACAAAATGGTCTAAGTAAAACAGTTAAGACAAAGTTTTTACCCTTGTCGTTTTGCATTTAAGTTTAAGGGGCTGAAAGCTTGTAACAAACTATTCCTTCATTTTGATTTGTCTGTTTGTTTGAATGGAATTTAACACCACTTTTAACAGTATTTCAGTCATATTGCGGCGCTGGAGCACCTAAACATGGATTCCTTGTATTTCTCACACCAGTACTACCACTACATCCTTTCCTAGCCTCCAGCTGCTCCCTCCATTTGGAACAATATTTTTCAAAGCCCTTATCTCAAGGAGAGTAAAAAAGCGGAACTGACTGGGAATGAATAAAAGCAATTATAATCTTGGCGCTCTCTGACACTACCAAGCTTTGAAGCAGTTACTGAGAGCTAAGAACTGTCAAAATGGCCTCAAAAGAGTCAGATTTGAAAATTATCCACAGAGATTTAGCAGAGAAGATTAAAATTGTCTGCTATATAGACTGGTAAAAATTACATTCCAGAAGACAATAACTATCAAAAGACAAAAAGA
This sequence comes from Fragum fragum, assembly GCA_946902895.1. Taxonomy (NCBI): domain Eukaryota; kingdom Metazoa; phylum Mollusca; class Bivalvia; order Cardiida; family Cardiidae; genus Fragum; species Fragum fragum. The sequence goes on from OX336372.1 coordinate 41,478,815, forward strand.
CAATTTTTGAAGCTACTTTACCCTCTGATAGAAAATAAGATCTATTAACCCTTGTCATGCTGAATTAAACCCTATTCTGAATTTCAGTAAAATTAAAGGGCTGAAAGCACTGTAAACAATACTTGTGGGTCAACATTTCTTTTGAACATTGATTTGATAAACAACTAAGGCTTGAAAGGAACAAACAGGTGGTATAGACCAAGATCAGACTGCACTTACATGCAGGCTGATCTTTGTCTTTACCTCCAGCCAAAACAGGAATATTCCAGGTTCAGCATGACAAGGGACCAGTCATACCAGATCAACCCCAATAAGGCTTTTTAGCGGTTTTGTAGGAAAAAATGGTATTTCAAATCGATCAACCCAAAACAAGTTTTCAGGCATTTCCGCTCATTTCCAGGCATGCTCATATACTTGAAGTGAAAATCTATTTGATCGCCTCCATCTTGCTGAATGCCAACAGCCTCCTTTTAGTCATGAATATCAAGGAAAATGGTTTAATATATCCATGGTAAATTGTCTAATGAATTGTCTAAATTAGAGAAATAATTTCCTCGCCCTAACACGATAGAATCTAGGTCAGTGGTTAGCGAATACATGTAAACAAACTCCTAATGTTTTGACCTGTGGTAGGGATGAAAAAATTTACAGCCTGTATACACAGTATAATGTATGTTAAAAGCTACAACCCTGTTATAGTCGCGATTCAAGCGCCTATTTTACCCCACCGAATAAATTACCTTTTAACTCGAATTTGACTATATCTTATAAACGGACATGTAGTACTTCAATTGTAATAACAATATGCTCAATGCAAAAAGAACTGAATGTTAGCTTCTTTACCTTTCATCATTTAACCTTTTACCACACAACCACAAATTTTCACGCACTGATGAAATGATATTACACAAAACATTGTGGTTAAATCAAAATAGCAATTTCCGTAATCAGAAAAAGGGTCATGATTGATTGAATGGGGTTTAATGCAACTTTTAATAATATTTCAGTTATATCAGGCGCTGGAGCTCCTAACCATGGATTCCTGGTATTTCACACACCAGTACTACCACTTCATCCTCATCGAGCCTCCAGCTGCTCATGCTACTTAGGTGTACGATTTACTTACTCATCTTGATGATACATGCTGGTATAATTGATCGTGGTTACTGATAAGCCAGCAAAACGGCTCTCAGGACTTTCAGTACTTTGATTTTCTGTCACGTCAAACCATATTTTTGTACTAAGAGAACGTAATATAAGAGACAAAATTATCACAAAACCAGGTTTTACACTGTCTTAACCCATTACCACTCAATGACGCTTTTAGATGCCCTCAAGAAAAATAGCTTTGGAAAACATTGTGGAAAGTGAAGAAATTGCTTGTTACATTTGGTTTTTACTAAAATGTTTTGATCTATTTTTTTTACTAAAATTTATCATTCAGCAAGTGCACAACGCTTTTGTCCTCTTCTAAATTTTCTCCCCTAACAACTGTTCTACAAATGTGTTTTCTAGCCATGGGTTAAGGTTACATATCATAAACCTAGATGGAAAAGATCATTAAGGACAATAATTATGATGTATGTCTTTGATTTCTAGCATATCAAAAATATCTGTCTTCTGGTTAAAGATATCATAAATGAACTGTAACTAAAGACACTGGTAGCGCGTCGGACTATCATTCAAAGGGTCCCGGGTTCGATCCCCGACGGCGGCAAAACTCTTTCCGACATTTGTCTACCACCAATGGGCAGATAATCGTAAGCCTATGTGGGATAGCAGCTGGAGGCTAGGAAAGGGTGTAGTGGTAGTACTGGTGCGAGAAATACCAGGAATCCATTGTTAGGTGCTCCAGCCGCCGCGATATAACTGAAAGATTGTTGAAAGCGGCGTTAAACCCCATTCAAACAAACAAATCAAAACTAAAGACACAGGGGAAAAAGAAGACTAGCTCTTACAGTTAATAAGCACATCAAGAAATTCTTACATCCTTAACCCTTTCCGTTTTTAGAAATTTTAGACTGGTCCATATTAGAAGAGGGAGCAGAAGACAATGAAAATTTGATAGAATTTGAAATTAAACCATCTTGTGTGGTAGAAAATATTGTGTTACAAGCAATTTCTTCTTTTTCTACAATGATTTCTCAAGTATTAATTCACAGTGACGTAAAATCCCAGCTTTGTACAAGAAAAGGTTAACTAAGCCTTTGTTAGGCTGAAAAAAAATTCTTTTCAGATAAAGCATTAAAATCCTAAGAACCGAAAGAACTGGATATTTTCCAAAGTTTATTTCCACTAGTGCATAAAAATGAGGGATCGTGTGGCAATCGGTTAAACCACTCTTGCTTAACCCATTCCAACTCAATCCCTCCTTTTTACGCCCTTCAAGAAAAAAGCTTTGGGAAACATTGTGGAAAATGAAGAAATTGCTTGTATCAAGCAATTTCTTCATTATCCACAAAGTTTTCTAACCAAAAAGGTGAAAAAATTTAAAATTCAATCAACTTGAAATTGTCGTCTGTATCTTCTTTCAATTTGGACCAGTCTAAAATTTTGTTAAGTGGGAATGGGTTAAAAGGAAAAATAAGTGGCCTAGACCAAGCCTCACATAGGCCATGATTCCACGACGATTATTCTTTTTCTGAAAACATGGTCTATCGCTAGAGAAATGTGATGGAGTCTTCATAAGCATAGTAAGATTGTTGTAGGGTCTTGATAATAATATTTTGGTAAACTCTATTCCTCTACCACAATTATTTTGAACATGCACAAAACAAGGGTAGTGGTTTCGTTGTAGTTACAAATCAGTATATAGTCATGGAAAGAATGTCGTGGAAAAGTCGTAAGTGTACAAGACTTCAGGATCGCAGTAAAAATGGTAAAAGCCCAGTACAGAGGTACAGGGGCACTCACTTGAGATAAAGGCTCATTTTCTTTCAACAGTCTAATTTCATGTTAAGGTTAGTATTGGGCCACATTTACATATTAAGACTATGTACCTGGGGATCCCAAAGTCTAAATTACAAATTCCAAGGCTTCAGGGCAAATTTGAAAGAAGGAAAAAACTTTTTCCTCCCTCTGGATCAATGGGTTATGATTTCAGAAATAAGAAAGAAGTCTGTGAACATACGCTTCATGTCTATAAAATTCCCCCCCCCCCCCCCCCCCGTCTCCGCCCCTGGGGACCCGAGGATCATGATTTTAGCTATATTATAAGAGATCAATACACTGATGCTTCATGCAAAATATCAAGGCTCTACACCTTCTGGGTCAGCAGAAGATTTTTATAGATTACCTTTAAATTTCACTTTTGTTGCCATTCAACAGATTTCAATTCTTTTAGCTATTTTTAAAGGGAACCATCTAAGGAACATTTCTGCCAAATTTGGTTCAAATGGGCCCAGTGGTTTAGGAGATGTCATTTAAAACTCATTCATTATTTCTATATTAACCCATCATGATTTTAGCTATTTTGAGAGAGGTCAATATACTGGTGCTTCATGCAAAATATCAAGGCTCTACGCCTTCTGGGTCAGGAGGAGAAGATTTTTAAAGATTATTTTAAAATTTCACTTTTGTTGCCATGGCAACCAGAGTTATTAATGGTTTTCAATTTTTTTTTGCTATTTTCAAAGGGGACCACTAAAGGAATGTTCCTGCCAAATTCGGTCCAAATTGGCCCAGTGGTTTGGGAAGAGACATCGTTTAAAGAAATTATTGACAGACGATGCACGCTGGACGACGGACGGACGAAAGGTGATCACAATAGCTAACTTGAGCACTTCGTGCATAGGTGATCTAAAATTAGTGTCATTTCTAAATTCTTCAGATGCTGTTGGACACTTAATCACTGTTAAACAATGTTTATCTTCTGAAACAAGATGTCTGGTAGTGATAGCCTCTTTATTGCTGGGTTCTAGTGAATTTCTCTAGCGTGTATCATTCTTTTGAATCCTAGGACCAGCTCTTTTAAATAGTTTATCAAACATCAAGGGCTCTATCCTTAAACTTGAAGAATGAATTTAAAGCTTCCAAAAGGAGCTCTTTTATTAGTGATTCATACTGTCCATACCACAGTTGTCTATCTGCCAAAAAGGATAGAGACACCAAGTATTGCTTTGGTCTCATCTGCATATGTTTGTTCAGTAGCTGTACAGTTTCAATCGCACTCAAAATTTGCCTTTACTGAAGAACAACCAGTTGAACAGAAGCATTCAAATGACCGTCCACTTTAAAAGTTTGGATTGATTGAATGAAAAGGGTTTTACGCCACTTTTGCAAGTATTTCAGTCATACTGTGGCAGCTCAAGCACCTAACAATGGATTTTTAGTATTTCTCACACCAGTACTACCACTACATCCTTTCCGAGCCTCCAGTTGCTCATTCCCCTTAGGTTTATGATTATCCACCTATTGGTTTGAGACAAAAGTCTGAAAGGATATGTGCTGCAACTGGGGATCGACCCCTTAACCTCAAGACTGAGAGTCCAATAAGCTACCAACTGGGATATGGCCGCAGCCCAAAAGTTTGGAATGGAATGAAAATTGGTTAAACCTGCGGTATTTAAGATTGTAATACAATTGTGGAAATAGTTCTTATATCGTCCTACAATCTTCTGGGTCTTTGTAGCATCTTTGATTGATCTTATCAACATAGCTGCATTGTAATTAATATACAGTATGCATGGCAGCTAGTCAGCATTGGTCTTTGCAAAAGTTTGGTAGGGGTGCACAAGAAACAAGTTGGAGGTTCCTTTTCATACCATATCATAGCTTCAGCAGGGCTTGACAAAAAAAAGTGGAAGGCATATCTTCCTACAATAAATCAACTCTTAAAAGATGTGACTCCAAATTTTAAACAAATGATTTAGTGACTGGTTATAAGAGGCTTCAAGATTTCTGAAAATCAAACCAAAAATGGGAGGATTTTTTGGGGTGCTTATTAGAATTTTTATGGTATACTTAAAATTGTATCAACTTGGAATTGTTGTCTGCAAACTACTTTAAATTTAGACTAGTATGAAATTTCATGGTCTGGTAGTGGGGTATACCATTCCCATACAATGACGCTTTTAAACGTCTCTCAATATGGAGGCTTTGGAAAACATTGTGGAGAATGAAGAAATTGATTGTTACAAGCAATTTATTCATTATCCACAATGTTTTCTACCCTAAAGACAAAGACTTTGAAGATTTCATCAGCGTTAATTTGTCGTCTGCAACTTCTTTTAATTTGGTCTGGTCAAAAATTTAATTGTGTGGGAATGGTTTAACCACTGAGCTTCAGGCTAGTTTTCAGCAGGAGAAACAAGTAGATCAATTCTTCATCAAAGTAGAAGAAAAAAAAATCTGATGATGGAAAGGCAGAAAAAAATATCATCCACACACAGGAAACCAGGGAAATGTTTTGTCCTGTACAACAGGATATAGCTTAATTGGTTTCATCCAATCATTTCTGGCGAATTGAAACATGGGATTATGGGTATTATTCAATCAGATAGTTAAGGCTTTCTTCTCATCTTCAGAGACACTCACAGAGTTAAGTATAATATATGTCAGAACATGAACTATTTGTATACTCCTTCCATGGCTGAGTGGTCAGCCCAACAGAATTAGCAGATGAAAATTTCAATCAATGAAATATTTAAAATCATTATCTTTTGGGATGGAAAATATTGCGGTGATGAAGAAATAAATGCTTGTTACACAAAGTTTTTATATTGAGAGGGCATTTAAAAGATTCATTGCGTGGGAATGGGTTAATTAATGTGCTCTTGTGATTTATACACTATGTGTTTACTTCCTCCCACAAGATTAACCCTTGTCATGCTGTATAAATTACCTTACTGAATTGCTGTAAAATCAAGGGGGTGAAAGCACCGATAGAACTTGTTGGTCAAAGTTCAATAGTTCTTTCAGACATCAATTTCATAAACAAGTCTGGCAGGAAAAATACGAGCAGGAGGTGTAGACCAAGGTCAGACTGCACTTATGTGCAGGCTGATCTTGGTCTTCACCTCCTGCCAAAGCCGTAGTATTCCGGGTTCAGCACAACAAGGGTTTATCATTCTATTTGATTATTTCTCTCTTGAAATTGCCCAACTTTGATAACTGTTATTTCAGAATTTTATTAATTATGTTTAGTACAAAGGGCAATGAGTAAGAAACTGAGCAAGTGCTACAGCAACTTGGAATAAAAAATGAATCAAAGCCAATTTTAAACCCTCAACAAAGGTTAATAGAGAGAATATAGACCGTTCATTTATAACAAAAGTGATATTATGGACACCAATAACTTTGTTCTTCTTAAATAAAATGAACATTACATTACATCTGTTAGAAAATCTAATCAGACAGGATCATAAAACCTTCATAACATTACCAGATTAACAGTTTTCCCTATCAAAGTTTCCTATTAGGACCAGCCTGCCTCTGAACTGCCAGAATTCACCTATTATCTATATTTTGAAAATTTTGTCAAGCTAAAAAATTGTCCTCTGAACATTCTTAAATTTTGTTGAGTGGTAACTGGTAAATATTGCCTTTTTGTCAACATTGAAAAGTCACATTACAATGATATAAGGCTATTATGATATAGACCAGATGTCAAAATTTTAAACTGGTCCATATTGAAAGAAATTGCACATGACAATTTCTAGATGATAAAATTTTAAAATTTGTTGACTGCCTAATTTGAAATTATTGTCGATATGAAGAAATCACTTGTCTTCCAACTAAGCCTTTATCTTGCTGGTTGTAAAAAGCAGGATAGTGTGGGAAGGGATTAAGCAAGACACAATTTTCTGTAACACCACTAACAAAGTTACTGATATGATTGGAAACATGCTTACAGTGATTTGTATTACCCTATGGAAGAGTTCAAGCAGTTAACGAACAATGTGTTACCAGTTTTCTCAAGGAATGATAATGTAAACCAGAGTATTTCCAACTACAATGACAATATAATTACACCAACTTATTTATATATGGTTAGCCCATTCCCACGTAGTGACACTTTTTGATTCCCCTCTTGAAAAAAAAAAAAATTGGGAAAACATTGTGTAAATGAAGAAACTGCTTGTAACTCAAGCAATTTCTTTGTTTAACACAATGTTTTCCATACAGAAAGTTGAAAAAATCTAAAATTTCATCAATTTTGAATTGTTGTCTGCAACTCCTTTCAATTTGGGCCAGTCTAAATTCTGTCATCAGGTAATTGGTTTACTTAGTCTTTGCCATCAACGTATCATGCCACTCCATGTCATATATTTTATTTTTGACAGCCAAATATTGAAAATTATATCTAGAAATTGTAAGTCAAAAAACGATATATTTTTCTCAAATTAAAATGTCTTGACGAGGGACATTCTGTGACAGTTTCATTCAAATCCATCCATAAATGCAGGAGAAGATGTGTCAACAAGAAATAGGACAGACAGACAGACAAACAGGCAAGATGATACCAATATACAATCACCTTCAGCAGTGTATAAAACACCCTGTGAAATAATTGTTGTAAATGATGGCTAGATTGAATGGGGATTAACACCAAATTTAACAGTATTTCATTCATAACGAGGTGGTTAGAACACCCAGCCATTGATTACTAGTATTTCTCTCTAGTACACTAGTGCTACCACCACATCCTTTCTGAGCCTCAAGCTGCTCACCCCTAATTTACAATTATCCACCCATTGGTAGGAGACAAATGTTGGAAAGGATATTTGCCACGACCTTGGATCGAACCTGGACCTCATGATTGATCAACTGACTTGCTATTAACCCTTTCCTGGATAAACCCTGGATTTTACGTCACTGTGATTTTATACTTGAGAAAACATTGTGGAAAATGGAGAAATTGCTTATGATAAGCAATTTCTCTTTTTCCCACATTGTTTTCTACCACATAGGATGGTTTTATTTGGAATTGCATCCAATTTTCATTGTCGTCTGCACCCTCTTTGAATTTGGACCAGTCTAAAATTTCAAAAACCAGGAAAGGGTTAACCGTATTATGGCCACGGCCACTTGTTGAAAATGAAGAAATTGCTTCATTTTTCACCATGTTTTCTACCTCAAATAACATTTTTTTTAAAAATTCCATCAGCTATAAATTGTCATAACTATGAAACTTCAATGAATTCGGACCAGTCTAAAATTTTGTTGTCTGGTAATGGGCTAACCAAGATATTTTTGGGAAAATCTATCCTAGAATTTGGGTAAAAGCTGCATCAACATTCATCTTCATCATGTAAAGAAGACGTAAAACGCTAATTGCAGATTTTCTGCGTTGCTGCACACAAGTAATGCTCGTATTCCAAGCATACATTGAACTGTGAAACAAGATCATTAAATACCTGGTTCTGATTGGCAGTGGAAAAAATATCAACAGTGGGCAACTAAAACATTGTAAATACAGCTTGAATCTGCTTATATTTACGATGTTCTGGTAGAACATCAAATGACATATAAAAATTGCAGAAGAATGTTGTAGCAGAATGTATATACTCTCTGAGAACAAACAGACGTTAGCCCTTTCTCCAAATTAAAAAAAAACATCCAAGACCCTACCTGGGTAGGAAAAGAGCATCTAAACTATAGACACACTGTGCTTAGTTTGAATGCTGTATTAATCTATTGCCACACAATGAAATTTTGGACTGGTCCGAAATTGAAGGAATTTGCAGATGATAATTTCAAATTTTTAAAATCATCTTCTTTCTTGGAAGAAATCAATGTGGAAAATGCAGAGATTGCTTGTAACAAGCAATTTCTTCATTTTCCTCATTGTATTCAAAAAAACTTTTTCCTTGAGGTGCATAAAAAGGTGAGATTGTGTAGAAATGGGTTAAGAAAATGAATCGTAAAGGTAGATCTACAACTTTCAAGGTATCAAATTGGTGCTTATATAACTGTAAATAAGAGCCGTGTCGGATATGGCCATCCCCCACCGTAAAAGCTTGATAGTAAACTGAAGACAGTTAGATTTAGGCTTCTTGTGCACTGCATTTCTTCTCAATGAGTTCAAGACTAATATACTTTCAGAGATATTCTCTGGACAATATCTAAGTCTTAAAAACAACAAAGGGCTATAACTCCAAAATGATGAAAGCAAGAGTTGTGGGACTTATGCACTGCACTTCTTCTCAACGAGATCTATCCACCTATGAAGTTTCAAGTTAATAGCTATTATACTTTCAGAGATATGCTCCAGACAAAATGCAAGTCTTAAAAACAACAAAGGGCAATAACTTCTGCTTCAACTTTTCCTACCAGAGTTGTTTGTGAAATGTATTTCTAAAAGAAATATTTATTTTTGAACAACAAGTTCTATCAGTGCTTTCAGCCCTTTGAGTTTTACTGCAATTCAGTATGGTAATTTATACAGCAGAACAAGGGTTAAATGAATGGTGAAACAACACAAATTTAGCAAAAATAACCAGAAGAGACAAATTCATTCTTTTTTGGCAAACTTTGCTAACTGTATTTCCCGAGAAAATATCTATGAGTGATGATATTGCATTTGCGGTTAATTTTTTAACTTTCTTATAAATAATTACTGGAGTTCAGTACACAACAAGAGGACCATGATAGTCCTAAATCGCTCACCTGAATTGTCTGTTGTTTAAAAAATTCAACTAAAGCAAAACAACTATAACCAGTTTCATGAAGATTGAGCAAAAACTGTGGCTTCTATATTGTAAACTGTGGCTTCTATATTGTAAACAAAGAAATTGTCATTATGGCCACTTTTCCTGTGTTTAAGATAGAACCTTCTCATAATCTATAAGGTTGATCTTTATGATCTAACAGTTATTCTGGCCAAGTTTCATGAAGATTGAGCCACAATTGTGGCCTCTAGAGTGTAAACAAAGAAATTGTCAGTAAGGCCCCTGTTCCTGTGTTTTCCTATAGAACCCTCCCATAATCTATAAGCTTCATCCTTGACCTAATAAGTATTCTGGCCAAGTTTCATGAAGATTTGGTCAAATCTGTGGTCTCTAGAGTGTAAACAAGAAATTGTCATTAAGGCCCCTTTTCCTGTGTTTTCTTATAGAACCCTCCCATAATCAAGAGGGTTCATCCTCATGACATAACTATTATTCTAGCCAAGTTTCATGAAGATTGGGTCAAAACTGTGGCTTCTAGAGTGTAAACAATTCAATAGTTGACGCCGCACAACAGATGACAGACAACAGACATTCAACGATCACAAAAGCTCATCATGAGCACTTAGTGCTCAGGTGAGCTTAAAAGCTGATTAACAAATTTGCTGCATTTGGATAGAGACAAAGACTACTGGTACTGTAGTATTCCCCATTGTCAACACAGCAAAATTTTGTTGTCTGCAGCACCTTCTTTAGATTTGGACCAGTCTAAAACTTTGTTATCTGGTAATGGGCTCAGAAGAAAGTCCTCTTACTAAGGTTATTCACCTGAACTACATTTCCAGATCTCTTGACAAAAAAATTCTGGTAAGATGATTTATTTTGTTCTCCTTAAAAACAAACAGATGCCTGTGATATTTTGTTAACCAAGCCTCTACTTTTTTATCAGGCTTCATTAATCTATGAAGAGCGTTACTGAAATAAATGCACATTTTGTGATATAAACCTATGATCTCACATTTTTATCATTTTCTCTTTGACATCACACGTAACTGTTCAAGGCCAAAGTAACCCATACACACCAACTGACGCTTTTAAACGCCACCAAGAAAAAAGCTTTAAGGAAAACATTGAGTAAAATGAAGAAATTGCTTGTTATAATTTAGGTTGGTATTTCCTTCTCAAGCCCTATTCCCACAAAATCCCAGCTTTGTACGCCTCTCAAGAAAAAAGCTTTGGAAAACATTTTGGAAAATGAAGAAATTCCTTTTATCAAGCAATTTCTTCATTATTCACAATGTTTTCTATTCAAAAAGACTTAAAAATCAAAAGTTCAATCATATTAAACTTGTCGTCTGTAGCTCCTTTCAATTTAGACCAGTCTAAAATTTGTTGTGTAGGGGTCGGTTAAATTGTCTCATCGAGCTTTCCGTTATTGGCCGCCAAGTTTGTTTACTTTTTATATTGGTTTCGTGACTTAAACGACGTTCATGTCACCAACCAACCGTTTTGCTTTTCTGTTACATGATGCTGGCCATCAATTTTGAAAAATAACGCAGTTAAAAATCAAAGCAGGACTTTCTGTCGGAGTTAATTGGCGTGGCCTAGGGAGTCAGTGGGCGGGGCTAGTGATTGGCCACTTGACTATTCATTTGTTTATCATACATTGGTTCATTAATGTATTATTTTTAAGGACACAGATCATACAATTTTAATGTTAAATAGATAAAGGAGGGCAGTTAAGTTTTTGTTGTTGTTTTTTTATGTCAAACATTACAGAATATGACATCCACCACTGTGCATGTTCCAAGAACACACACATTACTTAACCTTAACCTATGTAGACCTGATTTGTGGTAATAAAGTAATTCCACAATAACAGCAAAAACCTTGTAAAGCCTCTCTATTTTGTAAGCATCTACATTAGTTTAGTGCTGAGATAATAACATACAACAACAATTAGGATCATACTTGACCTCCATGGCTACGCAATAAGAGAAAATTCCGCCACAATACGTCTGTCAAGCACAGCTGTCGGCAGAAATATGACAGGAGCCATTTCTGTTCCATCTGTAAATCCAGTCTACCTGCTCTATTGGTAATGTGGAAACATGAGCGGAATCTTAGCCACATAGTTACTGTCATTAGAGAGAGGCTTTTTTTGATTTTCACACATAAACAATCATATTGCAGCAATATTCATACAATTGTTGAAGAAACAAGTCTGCGCTGATGATAGCTCTTGTATGGCACTTCTGTCATTTGATCAGATGTGAAGAATTACCTAAACCAAGCATAACCTTCATGAAAAATTAAGGAAGAAATTTATAAGCCCTTCTTTCTTGAAACTGTAGATGAATGGTTCATGATTAATTATACGTAAAAATATTATGTATACTCCATGAAGTGGTTTCATGTAAATTTCATGTAAATATGAAATACTTAAGTTAAAATTAAACATATTTCTTCAGTCTTAATGAAGCACTGTACTTGCAAGACTCAACATGTATTAATGAATAATGTCTCTTCTAAATTTATGCATTAACCCATTCCCACACAGTGAAGCTTTTGGTTGCCCCTCAAGACAACAGCATCAGGTCCAAGTATCCAGGCTGTTCCAGCCAGTCTTAAGTAACAAATTCTTTTCTTAACCTATTCTCTCACAACCAAGTTTTAGACTAGTCCAAATTGAAAGAAGCTACAGAGGACAATTTCAGGTTGATGGAATTTTAAATTGTTTCATCTTTAAGGATAGAAAACATTCGGGATAATGAAGAAAATGCTTGTTACAAGCAATTTCTTCCTTTTCCACAAAATTTTCAAAAGCTTTTTTTTGAGGTGTGTAAAAAGGTGTGATTGTGTGTGAATGGGTTAAGTTCCACAAAGTAAGAATTATTGTAGACAAAGAATCTTGGAGGAATGTTTTTTGAAGCTTGGGATTACAAAGGATAATTCTTTGTTGATCCAGTACTTCTAAGATTACTTCATCAAATACTTGGATTGTCTTAGATTAAGCCTCTCATAGCCATATGGTATGGATCAAAACACATCATGTTGTCAATGGGCTCCAGACAGAAGGCCCAAGATCGCTCACCTGAGTTCAAACACCTTCAAAAAATGTGTGTATGTGTGATTAAGGTTCCTCTGTGCTCTAGGCATATTTAGTATGGCCTTTGAGAGAAAACAAAGTGGATATACCGTATATGGAATATTATGTTACGACAGCGATACAATGTATCTTGTATTTGCTTTGAGCTGCAGAGGAAAATTTTATATTTCACAAGACCGAATAAATACAATACATAAAAACATCTCTTAAATATTTGTTGTGTTTTATGCCCAAACCATGATGTAATGGTCACAGCCATAGAGAGTTACCTCTGCCCTTGTGTGTATTCAAGCTGCAGTTACGATGCTTCACAAAAATGTCATCCCATGTCAAGCTCGCCACTGTCATAAGGCAGTTGGTAGCACATCAGACTCCCAATTTTCAATCATGGAGTATCATGGGTTCCATCCCGGGCAGTGGCACATATTTTTTCCAACATTCGTCTTTAACCAATGGGTGGATAATCATGCACCTAAGTGAGATAGTAGCTTGAGGCTTGGAAAGTATGTAATGGTAGTAATGGTGCGAGATATACCAGGAACCAATTGTTAGGTGATCCAGCCGCCACAATATGACTGAAAAATCCTTTCAAGCAAACAAACAATGTCAAGCTCAATGTTCATTTTCAGTCTAAATTAATAATTTGATCCGTTGATTGAAAGCCATGATCTGTCAATTCAGCCTAAAAGACAGCAAGAACAGTCCCGGGCTAAAGAGTGGCTCCAGGTTATTTTCTTATTTTTATATGGACACGCCTACTAAATCATAACATGCATATCATCTGCATATTTCCTGTCAACACATGCATGTCTCTAACATATGGCTTTGTGTATTGGTGAGATTTCATACATATCTAGTGTCATATTTTGAGAAGGAAATAATAAGAACCATCTATGTAGGCTTTATTGTCAATTACATAATAACCAACAGTGAATATAGACTGTAAAGACAGAAAATATCCCTTTTTTTTCAATTTTCAAATCTCAAAATCGATTGTATATCTCAAGCAAACCAAGCAAACTATGTATTATATGCATTTGGCAAGTCATGTGATAAGAAGAGAATATCATTCATTCATTGAACATGTAAAAAGTATTGACCTTTGTCAATACTCTATCACTTGTTACAAGCACATTTTTCATTATCCATAATGTTATCTACCTCAAAAGACAAAAAAAAAAATCATCAATTAATAATTGTTGTCTGCAAAATCTTTGGATTTGGACCAGTCTAAAGCTTTGTGGTCTGGCAATGAGTTAGGCAGATTTTTCTTAACCCATTCCAGTGAAATTTTAGAATGGTCCGAATTGAAAGAAGCTGCAGACGACAATTTCAAGTTGATGGAATTTTAAATTTCTTCATCTTTTTGGATAGAAAACATTGTAGATAATGAAGAAATTGCTTGTCACAAGCAATTTCTTCATTTTCCACAATGTTTTCCAAAGCTTTCATATGGAGTCACTGTGTGGGGTTGGGTTAATATACTAGAGTAATTTCGTCGAAAAATTAAACAAACCTGATAGACCTGGACATTTCCAATCTCTTTTTCTAACGATACATAATCCATTACCAGGCAAAAAATCTTTAGACTGGCCAAAATTGAAAGAAGTTGCAGATAACAATTTCAAGTTAATCCTTAAATTTTAAAAATCTTTGTCTTTTGGGGTAGGATGCATGGTAGGAAATGAAGAAATTCTTTATTTTCCATCAGTGGCACATATTCTTTCCGACATTTGTCTCTCACCAATGGGTGGATAATCGTAAATGGGATAGCAGCTGGAGGCTAGGAAAGGATGTAGTGGTAGAACTGGTGTGAGAAATACCAGAACTCCATTGTTAGGTGCTCCAGTCGCCGTGATATAACTGAAATACTGTTTAAAGTAGTGTCAAACCCATTCAATCATCAATCAATTTATTTTCCATGTTTTCAAAAGCCATTTGTCTTACTTCTTTTTCTTAACCCTTTCCTGGATAAACCCGGGGTTTTACGTCACTGTGATTTTATACTTAAGAAAACATTGTCGAAAAAGGAGAAATTGCTTATAATAAGCAATTTCTCCTTTTCCCACAGTGTTTTCTACCACATAGGATGGATTTGTTTGGAATTGCATCCAATTTTCATCGTTGTCTGCAACCTCTTTCAATTTGGAACAGTCTAAAATTTCAAAAAACAGGAAAGGGTTAAAGCAAATATGCAGGATTGTCTGGGAAAGGGTAAATGTCATCTGGTAAAATGAAAAAAAAAATACCAGTTAATCTTCAGCTGTCAGCTCCTGAACCTATCTAAACCCCTGCAATTTTCAAACTTTCTCTTCAAGCAACGACAAAAAATACTACTGGGAAAATAAAACTGGTAACAAACTAAGCAATTTCTACTCAATTTGATGAAAATTCTCCCATTAACATTAAACTCAGGAATTCAATTTTCCAAGTGGCATTAAAAATATAATGCTCTTGGATATAAAAATCTCCTTTTGGCTTTTCTCTGAATTGCCGATTATAGCCCTTAATTCGTGCTGATATTTTTTTTTTTTTTTAAATTTACAAATTTTCAACTTATACATTTTACGCAATAGTTACATTCAGAGTGGTTCTATCTAAGAAAAATAATTAAAATGATCTTTATGACTTTAACCCATTCCCACACAATCCCTCCTTTTTACACCCTCAAATGAATAAAGCTTTGGAAAACATTGTGGACATAGAAAAAATTGCTTGATTCAAGCAATTTTTTCAATGTCCACAATGTTTTCTACTCCAAAATTAAGACAAAGAATTTTAGAATTCCATCAATCTAAAATTGTCATCTGCATCTTCTTTGAATTTGGACTAGTCTTAAATTTTCTCATGTGGGAATGGATTAAAACGATGAAAGGTTCCCTGTGTATAATCCAAACTAGTAAGAAATTAATTGAAAACAATCCATATCACATTAAAAGCCCCAAAATAATTTTCAAGATATCAATTCATCAATTTGTGCTATCTATCGTATGTACTCATAATGAATTGTATTTTTCCCCAATCAGAACCAATTGGTACTAACCACATGCTTTTTTCCTCTTCAAATATTTTTTTTCCAAACCGTATTTATAATTTGTCTGGTAACAAAAAAGCTATGGAGAAATATTTTTGGAGAAGGTTGTATGCCATGATAGCTTGTCCACTGTGCTGGTTTTTTAACAGAAGAATCTATATTTCGCCAACACATTATACTTGTTATAATGACGGCAATTGCAACATAATGAAATAAAGCATTTAATCTCATCTACAGTTACCATGGAAACCAGTAAATAACCTTATTTGTATTCAATAAAAGGAAACTATCACATAGATAAAAGACTATGATATCAGTTTGTCATATAATGGCAAAACAAAATACAATACTTGGTTAGCATGGCAACCAGAATGACATTCTTTTCAAATAAATGAAGCCAACTTCTAAATTGTTATTGAATGTGAAAAAATATCCACATTATCTCCTTATCTCTGTATTAGACAATTAGATAAAAACATGAGACAAAATTGTCACAAAAAAAATTCCCAGATATTCAATGGCTTTATCAAATCCGTCAAGAATTGCAACAGTAATTCTGCACACAAAAATTTCATGACGCAGACGACATTGCAGTCTTTTAAACTATTACCAGACAACAAAATTTTAGACTCATTACAATAACATGCCCTCAAGAAAACAAGCTTTAGGAAACATTGTGGAAAATGAGGAAATGGCTTGCTACAAGCAATCTCTTCATTTCCTACAATGTTTTCTACCCAGAAAGTTGAAAAAATCCAAAATTTCATAAACTTTAAATTGTCATCTGCAACTCCTTTCAATTTGGTCTAGTCTAAAATTTTGCAAAGTGGGAATGGGTTAAGCCATCACTACATATTACTTGTCACTGATTTGTCACTGATTTCCAAAAAACCTCATCTGGTCAATAGAAATTGGAAGAACAACATTGTCTTATATTTAAATTTCAATGATCAGTCAGAATGGAAAAATTGTCCAAGGTATTTTTAACTAGACAAAATTTTAAACTAGTCCAAATTGAAAAATGGTGCAGTCGATATTTTCAAGTTGGTGGAATTGTTACAAGCAATTTCTTCATTTTCATCAAAGTTTTCCAAACCTTTTTCTCAAGGGGCTAAAAGGTGGGATTGTTGGGAATGGGTTAAGTGAAAAATTAACCCATTCCCGAAAAGCCCTCCTTTTTTTTTTACCCCATTCAAGAAAAAAGCTATGGAAAAAATTGTGGAAATGAATAAATTGCTTGCATCAAGCAATCTCTTCATTATCCACAATGTTTTCTATTCTAAAAGAGAAAAAGTAATAAAATTCCATCAACTTGAAATTGTCTTCTGCAGTTTCTTTCAATTTCAAACAGTCTAAAATTTGCTGTGTTGGAATGGGTTATTCAATATTCAATTTCGACCAGTCTAAAATTTTGCTATGGTGGAATGGTTTAAATGACTTGCACAAGAATGAGCTGCTGCAGTAACAAAAACTGTGTCTGACGTCGATGAGAGATTTGACATGTGTTTTGCATAAGGCACTAGAGTGTGGAATTCGAAACTAACGCAACCTCACAGAGTAATTGTCATCTGCAGCTAAGGTAGAAGACGCTAATTGCTTCCATTTGTGAAAATCATAACACTTACGATAAACCCTCATGCAGTAATAACTACATACCTTTCTGAAGTCATTGTTTGATGGGGATTAGTGGAAAACTGTGTCCTCAATTATGAGGCTTTTATACATTAGTTTTCACCCATTACCACACAAAGATTTTTTCGACTGATTTGAAGACTTGCAGAGGATGATTTAAAGTTTATGAAATTTTTCATTATCTTAACCCTTGTCATGCTGAACCCGGAATATTCCGGTTTTGGCAGGAGGAGTTGACCAAGATCAGCCTGCACATAAGTGCAGTCTTATCTTGGTCTACACCTCCTGCTTGTACTTTTCCTAGCAGATTTTTTCATGAAATCGATTACCAAAAGAAATATTGATTATTGAACAACAAGTTCTATCAGTGGTCTGAGCCCTTTGATTTTACAGCAATTCAGTAAGGTAATTTATACAGCATGACAAGGGTTAACTCTCCAGCTAGAATGTTTTCCAAATTGTTTTTCCTGAGGGGCGTCCAAAAGCGTCACTGTGTGGAAATAATAACCCATTCACACACAATGATGCTTCTTGCTCCATTATAAAAACAATTGGGAAAACATTGTGAAAATGAAGAAATTGCTTGCAATAAGCAATTTATTCATATTCCACAATGTTTACAACCCAGATAGTTGATAAAATCTAAAATCTCATATATTTTGAATTGGCATCTGGAACTTTATTCCATTCGGACCAGTCTTAAATTTTACTGTTTAGTAATGCATTAAACCCAGAATATTTTGGCATGGGATGATGACAAAGATCAGCATGCAAATGCCTTGTAAGTGGTGTTGATCATTATCAGCACTACCTGCTCATCCCCTTTTTAGTAACTTATTTATAGACTTAATTTTGCTCTTAAAGGACTTCCAGTGTTTTAACCCTTTCCTGTTTCATGACATTTTAGACTGGTCCAATTTGAAAGAGGTTGCAGCTGACAATGAAACATGCATGCGATTTGAAATCTGATCATCCTATGTGGTAGAAAATATTGTGGGAAAAGGAGAAATTGCTTGTTACAAGCAATTTCTCCTTTTTCCACAATGTTTTCTCCTTTTTCCACAATGTTTTCTCAAGTATAAAATCACAGTGACGTAAAAACCTGGGTTTGTCCAGGAATGGGTTAACATTCTTTTTAGAAACAGATTTTCTTTCATCATGACAAGAGTTGTAGGCATTATTTTTAGTTACCCACTTCTAATACCATCCCACTGTTTTACGCCCCTTAACCCATTCCTACACAGTGATGCTTTTTGGACGCCCCTCAAGAAAAATGCTTTGGAAAAAATTGTGGAAAATGTAGAAATTGCTTGCTACAAGCAATTTCTTCATTATCCACATTGTTTACTGCCCCAAAACACTGAGATTTTCAAAATTCCATAAACTAATATTTTGGTGTGCAACTTCTTTTAATTTGGAACAGTCTAAAATTTTGTCTGAGAATGGGCTTAAAAATGCAGCTATGGAAAACATTGTGTACAACGCAGAAATTGTTTTTAACAAGCAATATCTTCAATGTCCACCATGTTTTCTACCTAAAAAGGAAAGCTTTTTTTAAATTTCACCAACACAAAATGTTGTATGCAAAATCTTTCATTTTTGACCATAGTACGAAGTTGCTGTAACTTTAATCATGTTGTTTGTTCATAAGGTCATTTGCAATTAAGCAGTGGATTTCTATTATCAGGGCTGCAGTTAAAAGAGCTCAACTGCAATACTATTTTCTCTTTTCATATTGAAATAAATCTTTGGGTTGCGAAAATCCTTGATTATTTGGGAAAAAATCAATTACTCTTGAATATTCTATAATCAAGCATCTCTCTTAACCCTTGAGAAGCTGAACCTGGAAAATTCCTGTTTTGACAGGTGATATAGACAAAGAGCTTAAGTTCAGTCTGATCTTAGTCTACACCACCTGCTTTTCAAATTTAAGTCAGAATTGTTTATAACATCATTTTTAAAAGAAATACTGATCCACAACTAGTGCTTCCAGTGCTTTTAGCCCTTTGACTTGATTGCAATTCTGAACAAGAGCAATGTCAGACATGGCCATCCCCCGCTGTAAAAGCTTGATAGTAAACTGAAGCCAGTTAGATTTAGGCTTCTTGTGCAATGCATTTCTCCTCAATGAGTTCAAATAGCTATTATACTTTCAGAGATATGCTCAGGACAAAATTTAAGTCTTCAAAACAACAAAGGGCAATAAATCCAAAATTTTGCAAGCAAGAGTTGTGGTCATCTATCCACCTATGAAGTTTCAAGTTAATAGCTATTATACTTTCAGAGATATGCCCCTGACAAAATCTTAGGCTTTTAAACAACAAAGGGCAATAACTCCAAAATTATGCAAGCAAGAGTTGTGGTTCTTGTGCACTGCACTTCTCCTAAATGAGATCTATCGAACTATGAAGTTTCAAGTTGATAGCAATTCTACTTTTAAAGATATGCTCAAGACAAGTTTAGTGACGGAAGGCCGGACAGAGACCATTACTATATCCCCTTTGCCGAAACGGTGGGGGATAACAAGCATTTTATTCAGCATGACAAGGGTTAATTTGAAGTTGTCTTTCATCAAAGAAACTGATACAACAATTATGATTTCGCTAGTATGAATACTGTTACACATCACTGCTCAGAAATATGGGGATCTGGAAAGCATATTTATCTGCTGAGAATTGTCATCACAAATTAATTAAAGGAGTTTTTCATACTGAAAATTGAAGATCACAATGTTATTTTGCTCCCATTTGTTTGACAAATCAAATGTTGCAATACTACAGCTATTATAATGTTTAGTATCAAAAGTATTATTAAAGAAATCAACTTAAAGGTAATCAAAATCATGAAATCTAGGAAAAAAACCAAAGGCCTGAATAGACTCAAATGCAGTCAGGACTGTATATTGAAAATTAGTATGAAAATTGAAGCCATTCTCTGAAATCACATATGAAGACTTCTATCTTTTTTCCTCCAAAATGTTTTTAAATCCACTGGATATTTTGACTATTAGCTTAAAACATTTTAGCTGTGAAATCTTTACATGTGTTTATATGTAGAAATAGAATTCCTGTTTTTAAGGTCTGGAACCCAAGAGCCTGTGGGTCAGCAAGAGGATCAAATAATTATACAACCGGTAAAAGTCAAGGATTCTAACTGGCATTTGAGCTAAAAAGACTTACTGGAATGGGGATCCACTTGTATGATCAAGCATGAAAAACACAATTGTAAACATATTCTGTAATCAAGATTTAGATGAACCTGAATAATAATAAATGGAGGTCGTGACTATGGCAATTCTCGTGAACTATCAAAATTAACAAGAATTGACTATACCTAGCAACTACATACTAATACCTAAAGAAATACAGACATGGTAAAATCAATTTACCACCCTCTTTTCATAGGTGGAGGGTAATAAACTAGAGGCGCTTGAGCGCCCGGTTTGCTCCGCCAGCCTGAATTTACTTATCATTCCTGAGAAATTTGATTGAAAACCATCCTGCAGTTTGCAAGAATAAGATTTGCAAAATTTCACTACATACCATATATGAAGACAAGCCCTCCCCCCCTCCTCTTAAAGCCATAATTTTCATCTGAGCCATGTTTTATGAAGGAATCTGACAGAGTCACCAAAGGACCATTTTGTGAAACTTTGTTGAAAACTTATAAGTGTTTGTAAACTGCAATGAGAAGATTGTAGGTTTTCACTGTTTACCATATAAGGAAATTAGCCCAATCCATTAAAGCAATGTTTACAGCCAATCAATTATTTTTTTAGCAATCCAATAAGGACTCACCAAAGGATCATTACAGTGAAATTTGGTTTATATCCATCCAATGGTTTCTGAGAGGAAGATTTTCAATGTTTTCTGTCCTATCAAAATTCTTTGAAGGAGTCTGATAAGGGGTCACCAAAGAATCAGTCCAGTGAAATTTGGTTGAAATCCATCAATTGGTTTCTGAGAAGATCTTTAAAGTTTCACCATATATGGAAATTAGCCCCACACCTTAAAGCCATGGTTTTCATCCAATCAAAATTCTTTGAAGGAAACTGATAAAGGGCCTCCCAAGGATCATTTCTGTGAAATATGGTTGAAATCTGTTTAGTACTTTCTGAGGAGAAGATTTTTAACATAAAAGTTTACGGACAGATACTGTGCACTATGTGGCAGTCAAGCTTTCACAACACCATGACAATAGCTCGCTGGCTTTCAGCCAGTGGAGCTAAAAATGAAGTTTTTCAAATCTGATATCTTTCGAATGATTCTGTTTGAGATATGTTACTACTGGTACTTGAAAGACAAGCATCAATGGTACAATTTGTTGGGAGGAAAATGTGTACTTGATATATAAGAGCATGCGTAAATAATTGTCATTGTATCACTCATTGCAGTAATCTATTACTTGCTTATAATTGGAAAATGCATATTTCTAGCCACTTCTCTCCTTGCAAATAGTTTTGATGAGTGATTGAGGTCTTTATACCACTTTCAGCTTTTACGGGTGTAATTTCCCATCGAATAAAGACGACATAATGTGATTATTACACCCATTCCAAACAGCAATTACATACAACAACTCTTCTTATTTGCTGCATATTATATAAGAGACTGTCTGTGACACGATCAACAATTTCACAAATTCTCCAAGTAAAGACTCAGATCAGCCTGTGCATCTGGCCACATCTGTAAAGTAGCTGCAGATAACAATCTCATGTTGATTGAATTTAATTTATTTATTTTTTTTATTTTTTTTCGTTTTTTTTTTTTAGGTAGAAAACATTGCAGATAATGAAGAAATTGCTTTATACAAGCAATTTCTTCATTTTCCACAATGTTTTCCTGAGCTTTTTTCTTGAGGGGCATAAAAAGAAGGGATTGTGAGGGAATGGTTTACGGCTATCAGCTAATGGTTTATGTGCACTATGTGGCTGTCAAGATTTCTCAATGACTTTCAAGCACTTTAAACTATTACAACACAATGAATTTTTTTACCCTCTTTAAGAAAACCAATTTGGAAACATGGTAAATGAACAGAACATATCATTTATTTCGTCCAGGTACAACAAGGTACAATAAGGACATATATACAAAAACTTTTATGAAAATAGAATAAATAAGTACTTCCGGTAAAACAAGTAGTTGGAAATAGTTGAGATGACATATATTTTCCGAGGGATAGATGCGGTCAATGATTGAGCCTTTTTATAGAGTACATATAGTGGCAGATGGGGTAATTTGGTGAAATTGCCGTAGGATTAACAAATTTTGCGGAATAATCAACAGTAATGTTTCGAAGTGGAACAAAAACGACAATTACAACTTAGATAAGCTGTAATTGCGATATTTGGATGCCCACTTACGAGCAGCTATATTATATGTTTAATTTTGTTAGGTTGTATATATTCACATCAAAGTTGTGCCATAATGGCTGTATCCCCGTCATTCCCGACCTTGTTCGAAACGAAGACACAAGGTTGGAATATGGGGGAAACATGAAAATACATTTAAGGACATGTCTAGTATAAGAAAAGGCACTATGACAAATATAATGAAAATGACTATGAATGAGTAATAAATTCAAAGCGATAATAATGACAATTAGAACATCAATTATTATCATTATCAATTTTTTTTTCCAAGGTCAGTATGAATTTGTTTGTTGTCTGTTAATGGGTTAGTTCTAAGTCGTAAACACAATCCCGTTGTTTTGTTTTTATAAGACACGGAGGTGGTCAATTAAAATTCCAATCGTTTGTAAATCCTTGACCTGTCTATATTTACAAACATCTAATGTTTGGGGTACCAATGGGGTACCGCTGATTAAGAAAATATATTATCGACGTTGTATTTCCCAAACCCCGCAACCGCAGCTTAATTAAAACTTTAGTTACGATGTTCTGGATCCACAACGACAATTGTGTGTTGTTGTTGTTGTTGTTTTTTATTAGCTTTTTCAAAGAGGTTGATTAGTCGATTCTCAAAAAGTCAACTCATGTACTGTTAAAAAAAAAAATGTTATTTTCCTTTAAAGTGTTCCAAAGCAGCTGAGTTAGACTCGAATCAGGCTGTATATAAGTGCAGTCTGATTTGTGTGTAAACCACCTGCTGATATCAAGGTGAAGAAGTTAAATTTCTGGATGTGTATAATAATTCAGTTATTTATGTATAATCGTTGTTCAGCATAATTATATAAATATAAAGACATAATTGTAGTGGTGAATTTGCGCATTGAAATGATGTGAAGGCAATAATCGTTCAGGATTTATAGTGCCAACTCATGCAGTGATAAGGGTTACACAGAGCGTTTGCACGCGACACCAATCTTGTGTAACTGTAGATGTGTATTCCCAGACAAAGGTTGAGTTCTCGTGGATTTGGGTTTTGATGAATGAAATTCCGTAAGTAATTTACTATTTCTAAACAATTCGTCTGTATTTAATACAGTAATACAGTAATAGGGAACCCTTTACCAAGCATACAAGATATTTATATTGATTACAGAAGGTTTTTTTTTTTTTTTTTTTTTTTTTCATTTTCCTTTGTTTGTTGCAAGACTCGATCAAGCAATATTTCGCAACAGAAAAAGATTCTATATTTTATTAAATACTGGTCGGAATAGTTTAATGGTCAAATCGGTTATTTTGTAAACGGTTATTTTTGAAACGCGCGAAACAAACCATACCGTCGGTTAAGTTAGGAAAACATCGCAAGTACAGCTTGATCGGGGATGCTACTCTTTAGGATTGAACCGTGGATATATTTTTTTTTCTCTATAAGCTACTTATTTAGAATTGAACATATTATTACTTCTTTTTTCTTTCTTCGTGTAAGATTGGAGCTAGTTTCACACAATGTTAACCAGTTCAGTAAGCACATTCCATGTCTTGGTGAGTTGCTGCTAACAGTGATTATTCAGGAAGATACAATTATTTACAAACATATTGAGTATATACATAATGCAAATATTTTAACTCATGTTAATACATGCTGAGTAAATTGACAAATAAATCAACAAAAATTTGAATCAACATACTTGGTCAATATTAATTTTAAAAATACAAAATTATACAATTTTGATCTGAAGGTAAAAGCCAGTGGCAAAGGCTAAAATCTGGCTGCAAATAGGTGCAGGCTGATCCCCACTCATTACCATGGCAAAACCAAGAACCAGGAGTATAACAAGCTTAGCATAACAAGGGTTTATAAACCTACATAAAACAACAAGAAGAAGCAGCACAATAAAGGAAATAGTTTACATTCATGATCAGGAGGCATTTCGTGTGAATGTGTATGTACTTATTATCTAGAAATCTATTTGTATTCATTCATTATCAATTTAACAAAATGACTGAGGTTCTTAAGATGAAGGGTTGACTTTGATTGGAGTAGTAAACGGATGTTTTTTGAACGTAAATGCACATTTTGTACCATTCGTTTTCTAACTTCATTGAAAAAAGTACAGTCAAACAGATAATGTTTTTCAGATCCGATTTGGCCAGAGCTGCACAAATTGCACACTCTTTCCTCAAGAATAGTACCATCATGTCGACCAGTTTCTATTGGCAGTCTATGGTTTGCAGTTCTAAATTTATAAAGCTGTAAGTATTCGTTTTTGTTTAAAATTTTGAAATAATCCTCTAGTTCATGTGTTTCTTTGAAGCTTTGGTAAATT
Source organism: Fragum fragum (assembly GCA_946902895.1). NCBI lineage: Eukaryota > Metazoa > Mollusca > Bivalvia > Cardiida > Cardiidae > Fragum > Fragum fragum. The sequence continues at coordinate 41,503,872 of OX336372.1, forward strand.
CTGCCTTTGTTTGATAATCTAAGTTGCTCATTCCAGTTTTGTTTAAACTGGTCAATAAGAGTCTGTTTAATTGGTTTGTGGATGTTTTTTTGGTTTATGTTTAATTGATTATGCCAAAGGTCGGGTCTACCTGCTAATGTTAGAATTTCTTTAATTTTCTGTGGCCATTTATAGTTGTTTTGTTGATTTGCTAGCATGTATTTGTAAATTTTTATGGAAATCTTTTCATCTTTGCTTGTAATTAATCGATTCCAGAAAGATAACATACGTGATAAAACAACAATTCTGATTGGATATCGCCCAAGTTCTCCATACAAGAAAGAGAGGGGTGTTGATTTTCTTGAGCAGGTTATGTTTCTTAGAAAATTGTTGTGTACTTTTTCTAGCAATTCTATATTTTCGAACCCAAAGACCTCGGAACCGTATGTTAATATAGGTAGAACAGTGTGGTCAAATAGTTTTATTATTAGATCTAGGGGCAATTCAGAGTTGTTTATTTTCATGTAAAGATAATGTAAAGCTTTATTTGCTTGCTCTGCAATATGTTTGCGTGCTCTAAGAAAGGAACCATTGCTAGAGAAGGTGATTCCGAGGTAATGATAGTGGTCGGTAATCTCTAAATCTTGATTGCCTAATTTAAATGAAAAATTATTAGAATTTCTTGATCCAAAGACTATTACCTTTGTTTTGCTTGTATTAACTTGTAGGTGCCAGTTTTTACAGTAGTTTTCGAAATGATCCAGGCTATTTTGGAGGTCGTTAGCATTATCTGAGAGAATAACTGTGTCGTCAGCATAGAGTAATACTAATAGTTTAAGCCATAATGAATAATCAGTAGTATTTCTTAGCTCAACGCCAACAGTACCATTAGTTAAAAGGTGTGACTGAAGGTCATTTAAAAACAATGAAAAAAGAATTGGTGATAGATTCTCGCCTTGCCTTACTCCAATTTCTGAAACAAAAGTTGGTGAGAATGACCCATTTAACTTTATACAAGATTTGATATTTTTGTACATATTGGTAATAAGTTTAAAGAAATTGCCATTTATTTTATTAAGTAACAATTTTTGCCAGAGCCCTATTCTCCAGACTTTATCAAATGCTTGGGAAAAATCAATGAATGCTACAAATAGCTTCTTTTTCTTTTTCTTCAATATTTCAATTAAAGAATGAAGAGTGAATAAATGATCAGCACAGGAATAATCTTTTCTAAAACCAGCCTGGTTTTCCTCCAGTATATTGTTTTCTTCTACAAAAGTTGTTAATCTATTGTTCAAAACTGATGTAAATAATTTTCCAAGGCAACTTAGAATAGTGATTGGTCTGTAGTTACAAGGGTTTTTTGGATCACCTTTATTTTTAAAAATTGGGATAATAACGCCTTCCAGCCAAGTATTTGGAATAATTCCTGTGTTTAGAATACAATTAAAAAGTTTACAATACAGAGGTAGGAACAAAGTCTTGCTTGATTTGATATATTCATTTAGGAGGTTATCAAATGGACTGGGGCTTTTGGAATTTTTTAGATTTTTAATGCATTTTAAGATTTCGGCTTCAGTAATGGTTGAATTGAGAAATTCATTTGGTTCTGTGTTGCATTCATTGGCTGTAGAAAATCTATTGTCATTTATTTCATTTTTATTTGTTTTTTCATAGTATTCGAAAAACTTATCTAAAGTGGGGAATTCGACTTCTTTCTTCTTTGGTTTCAAGTTTTGTAGGTATTTCCAATATTTTTTAGGGTGTTTTTCATTCAACAATCTCAGTTCAGAAGATTGTTTTTGTTTTTCTTTATTTACGTAGAGGTTTATTGTTCTTTTATATTCTTTGCTGGTTTGTTTTAACTTCACCTTATTTTGGAGGCTTTTATTTTTACTATAATTATTTTTTGCTGCATGATACTTCTCTCTTGCTCTGTGACATTTGGGACCAAACCATTTCTTATTATGGGGGTGGGTATTGAAATTTGTCTGTTTTCTAGTTTTATTTGGGAAACTTTTATTTGCTGATTTTGTAAAGATATCTTGAATTTCATTTGTTATATGTTGGATTGTTTGCTCAGATTGTGGGTAAGTGTTAAGTTGTTCAATAAGGCATTGTATTCGATCTTGCTCTATATTTTCAATAAATTGAGATTCAAATGCAGGTAACCAGTTTGTGTGTTCTTCAGGGTTGCATGGATGATTTTCAATAATGAAAGGCTCACTTATTAGCATTTTCCATGATAAAACGCTATGTCCATCAGAGAAGAGGGAGTCAGTATCGACGATTTCAAAATTTGATAAATTCCTGAGAATTCCTGGGGTAGCCAAAACATAGTCTAGAACTGATTTTTCTCTGAAAGTAAACTCGCCAACATTTTTGTCAGAAAAACATCTTCCGTTTAAAATGAAAAGGTTGTTGTTTTTACAGATGTCTAGGAGTTTGAAACCGTGTGTGTTTGTTCTCTTATCTTTTGAATTTCTTTGTAGGTTGAAGGACAGATCTTCTAAGATTTCATACTGGTGCAATTCAGAGTTTAAATTGAGATCAATACCAGTGGCTTCATTAAGATACAAATCAGATGGTACATAATCACGCATAGTGCCAGTTCGACAGTTGGTATCTCCCGCTAGGTAAATATATTTATTTGCATCACATTTTTCGGAAATTTCATTTTCTAGAGAACTAAATTCTTCATCGGAATAAAATCTTGAATTTTCTGGCGGCACATATATTGTGCCAAAGATTAGATTTTGATCCAAGTGAAGTAGATCTTTATCAATAGATGTCCAAAGTACGTATTCTGAGTTGTTAGGTAAAGTATGAACAAAAGGTGCTAACCTATCATTTACATAAAGCCCGATACCTCCTGATTTACGTTTATATGCTACTGATCGGTTTTTTGAAATGAAAGTATAATTAGTTATATCAACAATATCCGAGCAGTCTAAATGTGTTTCACAAACACCAAATAAGTCGTAACTACTTACTAAGTCAATAAATTCCGGGTAATTTAAGCGTTTTTTCAATCCATTAACGTTTAAACATCCAAACAGAACATTGTTTATTTCCAGATTTTCCACAGTCGGATCTATCCCTCCGGCATCCTAGCTGGAAGAGCCAGAGTTCACAGAAACACTATTAGTATCGCAAATAGTCACTGGAGGTACTGCACTGCCATCGGTGGCTGATGGATTAGCGCTGGATTGCCAAGGACGTTGAAAGGAAGATGAAGAAGCGAGTGGGATCTCATTTCCCGGACGGCGTCCTTCGGGAGTGTGTGTGCGATACCGGGATGGAGCCGGTGATGGAGATGAGGAACGTCTAGACTTGTGCATCGGTCGTGATAGACGATTGTTGACAGGGCCGCGTGTACTCGTTGGTGTATTGTGTTGATTAGTAGAGTGTTTTTGATGATAACTATTCATGTGTTGTTTTGACAGTGACCTCGGTCGAGTAATTTCACCCGTGCTTTTGTGATAGACTGTTCTACTTTCTTGCATAATGGGGCCCCAATCGGGGAACTCGTCTGCTATGACTCGGTTGTTTGAAATTAGCTTTGCAGGGTAAACAATAGCGGTTTTAGCATCAGGGTCAATTCGTCGAATCTGCTTGTATTCGGGCCAAAGTCGACGGCGAGCATCAGCTATTTCCTTTGGATAATCCTTATTAATACTGAACTGTTTTTCTTTTAGCTTGTAGGCATTTGATAGCACAAAGTTAGTGTCTCTAAAATCTAGGAAACAAACTATAATCGATCGTACCGTGCCATGTTTGAACTTCCCTAGCCTGTGTGCGCGAGTAATCGGTGGACATTCTATCTCGAGGTGCTCATTTAAAAATTCATGTATACGCCTTGCACAGTTCTCGCCCCTTTCCTCTGCGATTCCACTAAAGAGTAGGTTATTACGGCGAGAGCGAGCTTCCAAATCTATAGACTTATACTCCAGTAGTCTAAGCCGTTGATCATAGGAAGAAATAGTGTTTTCGATAGAGAATACCCTTTCTTGCAAGACAAGACAATCATCGACTTTGTCCATCATATTTTTCATTTGATAGAATAAAACAGATAGTTTATTGTCCATAGTCAAACTTTCATATTCTTTGTGTGTCATGTTTACGATATGATTATCGTCTGATTCTTCACCTGATTCATTTCGAACCCTTTTTCTGGAATCGGATCTTGAAAAAAGACCACCTGAACAAATGTTTTTACCTTTTTTTCCGTTGTTTGATGAATTTTGATTACTATGTTGTTGATTTATGCGTTCATTATTGTCCGAGTTATGTTTGTCACTGTTCAACATATTTTCTTTGTTACCGTTCCCGCCATTTAAAATTCCGTAACGGTTCCGCGTAAAGTTATTTTCCATGTTTTGATCACTACTTTTCTTTTTAATCACTGTTTATTACAATTAAGAATGTTTTAACATAGTGTTATGGCTATTTTTCATGATAATTCAACACATTTTAATCCATAAATAATCGGTTTTTCCTTGTTTTCGTCTCAGATTATAAAAAGTGCGTCCATTTTTTCTACCGGAAGTTGAATAAATGGAGTAAATGGAGAAACTCCTTGCAACAATATTTTTAACCAAAAAAGTTAAAAAATCTTAAATTTCATACACTTTGAATTGTCGTCTATAACTTCTTCTAATTCGGACCTGTCTAAATTTTTTGTCATACCGAAACTCCAATACTTATTTGTTTTGTGACAATTATCTATATACAAATAGGCTAATCGCTTTGATAATGGGAGCTCATTAAGATTGAGTTAATTGTTTAATCATTCATCCTATGATCAACTAAGCCTATAATGGGTATATCCTAATTGATACAGCGATAATATTTCTTCTCTAATAGCTAATTAACCCATAACCAGACGGCAAAATTTGAGACTGGTCCAAATTCCAAGGATAACTTTGTTTAAATGGGGTTATTACGCTGCTTGATAACAATTTTTCAGTCATACTGCGGCATCTGGTACATCTAACAACGGATTCCTGGTACATCTTGCACCAGTACAACAATTACGTCCTTTCTCAGTCTCCAGCTGCTCATTAGGTTTACAATTATCCACCCATTGGTGAGCTAAATTAAAAAGAATTGAAGATGACAATTCAAATGTTATGAAATTCTAGAAATTTTAATTTCTGGATGGAAAACATTGTGGAAAATGAAGAAATTGCTTGTTTCAAGCAATTTCTTCATTTTACACATTGTTTTCCTAATTGCTCTTCTTGAGGGGGCTCAAAAAGTGGGAAAGAATTACAAGAGCGCTAGTAATGCCAACTGCCCTCCAAAACAGCAGATAGACCGAGATATCAAAGACACATCAAAATGTATGGACAAGGGCATGAAATAAAAAGCTTGTTTTTCTGCCTAACTGTGATATTATTATTTATAATTCAAGCTGTAGCTACAATTTTAAGATCATCACCAACTATTTGCCTTTTATTGTATGTTACTAACCATGCAGTTTGCAAACTAAAGCAGTCAAATAGCTTCCTTAGAGGTCGGGATGCTTTGATCCACCAAATTCGTCAGACCACAAAAGAGTACTCAAATAACAACTTATTAAACCCATTGCCACACAATCCCACTTTTTGACATCCCCATGAAAAAAAGCTTGGACAACATTATGGAAAATAAGGAAATTGCCTTTGTAATAGGCAATTTTTGCATTATCTACAGCAGTTTCTCCAAAAAAGACTAAGTTTTTTTTTTAAATTCTATCAACTAAGAGTTGCCGTCTTCAACTTCTTTCAATTAAAATTTTGCTATCTGGTAATTGATTACTCAAGTTTTAGAATATATAATGTATCAAACACAGTAACCACTTTGTTTAGTATTGTAGAAGGATAGTCCAAAATGTCTGCAAGTTTGCAACTGCCATTCATACATTGCAAGTCCCATTATTTTTTGAGATATGTCATCTAGACACATGTGCTACTAATTACTTACAACCCTTCCACTTTAATTACAGCATCACATACTGCTCTCTTTGTACTGAAACTGAACCCATTTCCAGACAACAAAATTCTAGACTAGCCCATATTGAAAACTGCTGCAGATGATAATTCAAAGTTGCTGAATTTTCAGATTTTTCTTCTTTCTGGGTAGAAAACTTGGCGGAAATGAAAAAATTGCTTGTTAAAAGCATTTTTTTGATTTTACAATGTTTTCCTGATTTGTTTTCTCGAGGAGCGTCAAAAAGTTTGATTGTGTGGGAATGGGTTAAGGCAAGAGAACCAAGATGGTCCTACAGTGTTAACCTGAGTACGTTTATACTAATTTATTTTAGTTTGAATGCTATCAAAGCTTAAAGTTTATCAAATTCTCCCAATCCAGATGTTTTCACTTCCTTTAAAGAGAGGCAGTGTGGCTTAAACCAACTGCTACCCACTTTCACAGCTGGATAGACTGGGGCTGGCTATTAAGTGTCTTACCCAAGAACTCACCCCAGTGATGGTGGGGCTCAAACCCATGACCTTTAGAAAACAAGTCAAGCACCTATACCTCTCGGCCCTCCAGGTAGTCAAAGTACAAATTATTCAACCCATTGCGAGACAGCAAAATTCTAGACTGGTCCAAATTGAAAGGAGTTACAGATGAAAATTTAAAGTTGATGAAAATCTAGAATTCTTCAATTTTCTGGGTAGAAAACATTGTGGAAAATGAAGAATTTATTTGTTGCAAGTAATTCCCTAATTTTCCACCATGTTTTCCCAATACTTTTTTTCCTTGAGGGGTGTCAAAAAGCATCAAATATGGTTTCTATCAAATACAATACCGATTTAGGACTCTTGGTCATTCTTAACTCATTCCACATAATCTGCATTTTCTTGGCTCCAAAGAAAGAAAGTTTTGAAAAACATCGTGGAAGATGAAGAAATTGCTTGTAACAAGCAATTCTTCATTTTCCACAATGTTTTCTACCCCAAGAGGCAAAGATTTTTAAATTACATCAACTAAAAATTGTCGTCTGCAATTTCTTTAAATTTGGAGCAGTCTAAAATTTTGCTGTCTAGTGATGGGCTAAATGTTTTTTTTTCAATCTGTGTGAATATTTTTTCTCTAGGGTCAGTCTTAAATATAAGCAGCTGTAGTGGTAAATGGTTTGGAAAGAATTCGGTTATTTTGTAAGCCAATTTCTGAGTACAAAAATCTGTGGTAAGAACATCAAAATAAGGCCATCAGTCATTACTTGTCTCTCTAATTTTCTTGTCTCAAGTGTAGCTGTTTCTGAACTATATGCACTTATCTTTTTTTCTCAATATGATATGCAATTATGCATGCATTTTTTCCCTGTACTTTGAGAGCTTAACCCATTGGCAGACGACAGAATTTTAGACTGGTTCAAATTTAAGAAGATGCAGACAACAATTTTTTGCAGATGAAAATTCAAAATTCCTGTCATTTAGGGGTATAAAATTTTATTGGCAATGAAGAAATCCATTTCTTTGTTTTACACAATGTTTTTTTATCGGGGGAGGGGGGGGGGAGCAATTTCTTGTTTCACTTTCCTCCAAGTTTTGGGGCAGCATTTTTCATGAGTGGCATAAAAAGTTGGATTGTAAAGGAATTGATTAAACTTAAAATGCTCATTTCTTGACCCATTACCACACAAGAAAATTTTAGACTAGTCCAAATTGAAAGATTAGTTGCAGATAACAATTTGAAGTTGGTGCAAATTTTAAAAATCTTTTTCTTTTGTGAGAAGAAATTATTGTAGATAATGAAGAAATTGCTTGTGACAAGCAATTTCTTCCATTTCCAAAATTATTTCCAAAACCTTTTTCCTGAGCAGCATCTAAAAGCGTCATTGTGTGGTAATGGGTTGATAAATACATTTGCAATTCTTTCAGAGCAATTTGAAAATAAGTCAAATATCATTAAGAAATGGCGAGGTAGGTAAAACTAAGAATGTTCTCCTAAATTTTTTCCTTAACAAAGCCAGATATGTTTAGGTGAACTCAAAAAATGTGTGTCAAAACGGATATTACTTGTCATTGTGCTTTTTGCATTACTGTAACTTTGATTTTTCCCTTAACCTTGATATTATGTAAATAAGAAGATTTGCAACTGGCTTTATCATCTATAGAACACATTGTTCCTTTTCATTCCAACTGCTGGTTGTTTTAACCAAAAATCTTGAAAAAAGAAAATGGAGTTGCAAATAATAGGTTTGCACTGTACTGAATAAGCACCCCGTCAGTTTTGGATTGCTCCTTAGAGCATATTGTAATAAAAAGTTTGGTAACTCTGTAAAGTTTTCCTTTCTTGATTTCCAACTTCTTTTCTTGATTTTCGATGCTTCGATAAATCAGATGGGACTTGTACCAATTCACCTTAAGCTCATACCTATCAAAACATTTGTTAGAACATTTAAACATATGTTCCGCTATTGGAACTCTTCAAACCATGACATCGCACTCTATTTACTCTCCAGTGCATTAGCTACACATCTGGACTCACCCAATCCCACACAGTGACACTTTTTGACACCCCTCAAGAAAAACAATTAGGAAAACATTGTGAAAAATGAAGAAATTGCTTACAAAAAGTAATTTCTTCATTTTCCACTATGTTTTCTACATCATTACCTGACGGCAGAAGTTTAGACTCAGTTGAGAGTTCACAGATGTCAATTAATAATGTCTAATCATAAGAGCTGTATAACATCATCTTTGTCCCATTTTGAGACTAGGAGAAATTGCTTGTTATGAGTAATGTCTCCTTTACACACAATGTTTTAAAACATAGAATTTATTGCACATAGCCCCTTACCTTGCTTTACATCAGGTTACTAGTGGCATCTTGAGGCTTGATGGTGACCACTTGTTTACCTGCAAAATAAATTGACACTCAATAATCAACAATATTTCTCAAAATCTTCTTAAAACAAAGTTTGCCTTAGTTTCTTTTCGTAGGATTTATTTTCCACAATTTTCTTTAATTATTTTGATGTCCACAGCAACTTGCAAATGTGTTCTGTTTAGACCAATTTGATACTTTGTCTCTAAATGGTACAGCATTAAGCTTCTAAGATATAATGAACCATTAACCCATTACCACACAATGACCCTTTTTAGTTTACTTTAAAAATATTTTATTTGTCACAACTGTTACATTACATGCAACATGTTAACCATTCAACAACAGCTACAAGCAAGAAGGATTGGAAAGTTTGTTTGTTTGTTTGTTTGAATGGGGTTTTACGCCGCTTTCAACAATCTTTCAGTTTTATCGCGGTTGCTGGAGCACCTAACAATGGAATCCTGGTATTTATCACACCAGTACTACCATTACATCCTTTCCTAGCTCCCAGCTGCTATCCCACATAGGTCTACGATTATTGACCCATTGGTGAGAGACAAATAGTTGGAAAGGATGATTGCTGCCGTCTGGGATCGAACCCGGGACCTCTAGATTGACAGTCCGACGCGCTACCAACTGCGCTATGACGGCGGCCAGGATTGGAAAGAAAGCAATGACGCTTTCTGATGCCTTGAAGAGATAAAATCATAGAAAACTTTGTGGGAAAAGGAGAAATTACTTGTGACAAGCAATTGCCCCTTTTCTCACTAGTATTTTACCCTATTTGGTACCTATTTTCCATTTTTAGAGCATTTAGAAATGAAGTCTGCAACTTCTTTCAATTTGGACCAGTCTAAAAAAATTCTTCTGGTCATGGGTTAATAATGGCATCTCAAACATCAATGTAAATATCAACTAAGTTTCATTGAGAAGTCTAAGCTGATTAGTGAGATGTTGATTGCTTACAGCTAACAAAGTCATTTCTGGATGACTTCATTCTAACCTCTAAGACAATGGCTTCAGTATGTGAGTGCCATTAAACTGATGTCAGACCTAATCCAAACCATCTAATATATATCATAGCACAGAAGCATAACCCTTCTAATGCTGAACCCGGAATATTCTAGTTTTGACAGTAGGTGTAGACCAAGATCAGCCTGCACATATGTGCAGTCTGATCTTGGTCTACACCTCCTGTCTGTACTTTTCCTGCCAGAGCTGTTTATAAAATTTATTTCTAAAAGAAATATTTATTTTTGAACAACAAGTTCTATCAGTGCTTTCAGCCCTTTGATTCTACAGCAAATCAGTAAGGTAATTTATTCAGCATGACAAGGGTTAACTGCTTACTGCCTTTGCATACTTACTTTTACAGCAACTTTGTAGATTGGGTGTTTAAAGTAATGCCCTAATTGTATTTGAAGCTAATATTCAATGGTCTAATATGAATTGCGAAAAAAATTAGGGATTATACTTGAATGAGTTTTTAGGTGGCCTTGAGCAGGTAAGGTCAGGGCAAATTTTACTATTATGGGCTTAGATATGGGTAATCTAATAACATAGTCCACAACCTTTCCCTAAGTAATTATCATGAGGGTCGTGAAAAAGCATGATTAAGTGAAACAAGAGGGCTGTTGGCGCTCACCTGAGATAAAGGCTCTTTTTCTTTCAACAGTCTAATTTCATGTTAAGGTTTGGATTATGATTCAAGTTTTCCGCACTTACATATAAAGACTATAAACCTGGGGATCCAAAAGACTAAATTAAAAATTCCAAGGCTTTAGTGCTGATTTGAAAGTAGGAAAAAACTTTTTCCCCCTCTTGATCCATGGGTTATAATTACAGAAGTAAAATAGAAGTCTGTGAACTGATGCTTTTATGCCTATATGCCTATAACCCACCCACCCCCCACACACACACACTTCATGCAAAATATCAAGGCTCTACACCTTCTGGTTCAAATTGGCTCAGTAGTTTGGGAGGAGTGATCAGGTGAGTTAAAAAGTGGGATTGAAATGGAATGGGTTTGCCATTAGAGGTATCCATCGAGGGTACTTTCAAGGCCAAGTTTCACCAAATGTTAACCTGTCATGCTGAACCCGGAATATTCCGGTTTTGGCAGGAGGTATAGGCAAAGATCAGACTGCACATTGGTGCAGTCTGATCTTAGTCTACACCTCCTGTATGTCCTTTTGAAACTAGAGTTGTTTATAAAATTATTTTTCAAAAGAAGTATTGACAACTGAACTACAAGTACTACCAGTACTTCCATCCCTTTGATTTGTATACAATTCTGAAAAGTATCTCATTCAGCATGACAAATATCAAGTTCATACCCAGAATGTGACCAGAGGTGCAGGAGTGTTTTGAACTCATAGCCTTCAATTATGTCATAAGTCCACTGCAAAAAATCACTGACCTTCACAATGAACTTTATGACATAAGTAATAGTGATGGGTCTTAGTGATAGTGATAGGTCTTGGTGATGGTGATAGTTCCTAGTCATAGTGGTTTCATATATTTAAACTTTAAAGGTCTATATAAATTGAAAGTAGTTGCAGACGATAACTTAAAGTTTATATAATGTCAGGGTTTTTTTTCAACTTTCTGCGTAGAAAACATTGTCGAAAATGAAAAATTGCTTGTTGCAATCTTTTCCCAATTGTTTTTCTTGAGGGGCGTCAAAAAGGATCATTGTTTTGGAAAGGGATAACTGATGAATGAAACAATTTCGGACTGACCTGCCATGAAAGAGATGCAATAAGATTTCTTTATACTAGAAAGTGGAGCAAAATATTGTAGGAAAACAATGCAATAAAACTAAGTGTTTAATTCATTGCAGATATTGTACTGTGATAGCCATTCATTATGCTAATTGCTTATCTAATGCAAAAGTGTGGACATGTAATTATCTCTGAATTATCTAATTAGCACAGCATTTTCTCATTATCTGTAATCAACAAATGCTAATACACAATTTAAAGAGCAACCTGGGGTGAAGGATGGGTAGCATCCCCTCTGTAAACTGGAACATGCATTTCTTATTTAACGCTTTCATGTTTTTCAAACTTTTGGACCTGTCTAAATTCAAAGGTTTAGCAGACAACAATTCAAAACTGATTCAATTTGAAAAGTAATCATTCTGAAGGGTAGAAAATTCAAATTCAAAGGTTAAGCAGACAACAATTCAAAACCGATTCATTTGGAAAAGTAATCATTCTGAAGGGTAGAAAATATTGTGGAAAAAGAAGAAATTGCTTTTTACAAGCAATTTCTTCTTTTTCCACAATTATTTCTCAAGTATAAAAATACAGGGACGTAAAAACCAGGGTTTAGACAGAAAAGGGTTAAATTTTATAATCTTGATCCATTATAACACAATCTAACGTTTTACATCACTCACTCCATGAAAACATAGTAAAATGCATGGTTTAAAGAGTGGTAGGCCGTGGTTGAAGGGCAATTTTGGTTTGGACCTTTCTCTGGCGCTATAACTCAGACTTGCCTCAAACTTCCAACGGAAGTAGCCATTTTGGGAAATGGCTTGTAGATTCACTATTTGACACTATTTCTCGATAAACCTGTTCTTTGAAATGTTGTCTGCAATGCTTTCAACATGGTGTCTTAATTTTTGTCAATAGTAGGGGTGAAGATTCAGATATTTTCCTTTGAAACAAGAGAGCTAGATTCTCAAATGGCAATAGCCTAAAACCACAAGAGTCATCTGGTAACGGGTTAATAACAGTTTATGTGAGCAAAAAAAAACATACATCAAAACAACCAAACTTGCCCAGTTAGCTCAGTCGGTAGAGCAATTTACTTTAACCCATTCCAACACAGCGAAATTTTAGACTGGTCCAAATTGAAAGAAGCTGCAGACGACAATTTCAAGTTGATGGAATTTTGAATTTTTTCGTCTTTTTGGATAGGAAACATTGTGGATAATGAAGAAATTGCTTGATACAAGCAATTTCTTCATTATCCACAATGTTTTCCAAAGATTTTTTCTTGAGGGGTGTAAAAACGAGGGATTGAGTTGGAATGGGTTAAACCTCAAGATCACAGGTTCAAGCCCTGGGCTGACCTGTCTTTCAGATGAGACTTTAAACCAAGGCCCCATGTGACGATGCTATCCATCAAGCATGTTAAAGAACCAGGCTGTGGCTCTCAGCAGCTTCGTTCTGTATCCTTGCACTATCCCCCGTAACAACTAACCGTTGTCTGGGGGCGTCACTCATATGGGCATGTGCTACAGTAGCGATGATAAATAAACAGAAATACACACAACAATCTTGTTGCATAAAGAAACTGTTGTTACCACTTAACCCATTACCAAACAGCAAAATTTACACTGGTCCAAATTAACAAGAGGACCATGATGGTCCTAAATCGCTCACCTGAGGAATCTGCAAATTACAGTACTTTTTAGTATAAAAAAGACACAACTTGAGTAAAATAAATAAAACAAATATAAGATTTTGGGCTTTGTACAAAACAATCCAGTAATGCTTTACGATAAGATTGAATTCCTTTGGCTTTTATAGTTTAATCCATTACCAAACTATCCAAGAATTTGTCACCCTCAGGTTTGAAAAAAAACCATAGTGAGAAAGGGAGTGACAAGCAATTTATCCATTTCTCACAGTGTTTTCTACCTGAAATTCTTTGTATTTAGATTTCAATCAAAGTCTTATTACTGTCTGATACTTCAATGGGTGTAATTTTAGCAACCTTGGTAGAGAACAATCTGGATGTACTATAAATCAAAATATGAATGCATTACAACTTATACATGAGGAGTGGAAGATATTTGAACATGCTCATATTGAGCGTTTTTCAAATCTTTGGATGCCTTGGGAAGGACCATGTTTGTCCAAAGGATGTAAACATGGTAGATAACAATAATGTTATCCTATGTTTTTAATGTAAATGCTCTGGAACCTATATTTAAGAACAAGAATTCTTTCAATGCGATTTACACAATTTTCGACCCAAGGAGCAGAGACATTTTTTATCCTAAGAGCATGTTTTCCTGTTACATGGAACAAAATTATTTAGTCATGCTACATGCCAAATATGTATGCCCATCACCTTATATTTCAGAAGGAGAAGACTTTTGATGTTGCTCTATTTGAGTTTTTTCCAAAATTTTTGACCTATGGGGCAGTGCCATATTTTATCCCAGGGCTAAGATTTTAGCCAACATGGTAGAGAACCATCTGGATATGCTATATACCAAATATGAATGCCTTAGACTTTGTACATTGGGAGGAAAAGACTATTGAACATGGTATAATTGAGCATTTTTACAAACTTTGGACACCCAGGGAAGGGGTGTTTATTGACCTACAGGCATAATTTAATCAAAACTGATAGATAACAGCCAGGCTATGCTTCACCCAAAATATAAATGCCCTCCTCCTTAAAATGAAGATTTCTTTTTCTTTTAGCATACTCAAATTTTGTGTTTTCCCAATTTTGGACCCATAGTACAGGACCGTTTTTGACATGAGGAAGACAACTTTTGGTGATATAGTACAAAACCATCTAGTTATGCTACATACCAAATATGAATATCCTAGACCTTATAGTTTAAGAAGTGAAGTCTTTTGAAATTGCTCAAATTAAGCATTTTTCCAAACTTCGCACCTCAAGGGCGGGGCCATTTTTGACCCCAGTGATTAAATATTTAAAAACTTGGTAGAGAACCATATGATTAAGATCTATGTAAAATATAAACGCCTTTGGCCTTGTAGTCTGTGAAAAAAAAAGACAAAATAGATTTTCTAAAATTTCCCATTTTCATATGCCGCGATTAAAAGAGTTTTTCACGGAATGAAATTCTTTTAACAACTTTTGAAGAGTTTCACCCAAGGAACATCCCGGCAAAGTTTCAGCTTGATTGGCCTACTGGTTAAGGAGGAGAAGATTTTTAAAGATATTTAAAGATTTACTAAAGATTCCCATTTTTAAATGCCGCGGCAACCAGAGTTTTTGACGGAATTAAATTCTTTTAACAACTTTTAAAGAACTTCACCCATGGAACATCCCTGCAAAGTTTCAGCTTGATTGGCCAACTGGTTTAGGAGGAGAAGATTTTCAAAGAAATTGTGGACGGACGGACGGACAGACGGACGGACGGACGACGGACAACGACCGATCACAATAGCTCAAATCGCACTTTGTGCTCAGGTGAGCTAAAAAGGGTTGCAGATGACAATTTATAGTTAATGAAATTTTAGATCTTTTCAATTTTCTTGGTAGAAAACCTTGTGGAAAATGAAGAAATTGCGTGTGACAAGAAATTCCTTCATTTTCTACAATGTTTTCCAATGCATTCATATTGAGGGGCATCTAAAAGTGTCATTGTGTGGAAATGGGTTAAGTCACTCATCAAGGTCATACATTAAAATTGAGTTTTATTGGAGCGAGACTCCTACATTTATTGATGGATTTTAAAATAATTCAGCAAAATTGATCTCCATCTTAAGTAGATGTACATTTGTCCAGGTAAATCCAAGGTCAAAGTTGAATTAAGGTCAAGTTTTGGAGGGCTCTACATAAGTTCCTTGACAACAATTCTTGTTAAATATTACATAAAGGTTTATCAAATATTACATAAAGGTCTGACAATCAATTTGCCTTTGCTTCATGTGAGAAAGTATAAGGCTTATATTTAGATAAAATAATACATGTAAAATGCAACAATTACCTTTTCATTTTTACTATGATGCCCAAGTAACATAAATTTAGGAAAAGGAGAAACAGATTGTAATAAGATGATTTTCCTTTTCCCACAATGTTTTCTACCATATCCAGTCATTATTTTTCAAATTACACACACTTTGAAATGTCTTCTGTAACTTTTATCAATTTGGACCAGTTAATAATTTTTGTCATTTGGGAATGGGTTAATCTTTCATGTACAAACACAATAAGTACAGACTAATCAGCTGATGAGTGGCATCTAGAAGATAAATAGTCAGTGAATTCTTCCATATTGAAGGCATTTAGTCATTCCATTTTTGTTTTTACAGACTATCATCAAACAGAAAACATGCCTCCAGCAATAAATCAAACCTAGCATACAAAAATAGTACCAAGATGTTTCCCCTGGAAATTATTTAGTTGTCATCTTTAAATAAAGATATTATGGCCCCTTTGTGACCTTTTACCACACATACAGTAGACTTTGTCTCTTGTTTTTGCCTATTTTTAACCAATTCCCAATCAATACCTCTTTTGGATATCCACCCCCCCCTCCCAGGAAAAAGTTTTTGAAAACTCGTTTTCTACCCCAAAAGACAAAGATACTTGAAATTTCATTAACTAGAACACTGGCCAGCAGCTTCATTGCATTCCAACCAAGAAATGTTAGTAAGATTAAATTTTTGAAATAATTAGTATAAGTGTTTCCAGTCCTGTCAACCCTTTGATTTCAAAGCAATTCTGTAGAAGGATTTCATTCAGCATGACAAGGATGGAGTTATATCCCAACAATAACATTCACAGTTTTCAGAGTAAACCCATTCCCACACAATCCTGCTTTTTTAAGCACCTCGAGAAAACAGCTTTAGAAACATTGTGGACAATGAAGAAATTGTTTGTGACAAACAATTTCTTCAATGCCCACAATGTTTCTATCCTAAAAGACATGTTTTTTAATATTTCATTATCTTGAAATTGTCGTCTGCAACTCGTTTCAATTTGGACTTGTCTAGAATTCTATTGTGTGGGAATGGGTTAATAAAATACTCAGTGAACACAGATGGCTGGGAGAAACCTGGGAAAGGCATAAGCCATTTAGAAGATAAAGATTTAGCAAGACAGTCAGAAGAAGACCATTCACACATTATTGGTGAAATTATTCACATCTTTGGGAATAATTTGTACCATATGTTAGACCTTGAGCCTATTTATATCATAACATGGCTTATCAGCAACAGTTCATCTTGTCCAGTGCAATTGTCTGTCAAATTCAGTGTGTGAGAACAAGCTCCCTTTTACCATCTAGTACAAATCTCACTGGCTGGAATGTATGAAATACGTAGGCCAGAAATATTACATAACAAATCTAGTTAAACCCATTCCAACACAAGAAAATTTTAGACTGGTCCAAATTGAAAGAAGCTGCAGACGACAATTTAAATTTGATGGAATTTTTAATTTGCCAGTATTTTGGGGTAGAAAACATTGTGGATAATGAAGAAATTGCTTGATACAAGCAATTTCTTCATTTTCCACAATGTTTTCCAAAGCTTTATTCTTGAGGGGCGTAAAAAGGAGGGCTTGTGTGGGAATGGGTTAATTTATTAGAAATGAAGAGACTATTTTTTGTTTTCATTGCAGTATGGACCTAAAAACTTAACATGTATGAATCCACTTTGGGTACTCATACAGTGGGATTAAGTTTTAGGCACCATCTGGAAAATGCAGAAAAATTATTAACCCTTGTCAGGGTCAAAATTTTTCACTTATTGTCAAATTTTCCTGCATGTAACATTATCATTCTCCCTTAAACTACTTTGTTTGTTTTGACTTAATCCCAAATTTTTAGACACTGAGGAAATAAAGCTCTGGAAAACATTGTGAGAAAAGGAGAAATTGCTTGTAATAAGCAATTCCCCCTTTCTCATATTTTCTACCCCATATGACAATTACCTTTTCAATTGATTTGCACTTTGAAAAGTCTTCTCCAATTTCTTTAGATTTGGACCAGTCTAAAATTTCATTGTTTGGTAAAGACTTAAGAAACAAGATGCGCTTGTGAAATACTATGCCCCGAAACATGAATTCTTTAGAAACAGGTGATTTTTATTGGGTTTTTTTTCTTTGTTTTAGGGAAAAGGGTTAAAATTTTGACCTTGACCTTGATGAAATGACCTTCCCAGAGGCACCTTGTTGAGACTACATACCAATTATTAGCTTTGTAACTTGATCAGGGTTGAAGTTATAAGAAATTGTTTAGTTGGCAGCTAAGTTTTGCAGACAGACAGACAGACGGACAGACAGATGGACAGACAGACACCAGTAAAACAATATGCCCCCAATCTATCGATGCGGGGGCATAAAAAATAACATTAACCTCTGCTGGATCATATCTCTTTTTTCACATTCTTTCACAGAATTCAAATGATGGGTCACAAAACTCTTTTATGATACAGACCCTTTTGGTGATTTCTAATATCCCTTTCCCATTTTTGGAAATTTTAGACTTGTCCAAATTGGAAGAGGTTGTAGACGACAATGAAAACTGGATGCTATTTGAAAAGAAACCATCCTATGTGATAGAAAATATTTTGTGACAAGCAATTTCTTCTTTTTCCACAATGTTTTCTTGAGTAAAAAATCACAGGAACGTAAAATATTTGAACAGAAAGGGTTAATATTCCACCTGCAGGTACTTTCCAGACTGCTATTTTAGAACAACGGCCATGTTTAATTGTTCTCACTTGGCAATTTCTCCGTTTCTCTCAATATATACTGCCCAATTTGGCATTCTTAAGCCATCCCCAGAGAATGATGCTTTTTAATGCCCCTTCAGAAAAGCAATTCAGAAAACATTTTCCACAATATCTTCTATGCCAAAAAAAAAAAAAAAGTTTAAAATTTCATCAACTGAAAAATGTCATCTGCAGATTCTTTCAATTTGGACCAGTCTAAAATTTTGACATCTGGGAATGGGTTAACAGTTCATATTACCTTTGAATTTTCCTCATCTCTTTGAATTTGGACTTGGTTATACAGATACTTATTTCAAATCCACAGGATGTAAAATTTGGTCAAGATTTGATCCTTTTCTGCTTCACACCTTGTAAATCATAATGATGGACAACATTTGTGGAAAAGTAGTAAAATTTTTACCCAACCCAAATTCTAAAAGTAACTAATCGAAAGTTGTCAACCATAATTTTTTCTTTACCACAATTGATTGATTAGACTAGAACTTAACTTTGAAATCCAGGCATTGGCCAACATTTACTTGAATCATTTTCATTGGTTTTGCAACTAAACAATGTAACCAGAGTTACAACATGTAGCTGGCGAAACAAACATTTTACTTTTCTTTTATACATCACTGGCCATGAATTTTGCAAAATAATATAAGTGGAACATTCTGTCTGAGCTCAGTTGGCATCATCAGCTCTGTCCAGTAATAAAAAATTCGATTAAGGAACATTAATTTTAAATTTCTTCGTTTACTGAGTAGAAAACATTGTGGATAATGAATAAATTGCTTGTTACAAGCAAATTATTAATTTTTCCACAATTTCTCTCAATTCCACAATTTCTCTCAATCCAAACCCTTGTAGTTCATAAACATACATGTGGTAACTGGTTAATCCATTGCTAGTTGTGAGCTCTTTCTTTATTCTGCAATATGTTTTTTACTCTGAAATTTGAAATAAACTCATATACTTTAACCCTTTACCTGACGGCAAATTTTAGACTGGTCTAAATTGAAAAGAGTTGCAGACAACAATTTAAAATTTACGAAATTTTAGATTTTTTAACTTTCTGGGTTGAAAACATTGTGTAAAATGAAGAAATTGCTGAGTTACATTTGTTGCATTTTACACAATGTTTTCCATATTGCTTTTTCTTGAAGGGCTTCCAAAAGCGTCACGGTGTGGGAATGGGTTCAATTTTCCTTTGCATCAATTTGGACCAGTTTGAAATTTGCCAGCTGGTTATTGGCTAGAGGCATCTGCACAACAGCAGTATCATGCAGAAACACCTCTTACTGTAATGTAGTTCCTTGGGAGCAATCTTTATTACTAGGTATACTTACAAGGGTTCTAAATTCTACTGAGATCCAATGAATTCACTGCCTAGAATTTGTTACTTGAGGACACTCGCTTGATCTGAAAATAGTCAAATAATAGAATGTCAACAAATGAATGAGATCTAACAGTACATGAACAGATGAGGTTATTTAGCCCTTTAGAAAAAATCTAATGCCATTATCAAATAATGTTAACAAGAGCCATGTTGGAAATGGCCATCCCCCGCCTAAAAAGCTTGATAGTAAACTGAAGCCAGTTAGATTTAGGCTCTGTATTTCTTGTCAATGAGTTCGATAATAGCTATTATACTTTCAGAGATATGCTCAGGACAAATCTAAGTCTTTAAAACAACAAAGGGCAATAACTCTCAAATAATGCAAGCAAGAGTTGTGGTTCTTGTGAACTGCACTTCTCCACAACAAGTTCTATCCACCTATGAAGTTTCAAGTTAATAGCTATTATACTTTCAGAGATATGCCCCAGACAAAATCATAGTCTTTAAAACAACAAAGGGTGTTAACTCCAAAATTATGCAAGCAATAGTTGTGGTTCTTGTGCACTGCACTTCTCCACAACGAGTTCTATCCACCTATGAAGTTTCAAGTTAATAGCTATTATACTTTCAGAGATATGCCCCGGACAAAATCTAAGTCTTTAAAACAACAAAGGGCAATAACTCCAAAATTATGCAAGGAAGAGTTGTGGTTCTTGTTCACTTCAATTCTCCTCAATGACATCTTTCCGCCTTTGAAGTTTCAAGTTAATAGCTATTATACTTTCAGAGATATGCCCTGGAAAAAATCCAAGTCTTTAAAACAACAAAGGTCAATAACTCCAAAATTATGCAAGCAAGAGTTGTGGTTCTTGTGCGATGCACTTCTCCTCAACGACATCTATCCACCTATGAAGTTTCAAGTCAATAGCTTTTATACTTTCAGAGTTATGCTCCGGACAAAATCTTAGTCTTTAAAACAACAAAGGGCAATAACTCAAAAATTATGCAAGCAAGAGTTGTGGTTCTTGTACAATGCACTTCTCCTCAATGAGATCTATTGACCTATGATGTTTCAAGTTGAAAGCAATTATACTTTCAGAGATATGCTCCGGACAAGTTTAGTGATGGAAAGATGGAATGGCGGAAGGATGGAATGACGGAAGGATGGAATGACGGACGGAGACCATTACTATATCCCCTTCGCCGAAACAGCGGGGGATAATTAAAATCTTTACCCTTGTCATGCTGAGCCAGGTATATTCCAGTTTTTGCAGGAGGTGTAGACCAAGATCAGCCTGCAAATATTCTTTGTCAGCTTTAATCCAGTCTTGTTTTTAAAACTTTTTTCAATAGAAATGCTGACCCAATGTTTTCAGCCCCTTGAATTTAACCATTTCACATTATGACACCCCTCAAGAAAAGAGACTTGGAAAACATTGTGGTAAATGAGGAAATTTCTTGAAACAAGAGGTTTCATCATTTTCCACATATTTTCCTACCATAAAAGGACAATTTTTTTTATTTCATCCAACTGATATTGTAATTTGCAACTTCTTTCAATTTTGACCAGTCTAAAACACTGCCGTCTGGTAATGGGTTAATGCAATTCTTGAAACAATTTTATTCAGTATGAAATGGCTCCTTCACTTAATGCACCTGTGTTCTGTGCGCCAATGAAATTTATGTCAGGTAGCATTGCTCCATTGCTAACATTGCACAAATTGCATGTCCACAAAGTCTTAAATCATTATCAGACGGCGAAATTTCAGACTTGAACAAATTCAAAGGAGTTTCAGACGACAATTTAAGGTTTATGTTATTTTAGATTTTTTCATATTTCTGGGTAGAAAATATTGCGTTAATGAATAAATTGCTTGTTACAAGCAATTTTTTCATTTTACATAATGTTTTCCCAAAGGTTTTTCCTGAGGGGCGTCCAAAAGCGTCACTGTGTGGGAATCATTACACGACTTTTAACAAGATGATCAAAAGAAATTAGAGCAAAAACAGTCCATAATTAGATAATGGATGTTTCTTGTATCTGATCGAAAAAAATGAGATTTTCAAAATTTCTGAATACTCTATGGTGCACTTTTGAGCCAAACTTCACTCACATAAAAAAAAAAAGAGTTGCGGATAAGATTTAGGTGGCTGCATTGTATGTTTATTTCATAAAGTTTATAGACTTTCCACTGATGTAGTCTATATGAGGTTATTATGGCTGTGCACAATGCTAGGTGACAATTTGTCTTGTAAGTTTATTTCATTGTTGTTAATTCAAAATCAAAGGAGGATTTCTTGCCATTTCATATGTTTAATGTAACTGAGAAACTGAAATATCTCCATATCGTTGTTGACTGTGTTTTTACTTGATAATATATGTACATGTAGAATATGGAATTTTCAGTGCTCTTTGTTTTCAAACTGTATTGTTGCCAATTACACATTCCCACACACTGATGCTGGAAAACATCATGTTTTTGCCCCAAAAGTTAAAGATTTTAGAGATATTACCAACTTCAAATTATTGTCTTCAACTTTTTGAATTTGGACCAGTCTAAAATTTTGTTGTTTGGGAATTTCACAGGCTGGATCTATATTGGGATCACAACTTTACTGTGGTTATAATCAAATTACAATTAAATGCCCTTGATAGATGACCTTGACTTTTTAAGATGACATTCACCTTGTTTTCAGCAGATTCATATAAAGACAGAGGACATCACATTTAACCCTTTCCTGTTCAGTCCCTAGTTTTTACGTCCCTGTGATTTTATAATTGAGAAAACATCGT
Source organism: Fragum fragum (assembly GCA_946902895.1). NCBI lineage: Eukaryota > Metazoa > Mollusca > Bivalvia > Cardiida > Cardiidae > Fragum > Fragum fragum. The sequence continues at coordinate 41,526,250 of OX336372.1, forward strand.
GGAAAAAGAAGAAATTGCCTTAGACAAACAATTTCTTCTTTTTTCCACAATATTTTCTACCCTACTGCAAGGTTATTTTTCGAACTAAATCCAATTTAAATTTCGTCTGTAAAACCTTTGAATTCGGACAGGTCTAAAATTTTGCAAAATAAGAAATAGTTAACCCTTGTCATGCTGAGCCCGGAATATTCCGGTTTTGGCAGGAGGTGTAGACTAAGATCAGACTGCACTTATGTGCAGGCTGATCTTAGTCTACACCTCCTGCTTGTACTTTTCCTATCAGGGTTGTTTATGAAGTTGATTTCTTAAAGAAATTTAATTTTTGAACAACAAGTTCTATCAGTGCTCTCAGTCCTTTGATTTGACAGCAGTTCAGTAAGGTAATTTATACAGCATGACAAGGGTTAATGTGAATGGATACATCTTTAGTTTAACCCTTTCCAGCACAATCCATTCTTTTTACCTCTCAGTAATTCTATACTTCAGAAAATATCGTGAGAAAAAAAAAAAGTTGCTTGTAACAAATAATATGATTTCTTCTTTTCTCACAGAATTTTCTACACTGTAGGTTGGTTACTTTTCAGATTATATACTCACTTTTAATTATCATCTGCAACTTATTTTAAATTGACCAAGGCTTAAATTTTGTACAAGGTATAATCGTTACACATTCTCTCGCATAGCATTTCAAATGATAGTTGGTAAACCTCTTTTACTTTATACAATAATATCTTATTGATTTTGTCGAATGAAAATTAGTAATGGTCCGAACTAAAACATGTGGAAAAGATTCAAGAAAAAGAATAGGTGTATAGATGTGAGAAATTTTCGTGAGACAAAACACTTATGGCTTAGGAATGCAGCTTCATCAGAAGTTATAATCAAAAAACAATGTTTGAGAGTCTCATCACTTTTATTGCCATCTAATTTTATAGCAAGAACTATAAGTTAACCTATTACCAGACCACAAAATTTTTGACTAGTAAAAATTGAAAGACGTTGCCGACAGTTATTTTTGGTTGATGCAAATTTTCATAGTCTTGGTCTCTTATAGTAGAATCTTTGCAGATAATGAAATTGCTTATTACAAGTAATCTCATTATTTGCCGCAATCATTTTCAAAACATTTTTGTTTAGGCAACATAAAAGTAGGAATGTGTGCAAATGGGTTAACCCATTCCCTCTCAGTGACACCTTAAAACGCCCCTAAGGAAAAATCAACTTTGGTAAACATTGTGGAAAATGAAGAAATTGCTTGTTACCAGCAATTTCTGCATTTTCCACAATATTTTCTACCAAGAAAGTTGAAAAAATCCAAAATTTCATACTTTAAATTGTCGTCGCTAACTTCTTTCAATTTGGGCAAGTCTAATCTTTTGCCATCTGGTAATGGGTTAATGCATTCCTGCCAGCAAGTCCACAACGAGTCAACATAATCTTTACTTCAAATTATGGAAGAAAATGTTGTGGATAATGACAAAAATGCTTGGTTATAGATCTTTTCACTCAATTTAAAGACAAGTTCACTGTAATTCCGGACATCTCCAGGATAAGTGGAGAAAATCTGTATTTCCACACTACTGATTGCATAATTAAGGGTCATGGATACATGTTTTGACCTTAGTCAGCCAACTACTTTCATGTCATTTGTAACTTACCATTCCTGAGAAATTGGGTTGAAAACCATGCTGCAGGTTGCAAAAATAAGATTTTCAAAATTCCACTATATACCATACATCATGAGACAAGCCATGTTTTTCATCAGATCAAAACCCTCTGAAGAAATCTGATAAAGATTAACCCAAGGATCATTTCTGTGAAATTTGATTGAAATCCATCCATTGATTTCTGAGCAGAAGATTTTCCAGGGTTTCACCTTATATGGAAATTAGCCCTGCCTATTAAAGCCATGTTTTTCATCTGATCAAAATTCTTATCAAGAGTCTCCAAATGATCATTCCTGTAAAATATGGTTGAAATCCATCAATTTAGTTTCAGAGAAGATTTTTGAAGGTTTCACCATATATTGAAATTAGCCCGCCCATTTAAGCCATACCCGCCCATTTAAGCCCATTTCATCCGATCAAAATTCTTTGAAGGAATCTGATAAAGGGTCACCTAGGGATCATTTCTGTGAAATTTGGTTGAATTCTGTTCAGTACTTTCTGAGGAGAAGATTTTTAAAGTAAAAGTTTACGGACGCACGCATGCACAATGGACACAACGTGACTTTCAGCCGGTGGAGCTAAAAATTATCAGGAATCATCAAGGTGAATAAGGCATGTGCAAATAATTATCATCATCACCAAGTGAATGCTTAAGCAGAGAAATAATCATGAAAAAATTTAACGAATTTAATTTCTTTTCTGCAATGAAGGTATTGTTTATTATGTCTATAAAATCAATTTCATTATCATATATCATCATGTAGGAAAAAGGCTCTTCAATATCGGAGTAAAAAAATGACATTGATGTTATTAACGACTAAAACAGCAGGTAATTTGCATCATAAACCACTAATGACTTTAATTGTTATGGTTTGTTTTTTCTGCCATCGCTAACTGAAACTAATCTTCACTTGGAAAATAAAACACAGTGCTGGATTTCATCTTCATGCAATCTGTCACAAAAAACAACAACAGCATGAACTCTTCAATATCTGGAGTACAGAAATGACATGCATGCCATCAACCAATAATGATGCTAGCATTATGGTGTCATAAACTGGTAATGACTTTGATGTTCATGATTTTTTTGTCACCAAAGGCCTTCTGTAACCAGTGTCTGTACTTTAACCTATTCCAACACAGCAAAATTTTAGTCTGGTCCAAATAGAAAGAAGCTGCAACCGACAATTTCAAGTTGATGGAATTTTGAATTTTTTCATCTTTTTGGATAGAAAACATTGTGGATAATGAAGAAATTGCTTGATACAAGCAATTTCTTCATTTTCCACAATGTTTTCTAAATTTTTTTTCTCGAGGGGCGTAAAAAGGAGGGGTTGAGTTGGAATGGGTTAATAAACGAAAATATCATTCTTACTGATTCTTGAAATGAAAACTCTATCAAATGATATTTATAATCTCAGATGCAAATTCTTTACTGTTCAAAACAAATTCAAAAGCTTACAATGTGAGAAATCTGTACTGTTTGGAAGCAAATTTTCCTTTACCTATTTACTTTCTTTGTTACAATACAAAAAATAAAATGATTCACGATATATTTAACCTATTACCAGATGAATCAAGATGTGTTCGTGAAACGCCATGTCCCTGTGACAATCTTTTTAGGTAATGTGACCTCGATAAGTGACCTTGACCTTGATGGGTCATCTTTACCTTATAATCAACTGATGCCTATTAGTACAGGGAACCTATATCCCCAATATGAACCATGTATCTCAACCCATTCCCACACAGTGACACTTTTGGAGGCCCCAAGAAAGACACCGGAGAAAACATTGTGTAAAATGAAGAAATTGCTTGTCACAAGCAATTTCTTCATTTTACACGATGTTTTCTACTGAAACAGTTGATAAAATCTAAAATTTCATGAACTTTAAAATGTTGTCTACAATTCCTTTCAATATGGACCAGTCTAAAATTCTTGTGTGTGGTAATGGGTTAAAAGGAGAACAAAATAATTATTTTTTGTTTTTAAGTTTATGAAATCTGTTACCTTGATAAATGACCTTCACCTTGACAAATGAGACTGATCTTACCAACAAATAACCAAAGCAACGAACCTATTTTTAGTTGATGAAATTTCTTTATAATTCACAATGTTATCTACCCAAAAAGAAATCAAGATTTTCAAAACTTCATCAACTATAAATTATTGTCTACGCTTTCTTTCAATTTGGACTAGTCTAAAATTTGTTGTTTGGTAATAGTTTAAAACAGTCTTTGGCTCTGACCACTTGAAGATTGCATGTGGTAAATGCAGTAAAAAGTGCACCAGCCTGGTAGGTATGTCTTAAAACAGTAATAATTATAATTGTTATGACATGTTTGATATGCAATTACGAGCATCTGAACTATCTTCAAAACTGCCTTCTCTTAGATCATCAAATTCATAGAATAATTATTTTTTGCTAAGTGTTTGAAAATGATACCTCAAAAAGGTGCACTTAGACATATAACTGTCTTAACGCTTGTCATTCTAGATAAAGAAAATTACAGTTTTAGCTGGAAAGTATAGACTATAGTATATCAGCCTGTAAACAAGAGGCCCAGTGGGCCTTAACGGTCACCTGAGTAAAAGAGCACCAAGACAAGTGATTTTGTTTGAAAGAATTAGAAAAAGGTTTGGTTGAAATCCCCTTAGTAGTTCTGGAGAAGAAGATGAAATATTTAAAAGTTACCAAAAATGACCCCCTTTTGTTCCCCATTTTAGGCACCCCTGACCTCCAGCCTTTTAATTTTCACAAATCTGTATGATCAATACCCAATGATGCTTTTCACCAAGTTAGTTTGAAATTGGCTTAGTACTTCATCAGAAGAAGGTGAAAATGTGAATTTTTTAACATGATGAACTTTGACCTCTGGGTGTGGCCCCATACATGACCCCAGGGGCATGAATTTCACAATTTATAATATACCTGTCCTAGTTGTCATGCACACAGAATATTTAAGCTCTGGCATTAACGGTTTATTAGAAGAAGATTTTTTAAAGAAGTACCAAAAATTACCCCTTTTTGCCCCCTATTTGGGCCCTTTTGACCCCCAGAACCCCTATTTTCACAAACTTGAATTGGCATCCCCCAATGATGCTTTCTACCAAGTTTGGTTGAAATCCGCCCAGTAGTTCTTGAGAAGAAGATGAAATATTTAAAAGTTACCAAAAATTACCCCCTTTTGGTCCCCATTTTAGGGCCCCCTGACCCCCTAGCCTTTTTATTTTCACAAATCCAAATAACCATTACCAAATGATGCTTTTCAATAAGTTAGTTTGAAATTGGCTTTGTACTTCATCAGAAGAAGATGAAAATGTGAATTTTTTAACATGATGAACTTTGACCTCTGGGTGTGGCCCCATACATGACCCCAGGGGCATGAATTTCACAATTTATAATATACCTGTCCTAGTTGTCATGCACACAAAATATTTAAGCTCTGGCATTAACGGTTTATTAGAAGAAGATTTTTAAAGAAGTACCAAAAATTACCCCTTTTTGGCCCCTATTTGGGCCCCTTTGACCCCCAGAACCCCTATTTTCACAAACTTGAATTGGCATCCCCCAATGATGCTTTCTACCAAGTTTGGTTGAAATCCGCCCAGTAGTTCTTGAGAAGAAGATGAAATATTTAAAATATACCAAAAATTACCCCCTTTTGGTCCCCATTTTAGGGCCCTCTGATCCCCCCGGCCTTTTTATTTTCACAAATCCAAATAACCATTACCAAATGATGCTTTTCAAAAAGTTTGTTTGAAATTGGCTTTGTACTTCATCAGAAGAAGATGAAAATGTGAATTTTTTAACATGATGAACTTTGACCTCTGGGTGTGGCCCCATACATGACCCCAGGGGCATGAATTTCACAATTTATAATATACCTGTCCTAGTTGTCATGCACACAAAATATTTAAGCTCTGGCATTAACGGCTTATTAGAAGAAGATTTTTAAAGAAGTACCAAAAATTACCCCTTTTTGGCCCCTATTTGGGCCCTTATGACCCCCAGAACCCCTATTTTCACAAACTTGAATTGGCATCCCCCAATGATGCTTTCTACCAAGTTTGGTTGAAATCCGCCCAGTAGTTCTTGAGAAGAAGATGAAAATGTATAAAAGTTAACGGACGACGGACGATGCACGACGCACGACGGACGACGACGGACAAACGATGATCGCAATAGTTCACCATGACCATTCGGTCAGGTGACCTAATAAAAGCAACCTGATCTGAATCTACACAACCATTCTGTCATTTTCAAACAAAAGTTGTTTATAGAATCAATTTAGAAAGAATAACTCACAAGTAATGTCTCTGAATGTAATGCAATTCAAAAACAGATGAAACTAATATTTATTATTTAGATACTGAGGTTATTTTTTTGTATTGAGTTGTCTAAGTGTTTTAGGGATTTTACAAGAAGAGCTAATTCAGGCTACAAAATTGAATTTGTTCATTACAGAATGAACAGTTGCTAGTACTTTTTTCCCACCTTTGTCAAAGGGAAATAACTCTATACCACCTGTCGCACATACTCCCCACAGAGTTGTACTTTCCTTGTATCAACTAATCAATTCCATGCCATATGACATGGAGGATGAGATTTCTCCTTATCTTATAAAATTTAATACCTAATATGGCACCTGTTTTTCAATTTGACTTAACTCATTCCAACTCAGTGAGACTATAAGACGCCCCTTAGTAAAAAGCTTTGGACATCATTGTGAAAAATGAAGAAATTGCTTGTTACAAGCAATTTCTTCATTTTCCACAGTGTTTTCTGCCAAGAAAAAAAATCATAAACTTTCAATTGTCGATTGCAACTTCTTTCAATTTGAACCAGTCTAAAATTCTGCCTTCTAGTAAAGGGTTAAACACAGAATCATCTGCAATCAATGTTGTTGTTTTTTAGTGTTATTTATTTTTTTTAAATTCTTCCGTGGACAAAGGTTTGGGCAGGCAACTGTTTTGTTACGAGACAAAAATTAAATGGTTGTTTGTAAAAGCTGTAGTTAAAATAATTAAGTCTCCCAACCAACAGTAATTCTTAACATAATTAAGTGTCGGTGTTCAAAGTTCACTTCTGGTCAAAATGAACAATTTGAAAGATCTATCTATATTTTGATTGACGGCAGAAATGGGTTACTATACATGAACCTCGATCAAACTAATGACAACTCAACCAATGCTTGTTACAGGTAATTTCTTCATTGACCACAATGTGTTCAATCCAGAAAGACAATTTTAAAATTCAATTATTGCCTGCTATTTCTATGGACTTGAACCAGTCTAAAATTTCATTGTATGGTAATGGGTCAAAAGCTAATATCTATTCTCATCCTATGATCACGGAAAAGTTAAGATGTTTTAGCCTCATCAATAATTCATCCCTCTCAGAAAGTAACAAATAATGTCTCCCAGAAACTCCCTCTTTACTCATAATTCTACATTTCTTTCACTAAAAAGACACCTGCAGAAACAGGAGGCTTGTTAAAAAAATATTTTGGCGAAAACTAGAACTGTTGCAAAGCAGACTCATACCCCTCACCAGCGCTTCGTCACTGAAACACAGTTCACCTTTGACCTACATTAGCCAAAAGTTCAATTGTGACTTTGACCTTCGATCTAAGTTACCCCAAAACAATAGCGCACCTCCTTGGGTCATGGAAAACATGTGTATAAAGTTTAAAGGGCCTAGGTCAAAAGATTTATGACTTAAGATCACAGAAACAGTTTTCATCCAAAGTTCAATTGTGACCTTGACCTTTTACTTAAATGACTCCGAAACAATAGGGTCAATGGCAAAAATTTGCATGAAGTTTTAAGGTTGTCAGTCCTTTGCTTCTTGAGTTAAAGCAGTTGTCAAACTTCAATTGTGACTTTGACCTACATGAGCCAAAAGTTACAGGGCACTTGCATGGGTCAATTGTATGAAGTTTCATGGTTGTAGGTCAATTGATTCTTGAGTTACAGCACAGAAATGAAAAGTCTACAGACAGACAGACAGACATGGTGAAACCAAAATATCCCCTCTTCTTAGTAGGTGGGGGGTATAAAAAACCTTTGTTTGAATCTCTTTTAGAAATTACTGTGATATGTCCATTCTAGACAAGGTGCCAAATTGTCACAAGATACGCCCGTCACACTGCTTAATATTAACTGGAGGTTTGAATAGAATTGAGGTTATTTTGAATGAATATTTTTTCTCAAACAAAGTATGGAAAACAACAAAGGACAAAAACTCAAATTATACGGTAGGTTGAGTTATGGTTCTTGTACACTGCACCCCCCCCCCAGTGAGATCTATCCATCCATGAAGTTTCATGTTTCTAGCTATTTTACTTTTAGAGATATACTCCGGACAAGATTCAAGTATGAAAAACAACAAAGGGCAAAGGCTAGGTAGAGTTATGGTTCTTGTACACTTCACTCCCACTTGGTGAGCTCTATCCATCCATGAAATTTCATTATTCTAGCTATTATACTTTTAGAGATATACTCCGGACAAGATTCAAGTATGAAAAACAACAAAGGGCAATAACTCAAAAAATAGGCCAGGTAGAGTTATGGTTATTGAGCACTGCACTCCGTATTGATGGGAAGAATATAACTGCCAAGTTTAAAGTCAATCGGACTTACAGTGACAGAGTTATGGTCCGGACAAAAAAGTGGACACCGCCCAGACAACCGGACGCCCGGACGACCGGACATCACGGGTGATCCCATAATACGTTCATCTTCAACGGGCGTATAATAAAAAACATTTTAAACATTGTCATGTTGAGCCCAGAATATTCCCGTTTGGGCAGGAGGTATAGACAAAGATCAGTCTGCACATATGTGGAGTCAGATCTTAGTCTACAACTCCTGCTCCGGCTATGTGTTTGCACCATTGTCCCCCCAAAAACCTAAATGTCCCCAGTTTTTTAAGACCATGGGGTCAATGACCCCTTGGTTCAACGCTCTGGTAGCTGGATTGTTGGTGTGCATGATCCATCAATTTTGAAAAATTTCCCCAATTTTTTTAGACCATGAGTACATTGTCCCCTGATTCTGAAACCTCAGAATATCACTGTAGACAGAATTGACTTTGATCATTCACTATAATTTGTACATCTAAACTCCAAAGACTATCCAAAGTGACAAGGCAGGGCAGTAGGTTGAGCATGACCTACAGCTATGGTGAAAATTTTCCTGCTTTCTTCCCACACAAATGTCATGGTGGGTCTAGAAGACAACAAAGATGTCCTGCCCATAAATCTTCTTTTCTCTGAGAAATCTTGGAGATCTTTAAAGCCATTATAACTCTTTAGACTGTTTTAGTCATCAATTATCCGTTTTCTTCATATCATACGACAGAAGTCAACTTTTGTTTGTCTATATAACCTATTCCCAGACCCCCCAAAACGATAACGGATAATGTTAACCAATTCCCATAAAATCCTCTCCTTCTTACACCCCTAAAGAAACAAGAGGTCCATAGGGCCTTATCGGTCACCTGAGTCCAAAGAGCACAAAAACAAATAAAAGCCACCAGATTATGCTACATACTAAATATCAAAGCTCTAAGCCTTTAGTTTGGGAGAAGAAGATTTTTATAAGTTTCACTAAACAAGCCTATGTTAAACTTGGGACATCTTGGAACGGGCTTATTCTGACCCTGGGGCCACAATTTATACAGTCTTGATGGAGATCCACCAGGTGATGCTACATACAAAATTAAAAGCCCTAGGACCTCCTGTTTGGGAGAAAAAGAGTTTTAAATTTTCACTATATAAGCCCTATGTAAAATTTGTGACATCTGGGAAATGGGCTAATTATGATCCTAGGTCCATAACTCATACAATATTGATAGAGATCCACCAGATGATGCTACATACCAAATATGAAAGCTCTAGGCCTATCTGTTTGAGAGGGTTTTCACTTTAAAGCCTATGTCAAATTTGTGACATCCAGGAATGGGCTAATTTTAATCCTGAGACAATAATGTTTACAATCTTGATAGAGGTCCACAAGAGGAAGCTGTATACCAAATATCAAAGTTCTTAGCCCTCATGTTTGGGAGAAGATGATTTTTACAAATTTCTCTATATAAGCCTATGTTAAATTGTGACATCCTGGAATTTTCACTATCTAAGCCTATGTTAAACTTGCAACATCTGGGAACAGGCTTATTTTGACCCTCAGGTTATAATTTATACAATATTGATAGAGGTCCACTAGATGATGCCATATACCAAATATCAGAGCTGTAGGTCTTTTGGTTTGATAGAAAAAGATTTTCAAAGTTGTCACTAAGTAAGCTTATGTACCCCACCCACCTTTGCCTCCCCCTAGCACGACCATTTCTTGACAGAGTTTTTTTCTTGTACAAACTTGAAAGTCCTTGCCCTTAAGACTCTTAAGAACCAAATGCTAATTTTATCTGACAGCCGGTTCATGACAAGAAGATGTACCCTTTTTAGCATTTGAAGTATTTTGGTAGAGGGTCAATATATTGTGATATGTACAAAATATCAAAGCTCTAGGCCTTATGGTTTGGGAGAAGAAGATTTTTAAAGTTTTCCTTCTTTAATTCTATGTAAAATCAGGGATCATTAAAAAAAAAAAGGGGGGGCTAATTTTCTGAATACGGTAATTCTTTGAAGTATTTTGGTAGAGGGTCAATAGATGATGATTTATACTAAATATCAAAGCTCTAGGCCTAATGGTTTTGGAGAAGAAGATTTTTTAAGATTTCCTTCTTCATTTCTATGTAAAATCTTTTTTCTTTGGAGCCCCAAGGGGAGCGCCTTCCAATAAGGATGCTTCCTGCCAAGTTTGGTTGAAATCTATTAAAGGGTTCTTAAGAAGAAGTCGAAAATGTAAAAAGTTAACGCACAACAAAACATGATCCCAATAGGTCACCATGACCTTTGGTCAGGTGACCTAAAAAGCTTTTGAAAACAATGTGGACAATGAAAAAATTACTTGTATCAAGCAATTTCTTCATTGTCAACAATGTTTTCTATCCAAAACAACGAAGAAAATCAAAATCCATCAACTTGAAATTGTTGTCTGCACCTTTTTTCAATTTGGACCAGTCTAAAATTTTGATGTGTGAGACCCTAGGGTAGAATATCAGATATATTTCTGCACTAGTTAAACCCTGCTAACCAGAGCATTCAACTGAAAGATCACTGACTATGGACTACATAGCGTACATATTTAATTCAGGATAAAATATATCAGTATATATCTATAACCCTATATAGCATTTTTTTGGACTACCAACAACACATAACTAACCCATTCCCACACACTGATGCTTTTTGACGCCCTCTAGAAAACATTGTATAAAAGGAAGGAATTGCTTGTGACAGCAATTTCTTCATTTTACACAATGCTTTCAACCCAGAAAGTTGAAAAAATTTAAAATCTCATAAACATTAAATTGTCGTCTAAAACTCCTTTTGATTTGGACCAGTTTAAAATATAATAACCTGGTAATAGGTACAGAAATTAAGAAGTGAGAAATAATAACTTTACAATGTCCCCCACCCTCTTATCCAGAGCTTTCTACATAGTTAGACAGTATTGGAAAAAGGGAAGATCAATATCACCAAAGCGGTTGCCACTAATCACAGACGATGTCGTAATTGACAAGCTTCGATGTGTCAATTTGCGATGATGGATGTCCCTGGTGTTTTCCTAGAGCACATTATTGCCTCGGTTAATTATTTACATTATTTACGAAAAAACATATATTAGACTGCGGAAGTGGGGCTAATTTTGACTGGATTGATTTTTCCCTAAAATAGAAATTGAATTTTCTCTTTACTGTCTGTCCTAAATAAGAAGGTTTGTTTGTGTGGGAGATAGTAATTAATGCGCTCTAAGAGTTTAATAGGAGGTATTGGCTCCCTTACCAGATGACAAAATTTTTAGATTGGTCCAAATTCAAAACAATTACAGACAACAACTTCAAGTTGAAGAAATTCTAAATAAAAAGCTTTGTCTTAATGAGGAAATTGATTGTTACAAGCAATTTCTCTTTTCCTCACAATTTTCTACCCATTAACCCTCTCCCATTTTTAGAAATTTTAGACTGATTCAAATTGAAAGAGTTTGAAGACAACATTGAAAATTAGAGGCATTTGAAATGAAACCATCCTATGTGGTAAAAATTATTGTGGAAAAAGGAGAAATTGCTTCTTTTTCCACAATATTTTCTCAAGTATAGATTTTGTTTGTTTGAATGGGGTTTTATGCCGCTTTCAACAATCTTTCAGTTATATCGCGGCGGCTGGAGCACCTAACAATGGAATCCTGGTATTTTTCACACCGGTACTACCATTACATACTTTCCTAGCCTCCAGCTGCTATCCCACATAGGTCTACGATTATCGACCCATTGGTGAGAGACAAATAGTCGGAAAGGCTGAGTGCCACCGTCGGGGATTGAACCCAGGACCTCTAGATTGACAGTCCGACTTCAAGTATAGAAATAGCAACTTAAAATCCTGTGTTTAAGCAGGAAAGGGATAATTGGCACTAGTTATCTTTCATCTAAATATTAATTCTTTTGGCTGGTGATAATACTCATATTAATTTTCTCAGCAATATAATAAAAAAAGTTTACTCAAAACATTGCAAGGGGGGATGGGGGTGCTAATAATGGGGTTGGGGGGTGGGCAATTTTCTTAGGGTGAGTATGCAAATCAATGTGTTGGGATTATCTTGCTGTGCACATGCAGATCATTTCAAACCCCTCCCTCCCCACCTGAATTAACTGATAAAGGAGCATAATAAGGGGTTTCATTTATTGTCAATAATTGTCAACGGATATATTTCTTTTCAAGGAATCTTAATAAAGAACATCAAAAGAATTTTATTATACATAATGTATTTGTTTGAAAACCACATGATACTTGACAGGAGAAAAAATTCAAGGGTTCCACCATATACACCATTACATTGACATTGAAATGCTTGTCCAGCAATGGGATCAAAATTTTTCAATTGAGTTAAGCAAGTTAAGTTAAGTTGAGTTGTGACAAGCAATTTCTTGATTTTACATAAATGTTTTCTATCCAGAAAACTGAAAATATATAAAATCTTTTAGTTGTCGTCTGCAACTGCTTTGAATTTGGACCAGTTTAAAATTTTGTTGTGTGGAAATGGGTTAAGTTATAGCTATATCTCATACAGAGATATATGAAAAATCAACTAAATATGATAAAGGGTCACTAAAGGATATCATTTCTGTGAATTTGGTCCTCAGTTTCATTTTGTACAGAGAAATCTTTACGGAATGGCACATACATATTTTTTTCCTCAAGGATAACACGATAAAGGGTCGAAAGACTCTTATTTCCATTGTGGTCCGAACTCATACAAGATCTTATCATGCACATATAGAGAGAGGCAATGGATTCTAACCAATGCTATCCACTTTTACAGCTGGGTGGACTGGGGCTCTGTAAAGTGTCCTGCCCAAATACACTACCTGCCTCCGGTGGGGCTCGAACCCGCAACCACCAGATTACGAGTCAAGCACGCTAACCACTCGGCCAACGAGCCAGACATAATTGACTGAAAGCCACTAAAATAGCTAACTAGCCTATGACAGGCAAAATTTAAATGGCATCTTGAAATGACATTTGAGATTAATATTTCTTTTATGAAAAGTTCAAGGTTTTTAGGATTTCAAGATTATTTTCACCCTTTCTGTTGCTAGAGTGTGGGGTGGACTTTAACTATTTGAAGAATTTTGATAGAGACTCACCCAAGGAAATCACTGCCAAGTTTCATTAAGATTGGCGTACTGGTTCAGGAGGAGAAGATATTTAACCCTTTCCTGTTTTTGGAAATTTTAGACTAGTCCAAATTGAAAGAGGTTGCAGACGACAATGAAAACTGGATGCCATTTGAAATGAAACCATCCTATGTGGTGGAAAATATTGTGGAAAAAGAAGAAATTGCTTGTTACAAGCAATTTCTTCTTTTTCCACAATGTTTTCTCGAGTATAAAATCACAGGAACGTAAAATCCCGTATTTGAACAGGAAAGGGTTAAAGAAATTGTTATCAGAATAACAATGGATAATGAAGAAATTGCTTGTTGGATAGAGGATTTTAAAAAATCCATCAAGTTGAAATTGTCACCTCTAACTTCTTTGACCTTGGAACTGTGTGGAACTATGTAATCTGGTAATGGTTTTCCTGGTTCCCACTTAACCCCACCTTTATTTGCACCTCAAGAAAAAAGCTTTAGAAAACATTGTGGAAAATGAATAAATCTCTAATAGCAAGCAATTTTTTGTTATCCACCATGTTTTCTAGCCAAAAAGACAAAGATTGTTAAAATTTCATCAATTAAAAGTAAGGTAAAAAAATGCCACATTGGATAGTTAACACTGTGAGGAAAGGAGAAATATTTTGTAACAAGGAATTTCTTCTTTTCCCACAATAATTTCCAATATATAACTCTTCAAGGAGCATAAAAAAGACCCAAGATGTGGTGATGGGTGAAGAGATTGCATAAGTACTAGGCCTGGGGGTGTATTTATTTATTTGTCCACCATGAATACATTGCTTTACTGTTGTTCTTAAAATATATTCTTAAAAAATCACCTTTCACAGAATGTGGTAACTTCATGGTCCAAATACTTTTCTTTGAACTATTAAAAAAATATAAGGGAAGGAACTCCAGAGTCTACTCATCAATGAAACTAATTCCTATTATCTCCCTTCTGCTCTGAATATGATATGTAAAGCCTTGAAACAGTACGTTTTTGTTTGTACTAAGCCCTTAGTGAATTAAGAAAAAAAAGAGTTCTTACAAGGGCTCAACACATGTAAGAAAAACACTTTGGTAAAATAAGGTAAGAAAAGCATAATAGTTCATGACACATTAAATCCAACTTAACTGATACAAATTTGAGAAATTATTATCTTCTTTTTAAATAAAATCAACTTTAAATTGTAGTCTATTTTGAATTTGGACAGGTCTAAAATTTTTAAATACAGTGTATAACATGATATTCAGTATTTCATTTCCATCTCTTAGCTACTACATAATACATGCAATTGTATAGCTATATTGCAACATTTTGAAACAGAAAAACTATGTTAAAGTTTATGACAACACAAAAAAAAGTTCATCTGTTAAGCCATTCCAACACAATCCTGCTCTATTTTTGCTCCTTTGTAAAAAGATTTGGAAAACAATTCATTGTTGGAAATGAAGAAATTGCTTGTTACAAAATTTCTACCCAAAATGAAAAAGATTTTTTGACACCAATCGACTAAAATTGTTGTCTGTGGCATCTTTGAATTTGGACCAGTCTAAATTTTTTTCTGGTAATTGGTGATGTGATTGTTCTTCTAGCAAACTTGGCCCTCTGCATTGCAATCTATGGCTGGTCTCGCAGAAAATGGATCTATTATGGCCTCGAGGAATGAGGACATTGAAAATGAGAGAGTCTCTTCTCTATACCTCTATTCTTCCTTTTCATAAAAAAGATATAATTAGTTGCTGTAAGACAGAAATAATCTCTTTTTTCCCTATAAAAGCTATAGGTAATTGCTGTATAACAGAAACAATCTATTATTTTATCATACTGTAGAACAGAGACATCTCTCAATGTAAAATGGCAGAGGCTGTAATTTAGTTCTCTTAACAGAATGGAGTTACAAGAATTAACCCATTCCCACACAAGCCCTCCTTTTTACGCCCCTCAAGAAAAAAGCTTTAGAAAACATTGAGGAAAATGAAGAAATTGCTTGTATCAAGCAATTTCTTCATTATCCACATTGTTTTCTACCGCAAAAGACAAATAGATTTAAAATTCCATCAACTTGAAATTGTCGTCTGCAGCTTCTTTCAATTTGGACCAGTCTAAAATTCTGCTGAGTTGGAATGGGCTAAGATCAAAGCCATGTAAGGATTTTTCTGGATTATAAAGATATATTCTGGATATTGTCACAAATTTCAAGCCTTACATTGTCACAGCAGGCGAAAAAAGGAAAATCAATACGCAGAAAATGTCTAGGAATATCTCCAGTGACAGTGTCATCCTTCCTAACTCCAAATATCTTTCTTAAACCACTACCAGATGACTAGTCTCAATTCAAGAAGTTGCAAACGAAAATTTTTAATAGATGAAGTTTAAGAATTCTTTGTGATTTTGAGTAGAAAACAGTTCTTGTGAAAATACAATTTCCAACGATATCACATGTGGATGGAGTATCTATCTACCTTATGCACAGCAAAAACTCTGATCAGACTTTGAAGTTGCAATGGGTGATCAAAGTATTTTGTTGTTTGAATCGGGTTAGGAAACACTATAGGCAGTACTACAGTCATATTGCAGTCACCATTTATCACACCAGTACTACCACTACACCCTTTCAGAGCCTCCAGCTGCTAATCCCATTTACATTTAAGCTCATCCACCCATTGGAGGGAGACAAATGACGGGAATAATAATTGCCACTACTAGGGATCAAACCCTGGGCCTAATCATTTAGAGTCAGTTGCGCTACCAACTGTGTAATCTAAATATTTACTTGGCACACTTGTGTAATTGTTGGGAATGTCATGTCCTGTTGAGGCTCATATTGTTCAGAGAATTAACCCATTCCCACACATCAAAATTTTAGACTGGTCCAAATTGAAAGAAGCTGCAGACGGCAATTTCAAGTTGATTGAATTTTAAGTTTTTTCTTCTTTTTGGATAGAAAACATTGTGGATAATGAAGAAATTGCTTGATACAAGCAATTTCTTCATTTTCCACAATGTTTTCCAAAGCTTTTTTCTTGAAGGGCGTAAAGAGGAGGGATTGAGTTGGAATGGGTTAATACAAAAGCCATACCCATTATTTATCTGCACAAATAATGTCATCTCTGATTAATTTATGTTAAATTCAGAAATAAATCTTGCTATCCACCAGGCAATATTATGTTTTTGTTCTTTAATTGATTCTAGAACACTGAGTTCTTAAACTGCAATTCAATTTTCTTGAATGTTCAAGAACTAGTTCTAGAATTTTCAAAAAGGGGAGTTGCTTTAGTTGAATGAACAGCTCAAATAGGATTTGTGGTCAAGAGCCAGTTCAAGAACTTCAGAACTTGTTCTTGAACTACCATCAAATGTTCTTGAACATTCAAGAACAAGTTCCAGAACATTCAAGAACATGCTCTTGAACCAGTTCTTGTACTGCCATTTAATTTTCTTTAACAGCCTACAACGTTCAAGAAGAAGTTCTTAACTTATCCACAGGGGAGTTGCCTTAGTTAAATGAGTAACTTGGATAGGATTTGTGGTAGCATTGCCAGAAATACATGATTAGTGTCCAAGCCACCAGAATATGGACAGTAATATAATGTTGACAGTAACTTGTTTACAAACAGTATAAAGTACTATGAATATGTATATGCCAGGTATGCAGTAAATAAGCACTTCATTATCACAAATGATGGTGAGGAATTCTGTCCTCAATTCCAAGAGAACTCGGTAAACTAATTTGTTTTCCTCATTAGTGATGGACAAAAATCAATCTAGAATGTCTCAAGTCACAACACAAACAACATGTTACTGCAATGTCAGACTAGTCTGAGCCAATTAACCCATACAGAAACAAGATTGATAGCCGCTCCCAGGAATTAAACTCAGGACCTCTTGAATGGGAAGCCGACACTATCTCTCGACCATGGACACGACACTTTCCTTGTGTGCTAGGCTTTTTCTTGTGGGGCATAAAAAAGGGAATCATTTACAATTGCATGTAAAAACCTTAGTTGTCCAGGGACTACATGTCAAGCCTGCTGCATATTTAACCTTGGAGCTATCTGAAAATTTGTATCAGAGACTGTCCTAAATTATTTTGAAATTCTTACACAAATTGTATGAGATATGATCTGGTCAAGCTTAGCTTGAATGTTTGACCTTGATCTGTGACCTTAAAGTTAGAGCTATCTGAAATTTATTTCGAATGGCACATCTACTCATGATGGAGAACATTTACGCGAAATTATTTTGAAATCCATCCATAAATATAGGAATAATTGTGTTGGCAAATTAGGATGGACTTGATTACTAGCTCATAAAATTAATAGGGACAGCGAGCTAAACAAAAATCCAGACCTGACTTGCTGTTTCTTCTTCAATATTTGTTTCGAGATCAGATACAAAGTTCGTACAACTTGACTAAATTTTACATTTTCGTGCCTAATCCAATCAGGCTGAATGTAAACAATGCATTTGGCCTCACTTAATCACCCATGTGCTTTGTTGTTTGCATATTTGAAAGATTGAATGCTTTCCCTCCTTGCAAGAACGACCTTTAGACCCACAAGATATTCCAAGGAATGCAGGAGCGTGAAAACCCAAAATTGGCAAAAGGAGTGATATGATTTGCAAAGAAATATTCAAAATTGAGGAAGAAAAGAACATAGAGTAACAAAATTATTTCCTTTAACCTATTACCAGATGGCAAAATTTTAGATGGGTACGAATTGAAGGGAATTGCAGACGACAATTCTAAGTTTATGAAATTTCAAAATTTTCAACTCTCTGGGTAGAAAACATTGTTGAAAATGAAGACATTTGCTTGTTGCAAGCAATTTCTTCTTTTTTCCCATATTTTTTTTCTAATTTGCTCTTCTTGAGGGGCGTCAAAAAGTGTCATTGTGTTGGAATTAGTTAATAGATTCACATTAAGAATACTGTTACCCATCACCAGACAACAAAATTTCAGACTGATCTTCATTGAAAGAAGTTGCAGACAACATTCTTTTAAATGAAATTTCAAGAATCTCTGTCTTTTGGGGTAGAAAACATTGTGGATAATGAGCAAATTGCTTGTAATAAGTAATTTCTTAATTTTCCACAATGTTTTCCAAAATCGTTATCTGGAATGCATTTAATATCAACCATTTCCAAAAACATTGACGCCTTCTGACGCTCTTTCATGAAAAACAATAGGAAAAACATTGTGTTAACCCTTCTGGTTAATCCCTGGTTTTCACATCCCTGAGATTTTGTGATTGAAAAAATATTGTGGAAAAAGAAGAAATGGCTTGTACCAAGCAAATTTCTTCTTTTTCCACAATATTTTTTACCCTACCAAATGGTCATTTTTCAAATAAAATCAAGTTAAAATTTTTATCTGCAAAACCTTTGAATTTAGGCAGGCCTAAAATTTCGCAAAACAGGAAAGGGTTAAATGAAGAAATTTCTCAATTTCAATGATTTCTATCCAGGCAGATGAAAAAAAGTAATTTAAAAATTTTATATACTTAAAATTGTCGTCTGCAACTCCTCTCAATTTGGACCCGTCTAAAATTTTGCCATCTGGTAATATAGTTTAAAAGACTGATGACAAAACTATCTTTTTCACTCTTATAAAGTAAAGTTATTTACCAATCTTAAATGCAAAATATTTGAGAAAAGATCACTGCATGCATATTTAATGACTTGCAGGAGAATTATCTTTCCAAATTGGGGACATTTAGCCTTAAATAACTGATGTTGTTGAATAACTGGATTGATCAGGAATATGGAAAATGATTTTCTCTAACAGAAACGATGACATTTGAAATAGAAATATTTTGCCACTGGAAAGTAATTAACTAATTACCAGACAGCAAAATTTCAGACTGGTCCAAACTGAAAGTTGCAGATGACAATTTAAAGTTTTTGGAATTTTAGATTTTTTTACTCTCTGGATAGAAAACATTGTGTAAAAGACAAAGGTTTTAAAAATCCATCAACTCTTTATTGTCATCTGCAAACTTTGAATTTGGACCAGTCTGATTTTTTTTGTCATCTGGTAACAGGTTAATTTGCAATGTTTGGTAAGGGTAACAACCCAGTAATCCCACCTAAGACATCATTGGCTGTTTTATTTCTATGGACTTTATACAGGAATCTAACCAATAAACCATTTGATGAGATTTAATTGGCTTTTTGCACGACATTCTGCTGATGTCTGGGATGTTCTCTGCTAATTAAAGCCATTTAGAATTCGTCTGATGTTGTCTTTCTCACCTCAGGCAGTGTCTTTTCCCAGGTAACTTCTACTATTTTTCTGAAAGGCTTGTCTTGCTACAGCCAGTGTTCAACTGACATAACCATTGGCCACACCTACTGACTTATGACATGGCAGTTGACTTGGCAGGAGGTATAGACAAAGATCAGTCTGCATATATGTGCAGTCTGATATTCGTCTACACCTCCTTTTTGTCCTTTTTAAGTTAGGTTTGTCTGTAAATTTTTTTTTAAAAGACAATATTAACCCTCAACCAGACATTTAGGCACTTTTTGTCTTTCGATTTCAATGCAATTCTGAAAGAAGGATACGTCAGAAATCTACAGCAAAAGGTAAAAGTCGTGCACATAAATGATATCATCATTTGACCCATCACTGGCCCCGCCCACTTACTCCATTAGCCCCCCCGACTGACTCCAAAAGGAAGTTCCACTTCGATAATTTATTCGAGTTATTTCAGGCAAAATACATGGCCAGTGACATGTATTTAAAAAAAAAATGATTGGTTGGCAACCTAAATGATTTAACTTTCGCATGAGTAAGCAGCAGTTAGGACATTTAACCCATTCCCACTCATTGACGCTTTTAGATGCCCCCAAAGAAAAAAGCTTTGGAAAATACTGTGGACAATGAAGAAATTGCTTGTAACAAGCAATTTCTTCATTTTCCACAATGTTTTCTATCCAGAAAGTATGAAAAAAAAAAAAAATTTCATAAACTCTGCAACTTCTTTCAATTTGGACCAGTCTAAAATTTTGCCATCTGGTAATGGGTTAAGTAGCCAAACCAGCAAAAACACTTCACAAAAATGTCCTCCAAAGTCAAATTCCATTAAAAATGAATGATTAGATCGGCTTTTCTTTGATGGAAAGCTGTTATTGGTCAAATGTCATAAGTTCCCACATTGCAAAAGGAGAAATTGTTTCTATCACAATTGTTCCTCCCTCACAATGAATTCTATTCTACAAGGCTTTTATTTTAAAAATGAAATCATCTTTGAATTGACATCTGCATGAACCAGTCTAAAATTTTGTTGACTGGTATTATGTTAACTTGATTTGTGTAATATATCCAAGACTGCTTGACACAGTTCCCAGCTCATCCCGTCAGGAGAATGGTAATAATTCCCTATCGGTACCCTGTATCAGAGACTGAAACAATCACTGGCCCTCATTATCTACTGGCAACTAAACTGCCAACTTGTCATGTCTGGTCCCCTGTGTCCAACTACAATCACACCTCTTATACCATTTATATTGCCTAAAAACTGGTACCAATCAATACCCCTGGAAAAATGGTTTCCCAATTGGGAAATTTCCTCTTTTGCTCCAATCTTCTTGTAAAAGAGAGACCACACTGATTCAGCAGAGAATATTTCACATTAATTATTTAATCATAAACTTTCAACAATAATTTAGTTCTGTCAATGCATGAGTAGCGAGTTTGAACCCTCGCTAGAACAACATTCTTTTCAACATTTGACCAGTCATAGTGACATGCGTATTTTGTCTTCACCAAAGGGCAGTTGATACATGCACATTAATTGGATGAGCAGCCAGTAGCAAAGATTGAATATTAGTGTTATATTGGTGTTAGAACCAGTTGAACGTATATTTAACCAAACATTACAATTACATTTTTCTTTAAACCAATCACATACAATGACGCTTTTTGACACCCCTTAAGAATGAACCTTTCGAAAAACCCGGAAAATGAAGGTATTGCTTGTAACAATCAATTATCCACAACTACCCCAAAATTGACAAAATTTTTAGAAATTCTATCAACTTAAAATTGTTGTCTGCACTTTCTTTCAATTGGGACCATGCAGTCTTAAATTTGACCATTCCGAATAATGAAATTGACTTCAGCTCCACTAAAATTACCTTTTAACCCTTGTCTGCTGTTTATGTATTTGTAGGAGGAGAGTAATAAGATCAGCCAACACAATGTGAAGTCTGAGTTTAGTATATGCCACCTCTTTGTCACGTTCCTATAAGAGTCTTCCAATGTTTTCAGTCCTTTGATTTTTAAAGAAAAGTTTGCGCTCAGAGTTTTTTCATATGATTTTTTTAACCCATTCCCACACAATGACACTTTTGTATGCCCCAAGAAATAAAGCTTTGGAAAACAATGTGGGAAATGAAGAAAACAATGTGGGAAATGAAGAAAACTCTGAGCCCAAACTTTTCTCATATGATTTTTTAACCCATTCCAACACAATGACGCTTTTGTATGCCCCAAAAAATAAAGCTTTTGAAAACAATGTGGGAAATGAAGAAAACAATGTGGGAAATGAAGAAAACTCTGAGCCCAAACTTTTCTCATATGATTTTTTAACCCATTCCAACACAATGACGCTTTTGTTTACCCCAAGAAATAAAGTTTTTGAAAACAATGTGGGAAATGAAGAAATTGCTTGTTACAAGCAATTTCTTCATTATCCACAATGTTTTCTACCTTAACCAATTCCCACACAGTGACACTTTTCGACGTCCCTGAAGAAAAGCAATTAGGTAAACATTGTGTTAAATAAAGAAATTACTTGTAACAAGCAATTTCATTTTTAACAATGTTTTCTATCCAGAAGCTTGAAAAAATCTAAAATTTCACAAACTTTATAATGTAGTCTGCAACTCCTTTCAATTTGCAGCAGTCCAAAATTTTGCCGTCTGGTAATGGGTTAAAATAAAAGACAAAGACTTTTAAAATTTCTCCAACAAAAAATTGTCATATTTTGAACTTGGACCATTCTAAAATTTTGTCATGTGGTAATGGTTTAAGTTGTTCCATTTGACAACAAATTACAAAGTTTTTTTCTAGATGACATACTGATACCACAGCATCTTTTTGATGCACATTTTCCCAAGATACCACAAGATCTGATTCCCATCAGCTGACTGGTTTTTACATTTTCTCATTTTAACAGTGTCATACCATGCGTGTTGCGCATTGTTGTACAAAGAGAAAGGAGGATAAAGCCTAATATCTTTTCGGTTTCTTTATGTCAGGATGGTATGTTCTTTCTCAATGGAGCATGTGTTTTCACTTATGTGACTTTATTCAGAATGCACTGCTTTTCAGCTAGCAAAGCGTCAGCTTTGATAGCTTAAGTTAACAGACAAAAAAATGAGGTCCTCTCAAAGTTCAACGAGTGCAAACCGCCACTGGAGGCTTAACCACTAAATCCATTAAATGTCTATGCCGTAAAAAGTGGTTCCTATGTATTTCAGGAATATTGCAAACTCTGCCTGCAAGAGGGTGTTTCAGCTCACTTTAGCACACCGTATTCAAAGTGACTCTGATCAGAGCCTTCAAAGAAGTTGCAGATGCCAATTTTAAATTGTTGAAAGTTCTAAAATATTTATCTCTTAACGTAGAAAACAATGTGGAAAATGAAGAAATTGCTTGTAACAAGCAATTTCTTCATTTTCTACATTGTTATCAACAACTTTTTTTTGAGGGGCTTAAAAAGGAGGGATTGTGCGGGAATGGGTTAACTCCTTGTTACTGTAACCTCATTTCCTTATCATGATAACATTTGACAAAGAAGATTATTGAACAAAACAATGCTTTGTTAGCATACAGTACTTTCAGTACTCTAAAGCACACACCTGAAACAACTACAGTCATGTAACCATAATCTAGGTTACAATGCTGTGTTTTTTATGCTTCTTGAAGGGTGAGCATGTAGCCACGGCCTCGTCTGTCTGTCCATTCTTCCCTTTTCTGTCCGCCTGCCTTAATATTCCCGCAACCCTTTAGCCAAATTGAATCATTGGGTCATTTCTCACTCAAGGGGCAAATTTAAGATTTTCAAGAGGCATTGCTAAAACACCTATCAGGCTTAATATGATAATCACTGGACTATTTTGTATCACTCTGGCAAAAGTACATACAAAACATCTTGTGGTATAAAAATTTGTAATTAATGGGCATTCTCTCATCAAGCCTGTCTCCATCATCATTTGCTTGGTAACATTTTCCAGACTTTTAAGCATTCCTTACAACAGTAATAACAAGCCCTACCATGTGAAACTAGGTTTTCTTGTTTGAATAAGGTCATTTATACAGCATGACAAGAGTTAAACTGAACTTGTGATTAGTTGTGTTTGAGTCTGTTCTGTACCGAAAAACAACTAACTTTTTTAAATAATTCTTCAAACTTTATTTTAGCCAACGGACAAAATGTTTCATATACTCACATGTTTTCCCCACCCCAGCACAGCACGCTCTATGTCTTGTCTGTATCTCTATCCTGGAATTATATAAGACAGGATAATTAAATGAACATATGTTAAAAACAGTTTGAAAGGTTAAATGCACTTCTGACATTATTTTCAAGAATGAGTTCTTTGGTAACTTCAATCCTTAACACATTACCAGACAGCAAAATTTAAGACTGGCCCAAATTGAAAGAAGTTGCAGACGACAATTTCAAGTTGATAGAATTTTGGATTTTTTCAACTTTCTGGGTAGAAAATATTGTGGAAAATGAAGAAATTGCTTATTACAAGCAATTTCTTCATTTTTCACAATGTTTTCTAAAGCTTGTTTTCTTGGAGGCGTCTAAAAGCATCACTGAGTGGGAATAAGTCAAGAAGAAGCAGCATGATACTTGACAATTCAGGCTTAGAGTTGAATTCAGAACCTTTAACCTATTACCAATTAGCAAAATTTAGGACTAGTCCAAATTGAAAGATGTTGCAGACAACAATTTCACGCTAAAAAAGTCTTTGTTCTAGCCTTCTAGGGTAGAAAATATTGTGGATGTTGAAGAAATTGTTACAAGCAATTTCTTCATTGTCTACAATGTTTTTATCTTGTTGGTTGCAAAAATTATGTGGGAATGGTTAATTCTTGTTATACCCAAATAAAAATATTCCCAGAACTGCATTAAAGTCAATGACCTGAAAGCACTCAAATCAAGTTTTAGGTCAGTATTTCTTTTGAAAATTTATATGATAAACAACACTGGCTTGAAAGGGACAAACAGATAATATAGACCAAGAGAAGACTGCACAATGTGTGCGGGCTGATCTTTATCTATACATCCTGCCAAAACAGGAATATTCTGAGTTCATCACAACAAGGGATGATAATGATACACTTTTCTCATATATGATTCCCTTAACCCATTACCACTCAGCAAAATTTTAGACTAGTCCAAATTGAAAAAAGTTGCAGATGGCAAATTAAAGTTTTATGAAATTTAGTATTTTTTTTAACTTTCTGGGTAGAAACATTGTTGAAAATGAAGAAATTGCTTGTCACAAGCAATTTCCTCATTTTCCACCATGTTTTCCAAAGCATTTTTCTCGTTTGGCGTCAAAAAGCATCACTGTGTGGGAATGAGTTAATTGCCAAATGGAAATGGAATTGCAGCTTCTTTCAATTGGGACCATACTAAATTTTGTCATCTGGTAATTAGTCAAGTCATCTGTTTAGAAAAAAGTAAAATGGTGATCATTAAAATGTTTGTAGTACATTTTCATTGTAGGTTGACTTGAATGTCATAACTACAGCTTTTTCAAATTGTAGTTACAATGTAGATTTATCCCTGTGAACAAAGCCACCATCACTAGAATGTGTATACAAACTATCTTAATAAACACTAGTTTAACCCTTTCCCACACAGTGACACTTTTAAACTCAAGAAAACCGATTTGGAAACATTGTGTAAAATGAATTTGCTTGTACAAGCAATTTCTACTTTTCTCACAATGATTTCTATTGCTCACTTCCTTTGGCAGCTTTAAAATACATGATAATGTGATAATGTGTTAACCATACCAACCTACAATGTAGCAAGAAGTGAGTTTATTTGTATGGTGGTTTAACCTCACTTTGAACAATCTTTCAGTAATATCGAGGCAAAGTTCACTTATTCATGTACTTTTTTAGTATCTCCAATACTAGGCTGGGGTTCTGAAATGTCTTGGCTATGTGGCAAGCGGCAGGACCCCGATATCAAACCTGGAACCTTCGACTTCTCTCAGAATATACGTCCCCTACCAAACAACTGAGCCACACAAAAGACCAGCAAGGAGAAAGAGATTGAAATGAATTTTCGAATTTCATGTGACAAGGAGAATCCCAGTGTCAGCAGGGAATTATTTAGTAACTATTTTCTATCACAGTCTAAATAATTCTCTAATGGTGTATTGATTCACCTGGAAGCTTTCATTCATTCTAAGAGAGGAAAATCAATGCCAAATTGAAGCTTTCAGTGACTCAGATCAAGAAGAAAGACTGGTTTCCTCTGAGAATCATTTTTTAACAAATTAATAGATGGGAATAGATGGGAGCCATGATCTCATGCTTTGTTTTCCACTTTGCAAGGAAAATTTACATTTAAGATGCCTCTGTGTGATATCTTGACATCCATTTTCTAGCTTTTAGTAGGGAAGATGTAATCAAATCTATAGACCTTGCAAAGAAAATATTTCTTTAACACATTCCCACCCAAAGACACTTTTTGATACCTGCAAGACAAACAATTTTATAAAATGTGGAACATGAGGAAAATTGCTTGCTAGAGCAATTTCCTCGTTTCCACAGTGGATGTAATTACTTCATTCTCCACAGAATGTTCCACCTAGAAAGATGAAAAATCTAAAGATTTCATAAACTTCAGTTTGTCAACTTCCAATTTTAACCAGTTTAAAGTTTTGCCTTCTGGTAATGAGTTAAAATGATAGGGTTTTAGTCTGACAAAAACAAAGTGTGTCCCAGGGAAGTCATAAGGGTCCTTGCTAAGGTTTTGAGGAGTTCCTGGTTTTAAAATTGTCTGTTCTTTCTTACCATGGGCATATTTCTTTTTATAAATATTGAAGTAATAGTAGAGTGTTGGACAACTATGACCTTCTTGGCTCAAATTCAGAAAAGAAAAAAAAAGACTATTTAAACATCCTTCAAGTCTCTAGAGACAAATGTTGGAAAGGATATGTTCCAATGACTGTTGTAGACTTAGGGAATCATGTGAGGTAACAGTTTACATGTTGGAAATTTGCACTATAGAAGTGAAGTAAACTTTCTTCTGAAAGTTTGTGCCAATGTTTTCATGCAGGAACTGTGTAAACTGAGGAATAGTTATGAGCCTAATAATAAAATTGTTTTCAGTATAATATTTAACCCTTTCCCGTTTTTCGAAATTTTAAATTGAAAGAGGTTGCAGACGACAATGAAAAATGGATGCTATTTGAAATGAAACCATCCTATATGGTAGAAAATATTGTGGAAAAAGGAGAAATTGCTAGTTACAAGCAATTTCTTCTTTTTGACAATGTTTTCTCAAGTATAAAATCACAGGAGCGTAAAATCCCGTATTTGAACGGGAAAGGGTTAACCAATTACCAGATGGCAAAATTTCAGACTGGTCAAAACTGAAAGGAATTGCAGATGACAATTTAAAGCTTATGAAATTTTGAAATATTTCTACCTTTGAGATAGGAAAGAATTGTGGATAATGAAAAAATTGCTTGTGACAAGCAATTTCTTCATTTTCACAATGTTTTCCCAAAGTTTTTTTTCTTGGGGGTGTCTAAAAGCATCATTGAGAGGAAATGGTTTAAATGTAATTTTTCTTGGATGTACAAGATCACTGGACGGCATGGTAATTCTGACCCTGTTACTGAATGTTAAATTGAATGGCACAAGTAGAGACAAGAAAAAAAATATCTAGAAATGATTAATGAATGAAATTTGCTCATTTCAATTAATCTATTTGCGATTCAGTGATCAGTTATAATACTTTATATCAAATTGTCTTTCATTTTGGAATTGTGTCAGAACAGATGTACGTAAATAATAAATATTTTCTTATAATGACCCCAATATACAACAGGGCTATCTTATCACTGTCTAGGTTGCTATGGAAAGATTTTCTTGTCATAAAACGTAGGAATTATGGGTAAAATCCTCTTCATTAGTTGGAATGATGGAGTGCAGACGTACCAGGGGACTTGACTCAATCTGTTTGGCAATAACTTAGCTGTTTGGTAAATTAAATGCCGATTTTCCACAAACACCTAGTTTCCTTTGATGAATATCCTTTAGGAGTTATAATAATCTTCCCAGAATTTATACAGATACAGGCAGGGACAGGGGATTATTAAGAAAGAAGAGAATGATTTTTTTGTTTTCAATGGGTTGTAAAACTATATGGAGGCACTTGATCATCTGTATTGCTCCACAGGCCTTACAGTACAGATGTAAAGAATGTTCAAGAATTCAATATGATGTGAGTCATCTTTTCAAATTTTTCAATATTTCACAAAAGTCATGTAAAGTTCATTCACAAAATCAATGCATGTGTAATTACTAGAAAGTCATCGATGAACATCTTGAGGCTGAAGTGTACTTGACCTTTAAAAGCAACCTTGACCTTAGAACTATTCTAAAATTTGCTTTGGTTGTCACACCTACTCATGATGGAGAACGAGTGCGGCATGTAAATTATTTTGAAATCCATATCCAAACATTGGAGATATGTCCTGGACAAGCTCAGTTTGAATGTTGACCTTGACATTGGAGCTATCTGAAAATTTCTGGGGAAATTTCCCTGGAGAGAAAATAATATGGACAATGAGGAAATTATTTTTTATATACAATTTCCTTACTTTCCAATTTTCTTCAGGAATGTACAAAGTGGTATTATTTGAGAATGGGGCAAGCAACTTGAGATCAACCTACAATGTCAAATAAATATGGATGTTAAGCACTGAGCCACACTGCACTATAATAAACAAGTTCTCATTGTATTCAAGATCTCCTTTCTTGCGGATTGTTAAAACAAGAGGACCATGATAGTCCTATATCACTCCCCTGAGAATGATTGCTCAAGGCTTTATGATATAATATTCAAAATATCAAAGCCCTCCACCTTATCATTTTGGAGAAGAGGATTTTTTAGAGTTTTTAGGAAGAGGTCAAAAGATGATGCTTTATACAAAATATCAAAGCTCTAGGTCTTATGGTTTGGGAGAAGAAGATTTTTAAAGTTTTCCTCCTTGTTTCTATGTAAAAACAGGAATCGCACAGAAAAGGGCTAATTTTCAGAATATGTTAATTCATTGAAGTATTTGGTAGAGGGTCAATAAGTGATGATGTACACCAAATTTCAAAGCCCTTGGCCTTATAGCTTGGGAGGAGATGATTTTTTAAAGTTTTCCTCCTTGTTTCTATGTAAAAACAGGAATCGCACAGAAAAGGGCTCATTTTCTGAATGCGATAATTCTTTTATGTATTTTGATAGAAGGTCAATAGATGATGGTTTATACCAAATATCAAAGCTCTAGGCCTTATGGTTTAGGAGGAGAAGATTTTTAAGTTTTTTCACTCTGTTGCCATGGCAACCAAAGTTCTTCATGGATTTCAGTTCTTGGATTTTTTTTATAAAGTTTACTTTTTTATTTCTTTGAAAAATCGGGGATCGCACAGAAAAGGGCTAATTTTCAGAATACGGTAATTCTTTGAATTATTTTGGTAGAGGGTTAATAGATGATGATTTGTACCAAATATCGAAGCTCTAGACCTCAGGCTTGGGAGGAGAAGATTTTTTAAGTTTTCCTTCTTTATTTCTGTGTAAAATGAGGGATCACACAGAAAAGGACGAATTTTCAGAATACGGTAATTCTTTGAAGTATTTTGGTAGAGGGTCAATAGATGATGATTTGTACCAAACATCAAAGCTCTAGGCCTAATGGCTTGGGAGGAGAAGATTTTTAAGTTTTTTCACTCCGTTGCCATGGCAACCAGAGTTCTTCATTGATTTCAATTCTTTGAAGTTTTTTGAAAGAGCATGACCTTAGGATTATTTCTGTGAAGTTTGGTTGAAATTCCATGGTGAGTTTAGTAGGAGAATTTTTTTTTGTAATTGTGAACGGACAGACGGCCGGACGCTGGACGATGACCGATCACAATAGCTCCCCCAGAGCACCTCTTGCTCTGGTGAGCTAAAAACAGGACTGTAATGGAAGAAGTTTGATACTCTACCCGAAGGCTTATTATATGATATGGGGCTAAAGAGCTTAAATACTTCAAGCAAATAGGTCTGATATTACTTTAAATGTCTCAGGCGGGAAATAGTTAATTCAGTCATGAAGATTGACGGTATAGAATTAGGACACAGTATTGATAATTTGATGAAATGTTAGGAGTCCCATCTCATCATTTGTCTTGCCACAACAGCCAATATGAGCTTCCCTTCAATCATGTATATTGGAACAATTGACTCTTGATGTGGGTTAGATACTCTTACTGAGGGCTTT
The DNA here is from genome assembly GCA_946902895.1 of Fragum fragum. Taxonomy (NCBI): domain Eukaryota; kingdom Metazoa; phylum Mollusca; class Bivalvia; order Cardiida; family Cardiidae; genus Fragum; species Fragum fragum. The sequence goes on from OX336372.1 coordinate 41,556,230, forward strand.
TTATTTGATATAGAGCTAAAGAGCCAACATATATTTCAAGCAAATTAGGTCCGATATTACATAACATGTCTCAGGTGGAAAAGTGTTAATTAAGTCATGAAGACTGACAGTATAGAATTGGGACAGAAAACTATCAGATTAATATTGACAATTTGATGGAATTTTATGAGTGATACTATTATTCCCATCTCATAATTTGTCTCTGCAACAACATCCAATATGAGCTTCCCTTCAATGCTACATTGAAGAATAATTGACTCTTGACTCTACCATTTGACTTGGGGCCTAAGAGCCAAAAGTTACTTCAAGTATAGACTTGTGACAGAAAACTATCAGATTAACCCATGTCATGCTGAATAAAATCATCTCTGAATTTACATTAAAATCAAAGGCCTAAAAGCATGGGGTGCACTTTATATTATAAACACATCTAGCTTGAAATGGACAAAGAGTGAAGACTTAGATCAGGCTGCACTTATGTGCAGACTGATCTTTGTCTGTATCTCCTGCCAAAAGAGGATTTTTCTAGGTTCAGCTTGACAAGGGTTAATATTGACAATTTGATGGAATGTTATGGGTGGTAGGATTTTTCCCATCTCTGATCATATGCACCATAACATCTAATATCGGCTTCTCTTAAATGGCACATCAGAACAATCGTTTTATGATGTCTTTTTTAATGAGACTTAGACTAAATATGTTCTTCAAAGTTAATTAAAGCCTAAATTAACACACATAAGCATTATAGCTAAGCCTAAAATATAAACCTTCTATATGGTAACCTGCTCTTAACCCTCGTCATGCTGAACCCGGAGTTTTCCAGTTTTGGTAGGAGGTATAGACAAAGATCAGCCTGCACATAAAAGCAGTCTGATCTTAGTCTACAACTCTTGTCTCTCCTCTTTAAACCAGAGTTGTGCACAAAAGAAGTTTTGACTGTCAAGAACAAGAACCATCAGTGCTTTCAGCACTTTGATTGTTTTTATTCTAAAATAGAAATGAACCTATTTCCTAAAAGCTAAACCACATCCCCAACCATTATATAAGATGTGTTTCTTTATATGAGGCTTAACCCATTCCCATACAGTGACGTTTTTGGACACAACTCAAGAAAAGCAATTGGGTAAATAATGTGTATATGAAGACATTGCTTGGAACAAGCAATTTCTACATTTTACACAATGATTTCTATCCAGATCGTGGAAAAACTCTAAAATTTGATCAACTTTAAATTGCCATCTGCAATACCTTTCAATTTGGACCAGTCTAAAATTTTGCCCTCTGGTAATGGGTTAATGCCACTTAAACAATCTTTCAGCTATATCCAGTGTCTCCTTGGTATCATTAGCACTAGGCTGTTAAACTCTGCCCAAGGACAGTAACCCAAGTGATCAGGCCATATTTAATCCATTCCAACACAACATAATTTTTGACAGGTCAAATTTGAAAGAAGCTGCAGACGACAATTTAAAGTCGATTGAATTTTATTTTTTTTTAGTCTTTTTGGAGGGATAGCACTGTGGATAAGGACGAAATTGCTTGATATATGGTATATTTCAGGAAAGAATGTTTCTGCCATACATACAGTAATCAATTACAGCTTCTGAATGAAAACTCAATAAGGAAAGAAATTCCTTTAATCCTTTTTCATTTCTCAAAATGATATTTACCAAGAAAGAATAAGATTTCTAAAATTTCATCAACTTGAAATTGTTGTGTGCAACATCTTTCAATTTGGATCAGTCTAACAGTTTGTTATGTGGTAGAGGGTTAATTGACATGCTAGATTGAACCCTGTAACTTGTATATACTTGTATATAAATTCTCTATCTAATGTCATCAGTAGTCTACCAGCCTGTCAGCAAGTGTGAGTTTTGAAATAACCAAGGTACATCATTCATGCTTTAAATTTCATTCCCTTAAATTACCTCCATTTTGTCTTGCAGACTGATCATCAAAACAGATTGTAACTGCCAGAGGACAGAAATATTTCAACTAAAATTGTACAGATCAAAGAAATGAATATATCAGTGGGACTGAGAGATAGTCTAAATGTCATCATACAGTCTATGTTAAGCTCTGGACATAAGGATCTATTCAATATCCTCTCTTACAACCTTCTGCATAGTTCATTTAACATCACTTAATTAAACTGTCTCTTCTATTGGTTTTTGTTGTCCTCAAATAAACCGTTGTTGTCGTTCTAAAACATTGTAACTACAGCTTTAATCAAGCTGTAGTTACGACAGTTTAGAACGATAACAACGAAACCCTTCGGCTGACAAAAAAAATAAAATTGAAACCTAATAAGATCTGTATTATACCCTAGTCCAGTATCCTGAAATTCAATAAATGTTTATCAAAAAAAGATTGACCACCATTTGAACAATAAATCTGTTAGTTTATTCCCAAGCTATTCCCCAACATTCCATTTCCACCATGTTTTAGAAAGGCTTTTCTTAAGAGCAGTAAAAAAGCAGGATTGTGTGGGAAGGGGCTAAAACACGAACAAGAAAATCATTTGAAAAGATGTAACCTTAGAGCAATAACCGTCTTAAAATATATATTTATCTCCCTTGTCAATCTTCTTCATAAAGAATATTTATCACTGCAAACAAAAGCCATGTTGGCTGGTAATGGGAATCCTCCATTATCAAATGAAATAATCTCCAACGCCCCAACACTACTTAGTTCTGTTCCCTTTGGAAATCCAGATTAATGTATGAAACAGACAAGGTTTGAAAAATTGTGTCTGGCTTTTTGATTTTCTCTAAAATCATTCAAACAAAATATTACAGTGATAATCAATCAAAGTGCTCCATTTCATTGAAGAACCTTTACGATATTGTAGGGGCATTGAATACTAGGATTTTTTCCAAAAGCTGTATGTGGTCCATTTTTGTTAGTTGTCTTTGTTTGAAACTGGTTTTGCTTTGGGAAATAGTTATGAATCAATAATCAAACCTTTGTTGTTGATTAGTTGAAATTATGAAATAAGCAAGACAGACCAAAATTGATAGACTTCAAACATGCTATCATTTGGGGTAAAAAGCATTGTGACAACAAATGTATCCTTTTCACTGTTTAAGTGTGAAAATTGCCCAATCATAAAATGGAAGTAGACATTGAGTAGATGTGTAAGACCCCTTGCTTATGCACCATACCAAGTTTCAAGTCTCTGATTCATAGTTTATGAGAACAAGAGCATTGCCTACGGGTGCCTACGCTTGGCAATTGAGTACTGGATAATGGATAAAATGCATCTAGAGTTATCCCCCTTGATAGTATAGGTTGCTCTTTTGATAGTGAACAAGTGTGCCAAGTTTCAAGTGAATGCTTTTTGTAGAACCAGAGATATCACAAAATGTCAAAGTTTTCACAGGACGACGACAACAACAACAGCGATGACACCAAGGCTACAGCAATACCTCAGGTTTTCTCTGAAAAGCTGAGCTAAAAATGCAACAAAAAATATAGGTTACTAACAGAAAGACAGAGGGACAAACAGGGTAAAACTTTGTGATCGCTCATCATGAAGGAGTGGTACACATAAGCATCAGTAATATTTTTTCAATGATTTTTGTTTAATTAACTCATTCACAGACAACAAAAATTAAGGAAGGTCCAAATTGAAAGGTGTTGCAGAAGACAACTTTAAGTTTATGAATCTTTAAAATGTTTGAACTTTCTGAGTAGAAAACATTGAGTGAAATGAAGCAATTTCTTAATCTTACACAATGTTTTCCCAATTGCTGATCTTGAGGGGCGTCCAAAAGCGTCATTGAGTGGGAATGGGTTAATTTTCCTGATTTTGCAGTTGCTATAATGCAGAAATTAACCAATTCCCACTCAATGACGCTTTTAAACACCCTTCAATATGAAAGCTTTAGAAAACATTGTGGATAATGAAGAAATTGCTTGTTACAAGCAATTTCTTCATTATCCACAATATTTTCTACTCTACAAGTCAAAGATTTTGAAGATTTCATCAACTTAAAATTGTTGTCTGCAACTTCTTTGAATTTGGACAGGTCTAAAATTGTATCCAGTGGGAATGGGTTAAGCTGGTGAAGACACAATAGAATTAATGACAACTGGCATGCAAGGAATAAGTCATTCCCTGATAGTTTGCTCAAATTTCAAGAGCAAATCCAGAATTTTTTCTCAGGGTTGGTTGTTTCACTAAAAACGTACCTGTTTCATAATCAGTTGGCGAGCAAAATGTCATAAATACAACTTGAATAAAGCTGTAGGTACCACATTTTGATTGTTCACTGACAATATGATACTTTTATTTCCAGATTTTTTCAAAAACCCTAGTGGATCTCCAGATTAATTTTCACATGTTATCCATTTTTTGCATTACAGAATCAAAGTACAGAAAGGAATGTAAGCTGGCAAAGCATAGATTTGTTAAGCAATCTTCTTTGCGAAAAGTTAAACAAGGTTAAAGTAACCCATGAGTTAACCCATTACAACATGACAAAATCATAGACTGGTTAGAATTCAAAGATGCAGACAACAATTTCAAGGTTATTGAATTTAGGAAATCTTTCCCTTGTTGGGCAGAAAACATTGTGGACAATGAAGAAATTGCTTGTTACAAGCAATTGCTTCATTGCCCACAATGTTTTTCAAAGCTTTTTTATTGAGATGCTTAAAAAGCGGAATTGGATGGGAATGGGTTAGATAGCATGCTCTAATATTTGAAAAGATTGAGCAATATATATTCCTGATATGCATAAGAATTACTTCCATGGCTTAGTCATTCAATGGATTTTGTGGTTAAGCCTCCAGTGGCAGTTTGCACACATTGAACTTTGAGATCACCTCAAAATTTTGGTGATCAAATCTGAAGCTTTGCTACCTAAAAAGTATAATTGTAAGGTAGATAAATCTTTTATTGGGTAAACAACAAAAGCTATGTTTTATCTAGTGGTTTAATTGTCTCATGTAAATCTTTTATTCAACAAAACAACAAAAGCTGTATTTTCACAAGCCGTATCATTAGGCAACTTGTGAAAATACAGCAATGTTGTTCATCTTACAATAATTTAATTTTTAGTTTCATCCATCAAAAACAAGCATTCTGATTGGTCGAAAAAAGTTATTCATAATTCCATGAACAAAATTTGAGCACTCAGTGATTACGTATGCTTCCGCACAAAATAGTCCCATACAAAAAGGTATCAAAATTTGTTTTTACTGCTCGATGCTATTAAATTATAAGAAATGAAGAGAATATTTTTTGTTTTCACGGAGGTATGAACCGAAAAACCTAATCACACAATGTATGCTTCCGCTTCCTACAGTGTGATTAGATTTTTCGGTTCATACCTCCATGAAAACAAAAAATATTCTCTACATCTCTTAACTGAAATAAAAATCCTTCTGTATATCTAAAGGACATCATAAGAGCCTACTACAAAAGTTATCAATCTTCTCATTTCAGAGAAGGAAATCTATCAGGAATCTGACAGATGATTCTCAATTATAAAGAGGTCTTCAAACCAACCCATTTACCAAAGATATGACACAACTTGAATGTTCCCTGATCACATCTTTAATAGATGAGAATTTTTTCATTAAAATAATAGTTAACGTTTAGCTAAATGTTTTTTTAATTGCTTATCTCATATTTCAATAGTTTTGAGCTAAACCATGAATATTAAAGCTTTAAAGACAGGAAGCAGTAACTGTTGGTATTAATTTGATCCATCTTAAAGATACAATAGGTCCTTTTTTTTAACAAGATTATGTTTTTTACATATCCACAAAGATCTCTTTTTCTCTGTTTTCAAAGCACATATTCTAATATCTCTGCTGAAACCATATTCTTTATGAATGCATAAGTACATTAACCCATTCCCACATGACAAAAAAGTTGCAGACAATATTTTCAAATTGATAAGATTTCAAAAAATAATGAAGAACTTGCTTTTACTAAGCAATTTCTTCATTCTACACAATGTTTTTCCTAGCTTTTTATAGAGGCATGAAAGGGGATTGGTTGGGAATGGGTTAACAGGAACAAACTACAGCCATACAAGCAATTTCTTCATTTTACACAATGTTTTCTATTGAAAAAGTTGAAAAAAAAACTTAAAATTTCATAAACTTTCACTTATTGTCTGCAACTCCTTCCAATTTGGACCAGTCTAAATTTTTGTAAAGTGGGAAGGGATTAATTCTTGTTGGCTACCTAAAAGTTGTAACTTCTTCTTGAATAAGCTGTAGTTATAATATTTAAAAAACCTGCAAATGAAAATTTATTACATACACGTGGAGTCAACATTAGACCGGTACCGCCGTCGACTTTACAAACGCCGACAGGTAGATCCCAAACAACTGCACCATGAGATTGGCTGATGGGTATTTAATGACGTATGCCAAAACATTGAATCCGATTGGCTGATTGATTGTTTGTAAACAATATGGCGGAAGCAGGACGCAGAGATCCTCATATATTTTACATGAAAAAGGTTTTTCTCCAACACAATTTCAATTGTTGATGTAAGAAATGTTTTAACATAAAAATTGAGTACTTTAAAACTACAAAAGTAAGATTTTTTATCCAATCCAGCATTGTGTCCAAATTTGTCAACAACACTAGCTGTGTATGCTTAAGCCTCGTTTTCGATTTTAGTAAGGCAAAATTCCTAAATGGCCAGGCTTTCCATTAATGTACCAAAAATCGGTGTATACCTGACGGCTTTGTTAAAGACGACAGTGGTACCAGTCTAAGGTCAACATGTGACTTCCTGTTTTAAACCATTAGCAACAAAAATTTAGACTGGTCAAAATTAAAAGATGTATCTGGTGACAACTTTTAATTGATTAAATCTAAGAATTCCTTTTCTTCATTTTCCAAAATGTTTCCAAGCAACCTTTTTTTCTTGGGGGCATAAAAAAGCTTTATTGTGTGGGGATTAATGGGTTAAGACATCCACAAATGAAAACTTATTACATACACATCACGTCAACATTTGACTTCCTGTCTTAATATCTGATTTGATTAGCCAATTGAAATTTTGATGGAGAGTAGCCATCAGTCTGTTAACCGAACAATCCTTTTGAACAGGTTATTTATATACATGTATTTAACCCTTGTCATGCTGAGCCCCGAATATTCTGGTTTTGGCAGGAGGTACAGACCTAGATCAGCCTGCACATAAGTGCAGTCTGATCTTGGTCTACACCTCCTGCTAGTACTTCCTGTCAGTTTTTTTTTGTTCATAAAATCGTTTACTAAAAGAAATATTGATTATTGAACAACAAGTTCTATCAGTGCTTTCATCCCTTTGATTTTGCAGCAATTTAGTAAGGGTATTTATACAGCATGACAAGGGTTAAAATCATCAGTTTCATTAGGGGGTCAGACATAGCTCTGTATCCAAGTCATTAAGATAAACTAAAGGCATCTGCAAAGAAATATTGCACTTAAAATTTACCTATATAGACAACAATTATCTATTGAATATATATTCAGGTCTTATAGACAGTCTTCGGGTCAATCCTGCCCTTGAAAGATTTCAAATTAAATTGCAAAATACAATTATAGGCAAAAGTTTCCCATCTTCAGAAAATAAATAGCAATATGAGGTTAAAAACTTTGTGAGAAAAGAAGTCCTTGTGACAAGTAGGTCTTCTTTTCCACCGATTTTCTGTTGCTATATTTCTTCAGCATGTAAAAATTAGGGGTTATGTCATAATGGGTTAATCTTTTTGTTCTGAATAAACCAACTCCGCTGAATAAATAAGTCTTTGGAGTCTAGTTTGAAATTTACATTTCACTAGTATGTAATGAAAACCATGTTAAATATAAATTTGACCATTCATGAATTATTTATTATAGTCCCACTTTCATTATTTTCGCAAAGCCTTCGGCTTTCGCATGTATACACTAGCATGTCGTCCTGACGCTCGCGCTATTTAAAAAACACCGTGATTTAGTCTATACCCGCCCATAACCGGAAGTCCGGAATACCACATGTTTCATAGTTGTTCTGGCGTTCACCGTGTCAACATCGGTAAGCTGAAATAACAATTTTGTTTGTACCGAGGACGCAGTCCTGGTCATTTATCATTACAGACAGCTTGCCTGGAAGCACGGACGTAGTCCTGCTTGGTTTTGACAGGTATTTTCTACCGCTTTTTTGTCAAACTGCTCAGTCGTGGACGTAGTCCCGGCCTTTTGTCGACTCATTTTTTGTGTTTTTTGCATTTTCAATGATGAGCAGTGCCGAGGACGACGTCCTCAGGGTTTCTGTGTCTGATTATGAGCAGTCAGAGTTCTCGGGATTTGACTCGAGCGATATAAGAGACACAAATCTCATACCGCCGGTAGCAGCGGAAGAAACAGTTGAGACCGAGAACCCCGGTATATCTGAAACTGTCCCGAGTGCCAGCAAAGGCAAAAAATTGAAAGATAAAAAGAAAAAGAAAGTGACTAAACCTAAAAAGAGCACAATAGATTTGAACAATTTGTCTTCAAAAGACATTCAGAATTTACGGGAAAGATTGGGACTTGTGGAACCCCAAAGTAATTTTGACATGGGTAATATGCCTGAGATTCATGTTGAAGTTGACCCTAATGACATTCAGTTATCTGATGAAGAAAATATTGCCCCTAAAAAACGTAGGGCTCGTGATGATAGTTCTGCCAAGAGCAATCTTATTGATGCTCTATTTGGGAATGATAACAATTCCGATTCTGAGGATGAATGGGGTCTGCCTAAGCTTAAGTCTGTTGAAAAGGATAAACCGATTGCTCAGTCCCTGGCATCTCTGATTAATTTGTCTTGTACATCTCAGGTTGATACCGATGGCTTAGTCTCCAAGTACAAGGTCCCGGAAAATTGTGATAAGCTTGTACCTCCTCTCGTAAATAATGAGGTCTGGAAAATTCTTGACAAACGAGCCAGGTCATATGACCGTGCTTTCGTTGACATCCAGAATTTAGTCGCTGCAGGCATGGTGCCTGTTATTAAATTGGCAGAGATTCTGAAGCCACATATAATTGCTAATAATGAGGCAAAGCAAATGCTAAGTGATGTTTTGACTTTAATGGGACAAATACAATACAATCTTTCTTTACGAAGGAGATATTTGATTCGCCCAAATTTGAAAAAGAAGTATTTCAATTTGTGTAATGTCAATGTTCCTATTACTACTTCCCTTTTTGGGGATGATGTTATGAAAGAGATTAAAAATTGTGAAGCTGGTATTTCTTTAGCAAAAGACAGATTCAACTATGAACAAAGACCTATGAGAGGCCGTGGTAATTGGCGGGGCCGTGGAAGGTTTAGATATCAGCCGTATGGCAGAGGACAGTCAAACCAGACTTCTAGTAATGCCCAGAGAGGCAGTTATAATTCCTATGGTAGGAAGCCACGCACTGCTACAGCAACCAGCACTGCCCCAAACGAGAACTGATTAATGTAAGTAATGTTGGTAGGTTGAAACGTTTCTTACATGTTTGGGAAAATTTTACAAATGATCCTTGGATTTTACAAACAGTTCAGGGTTATTGCATAGAGTTTGATTGTTTGCCTTTCCAATCAAGTTATCCCAAAGAAATCAATTTTCCAGTAGACCAGAGGCAGGTTGTTGATGCTGAGGTCAATGAGCTTTTGAATAAAGGAGCAATAGTTAAGTCCTCTTGGGAACAAGGGCAGTACATTTCTAACATTTTTGTGGTGCCCAAGCCTAATGGCAAGTTCCGTCCCATTATTAATTTGAAACATTTGAATAAATTTGTTCATTATGAGCATTTTAAGCAAGAACATTTTACAATTGTTTTGCAGCTTATTCAAGAAGGGGACTTTTTTACCTCTGTAGATTTGAAGGATGCATATTTTACTATACCTATTGCTGAGTCTAGTAGAAAGTTTCTTAAGTTCTTGTGGAATAATACCCTTCATCATTATGTGTGCTTACCGTTTGGGCTCAGCTCTGCGCCCAGGGTTTTCACAAAGATCCTCAAACCTATTTATGCATGGTTTAGACATATAGGTTTAAGGTGTGCTTATTATATCGATGATTCACTTAACATGGAACAATCTTGTTCTTTGTGTTCTGACAACACTCAAACTCTATGCAATACATTGAAATCTTTGGGTTTTGTTATCAATGAGAATAAATCTACCTTTGTGCCATCCAAAAGAATTGTTTTCTTTGGTTTTTTATTAGATTCAGTTCTTTTTATGGTTTTTCTTACTGAGGAAAAGGTACAAAAGATTATATCTAAAGCACAGGGCCTTTTAGGTGTGGATAGAGTCTGTATAAGGGATTTAGCATCTTTCATAGGCTTAGTTGTGAATGCATTTTATGCAGTTTTGGAAGCACCTATGCATTATCGAGATATGGAAAGAAATAAGGTTTCGGCCCTGTATGAGCATAATTCAAATTTTGACCGTAAAGTTGTTTTAAGTGCCTCATGTAGGAGTCAGATTAATTGGTGGCTTGATAATGTTGTGTCAAAGAATGGTAAGCCTATCAGACCTAGACCAGTTGATATTGTTTGTAGAACTGATGCTTCATTAGATGGTTTTGGTTTTTTTGTGGTTTCTACAAGTGAGTGTGGAAATGGCAAATGGACACCTAGTGAAGCTGTGCATTCAATCAATTTCTTAGAGCTGCTAGCTATTCTTAAAACTTTGAGAGCAGCTTTTTCCAGTACAACAGATGCCCATATTTCTTTTCAAAGTGACAACACATCGGCTGTCTCTTACATTAATGATATGGGGGGTATGGTATCAGAAGAAATGGATCTTTTGGCTATCAAGATATGGGACTGGTGCATAGAGAGAAGCATTTATATTTCTGCAACTCATATTGCAGGGTCTGATAACTGCACTGCAGATTTCTATTCAAGGGATTTCTCTGATTCAACAGAATGGATGTTGAAGAAAGATATTTTTGATAGACTTTGTTTCCATTTCTTCATACCAGATGTAGATTTGTTTGCCTCACGTTTGAACAGACAGCTTGAGGCTTTTGTAACTTGGTTTCCTGAGCCAGGTGCATGGAAAAATGATGCTTTTTCTTTATCATGGTCTTCCCTTAAGCCTTATATTTTCCCCCCTTTTCATTTGTTAGGGAGGGTGATGAATAAAGTTCTGTCAGATAAGGTAGACTTGGCTTTAATGATTTTTCCTTTATGGAAATCACAGCCATGGTTTCCTTTGGTCTTGGCTAATGTTGTTTCCTTTCCTGTCAGATTGCCAAGACATCGGGATTTGCTGACTCTAGTACACAACAATCAACCTCATCCTTTGTGCAAGTCCCTGAGACTGATCGCAGTGTGTGTATCCGGAAATTCTTCAAGGCGTCTCCTATTCCTAAAGAAGCTACAGAAATCATCATCAAATCATGGCGAAGTGGAACTAGGAAACAGTATAACTCAGCATGGAAACGGTGGTATATTTGGTGTATTAGGAAATGTTTCAGTCCCTTTTCATCATCTGAAGACAAGGTAATCTGTTATTTACATAGTTTATACAAAGATGGCAAATCCTATTCAGTGCTTAATACACACAAAGCTATGCTTTTGCAGACTCTCCCCTTTTTTGGCAATTCTTGGTGTCGAGGTTCCAATATTCTTATTTGTAGATATATGAAAGGTGTTTTCAACTCTGTACAACCTAAACCAAGGTATGGTGTTATGTGGGATATTTCTGTGGTGTTGAATTTCTTGAAAACATTGTATCCTTTGGATAGTTTATCTCTCAAAATGTTGACGTTTAAGACTATAGCACTTGTAGCTCTTGCTACCGCACCAAGGGCGCAAACATTAGCCTCTCTTGATTTAGATTATATGAAGAAAGGAAGTGATAGTATCTTTTTTGTGTTCCCTGTATTGTTAAAGACTAGCACTGTTAAAAAGAAAAGCACAATTTTTAAGATTAAACATTACAGGGACGAGAGGCTGTGTGCTATGCATACAGTTCTGTTTTATATTGAGAAAACTAGAGATTGTAGGAAGAGTAATAAATTGTTTATTTCGTACGTTACACATGATAGTGTCACAACTAGTACTCTGGCTAGATGGTTGAAAGTGGTCCTGCAGGAAGCAGGTATTGATACAGGTGTTTTTAAAGCACATTCTTATAGAGGTGCAGCTGTATCAGCTGCTATGTCTTCTGGATGTTCTTTAAATAGCATTCTAAAAACTGTAGATTGGTCATCTGATAAAAACTTCTATAAGTTCTACTATAGAGATGTTGTTAGTAAGGAACAAGTAAGCTTTATGAATTCCATGTTCTGTTAATAGATTACATTCCAGTTGTAAAGGTTCTTTTTGTTGCCTTTCTTTAAAGATGCTAGTGTATACATGCGAAAGCCGAAGGCTTTGCGAAAATAATGTCCCCTCATCCAAGCTTTAGTGCAGGATGAAGGGCATTATTGGAGTAAAGCCGGAGGCCGAGCATGTATACACCCTCCCATGTCCTACTAGGTATTTAGGTATAACATTATGATGTAGGTATTCAGATACCTGACCCAGCCCTTGTTTATATGATCGGCAACAAAATCTTTAAAGTATGAAACATGTGGTATTCCGGACTTCCGGTTATGGGCGGGTATAGACTAAATCACGGTGTTTTTTAAATAGCGCGAGCGTCAGGACGACATGCTAGTGTATACATGCTCGGCCTCCGGCTTTACTCCAATAATGCCCTTCATCCTGCACTAAAGCTTGGATGAGGGGACATTTTCCTATTGATAAAACATTGTGGTGTTTGAGATTGTTTACATTGAGCTCAATGAAGGGAAGAAAGTGTACATTAGACCTCCTCAGAACAGACCAGTAAAAATTGTTGGGTTAATATTTGGCCTAGAAAACATCTACAGGCTATTTCCTCCTTTCACAGAAATGTGTCAAAGACATGAATTTCCCCACATAATTGCTTGCCACATGACCTTAATTGCGACCTTGAACTTGGGATTATCCAACACAACTTTACATATGACACTATAGCTACTCGTACACCTTGAGGTTGCTGGTCAAATACTTGACCAATGGTTCCTGCTATATCTCATATCAGTTCATGTGCTACCACAACATCCTATCCAAGTCTTTTGCTGCTCATCCCATTCAGTCGATTATTTGCCCATTGGTGAAAAACAATTGATTTTACCAAATTAAGAATGTTGCCCCTGCCCCCATGATTTGTTACTTCCACACTACCCAAGATCCTATTACAGTGACACAATATGTTGTTGTGTTGTATACTTTTCTCCCTTGATAAAAGCTCCTTGGGGCTATGGTAAAGTAAAGGGAGCTTAAGGTCTACCAAATTTTCACATACCTAAATTTCTTTTCACAGTTATAATCACAATAATTTCATGGGAATGAGTAAATTAGTGATGACATTTGGTTAAAGGACTAGTCCAGCCCAGATATGCATTTTTTACTTTTTGTATTTCCTATTTCATTATCCTTTTTCGTTTACTAATCTGCTATTCCAATGGCGATGTGAAAGCTGATTTTGTGTTAATCGGCACAGGTGTGCAAACGGAAAAATCCAATTAGCGAGCTCCAAACCGATTCGGATGATAACCCCGTGTGACGTCACGATCTGTACCGACGCTTTACTCTTACTGTGTTTCCATGTATGAATAGGAAGTTTTCTGGCATAAAAATCACTCATAAAAGTGAATAAGAGTTAATCATGCAAAAAGGGACGAAAAGGGGTGCTAGTAAACTTGCTGGCGGCATGCGTTGCGTCGCTGCAAATTGTGGAAATAGATTTATAGACGGGGTTTCTATGCACGCTTTCAGGCTTTTCCGAAAGATGCTGTGCGGAGAAAACAGTGGACAGATTTTGTAAAAGTGAAACGGGTATGGGTCAACGAATTATTCTGTGCTTTGTTCGGATCATTTTAAAAGAGATTGCTTTCCTTTTAAATATTTTTTTGAAAAAGAACACATGCGTATTGCTCCAAAGCTGGTTCAACTGAACAAGGATGCTGTTCCGTTATTGTTTACAATGTTTTCTACCTTAAAGGACAAAGCTTTTTCAAATTCATCAAGTAAAATTATCGTCTGCAAATTTTTTTAACTTAGACCAATCGGCGGTTTTGTCATGTGATAATGGGTTAATTGTAATCCAAAATCAATGATTAACAATGTTTTCTACCTTGAAAGACTTTCTTTTAAATTTCACCAAGTAAAAAAGTCGTCTGCAAATTCTTTGAACTTAGACCAGTCCATAATTTTGTCGTGTGATAATGGGTTGATGGTAACCCAAATATCACGGGTCCTCTCATAACTGATTATTCTAAAATATATTATTGCAAACACCCTTGTTTCCATTGGAAGTAAACATTTTATGAAAAGAAGACACGGGCTTTGCAAGAAATATCTACTTTTTCCATATTGTTTTATTCTGTGGGATTTTTGATTTGAAAAAAAAAGAAAAAATCTTTATATAACCTTTTTGGTCAGTAAGTGGAACCATGTTATGACATATTGGTTGACTAGTCAAAATTGAAATACTGCGTTACAGACGAAAATCCAAGCTTGCACAAATTAAAAAATGATGTGCCAGACAGGATAGGAAACATTGAGAGAAAAGACGAAATTGCTACCTAGTTATTTCTGCTTTTCTTTTTTATTTTCTTATATATTGATAAATATTTTGACAATGCGTAAAAATGCGGGATCGTATTTTAATGGTTAACTATCGTGAAAAATTCTAATTCGAAGGTACTATAATTTTTGAAGCTACAGCAAGCCCTCTTAGAAAAGGCATTTTGTGTCTGAGGACGGGTGGCGTAGACGACGACCACTGGCCATTAGAAGAAAACTCTGAAAATCTCCACGAAAGGAAATATGCCGTACATCAAGGTATAAAATCAGGTGCGAACGTAATCTAATTCGAAGAAGGAAATTGACACGAATATCGGTTTTCTTACGTACGTACGATAAGTCTTTTTTCTGCAACAAATATACAATCTATACTCTGTTTTTATTTAAATAAGTTAAATTCAATCAATTACCATTTGTTACCGAGAAGTCTCCTTTTGTCACTCGTCGATTCGTCACTCGGCATGGATGTTTCATGGTCCGATGTATCGGACAAGTAAGGTTCGAATTGATAAGGTTGGATAGATTCGTAAATGTCTGCCTGTTGTCCATATTCTATATCTAAAGATTCGGCATCGGATCCGAATGGTAAGGACCCACATGAAAGTGAAAGATCGCAACTTGTGTCCGATTTACTGTCTTCATTCGCCATTCCCCCAGTGTGTAAATAAAGCACCTCTACAGAGGCTGACGTCATCGGATTATCGGAGATTAACAGGTTGCGATAGCGGAAGTGTACATCTCGACAGGTAAAAATCGAGACTTTACACAGCAATTACTGCAAAACTACAAATATTTGAATGGTGCGATAAAGTGTAGTGTCCTATATAAACATCGCTTTGTTTAAATTTAAAGAAAACAGAAAAAAAATTTCTGGGCTGGACTAGTACTTTAAGCCTTGCTAATATTTTTGAATATTTGCATATTTAAGAAATTTTAATTTTTTTTCAACTTTCATGGTAGAAAACATGGTGTAAAATGAAGAAATTGCTTGTTACAAGCAATTTCTTCATTGTACACCATGTCTTCCCAATTATTTTTCTTGAGGGGTGTCTAAACGCATCATTGTGTGGGAATGGATTAAGACTTCAGGACTGCACTAAAATTTGCATTACCATTTGATGTAAATGAATGAGGCAGTTTTAACTTAAATATGTAATTATGCAGGTCATGCTCAGTCTTGTGTCGTACGTTGTTCTTCAATTTACAATTCTTACCATCTAAGAAACTTGCAAACAGCCAGCGAATTGCTTAATTCTTATTCAAAGAAATCTGCAAACAGCAAACAATTACCTATTTCTTATTCTTACAACTCCTAACTATATATTGAACCATTGCTCTTTTATAGAACCCTATAGCAAAAATTGGTAAGCATTGTGGAAAAATGAAAAAATGCTTGAAGCAATCTATTCATTAATCATGATCCTCCTCTAAGCTTTCACATGTTTGACCCAATTCCACACAATGACGCTTTTTGACGCTCATCAAGATAAACATTTCGGAAAACATTATGTAAAATGAAGAAATTGCTTGTAACAAGCTTCATTTTACACAATGTTTTCAACCCAGAAGAAGAACAAATATAAAATTTCATAAACTTTAAATTGATGTCTGCAACTCCTTTCAATCCAGACCAGTTTTAAATTTTGTGGTTTGGTAATTGGTTAAACTACAAATAATTTTTACTTGGCCTTGGTATAATTGATGTTCAGTTTATAGAGGCCAGGCAAACACTTGGGTCGACTCTGAAAGATTAAACAAGAACAAATTAAACACTGAGAAGTGTTCTTATAATTGTTTTATTGACCCGTTCACTCCACTTTTATCCCACATCAAAATTAATTCTTTAATCCATTCCCAGACGGCTAAATTTTAGACTGGTCCAAGTTGAAAGGAGTTGCAGACGACAATTTTAAGTTAATGAAATTTTAGATTTTTCAACTTTCTAGGTAGAAAATATTGTCTAAATGATATTTTTCCAACTGTTTGCCTCCATGGGCGTCCAAAAGCGTCACTGTGTGGGAATGGGTTAAGTCTTCTCAACAACTTATTACCTTCTGTTCAGAATTCTAATTTATTCTAAAGGTGACTAAAGGACATTATCATTGTCTTTGACATTTTGTAGACCTTTGACTAGATTTAGAAACATTTAACCCATTCTCACACTATAAAATGTTAGACCAGTCCAGATTCAAAGAAGTGGAAGACAACAATTCAATTTTGATGACATCTTTAAAATCTTTGTCTATTTCGGCAGAAAACATTGTGGATAATCAAGAAATTGCTTCTTACAAGCAAAACTTTCTTCATTTTCCACAATGTTGTCCAAAGCTTTCATACTAAGAGGCATAAACACTGATCCATGCAGGACCCTCAGGCAAAGGAAGTTTGCCAAAAAACAGTAAGAGTCAAATCTCACTCTTCAGTCTTGAGATCTTTGTAGAACTTGAGACAATGAATAGCATCAGTTTGATAACCTCAAATGCACTAATGTTTACACAATGTTTTGTATCCAGAGAGTTGAAAAAAGATAGAATTTCATAAACTTTAGATTGTCGTCTGCAGCTCCTTTCAATTTGGACCAGTCTAAAATTTTGCCCTCTGGTAATGGGTTAATACAGTTAATGGTTTAACAGCACAAGGGAGAATCCAACACAAATATTGGTGGTAATGAGTTGATAGACTGTGGCTAGTCTATTACAACTAGTACAATGACCTGCCAAGAAATCGCAGCTTTTCCCCATCATGACTGGGACTCCTGCCAAATCATCAGATTTCTCCCTGAATTGAAATGACAGATCCTCAGGAAAAACTGTTACTGAATGTCAAATCTTCATTTTCAAATACTTGTAGTAGGTGAGAAGTACATCATGACAGAATTATTGCCAGGCATTCTGAGAAAATCATTGACCTTGAAAAGATTTCCTTTGAAACTAAATACTAGATTATCATAATTACCTATCAACATCAGCAAGCTAATTGAAAACGACAGAAGGAATAGAAAGCAATGAAAATGATATAAAATAGTGGAAAAAAACCTACAATAATATTTAAGGAACACAACAAGTCTATTTAGTTTCTCAACATCAACTATAACACAATGTTATTGGCAGATTGATTAGCTCTCAAATTTCCTAGATGATGACAATATTCATAGAGCTCTGTCAAAATATACGGATTGACAATGTGCATTGAGCTGAGCAGTCAATAGACACAGGTCAACAGTATCAATTGTATTCTGTTGTTAGACAAAGTCACTGGAATCAGTCAAAAGACACAGTGACAATGCACATTGAGCTCTGTCAATAGACAAATATTGACAATGTTGGTTTTCCTGTCAAAATATACAGGTTGACAATGTGCATTGAGCTGAGCAGTCAATAGACACAGGTCAACAGTATCAATTGTATTCTGTTGTTAGACAAAGGGTGACAATAATTACTGTGTTTTGTCAGTATTCACTGGTTAACAATGGTCACCGGAATCAGTCAAAAGACACAGTGACAATGCACATTGAGCTCTGTCAATAGACAAAGATTGACAATGTTCATTTTCCTGTCAATAGACAGAGATTGACAATACTCATTGTGCTCTGTCAGTAGACACAGGTTGACAATGTTCATTGTGTTCTGTCAAAAGACACAGGTTGACACTGCGCTCTGTCAGTAGATGCTGGTTAATGCTTGTCATGCTGATCATGGAAAATCCCTGTTTGGGCAGGGGGTATAGACAAAGATCAGCACAAATGTGCAGTTTGATCTTTGTGTACACCACCTGCTTGCACCTTTCAAGCCAGAATTGTTTATAAAATCAATTTTCAAAAGAATATTGACTTGCAACTTGTTCCTCCAGAGATTTCAGTGCTTTGATTCTAGTGCAATTCTGAACAGGATTATTTTCAGCATGACAAGGGTTAACAATGTTCAGTGTGCACAGGATGAATAAGTCAAATTTGCTTTAAAATACAAGTTGATATCCCTAAAATACAAGCTGATTCTTACGAAAAGGTGTACAATACTGAATGTGTTGTGAACTTGGTGACTGAATGACCTACCAATGCTTGTATATGCCTGAACAAAACTCCCATTTGTGTACACTCTTACAGCTAAGACTATGAGAAGACTCTTCCTCCTACAAGCAACTTTGTGCTCCTCTCAAGCTGAATAAAATCCTTGTACAGAAATCAAAGGGCTGTTAGCACTGTTGGTCTGGTTGTAAGGGTCAATATTTAGTTTGGAAATTGATCTAAGTACAATTCAGGCTGCAAGAGGACAAACAGGTGGTGTAGACTAAGACTAGACTGCACATATGTGCAGCCTGATCTTTGTCTATGCCACCTGCCAAAGCAGGAATATTCCGGGATCAGCATGACAAGGGTAAAACCGGTTATATATCTGTTTTGGCTTGAGGTATACACAAAGATCAGTCTGAACAAAAAATGAGGTCTAATCATAGTATTTACCATCTGTTTGTCCCTTTTTAGTCAGACTTGCTTATAAATCTAATTTTCAGGGGACCCATCATAATGTCTTCATTACAATTCATAATCTTTTGATCTAAAATCTATTTTGTCAAACGATTTAGTTCATCACGACAAGAGATGCCTGCAAATTGATCTTTGTTGATTTTTTGGGGGCTGAAATCATTTTTGACAATTAAGAAATTGCTTGTTACAAATCATTTCTTTACTAACCACCATGTTTTTCAAAGTTGTTGGTTTCTTTTTTTTTTTTTTTTCTTGTGGGGCATCCAAAACTTGGATTGTGGGTTAAGAAAAAAAGAGCCCAGGTTAGGGTTAGGAGAAATTCTTCTATGAGAAATCATACTTCAAAACCACTCATTCATCAGAGGAATGTTTATATTTTAAAAAAGTACATGACTGGCTGCTGAGAAACATGGCACTCATTAGCTGATCTGTTAAACATCCTAGTTGTACTTAAAACAAAGAACTTTTAATCAAAGCCTGCTAATAAAGTGTCAGGGGGTACTAGCAATGTTTTGGATTGTTGGTCATATGGTCAGAATTCAACCAGAGAAAAACATTCCTGGAACTTACATTAACCTATCATCATTTTATCCTTCTACATTACAAACATAATTAGCATGGGAAACTGAAAATGTTAGTACCCTTACCGGTTTATCCCATTCCCACTCAGTGACGCTTTTAGACACCCCCAAGGAAAAAAGCTTTGGAAAACATTGTGGAAAATGAAGAAACTGCTTGTTACACGCAATTTCTTCATTTTCCACAATGTTTTTTACCAAGAAAGTTGAAAATTTCAAAAACTTTAAATTGTCATCTGCAGCTTCTTTTAATTTGGACCAGTCTAAAATTTTGTTATGTTGGAATGGATTAAAAATAATAAAACTGATTTTCTACAATTATTTCTCAAAGAACAAAATTCCAGTGAGAGGTAATTACCCCTGTGCACTAAATCTGAACTTGAATGTAAAGTAATACCAGATATTATTAGGGTAACAAAGATATGTTTTATCTAGCTTTTTATCATGTCTATATAGAATAGCACAATCATGTCTGAGAAATATAACAACTATCTGAGGCTACTGAGGAATTATCAATCCATTTAGAAGCAGAGAAGAGACAGCCAGCCCCCCTCCCCTTTTTTTTAAATTATTTTATTAAATAAACAAGAGGGCCGTTGGCCCTGGGGCACTTACCTGAGATAAAGGCTCTTTTTCTTTCAACAGTCTAATTTCATGTTAAGCTTAGGATTATGAAACAAGTGGGCCACAATTACATATAAAGACTATGAACCTGGGGATCCAAAAGTCTAAATTACAAATTCCAAGGCTTTAGTGCTGATTTGAAAGAAGGAAAAAACTTTTTCCATGGGTTATAATTTCAGAAATAAGAAAGAAATCTGTGAACTGATGCTTCATGCCTATACCCCCCCCCCCCTTGAGACCCAAGGATCATGATTTTAGCTATTTTGTAAGAGATCAATATACTGATGCTTCATGCAAAATATCAAGGCTCTACGCCTTCTGGGTCAGGATTATTTTGAAATTTCACTTTTGTTGCCATGGCAACCAGAGTTTTAAATGGATTTCAATTCTTTTAGCTAATTTTAAGGGGGACCACCTAAGAAACATTTCTGCCAAATTTGGTTCAAATTGGCCCAGTGGTTTGGGAGTAGATGTCATTTAAAAATCGTTCTTTATTTCTATATACCCCCCCCCCTTGGGGCTCTGCCCCAGGAGACCCGATGATCATGATCTTAGCTTTTTTGAAAGAGGTCAATATACTGATGTTCATGCAAAATATCAAGGCTCTACTCCTTCTAGGTCAGGAGGAGAAGATTTTTAAAGATTATTTTAAAATTTTACTTTTGTTGCCATGGCAACCAGAGTTTTTGACGGATTTCAATTCTTTTAGCTATTTTCGAAGGGGACCACCTAAGCAACATTTCTGCCAAAATAATTAAACAAATAGAAGATTTGGGGTATAGTAAAAAACTATTGAGTTATGCTATCCAATAAATATGAATGTATTTGGCTGTATAACATGTATGAACATGCTCATGCTCTTATTGAGTGTTTTTCATAACTTTGTATGCCTTGTGAAGGCAAAAGATAATAAACATGGTAGATAACAATAAGGTTATGCTATGTTTTTAATATAAATTCTCTAGGCCCTATATTCAAGAAAAAGAATTTTTTAAAATTAAGCGATTTATACGATTCAACCCCTGGAGCAGAGACTTTTTTTTATCCTAAGGGCATATTTTTATGTAACATAGTACAAAATTATGTAGTTATGCTTAGCAACAAACCAAATATGAATGTCCTTCACCTTATATTTCAGGAGAAGCTTTTTGAAGTTGCTCTAATTGGGCGTTTTCCCACATTTTGGACCTCTGAGGCAAGGCCATGTTTTATCTCAGAGCTATGATTTTAGCTAACCTGGTAGAGAACCATCTGGTTATGCTATATTCTAAACATGAATGCCTTAGACTTCTTAGATTGGGAGAAGACTGTTGAACATGGTCTAATTGAGCACTTTTACAAACTTTGGACACCCAGGGAAGAGGTGATTTTTAACCTACAGGCATAATTCAAACAAAACTGATAGATAACAGCCAGGCTATGTTACATTCCAAATATAGATGCCCTCGGCCTAAAAGTGAAGAATTTTTTTTTTTTTTAACTTACTCAAATTTTGTATTTTTCCCTATTTTGGACCCCTAGTGCAGGGCCATTTTTGAACCTAGAAAAACAATTTCGGGTGATATAGTACAAAACCATCTCATAATGCTACACATCAGATATGAATATCCTAGACCTTATAGTTGAAAAGGAGATGTCTTTTGAACTTGCTCTAATTAAGCATTTTTTGAAACTTTGGACCTCTGGGGTGGGCCATTTTTGACCAAGGAGATTAATTTTTTGAAAACTTGGTAAAGAACTATGTGATAAAGCTACATATGGAATAAAAATGCCTTTTGTCTTGAAGCTTCTGAAAAAAAAAATTCAAAGATTTACTAAAATGTTCAATTTTCAAATGCCGCAGAAGTCAGAGTTTATAACAGAATTGAATTCTTTTAAAAACGGAATATAATTCTTTTAACAACTTTTGTAATACTTCACCCAAGGACAAGAGGACCATGATGGTCCTAAATTGCTCACCTGAGGCATCTGCAAATTACAGTACTATTTTGTATAAAAAAGACACAACTTGAGCAAAATAAATAAAACAAATATAAGATTTTGGGCTTTGTACAAAACAATCCAGTAATGCTTTAAAATGAAAATGAATGCCTTTGGCTTCATAGTTTAATCGATTACCAAACTATCACAGAATTTGTCACCCTCAGGGAAAAAGGTTTAAAAAAGCATTGTGAGAAAGCAAACAATTTCTCCATTTCTATTTAAGAAGAATCCTTTCAATGTGATTTATGCAATTTTCAATCCCAGGAGCAGAGACATTTTTTATCCTAAGAGCATATTTTCCTGTAACATAGTACAAAATTATGTAGTCATACAAATATCAATGCCCTTCATCTTACATTTCAGAAGGAGAAGACTTTTGAAGTTGCTCTAATTGGGTGTTTTCCAAAATTTTGGACCTCTGGGGCAGTGCCATGTTTTATCCCAGGGCTATGATTTAAGCGAACCATCTGGTTATGCTATAAATCAAATATGAATGCCTTAGACTTTGTAGATTGGGAGAAGACTGTTGAACATGGTCTAATTGAGCATTTTTACAAACTTTGGACACCCAGGGAAGAGGTGTTTTTTAACCTACAGGCATAATTCAATCAAAATTGATAGATAACAGCCAGGCTATGTTACATTCCAAATATAGATGCCCTCTGCCTAAAGTGAATTTTTTTTTTTAACTTACTCAAATTTTGTGTTTTTCTCTATTTTGGATCCCCAGTGCAGGGTCGTTTTTGAACCTAGAAGAACAATTTTGGTTGATAAAGTACAAAACCATCTCATAATGCTACACATCAAATATAAATATCCTAGATCTTAAAGTTTACAAGGAGATGTCTTTGAATTGGTTTTAATTAAGCATTTGCGAAACTTTGGACCTCTGGGGCGAGGCAATTTTTGACCCAAGAGATTAAATTTTTGAAAACTTTGTAAAGAACCATGTGATAAAGCTACATATGAAATAAAAATGCCTTTGGTCTTGAGGCTTATGAAAAAAAATATTCAAAGATTTACTAAAATGTTCCGTTTTCAAATGCCACAGCTACCAGAGTTTATAACAGAAGTAGATTCTTTTAAAAACGGAATTAAATTCTTTGAACAACTTTAACAACAAGATTTACTAAAATGCCCCATTTTCAAATGCCGTGGGAATCAGAGGTTTTAATGGAATTAAATTCTTTTAACAACTTTTGTAATACTTCACCCAAGGAACATCCCTTCAAAGTTTCAGCTTGATTGGCCAACTGGTTTAGGAGGAGAAAAATTTTAAGGATTTACTAAAATGTCCTATTTTCAAATGCCACAGCAACCAGAGTTTTTCATGGAATTAAATTCTATTAACAACTATTGTAAAACTTCACCCATTGAACACCCCTGAAAGTTTCAGCTTTATTGGCCAACTGGTTTGAAGGAGAAATTCTTTAAAGATTTACTAAAATGTCCCATGTTCAAATGCCGTGGAAATCAGAGTTTTCAACGGAATTAAATTCTTTTAACAACTTTTGTAATACTTCACCCAAGGAGCATCCCTGCAAAGTTTCAGCTAGATTGGCTGACTGGTTTAGGAGGAGAATTTTTTTAAAGATTTACTAAAATGTCCCATTTTCAAATGACGCAGCAATCAGAGATTTCAACGGAATTAAATTCTTTAACAACTTTTGTAGAATTCCACCCATTGAACACCCCTGCAAAGTTTCAGCTTGATTGGCCAACTGGTTTAGGAGGAGAAGAACTAAATTTGAAACACCAACTTTGAAGGTATTTTGTTCTTATGAAAAGATCAACTGTCCCATGCTTTTATTTATATTTTGAATGCTGTTTAACATCACTTGTAACAGTATTTTAGTCATATCACTGCGGCTAGAGCACCAACTATGGATTCCTGGTATTTCTCACACCAGTACTACCACTACATCCTTTCCAAGCCTCTAGCTGCTCCCATTGTCATACTGATTCAGGAATAATCCTGCTTTGGTAGGAGGTATAGTAAAGATCAGCCTGTACATAATTACAGTATGATCTTAGTCTACACCAATTGTTTCCTATTTTATGTCAGGATTGTTTTTAAAATCTAATCCATTCCCAAACAACAAAACTTTAGACTGATCCAAATTCAAAGGAGTTGCAGACAACAATCTAAAATTTATGAAATTTTAGATATTTTCAATTTTTTGGTTGAAAACATTGTGTAAAGTGAAGGAATTGCTTAGCTAGGTTCAAGCAATTTCTTCATTTTACACAATGTTTTCCTTATTTTTTCTTGAGGGACATCAAAAAGTGTCATTGTGTGGAAATGGGCAGATTTTCAAATTCAAATTTTAACCTAAACCTAGTACTATCAGTGCTTTCAGCCCTTTCATTTTCATGCAATTTGGAGAGGATTTAACCCATTCCCACACAATAAAATTTTAGACCAGTCCAAATTCAAAGACGTTGCAGACGACAATTTAAAATTGATGAAATCTTTGAAATCTTTGTCTACTGTGGTAGAAAACTTTGTGAATAATGAAGAAATTGCTTTTGATAAGCAATTTCTTCATTTTTCACAATGTTTTCCATAACTTTTATATTGAGAGGCGTTTAAAAGTGTCACTGTGTGGGAATGGGTTAATTCAGCATGAAAATGGTCAACAATTTGAGAAGCTTGCACAAAACTATTGCAAGTGTTTTTTATATATTTTGAAGCTTATAGTAGTTATGCACTATACCCTCAATTTTGTTTGTTTAAATGGGGTTTAACACCTCTTCTATCATTAATTCAGTCATATTGTAGCCGCTGGATCAACTTACAATGGATTCCTGGTTTATCATGCACAGTACCACCATTTATTCCGTTCCTAGCATCTAGCTGCTATCCCACTTAGCTTACGATTATCCACCCATTGGTGAGAAACAAACTCAATTTTGTCAACTGATATTTGGATGTCGAAAAAGTCACTTTGCGAAGGTCAATGGAGACAAGATACCAGCTATCTAAGTTCATCTGTCAATCAGATCTACTCAAGACAATGAGAACAGACATATTCATAAATGTTGCACAACCTCCTATATTCCCAAGGAAGGCAAGTTAACCCTTGTCATTCTGAATAAAGATCCTCTACAAAATTGTGTTGAAATCAAAGGACCAAAAGCACAGAAAACACTTATTTTGGGTCGTTAATTATTTAGAATATGAATGGTACAAACAATGCTGGCTTTAACCCATTCCCATATAATCCCTCCTTTTTACACCCCTCAAGAAAAAAGCTTTGGAAAACATGGTGGAAATTGAAGAAATTGCTTGATACGAGCAATTTCTTCATTATCCTCAATGACAAGAAGATTTTAAAGTTTTCAACATGTATGGAAATTACATCCATTCACCCATAAAAGTCATGTTTTTTATCTGATCAAAATTCCTGTAAAGAAACTAATAAAGGGTCACCAAAATCTTTCCTGTGAACTTTGGGTGAACACACTCCTCAGTATTTTCTGAGGAAAAGATTTTTAAGGTAATAGTTTATGGATGGGCAAAAGCATGCACATATGCTCACAAGACAGACACCATCTTGCTGGCTTTCAGCCATTGGTGCTAAAAATGCTGATAGTGCAGTATTTTGTTCTATTTCCACAATATTTTCTACCCTATCTGATGCAAAATTTAAATATTTTGCCACATTTAAAAATCCATCTATATATCATCTGCTATGTTATTAACTTGGACAAGTCTTATATAATGTTGTTTGGTAGTAATGTACTGTATAATTGAGAAATAATCATTGGAATGAACATATAAATAATGATCACAGAAAGCTGCACTCAACACTGCAATATATTCTTTATTGTCAAGAATGTGCATTATGATAATAGGCTTCACACTAAGCACAGCATGACTCTCTTCATTACATATCAAATATGACTATAGACATCACACTTTACAGACTGAGTTACAGTTCTTTTTGTATCATGTGCATGCAATGCTCTCAGACAATCAAGAAAGTATTGATAATGATAGGAATGAACACATATATAATGACGATAGAAATAACATTCAACAGACTTAATTAAAATCTTTTTATGGCAAGAATGGACATATTAATACTAATCTTTACAGTCTGCTTTATATTTTTTTAAGCATTTTAAGTACAATCGAATACCTTTACCTCGAACATCCCTTAGCCGAAGTTACTCCCACATCAAAGTTATTCTTAAGTCCGGATTTTATTACTCTTTACTTCTACGTATTTGAACCTCTATACGTCGTTTTCTTTATCTCGTAAACTACCCCTACGTCGAATCAATTATAAAGTCCCGTAACCATGGTTTAAACGTATTCACACCCCTACAGGATGAACCTTAATCATAGAGGTAGACATTTGCAATAAACTCAGTTTTTCACACGTTTCGACGTGTCATCACAGTTAAGAGATAAGTGCGTTTCAGTATTGGATATCGATTGCTAACTTGATTTTGTTTGATTGTTTGTCTGCAATCTGATCATTTCAAAGATTGAGTGAAGTGGAAACAATCTTTAATGGAATTTTACAATGACAAAAGAGGCATTTAAAGCCGGGGCATATCAAGCAGGACTTGTTTGGTGCGGGACCTAGTCTACTTAGGGTATGGTTAGCAACTTCGACCGACGGGACGCGCTAAAGTAAAGACCTTGTAACCAATCCGGTTGGATACTTTGGTTATTTCCACAGGAAAGAGAAATTTGTCGAACTACGCAATCGACACAAAGAATAATCAATAATAGAACAAAAAAGCAATAAAGTCTGAACAAAGTTCTAGCCACGAGTGATCATAATAAGAATATTAATAAAAGAAATTAAGATAATTACATCGTCGTTATATATTTTGTTCGATTAGATAATCATACTAATACAAATCATTTATGGCCTTATTTACAAACGGTATTTCGCAACCATTTTTGGTCTTACATGGAAAATCTTCGACTATGTACACGTCGAACTATCTCTACGTTGAAGTTTTCTCGTAAGTCCCCTGAACTTCGAGGTATAGGTATTCGACTGTATGTATTTTCAATAATGCTCACAGACATAACACTTTACAGACTGAATTCAAGTATTTTTAAGTACATATTAATTATGACCTTATACATCACATTTTACAGACTGCTTTATGTTCTTTTTCATGGCAAGAATATACAAATCAATTATGATCATAGATATTACACTTTGCAGACTAAAATAAATTCTTTTCATGTCAAGGAAGAACATGTTTAGAATGATCATCTATCATTCTTCATTACCGACTAGATTAAAATCTTTTCTTTGGCAAGAATCAACAAATAAATTACGATCACAGACAAAATACTTTGCAAAATTAATTAAACTGAATAGACACATTATAAATGATCATAGATATCACACTTTATAGACTGCTTTAATGTGTTTTTTCAAGGCAAAAATGTATTTTCAATAATGATCACAAACTTCACACATTACAGTCTGAATTGAAATCTTTTTATGTCAAGTACGTACATACCAATAATGAGCAAAGACACCACACTTTACAAACTTATGTAAAACCTTTTTATGGTAAGAATGGACATATGAATTATGATCAAAGATATTGCACTTTACAGACTGAATCAATATCTTTTTATGGTAACAATGGATATGTGAATTATCATACCTTGCAGAATTAAATAAATTGAATGGTAACATGAATGACCATAGATATCACAGTGTTCAGACTGCATTAAAGTGTTGTTTCATGGCAAAAATGTATTTTCACAAACATCACAAATTACAGACTGAATTAAAGTCTTTTTATGTCAACAATGTACATATCAATAATGAGCATAGACACCACACTTTACAAACTGATTTATAATCTTTTTATGGTAAGGATGGACTACATAGATATCACACTTTACAGACTGGATTAAAATCTTTTTATGGTAACAATGGACATATTAATTATGATCATAGATATCACACTCTACAGACTAATTCAAAATCTTTTAATGGTAATAATGGACATATCAATAATGAGCAGACATTACCCTTTACAGACTGAATTGAAATCTTTTTATTGTAAGATTTGACA
Organism: Fragum fragum; assembly: GCA_946902895.1. Classification (NCBI taxonomy): domain Eukaryota; kingdom Metazoa; phylum Mollusca; class Bivalvia; order Cardiida; family Cardiidae; genus Fragum; species Fragum fragum. The sequence continues at coordinate 41,584,557 of OX336372.1, forward strand.
AATGAATTATGATCATAGATATCACACTTTACAGACGGATTTAAAATCTTTTTATATCAAAAATATACATATCACTAATGATCATTGACATTACACTTTACAGACTAATTTAAAACTCTTTTTATGGCAAGAACAGATATATTTAATGAGCTTTAACACACTACATAACAGTCTGCATGATAATCTTTGAATATCAAAAATTTACAAATACTGTCATAATCACACTAAATTACACCCCTCAACAAAAAAGCTCATAAAAAATGTGAAACATGCAGAAATTGCATCATTGAGTAAAACAGAGAAAAAAAGAATTAAATCACCTTTAAACTTTTTTAATTTTTCACCATCTGCAGATTTTGGCATTTGGTAATGTGTCATTCCCACATAATGAGGCTTTTTGATGCCCCTCAAGAAAAGCTATTGGGAAAACATTGTGTAAAATGAAGAAATTGCTTGCAAAAAGCAATTTCTTTATTTTACCCAATGTTTCTATCAACAAAGTTGAAAAAATATAATATTTCATCATTTTTAAATTGTCGTCTACAACTCCTTTCAATTAGGACCAGTCTAAAATATTTGCGTCTGGTAATAGTTTTAAACACATTTAAAGTGTGTGTACATATGCCCCCAGTTACAAGCTCTCCTTCTGAGAGTTATTTCCACAAAATTGTGGGAGTCCAACTTTCTGCACTTTAGTGCATGTCTGGTAAAATAATGTTACGAATTTCTCCAAGGAAATCTAGAGCACTAATAGACACCAATAAGTTAACATCTTCAAAATATTGAAACAGACGATAGCAAATTATGGACAAGATCAGAACGAAGGTATTTCTGTAACAGATTGGCTAGTCATTGAAGCTGAACTATCAAATCCATTGCTGGAAATTCAACAATAATCTTTGCCAAAATATCCATGAAATGTGACAATCAAAGGAACGAAAAAAAGCATGCAAGTTACCTCGATTACCCTATTTTCCCCTAACCCATTACCAGATGACATAATTTAGACTGGTCCAAATTAAAGGGAGTTGAGGGCGACTATTAAAACTTTGTGAAATTTAAGATTTTCCTGACTTTTTTCCTGCAATTTCTTCATTTTAAGCAATGTTTTCTCAAGTTTTTTTGAGGGGCTTCAAAAAGCATCACTGTGTGGCAATGGGTTAATGTTCAAACTGAAAAAAATAATTATTAAATGGGGAAAAAATAAAAGAGTATCAACCCATTACCATACAGCAAAATTCAGACTGGTCCAAATTGAAAGGAGTTGTAGACAACATTTTAAAGTTTTTGAAATTTATACTTTTTCAACTATCCGGGTAGGAAACATTGTGTAAGATGAGGAAATTGTTTGTCACAAGCAATTTTTCCAAGTAGTTTTTGTTCAGGGGCGTCCAAAAGCTTCATTGTGTCATGATTGATTGATTGAATGGGGTTTAATGCCTATTTTGATAGTATTTCAATCATATCATGGCAGCTGGAGCACCTAACAATGGATTCCTTGTATTTCTCACACCAGTACTACCACTACTTCCTTTCCTAGCCTCCAGCTACTATTCCACTTAGGTTCACGATTATCCACCCATTGGTGAGAGACAAATGCTGCCAAAGATCGAACCCATGATATCCCATATCATTGTGTCATAAGCATTTTCTCCTTTTCCCATAAATTTTTCATGATATATGTAGCCTGAACTTTTCAAAACTCATACAGTTAATCTCTGAAGTGTGATTTCCATATTTTGAATAATTGAAGTATGAAGTCTGTTGTGTGAAATGCAAGAGCCTATATAATGTGAAATACTAAGTCCACTACCTTAAGTGCAAAATCATTAAGTGTGAAAAAAATCATGAGTTTTTCACTTCACTTTAATATTTCAAGTCTTTAAAGCAGCTTTTGTACAGATTTTTATCAAAATTTGATATAGGAATATTGTCTGCTTTTACAATAGTTATCAATATCTTTTTTACATAAAATGTTCTTTTTCATGTTAAATCTACTAAATTCACTAAAGAATAAATCTAATGTGATTTATTCCTTATACCCCACTCTGAAACATCAGAATTTATCTGCTGGGGTTGTTAGACCTTGGTAACATCAATATCAACTGTATTACTAGCGGAAGCCACTGACGTAATTGATGCATCATGGAAAAAACACAAATAAGGTAATTTTCGTTGCAATCGACTGGAAACGTATTTACCCTATGAATTCCAGTTCCACTTGGGTTGTACTTCCCTGACTTATTTGGCGTGTCTTAATGCCAAATATTTTTGCTTCTTTGTTTTTTTTAAAGTTATTAACAGTCATTTTCATAATAAAATCAACTTTACCTCCTTCTTACAAATGTCTAAAAGCATTACAGTTAGAAATTTGATTATTGAGAGCCAAAAGTTTTCTTTCGTTATCTATGCAAGAGCCGCTTTAAAAGCATTACTTTAAGAATAGGAACTTGACAAATCTAATATCATAATATTTCAAATGAAGATACACCACTTCTCACAATACTGTTACAGAATTGGGAACAAAATCATAGGGACGTAAAACCCAGGGATTGAACAGGTAAGGGTCAAGTCTGATGAAACTAGAGGAGCATTAACAGAATAAGCAATGTAAACTGTAGCACTAGATAGGTAGATTAAAAGGCCTGATAGGAAGTGCAACATTTGTTGTTATATATTTTGTATGATTATCATCAAAATCTACATTGAAAGCTGTCTGTGAATCCCATCAGAATCCTCCCGATATCAATTTTGATTAATTCCTCGTCAGTATGATTTTTCAGTTTTATTTACATATTTTTGCTGTCAAATATGCACCTGCTGTGTGTCAGAGCTCATTTAACTTGGCATTTATTTCACAGCAACTCCAATAGAACATGTCACTTTGTCTAAAAAATCTAAGTACCGGTAGTTCCTTTTCTCTGTTTTTCTTAGTAAAACTTCCAAGAATATATAATCTTGGTCCATTTTTATGAAATATGTGTAAAATTTAAAGATATCTTAAATAATTTAAAGAATGGCACAACAACACCGCATGCAGATGTCTGATACACTGCTGTTTGGTATTAGGGAGAAAATCTCAGGAAACTTTACAAAAGTTGACCCCTTGATATTGAAGATTGCTCTTTTGATAGAGAATATTCAAAGGGTGCCCAAGCTATAGCATTACATCTGGTTTTCTCCAAAAAAAGCCAGGCTAAAATATCACATACTACAATAATATATCAGCTTTAACCCATTCCCACACAGCAAAATTTTAGACCGGTCCAAATTGAAAGAAGCTACAGACGACAATTTCAAGTTGATGGAATTTTTAAATTGTTGGAAAATGTTGTGGACACTGAATAAATTGCTTGTATCAAGCAATTTCTTCATTGTTAACAATGTTTTCCAATACTGTTTTTTCAAGGAGCATGAAAAGGAGGGATTGTGTGGGAATGGGTTAAGCATCATGGTCATGAGACATTTTTCTTATGAATTTATGACATGAGATAGGCTTGAGAAAAGTTCATTAACTATCACATATGGTACAAAAATCATTTGAAAGGGAATTATTAAGCAATTATAACTAGTAGATATGAAAAAACCTATTATGTAAAAGTGGGAATTCAGATCACAGCGCTATCGGAGTATATCAATAGGATGAAAATCCAAACTTAAATTCAGGGTTTTGCATATATGGATTTTCTCGACTTGTCCCCAAGTAAGAGGTCATTTTCTACTTGTCCTGATTTAAAATGATTCACTTGTCAACATAAAAGAGAATTGATAAATTTTAAGAAAACATTGTTGCTTGAAGAAAATGCTGGAACCAAGCATTTTCATCATTGTTAACAATGTATTCTACCCTTCAATATAAACATTAGGATAATAAATCTTTGAGATCTATGTTGTACCGCTATGTTGTAACATTCCAAGATTTGCCATAGTATTTAATTTTCCCTAAGCAAGTGACCTTGAAGAATGTACTTTTCCGCAAGTAGAAAAGACCATGTTGGACAAGTCAGGCATTGGAATTCCACACTCCAGACTAATTTCAACTAAACACACCAAACAAATTGAACATTTTCCCAGTCAAAGGTTCATGAAAGCTCACAAGGTTCCACTGTTTGAAAACAACCAAAATAGTATCTGGAAAAGTGATTATCAGTGACTGACATGAACCATAAATTTTGAAAATGTTCATCTCTATTACCAGCGATTTGTGATCAGGTGCTCTCCCTGTTGAAAGTTCTATGTTATACTATCTCAGAAACAATTTCCATTAACATTTTTCTGGCTTCTCTATTCAAAAGAATACTAATGTTTGTTTTTATATCCCTTTCAACATTTTTCTATTAACCCTTTCCTGTATAATCATTGGTTTTTACGTCCCTGTAATTTTATGATTGATGAAACATTCAGGAAAAAGAAGAAATTGCTTGTAACAAGCAATTTCTTCTTTTTCCACAATATTTCCTACCCTAATATATGGTCATTTTTCAAATAAAATCAACTTTAAATTTTCGTCTGCAAAACCTTTGGATTTGGACAGGTCCAAAAGTTTGCAAAACAGGAAAAGGTTAAATAATATCAAAGTTTTCTTATCTGTGACTCATGGATTTCAATTAATATTGATAGAGGCTGTACTTGACTCATTACCAGACCATGAAATTGAAGGAAGATAAAGACATTCAAAGTGCATCTTAACTTAAAAATTTGCGCCAAGTTGTGTAGAAAATACTGTAAGAAAAGGAAAAATTGCTTTTTGCAATATCTCCTTTGCCCACATTGTTTTCTCCACACTTAAAATAATTGGAAAAATAAAAATGAGGGATTTTGTTGAAATGGGCTGTGCAAAGGTCATATAAATATTTTCAGCAGAACAAGACTTTTGTTATCAGGAATTCAACCAATGCAATGACGGATATGTTATAGCAATAGCCCAGCCAGTAGAGCTATCACTCAATCATTATTTAAGTCTTCATACAACTGTGCTTAACCCATTACCACACAACAAAATATTTAGAATGGCCCAAATTCAAAGAAAGCTGCAGATGGCATTTCAAATTGCTCTGAAATTGTAAAATAAGTGCCAAATAGGGTAGAGTAGGGTAGGGTAAGTTGCTGTGATTCAATACTTGAGAAAACATTGTGGAAAAAGAAGAAATTGCTTGTAACAAGCAATTTCTCATTTTCCCACAATATTTTCTACCACATAGGATGGTTTCATTTCAAACTGCATTCAATTTTATTAGTTGTCTGCAACCTCTTTCAATTTGGACCAGTCTAAAATTTTGAAAAGCGGGAAAGGGTTAAAGGGCGTGGAAAAGTGTCATTGTGTGGGAATGGGTTTATCCAGACCTACTATAAATTTTGTTTGGATAGCATTACTTCACAGTGAGAGGAATATTCAAGGTAGATAACCTCTGTATATCGCTCATTGACACAGGTAGATAATGGTGCACCCCAAGGCATTAACTATTACACAATCATCTAGAAAAAATGTGAAATTGGTATAAAAAGGTTTTATTGTGTGATAACTTATCGTTATCAACATTCCTTTTTCTCTCTTTTTCTTTTAAAAAAAGACAACACCAACATAGATCCAGATAGTAACATGTTATCACTATCTTCTCTTCCAAACTCTGTCTTGTGGGCACTCAATTGAATTGTCTCAATGACAAATAGTGTTTAATGGCCAAATAATAAAACTATTCATCTTGTTTTGCATCCATTATCAGATGGCAAAATATCAGACTGTTCCAAATTTGAAGAGTTTGCATAACAACATCTAAAGTATTTGTACCATAGTTTTAAAGTCTATAATTTACCAGATAAGGCAGAAAATACTCTGGGAAAAGAAGAGAATTCTGGTTTTAAGAATTTTCTTCATTATTCACAACTTTAACAAGGATTTTGAAAATTTCATCTAATTAAAAATTGTTGTCTGCATCTTCTTTGAAATCAGACCAGTCCAAATTTTGTTCAACTGCTTCACTTACCCCAGGTCTTTATTCAGTAATCCATTTAATTGTTAAACCTGGAATGACAAAAAAGGACTCATGTGAGATCAGATCAGATTATAGACATCTGACACTTGACCTTGCTATTTGTCTTTACCTTGCTATTTTTTTGACCTTGCTATTTGTTTTTTGACCTACTAGAGAAGGCCACAAATGAGTCTTCATCAGAGTCATTGTTCTAAGTCAAGGGATTTTACGTTGCTGTGATATTATACATGAGAAAATATGATGGAACAAGGTGCCAAATTGTCACAAAATACGCCCGTCACACTGCTTAATATTAACTGGAGGTTTGAATAGATCTGAGGTTATTTTGAATGAATACTTTTTGTCAAACAAAGAATGGAAAACAACAAAGGACAATAACTCAAATTATACGCTAGGTAGAGTTATGGTTCTTGTACACTACACTCCCCCTTGGTGAGATCTATCCATCCATGAAGTTTCATGTTTCTAGCTATTTTACTTTTAGAGACATACTCCGGACAAGCTTCAAGTATGAAAAACAAAAGAGGGCATTAACTCAAAAAATAGGCCAGGTAGAGTTATGGTTCTTGTACACTGCACTCCCACTTGCTGAGCTCTATCCATCCATGAAATTTCATGATTCTAGCTATTATACTTTTAGAGATATACTCCAGACAAGATACAAGTATGAAAAACAACAAAGGGCAATAACTAAAAAAATAGGCTAGGTAGAGTTATGGTTCTTGTACATTGCCCTCCAACTTGGTGAGCTCTATCCATCCATGTAATTTCATGATTCTAGCTATGATACTTTTAGAGATATACTCCGGACAAGATTCAAGTATAAAAAACAAACAAGAGGGCCGTTGACCCTGGGGTGCTCACCTGAGATAAAGGCTCTTTTTCTTTCAACAGTCTAATTTCATGTTAAGGTTAGGATTATGAAACAAGTGGGCCACAATTAAATATAAAGACTATGAACCTGGGAATCAAAAAGTCCAAATGACAAATTCCAAGGCTTTAGTGCCGATTTGAAAGAAGGAAAAACTTTTTCCATGGGTTATAATTTCAGAAATAAGAAAGAAGCCTGTGAACTGATGCTTAATGCCTATAACCCCCCCCCCCCTGGGTCTGCCCCGGGAGACCCAAGGATCATGATTTTAGCTACTTTTAACGGATTTAAATTCTTTTAGCTAATTTTAAGGGGGACCTCCTAAGGAACATTTCTGCAAAATTTGGTTCAAATTGGCCCTGTGAATTGGGAGGAGATGTCATTTAAAAAATTGTTCTTTATTTGTATGTAAACCCCAGCCCCCTGGGGCTCCGCCCCTGGGGACCCGAGGATCATGATTTTAGCTATTTTGAAAGAGGTCAATATACTGATGCTTCATGCAAAATATCAAGGCTCTACCCCTTCTGGGTCAGAAGGAGAAGATTTTTAAAGATTATTTTAAAATTTCACCTTTGTTGCCATGGCAACCAGAGTTTTTAACAGTTTTAAATTTTTTTAGCTATTTTTGAAGGGGACCACCTAAGCAACATTTCTGCCAAATTTGGTTCAAATCGGCCCAGTGGTTTGAGAGGAGATGTCATTTAAAAAATCGTTCTTTATTTCTATATAAACCCCACCCCCCTGGGGCTCCATCCCTGGGGACCCAAGGATCATGATTTAACCTATTTTGAAAGAGGTCAATATACTGATGCTTCATGCAAAATATCAAGGCTCTATGCCTTCTGGGTCAGGAGGAGAAGATTTTCAAAGATTATTCTAAAAATTTCACTTTTGTTGCCATGGCAACCAGAGTTTTTAACAGATTTCAATTCTTTTAGCTATTTTTGAAGGGGACAACCTAAGCAATATCTCTGCCAAATTTGGTTCAAATTGGCCCAGTGGTTTGAGCGGAGATGTCATTTAAAAATTGTTCTTTATTTCTATATAAACCCCACCCCCCTGGGGCTCCGCCCCTGGGGACCCGAGGATCATGATTTTACCTATTTTGAAAGAGGTCAATATACTGATGCTTCATGCAAAATATCAAGGCTCTGCGCCTTCTGGGTCAGGAGATTTTTAAAGATTATTTTAAAATTTCACTTTTGTTGCCATAGCAACCAGAGTTTTTAACGGTTTTCAATTCTTTTAGCTATTTTTGAAGGGGACCACCTACGGAACATTTCTGCCAAATTTGGTTCAAATTTGCCCAGTGGTTTAGGAGGAGATGTCGTTTAAAGAAATTGTTGACGGACGACGCACGCCGGACGCCGGACAAAAGGCGATCACAATAGCTCACTTGAGCACTACGTGCTCAGGTGAGCTAAAAAGGGCAATAACTGAAAAAATAGGCCAGGTAGAGTTATGGTTCTTGTACACTGCACTCCCACTTGGTGAGCTCTATCCATCCATGTAATTTCATGATTCTAGGATTTAAACTTTAAGAGATATACTTCGGACAAGATTAAAGTATAAACAAGAGGGCCAGAATGGCCCTAAAATCGCTCACCTGACTAATGTAAGATGATTCAAAATTGTAATTGGCCCAATGGTTACTGAGGAGAAGATGTTTAAAGATTTCAAAGTCAAAAACTGCCCTACCCTTCCCAGCCCTTATTTGGTCATCAATCAAAATTCTAGAACAACTTTTGAAAAGGGTCACTCAAGGAACATTCATACCAAATTTGGTTGAAATTGGCCCAATAGTTACCGAGGAGAAGATGTTTAAGGATTTCAAAGTCAAAAAAGTGCCTGACCCTGCCACGCCCATATTTGGGCATAAATCAAAATTCCAGGAACAACTTTTGAAAAGGGTGACCAAAGGAACATTCATGCAAAGTTTGGTTGAAATTGACCCAACTGTTACTGAGGATAAGATGTTTAAAGATTTCAAAGTTAAAAAAACTGCCAAGCCCATATTTGGGCATAAATCAAAATTCCATGAACAACTTTTGAAAAGGGTCACCCAAGGAACATTCATACCAAATTTTGTTGTAATTGGCCCAATAGTTACTGAGGAGAAGATGTTTAAAGATTTCAAAGTCAAAAACTGCCACGCCCATATTTGGGCATGAAACAAAATTCTGCCAAACAACTTTTGAAAAGGGTCACCCAAGGAACATTCATACCAAGTTTGGTTGAAATTGGCCCAATGGTTCCTGAGGTGTAGATGTTTAAAGATTTCAAAGTCAAAAATTGCCACGCCCTGCCACGCCCATATTTGGGCATAAATCAAAATTCTGCGAACAACTTTTAAAAAGGGTCATCCAAGAAACATTCATGCCAAGTTTGGATGAAATTGGCCCAATGGTTACTGAGGAGAAGATGTTTAGAGATTTCTAAGTCAAAAACTGCCACGCCCTGCCACGCCCATATTTGTGCATAAATCAAAATTCCATGAACAACTTTTGAAAAGGGTCACCCAAGGAACATTCATGCCAAGTTTGGTTGAAATTGGCCCAATGGTTACTGAGGAGAAGATGTTTAAAGATTTCTAAGTCAAAAACTGCCACGCCCTGCCACGCCCATATTTGGGCATAAATCAAAATTCCACGAACAACTTTTGAAAAGGGTCACCAAAGGAACATTCATGCCAAATTTGGTTGAAATTGGCCCAATGGTTACTGAGGAGAAGACGTTTAAAGATTCCTAAGTCAAAAACTACCACGCCCATATTTGGGCATAAATCAAAATTCCATGAACAACTTATGAAAAGGGTGACCCAAGGAAAATTCATACCAAATTTGGTTGAAATTGGCCCAATGGTTACTGAGGAGAAGATGTTTAAAGATTTCTAAGTTAAAAACTGCCACGCCCTGCCACGCCCATATTTGGGGGTCAATCAAAAATCCGCGAACAACTTTTGAGAAGGGTCACCCAAGGAACATTCCTACCAAGTTTGGTTGAATTCCGCCCTGTGGTTACTGAGGAGAAGATGTTTAAAGAATTGTTGACGACTTCCGACGCACGACGGACAAAAGGTGATACCAAAAGCTCACCTTGAGCACGTTGTGCTCAGGTGAGCTAAAAACAACAAAGGGCATTAACTAAAAAAATTGGCTAGGTAGAGTTATGATTCTTGTACACCCCATCCCATTTGGTGAGCTCTATCCATCCATGAAATTTCATGATTCTAGCTCTTATACTTTTAGAGATATACTTTGGACAAGATTCAAGTATGAAAAACAACAGAGGGCAATAACTCAAAAAATAGGCCAGGTAGAGTTATGGTTCTTGTGCACTGCACTCCCCCTTGGTGAGATCTATACACCCATGAAGTATCATGATCCTAGCTATAATACTTTTAGAGATATACTCCAGACAAGATTCAAGTATGAAAAACAACAAAGGGCAATAACTCAAAAAATAGGCCAGGTAGAGTTATGATTATTGAGCACTGCACTCCGTATTGATGAGAAGAATATAACTGCCAAGTTTAAAGTCAATCGGAATTAAGGTGTTAGAGTTATACTACGGACAAAGAAGTGGACACCGCCCGGACAACCAGATGCCCGGACACCCGGACGCCCGGACACCACGGGTGATCCCATAATACGTCCCGTCTTCGACGGGCGTATAAAAAGGAGAAATAGCTTGTAACAAGAAATTCCTCCTTTTCCCACAATATTTTCAACCACATAGGATGGTTTCATTTCAAATTGCATCCAGTTTTCACTGTCGCCTGTACCCTCTTTCAATTTGGACCAGTATAAAATTTCAAGGAACGGGAAAGGGTTAACCCTTGTCATGCTGAATAAAACCCTTTACAGAATTGTATTTGAATCAAAAGGCTGAAATAGATGAAAGTACTAGTCGAGGGTCAGTATTTCCTTTAACCCTTTCCCACACAGACAAATTTAGACTGTTCCAAATTGAAATAAGTTGCATATGACAATTTCATTTTTTTGAGATTTAAAAAAATCTTTTAACTTTTTTGGTAGAAAAAACATGTATTGTGAAAAATGAAGAAACTGCTTGTTAAAAATGTTGTGGACAATGTAGCAATTGATTTCTTCAGCGTCAATAATATGCTTTCTGTCCTATCTGATGGAAATCAATTAATGCAAGACTTATTTCCCAAAGTAAACCAATTACTAGACAATAAAAGTTTGAAATGGTCAAAATTCAAAGAAAATGCAGACCCAGTTTTTTGGTTGACTATATTTAGAAAATCTTTGTCATTATGTAGACTGATCTTTGTCTATACCTCCTTCAAAAACAGGAATACCCTTGGCTCAGCATGACAAGGGTTAACCCATTCCCACACAATGACACTTTTAAACGCCCCTCAATATGAAAGCTTTGGAAAACATTGTGGAAAATGAAGAAATTGCTTGTTACAAGCAATTTCTTCATTTTCCATAATGTTTTTTACCCGGAAACTAGAAAAAATCTAGAATTTCATAAAATTTAAATGGTCGTCTGAAGCTCCTTCCAATTTAGACCAGTCTAAAATTTTATCGTGTGGGAATGGGTTAAGTCATTACAGTCTCAATTTGTCCTGTACAGGCAGAGGCACAGTAAAGAAAAAAAGAAATTGATTTGAAGCTTGTTTTTCTATCAGTAATTAATCATAAATACGGAAGGATCAAAACCTACTTTGCTGTACAACAATAATTTCTACATGAATGAAATCTGTAAATGTTGTATTTTTCTTACATGAAACAATTTCACCTCAGGGCACATTTTGAACAAGTTATTGAACATTATTAGAATTTACAAGCAATCTCAAAGAAACAACTGTCTCTATCTCTGCATTTTTACATGCAAGATTTGGTACAGATTTCAATTTCTTTTTTTATTTTTTTCATAAGAAAATTTCAATTATGATTTAACCCATTCCTTAAAAATCCTGTACTTTTTAGATTAAATAATAATACTTTGGAAAACATTGTGGAAAATGAAGAAATTGCTTGATTCAAGCAATTTCTTCATTATTCACAATTTTTCTTATTAAAGGGAAGAAAATGTAGCCATTAAATTAAAATTCCTTTGGCAGATCAAATTCATCAAAGAGAAGTAGTCAAAGCTAACAATGGTGAGCTAAAATTTTTGTTCAATCCTTTCATTATATTTCTGTCATTTTTCCCAGATTTTTCTCTTTCTTTTTTTTTGGTTAAAAGCATACAGGTTTTGTTAATCCATTATAATGTGCATATTGAGGAGTTTCTTGCATGAAAGGCCAGGTCTTCATTGCTCTTGTTTAAATCTATTATTTATTACCAGAAATATGACCAAGCTTAGTGAGGTATATTTTTGTATTGACTTTTAGTCGCTTATAAGTTGCAAGCCATGTCCTTTTCTCACAATAGTTTCTACTTTTTATGGCTCCCATTTTCCAATTTTAGAGCTATTTCAAAATTTCAATGTTGTCACCTTCTTTCAAATTGAACCAATCCAGATGTAATGGGTTGATGATGAACTTTAGTTATTGAACCACTTATTGACAGAGATATTTTAGACTGGTCAAAATTGAAAGGAGTTGCAGGCGGCAATTTTCTAATTTGTAAAAATTTCTATTTTTTTAACCTTTCAGGTAGAAAACATTGTGGATAATGAAGAAATTGCTTGAAACAAGCAATTTCTTCATTATCCACAATGTTTTCCTAAGTTTTTTTTTTTCTTGGGGGCATCTTACAGCATCATTGAGTGGTAATAGGTTAATCAGTGCACCATAAAAATGGAAGCATAATTCCGTTAAATCAATCATGGTAGATAGCTTGACAAAACCAGTTTATTTGTGTCTTGAATTTCATGTCATTGTCCTTGTTGCCTGTCAATGGCCGTCCAAATCCTGATGGCCTTTTTGTAACAATTAACCCATTACCAGACAGCAAAATTTTAGACTAGCCCGAATTGAAAGAAGTTGCAGATGACAATTGAAAGTTTTGAAATTTTGGATTTTTTCAACTTTCTGGGTAGAAAACATTGTGGAAAATAAAGAAATTGCTTGAAACAAGCAATTTCTTCATTTTTCACAATGTTTTCCAAAGCTTTTTTCCTTTGGGGCGTCTAAAGGCATCACTAAGAGTAGGAATGGGTGAAGCCAAATGATAGCAGCTTAACCCATTACCACTTGACAAAATTTTAGACTGATCCAAAATCAAAAATATAACAACAATTTGAAATTGATTAAATTCAAAAATCTTTGTCTTTTGAGGTAGAAAACATTGTGGATAACAAAGAAATAAATTTAAGAAAATTTCTTCATTTCCACAATGTTGTTTACCCAAAAAGATGAAAAAAATGCAATTTCATCAACTTGAAATATTTGTCTGCAACTTCATTCAACATGGACCTCATTCTTGAAGCAGTTCTTGCACAGATTATGAAAGAAAAGTTTTGGTTCTCAATTTACAAATTTCTAGGTGCAATGCTTTCAGACACTTGTAATAAGTTGATCAAGCCAATTTTGTAATAAATATGACTGTCCAAACCTTTAAAAAAAGATTAAAAAAAAGCATAAATATTTGGTGTCACAAGAAGCCAAATATGTCAGCAATGTACAACCTGAATGGAACTGGAATTCATCAGCTAAATACTCGTCATTATGTGGAAATGGGTTAAAAGACACACCTTCAACAAAGAGAAGATGTCGAAATTGACCAATTGCTGGCCGCATACACACTTACTCCATAATAAAGTGCTATACGCTACTCAAAGACAGCAATTAGACAGATCGCTGGCAACTCCCAATGAGCTCTGGCAAGGCATATGACAAGGCAGTTCGAATGATTGATTGATTGAATGGGGTTTAATACCGCTTTCAATAGTATTTCAGTCATATCGCATCAGCTGGAGCACTTAACAATAGACTCCTGGTATTTCTCACACCAGTACTACCACTACATCCTTTCCTAGCCTCCAGCTGATATCCCACTTAGGTTTATGATTATCCACCCATTGGCGAGAGACAAATGTCTGAAAGGATATGTGCCGCCGCCGGGGATCAAACCCATGACACCCTAGCAGTTTGAATGAGGTAATAAAAAAGATAATCTTGCAAAAAATTGCCACACAATGATGCTTTTAGATGCCCCACTTGAAAAACAATGGGGAAGGCATTGTGTAAAATGAGCAACCTTCTTCATTCTCACAATGTTTTCTTCCCAGAGAGTTGAAAAAATCTTAAATTCCATAAATTCAAATTGTTCCTCTGCAACTCCTTTCAATTTCGACCAGTCTAAAATTTTACCGTATGGTAATTGGTTTATATTGTATCTAAACTAACATTTTATAAGTGTAGTTACGATGTTTTGGGTGCCAAACCTACAAAAATGTTTTGCAACTTCAAGTTCGAAATTCACATCAAGCTGAAATAAATTATTTAACCGATTTCGACTCAATGACGCTTTAAAGCACCCCTCAATATTAAAGCTTTGGAAAACATTGTGGAGAATGAAGAAATTGCTTGTAACGAGCAATTTCTTCATTATTCACAATGTGTTCTAGCCTAAAAGACAAAGATTTCGAAGATTTACTCAACTTAAAATTGTCGTCAGCAGCTTCTTTGAATTTGGACTGGTCTAAAGTTTTATTGTGTGGGAATGGGTTCAAATGTCAAATAAATTATTTGATTGGTAAATCAATTCTTTGATTAACAATTCCGACTAATCTCAATTTTTTGATAATGCTGTAGGTATTTCCTATTCTATGGTGCAAACTGAGGTATATTTATATTATCCCAAGGCTGTCTAGTCAAGTTGAGACCGAAATTGAAATTTTATTGTTGGAATAGCAGTTTAATGATTTTATTGTATTGTTACAGGTATAAAGAGGTGGAAGGTCAGGTCAAAATTAACCACCCTACCCTTACCTAAACTGGCCATTTTGGCTTTGCCTGAATCTATATTCAACTGTGCATGATCAGTCAACATAATTTTAGAAATTTAGATGATTTTAGAATTGAATGAATTAAGTTGCAGGGTGCTTTTAAAATTCAAGGAAGTTCAAACATTTTTTGAAATAACAATATTCAGAAGAAAACTTTGTAAGTAGAAGAGACTTTTGCTTGTTAATAAACTACTTATTAACCCATTCCTATACAACAAAATTTTGGACTGGTCCAAATAGAAAGAAGCTGCAGACAACGATGTCAAGTTGAAATAATTTCAAAATCCTTTGGGTTTTTGGGTAGAAAATATTGTAGAAAACAAAGAAACAGCTTGTCACAATAATGTTACAAGCAATTTCTTCATTATCCACATTGTTTTCTACCCCAAAGGTTAATCCAAAATTCCATAAGCCTTGAATTATCCTCTGCAACCTCTTTCAGTTTGGTCTAGTCCAAAATTTTGTCCTCTGGTAATGGGTTAAATGTTACATAAACCCCTTTTTCTCATAATCAATGGTTAACACATCCTCCATTATTTTACACCATGGCTTATAAGCTGTTAGCCATTAACAAAGCTAATTACATCATTTGATTTTGCTTTGATGTACGTTTTCTCCTTGCGTAATGGGTTTCAAAGTTGATTTAGTCGTTCTCAAAATGGATCAATTTCAATCCTAATTAGCACAGAAACTGATTTCAAACTCATCCGCTTTTAACTTACCCCAAACCTCACACTTAACCCTTGTCATGCTGTATAAATTACCTTACTGAATTACTGTAAAATCAAAGTGCGGAAAGCACTAATAGAACCTGTTGTCCAAAAATCAATATTTCGTTTAGAAATCAATTTCAAAAACAATTCTGGCAGGAAAAGTACAAGCAGGAGGTGTAGACCAAAATCAGACTGCACTTATGTGCCGGCTGATCATGTTCTGCACCTCCTGCCAAAACTGGATTATTATGGTTTCAGCATGACAAGGGTTAAATACCTGCTGTATTTCAGATTATAAAGGAATTGGGCATGAAAAAGGGCTCTAAATCAGGCAATGGCTTGATCCATTACCAGATGACAGAATTTTGGACTAGTCCAAATTTAAGTAAGTTGCGGACGATAATATTTAGTTGGGGGAATTTTAAAAGTCATTGTCTTTTTGGATAGATGACATTGTGGCCATTGAAGAAATTGTGGGTCAATACAAGCAAGTTTTTTTTAAATTTTCCACAATGTTTTCCAAAGATTTTTCTAAAAGATTTTACAAAAAGGGGGATTAGGAATAGGTGAAATAACAGACAGATCGCAGTTGTAAATCAAACTAGAGGTACACCAGCACTTAATTTTCTCTGCCAGCCTAGACTTACTTATCCTAAAGGTATTTTCTGGGAAAATAATTTTCAGAAAATTATTATATACCATATATGGATCTGCCAATAGAGGCTATGATTCTTAACCCATTCCAACTCAATCCCTCCTTTTTACGCCCCCCAGGAAAAAAGCTTTGGAAAACATAGTGGAAAATGAAGAAATTGCTTGTATCAAGCAATTTCTTCATTCTTCACATTGTTTTCTATCCCAAAAGACAAAAAAATTGAAAATTCCATCAACTTGAAATTGTCGTCTGCAGCTTCTTTCAATTTGGACCAGTCTAAAATTCTGCTGAGTTGGAATGGGTTAACCCAGTCAAATTCTATGAAGGAATCTGACAAGGAGCCACCTGGGGATCATTCCTGTGAAATTTGCTTGAAATCCATCGTCTGGTTTCTGAGGAGGTTTTCAAAGTTTTCAAAATATACCATATATGGAAAGTCCGCCCCCCCCCCCTCTATGATAAAATCCATGTTTTTCATCTGATTTCTTGAACTGCTACTTAACCCATTCCCGCACAAGCCCTCCTTTTTACGCCCCTCAAGAAAAAAGCTTTAGAAAACATTGTGGAAAATGAAGAAATTGCTTGTATCAAGCAATTTCTTCATTCTTCACATTGTTTTCTATCCCTAAAGACAAAAAAATTGAAAATTCCATCAACTTGAAATTGTCCTCTGCAGCTTCTTTCAATTTGGACTAGTCAAAAAATTTTGCTGTGTTGGAATTGGTTAACATTCTTGAAAGTTCTAGAATGTACAAGAACTAGTTCTTGAACACTTTTGTAGGGGGATATTCTTCCATAATTGACCAAACCCTATAAAGCATTTCAGAAATGCCTCTAGGATAAGGATGGGGTTGTCTGAGGTTGCATTCTCCATCATTGACAGGCGTATCCCAATTATTTTGCTGTAAAATATCCAATTTGGTTGATGTCTGATTGACTAGGAAGTTATATCATCATTATGAACTAGATAAATTTCGATATGATAAAACTCTCATTTGGTTGAGCCCCCTCAGAGCTCTTGATGAATGTACTTTTTCCCCTTTCTTAACCCAGTACCACAAAACAAAGTTTTAGACTGGTCCAAATCCAAAAATGTATGTTGCCGAAGACAATTTCTCGCTGGTGAAATTTATAAATCTTTTAAGGGTAGAAAACATTGTGTGGAATGGGTAAAACAAGCTAATTTTGACCCTTCTTTGACCCTTTCCCACAAAGTTCCACTTTTTTTACAACCCTCAAGATAATTTCTTCATTTTCACCATTGTTTTCTTCTTCAACAGACAGGGATATTTATAATTCTGTCAATATGAAAATTTAATCTGCAACTTCTTTGAAAAAAAAACAAGCCTAATTTCAATGAAGAAAATACTAGAAATGTTTGAAAGACATTGTACGCCCAAGTTTAATTGCTTGTCACATTGCCTTTCCGCTGAGACCTTGAACACAGAAATATACAACAGAACTTTGCCAATGACACTAGTACTCATCAAGGGGAACAACTGTGCCAAGTTATTTTGAAATCCATCAACTAATAATTTAATTGTTAGTTTCGTCTAGATTGGTCGAAAAATTTAATTCATATCTCCATGAACAAAATTTTGAGTACGCAGCTATTTTGAATGCTTCCGCACAAAATAGTTCACTACAAAAAGGTATCAAAACTTGTTAAATTGTTGCATTTTTCGCTCGATGCTATTAAATTATAAGAAATGAAGAGAATATTTTTTGTTTTCATGGAGGTAGGAACCGAAAAACCTAATCACACACTGTATGAATCCGCTTCGCATATTCATACAGTGTGATTAGGTTTTTCGGTTCCTACCTCCATGACAACAAAAAATATTCTCTTCATTTCTTAAATGTAGAAGATAAGCTCTGGACAAGAAATGGACACATATGCTAACCCATCCATCCATGCGCCCACTCACCCAGTTGCATTTATGCCCGGACGGAGGTAACACTCTATGCCCATTGTCATTTCATGATGGGGAGAGCATAATCAAAGTTCTGAAAGTAATGTAAGCTAGCAAAGCATTGTTTTGTTAAGTAATCTTATTTGCCTCTTGTAAGGTAGAAAACATTGTGGACACTGAAGAAATTGCTTGTTACAATATTCCTGAAATACACGGGTGCTACTTTTTTTGACGTAGACATTCAATGGGTGTAGTAGTTAAGTGGCAGTTTGCACTCATTGAATTCTGAGAAGACCTAAAAATTTTGTCTGTTAACTTAAGCTATCAAAGCTGTCGTTTTGCTAGCTAAAAAGCTGAATTGAAACAGGAATGGATACAGACTCAGGGTTAGAGACCCAATCTTTTTTACAAAGTAGCAATAAATATCCAATCAAGAGATTACTATAGAGCCTTGCAGCAGATTTATTTCATACTTTATTGTTCAAAAAGATTTAACACTCCGATAATTCCTTGTTGGTTAAGTTTTATTTCCTTTTTTCCAAGAAATCCTAACGATTCCCAATGGCTAAATCTACTTTAGTCTAACAGCCCTTCTTCTATAGCTGATACAAGTTAACCCATTACCAGAGGACAATATTGCCTTTTAGCTGCACAAATTCTTATCCCAGTCTTCCAAATACGAGTTGTAGTAAAAGTGCCTCCTGGCAAGTGCTTGAGACAAAATGCTCTTAGATTACAATCAAAGGTCAAGATCATTCAATGTTAAAAAATGAATATGTCCAAGAAGAATACAAGTTGTACATATCAAAAATAAACTTAAATTCCCACACAGTGACATTTTAACACCCCCCCCCCATTATAAAACTTTTGAAAACATTGTGGAAAATGAAGAAATTGCTTGTGACAAGCAATTTCTTCATTATTCATGTTTTCCATCCCAAAAGAAAAAGACCCTAAAGATTTCATTTACTTAAAATTGTTGTCTGCAACTTCTTTGAATTTGGACTGGTCTTAAATTTAATTGTATGGTAATGGGTTAATACTCTTCTATACAAATTTTTTTAGACTGATCTAAATTGAAATACTTTGCAGATGACAAATCTAATTTGTTGATATATATCGTATATTGTAAAATATCTCTTCCCTTTCAAGTAAAACATATTTTGGACAAAAAATAGTCTGCAATATTTTCTGAAAGTTTTTCTAGAAGAGCGTAAAAAGTGAGATTTAGTCAGACTGGGTTAAAGTATTTCCTTTAAAATAGGTCAAAGGTCAAGGTCATTAAGTGAGAACCTATGACTTGATGCAGTTCTGTATAAAATATCAAATATATACACAAAATGAATGAAAAAGACAATGTCAAGGTCACTTTACCAAGTTAATTGCAAAATCCTATGACCTGATGGATGTTTCAGGTGAGTAAAGTCAACTCTCTCCAATACAACAAAATTTTAGACTGGTAGAAATTGAAAGACATTGCAGGTGACAATTTCAAGTAGATGAAATTTTAAAGTTTTTCGTCTTTTGCTTAATGACATTAACCCATTCCCACTCAATGACGCATTTAGACGCCCCTCGATAAGATAGCTTTGTAAAACATTGTGGAAAATGAAGCAATTGCTTGTAACAAGTGAATTTTTCTTTATCCACAATGTTTTTTATACCTGAAGGTAAAAGCATATTCAAAATTTCATAAGCTTTAGATTGTTGAATTCTGAATTTCTGTGTGTTTCTGGCCAAAAACAGAGTTTAACCTATTACCAGACAACAAAATTTTAGACTTGTCTAAATTGAAAGGAGTTGCAGATGATAAGTTACAGTTAAGGAATTTTCTTTTAATTTTCTTGGTAGAAAACACTGTGGAAAATGAAGAAATTGCTTGTTGCACGCAATTTCTTCATTTTCGACAATGTTTTCCCAATTACTTTTCCAGAGGGGCGTCAAAAAGCGTCATTGTGTGGGAATGGGTTAATGATTCTTTCATAAAACTTGTCTGTGATACAATGAGTCAGAGGACAATTGCTGTGAAGATTATGTTTCAATTGTGCTGTCTAGCCATGATATACCCTGTCAATCAATTCATTATCCAATACTTATTACTTCCCAGAATATTTTACTATTGTCATAAAATAAACAGCAGCCTAAAATTGCTTTGAACTGTCTGTATTTGCACATAGGAAATATATTTAAGGTAAAAGTTTTTTTAACCCATGTCTTGTTATTCCGGGAATATTCCTATGAGGGCAGGATGTATAGACAAAGATCAGCTTGCACATATGTGCAGTCTGATATTAGTCTACACCACCTGCTTGTCCCTTTCAAGCCAGAAGTGTTTATAAAATCAATTTTCAAATGAATATTGACCTGCAACTTGTTCTACTGGAGGTTTCAGTGCTTTGATTTAAGGGCAATTCTAAATAGGATTATATTCAGCATGACAAGGGTTAATCAATAGCATTTTAAATCTTTGAAAGAAACATGATGGTTGCCGATTTTATTAGGCCAAGTTGAACTACATAGAGGAGTATCAAGGCGTTTGAAAAAATTAAAATATATATACAAAAGGCAGGGGTGTGAAAATATGGGTATTCACTACCTATCCCCGTACAAGCAAGAGATGACTTTCTGATTGTCCAGAATGGTTGCATTTTAACCCTTGTCATGCTGAACCTGGAATATTCCTGCTTTGGCAGAAGGTGTAGACAAAGATCAGCCTGCACATGTGTATCAAATTCCTTCATAGAATTTTGGTCAGATGAAGAATATGTAATGATATATACATGTATGTATATATATATATTGTTACTATACCAGCAAAGCTGAAGAAAATTTGATTTTTTGTAGGCAGGAATTGACAAGATCAGCGCATAATCAACAGTAGATCTAGGCAGAAAAAGACATCTCCGATAATCTAAACGTCAACCTTTGTCTGCTCAGGTTATATACATGTCATGAATATAAATCTCAGGCTTTCAGTGCTTTGATTTATATTTGTGTTAAATACTTATGAGAGATATCCTGTATTTTCCTAACCTTTGTCATGCTGAATTAAACTGTTTCAAAGAATGCTTTTGAATAAAAGTACTGTAAGCTGAGTGGAAGCCCTTATAGATGGCTAGTGTTTCTTTTACAAACAAATGCTGCTTAGAAAGTACAAGCATGAGCGTTTATGCACTTAAGCAGATCATGTAATATTTTTCTGTCTAATTTGGAGACTAAGAGCTTAATTCTATTTTCCAGATCATTTAACCCTCAATATATTCCAATCCCGTATCTTTCTGCTTACAGAGGCAGTTTCCAGCAATACTGATGTTAACCAAATGTTTTTTTGGAATGAGATCAAGATAATCATATTTTCTGAACATTAAATAACACTACTGCACCCATATCTAATAAATGTTATGAGAACAATGCTTTCTTCAATAACCAACATATGGATACACATTGCAAACAATTATTATAACCCATTACCACATAACAAGATACTAGGCATGTCCAAATTCAAAGAGATCTTGAAGTCCAAAATTTCGAGTTGAGAGAAGTTTGAATATGTTTATCTTTATTAGGGTTGAAAATGATGAATTTTCTTGTAACAAGCAATTTCTTCATTTTCAATCTTGTTTTCCTTAAGTTATTTCTTGAGGGGTGTAAAAAGCGGATTGTGTGGGAATGGGTTAATGGTTAATAATTCTAGAAATTTGCTGTAACAAGTTAAATGGGATTTTTTAGTATACCATTAAGTACAGTTTGAATATTTCTTGTTTAAGTGCCTAAAAGCTATTAAAAATGTTTAAGAATTTAATTAGAATAACCAGAATGTTTTGCAACAATTGAACAATTAAATTACCAGTTTTCTAAACCCTTTCCCACTCAGTGACTACTTTAGACGCCCCCAAGGAAAAAAGCTTTAGAAAAAATTGTGGAAGATGACTGTATCCCCTAGACGCTTTCAAAGAAAAACAACAACAACAAATTTCCACTGCAGAGAGGATTTACTTCTGGTTTTGTTTTTCGAAAGCTGTATAATTGCGACTAGTCATTTTAACTTCATTTTTCAATGTTTTACAATGAAAGCAAAGGCTAAATAATGTAGGTAATATTGTTGGATTTGTTACAATATTTCTTTCTCCAGTGTTCAAGAAATCTTTCTTCAGAAGCATAAGAAGTACTCTATATTATCGGCCTTAAGGAATAAATGACGGGAGTTATGTTTCATGATCTATGTTCACCATATGCAATAAAATGTATCATAACCTGGTATATAGTATATGTTGAAACAAACGCCTGTAAGGAATGAAGAGAATTGCATTAACCCATTTTGTCCCCCGGAGAACATCAGCATCATCGGAACTCATGTTCTTTGCCTCCGGAAATATCAAATTATGATAGTTTGTGTGAGAAAAGGTGAAATTAAAGCTCAATATGGTTAAGGCATTATATTCTCAGGTTGGCGACCAAAATTTTGCAATCGCATTTTATCTTAAATTGTATCTAAAACCTTTAGTTAGCTCATTGATGATACTCAGTTTGTAATATGCACAATGGCCCCTTGATCTGCTAGTAAAGCTAGATATTCAAATAATAAAGCTATATTTTTAAAATGAAAGCCTACCTCGCAATATATCCTGCAGCGAAAAAAAATAATTAAATCCATTCAATAAAAATAAGCATATTCACTTCATTTGAAATTGGAAAAAATGCTAAAAAGATAAACACCATGTTATGATATTACCGTGACGATTGAAACGACGCCTGGTCACATCCTTTGTTCAATCGACAATAAATTAGTATTAGGCGGCATATCGGTTGAAACATAGAAAGATCAAGTTTGTCTCATCAAATCTTAAATTTTACTAATTGAGTGTAAGATTCATTGTGACATGTTGCCAGTTACATAATAACCCCATATGTATGTGATTTACTGAAGGGAACCCTGTGTTTGATATTAATGAAAGAAAAGAATAGAGAGAGAAAGAGCAAGAAGAGAGGGGGGGGGAAGAGAGAAAAAGAGAGGGATCTACATTGGTGGCCACACAGACAAACAAGGTGCCAAATTGTCACAAGATACGCCCGTCACACTGCTTAATATTAACTGGGGGTTTGAATAGAACTGATGTTATTTTAAATGAATATTTTTTGTCAAACAAAGTATGAAAAACAACAAAGGGCAATAACTCAAAATATACACTAGGTAAAGTTATGGTTCTTGTACACAGCACTCCCACTTGGTGAGCTCTTTCCATCCATGAAGTTTCATGATTCTAGCTATTATACTTTTAGAGATATACTCCGGACAAGATTCAAGTATGAAAAACAACAAATCGCAATAACTCAAAATATACCCTAGGTAGAGTTATGGTTCTTGTACACTGCACTCACACTTGGTGAGCTCTATCCATCCATGAAATTTCCTGATTCTAGCCATTATACTTTATTTAAGAGACAGACTCCATACAAGATTCAAGTATGATAAACAACAAAGGGCAATAACTCAATAAATAGGCAAGGTAGAGTTATGGTTCTTGTGCAATGCACTCTCCCTTGGTGAGATCTATACACCCATGAAGTTTCATGATCCTAGCTATAATACTTTAAGAGATATACTCCGGACAAGATTCAAGTATGAAAAACAACAAAGGGCAATAACTCAAAAAATAGGCTAGGTAAAGTTATGGTTCTTGTACACTGCACTCACACTTGGTGAGCTCTATCCATCCATGAAATTTCATGATCCTAGCTATTATACTTTTAGAGATATACTTCGGACAAGATTCAAGTATGAAAAACAACAAATCGCAATAACTCAAAATATACTCTAGGTAGAGTTATGGTTCTTGTACACTGCACTCCCCCTTGGTGAGATCTATCCATCCAATAAATTTTATGATTCTAGCTATTATACTTTTGGAGATATACTCCATACAAGATTCAAGTATGAAAAACAACAAAGGGCAATAACTCAAAAAATAGGCCAGGTAGAGTTATTATTCTTGTACACTGCACTCTCCCTTGGTGAGATCTATACACCCATAAAGTTTCATAATCCTAGCTATTATACTTTTAGAGATATACTCCGGACAAGATTCAAGTATGAAATACAACAAAGGGCAATAACTCAAAAAATAGGCCAGGTAGAGTTATGGTTCTTGTACACTGCACTCCTACCTTATGAGCTCTATCCATCCATAAAATTTCATGATTCTAGCTATTATACTTTTAGAGATATACTCCGGACAAGATTCAAGTATGAAAAAAAAACAAAGGGCAATAACTCAAAATATACCCTAGGTAGAGTTATGGTTCTTGTACACTGCACTCACACTTGGTGAGATCTAAACACCCATGAAGTTTCATGATCCTAGCTATAATACTTTTAGAGATATACTCTGGACAAGATTCCAGTATGAAAAACAACAAAGGGCAATAACTCAAAAAATAGGCCAGGTAGAGTTATGGTTCTTGTGCACTGCACTCCCCCTTGGTGAGATCTATACACCCATAAAGTTTCATGATCCTAGCTATAATACTTTTAGAGATATACTCCGGACAAGATTCAAGTATGAAAAACAACAAAGGGCAATAACTCAAAAAATAGCCCAGGTAGAGTTATGGTTCTTGTGCACTGCACTCCCCCTTGGTGAGATCTATACACCCATAAAGTTTCATGATCCTAGCTATAATACTTTTAGAGATATACTCCGGACAAGATTCAAGTATGAAAAACAACAAAGGGCAATAACTCAAAAAATAGGCCAGGTAGAGTTATGGTTCTTGTGCACTGCACTCCGTATTGATGAGAAGAATATAACTGCCAAGTTTAAAGTCAATCGGACTAACTGTGACAGAATTATGCTCCTGACAAAGAAGTGGACACCGCTGGACGCCCGGACAACACGGGTGATCCCATAATACGTTCTGTCTTCGACGGGCGTATAAAAACAAATATTTAAAAAAAAGCATGTTTGCAGTGTTCTTTATTTTCATAATATCTAAGTTTAAATGCCTATTCTATACAACAAGGAAACTTTAAAAAAAAAGAAGAAAAAAATTAGCTTTTCGATGAAGACTTATGGATATTTGGTATCAACATAGGCCACTTTTATTGCATATCTTAAGCAACATTTATCTGTATCTTCCATAATGTGGTAAAAAGTATTTAAATGCACTAAAATCTAAACATATTAATCTAGCCAATCATGTCAATCAGGATTATTGTCACTTGTTCATATGGTTGGGCCTGCCATGCAAAGGGCGGGATTTGCCACAAATGAAATGCCCATGATCAACGCATTTTCGCAAATTTAACCAATCAGTGTTCCGGAAAAAATTTGTAGGCTTATTTCTTTTGTGTAGTGACAAAAGTTGTAAATATTACCAAACCATTGATTTCTGGCAACAATAACTTATCGTAATTTGTTTTCTATTATAATTATTCAAAGTGACCATTTAGTGTTTGTACCGAGTGTAAAAATGTATCTCTATATTTTTTCCGTTCTTGTATGTATGTGAGGGATGGTGGGTGTTAAAAATATTTTTTAAAAATCTTATTGCATTGGAAATATTATTGTACGAAAAGATGATTATTTCCAAATTCGAGGTAGGTTATAGTTTGTATGGCCTAGATACTAGGCCGTTTTAAACTCAATTAGAATGCAAACTCAAGATAATATCATCAAAATTTTCCGCTACAATTGGCCTGCATATGACTGTCTGCTCACAGATTGAAATTCTTTTTTCACCAAAATTTTGATTTTTAATCTTTATTTTTTCGTGTTCAAAATAGCCAATTTATATTGGATTATATAGTGATAATTTATCGACTCCCCGCAATCGATCACATGACAAAGTCTCGGGTAAATATCTCATTCAATGAGATTTGGTTTGACCCATTGTGCAGTGAGAGCATGAAAAGGTTTATTGAAAGTGGATTTAAAAAAAAAAAAAAAATAACCATTCAGTAGGTTAGAAAATATTGTAGAAAAAGAAGAAATGGCTTGTTACAAGCAATTTCTTTTTCTTCGTTTTCTCAATCATAAAATCACAGGGACTTAAAAACCAGGAATTGAACAGGTAAGGTTAACTCATTGTTCTAGATTCAAACTGTATGGCATTAACATTGAATTTTCTCCAGGCCCCTTTCGTATGCAATTTTTAGGAATAAATTTGGTTGTAATAAGAGTTTGGAAAAATGGAAGTCATTAAGTCATTAATAACTAATAATATTCCATTTTGACTAAATTTTAGACTCAAAGGAAATATATATATGAAGGAAAGCTGTCAACTTATTTTGGAACATACTGACCTGAATGATTCCAAGAACTTTAGTAGATATCATCTCTCAGAAGACTTTAACCCATTCCCACTATATCCCACTTTTTCACACACCGGCCAAGCAAAACTCTTATTTTAACAATTTCTTTATAAGGCGCTAAAGACTATGGATATCGATATTACTTAGAATTATTGTATGTAACATTAAAATCCATTCCCACACAATGACGCTTTTTGACCCCCCTGAAGTCAATAAGAGCTGGTCACAGTCATGTAACAAATGCCCCCAAAGGACAGGGTCAAGCATGGGCCACTTTGATTTGTTTTGTAAACACAACCACATGCATTTGTGATCTATACCTCTGGGTTTTTAACCCATTCCCACTCAATCCCTCCTTTTTACGCCCCTCAACAAAAAAGCTTTGGAAAACATTGTGGAAAATGAAGAAAATGCTTGGATCAAGCAATTTCTTCATTATCCACAATGTTTTTTATCCCAAAAGACGAAAAAATCAAAAATCCATCAACTTGAAATTGTCGTCTGCAGCTCCTTTCAATTTGGACTGGTCTAAAATTCCATTGTGTTGGAATGGGTTAATAAATGAAGATTTAACCCTTGTCATGCTAAACCCGGAATATTCCGGTTTTGGTAGGAGGTATAGACCAAGATCAGCCTGCACATAAGAGCAGTCTGATCTTGATCTTCACCTCTTGCTTGTACTCTTCCTGCCGGAGTTAATTATGAAATTGATTTTCATAATAAAACATTGATTTTTCAACAAGTTCTACCAGTGCTCTCAGTCCTTTGATTTTACAGCAATTCATCAAGGTAATTCATACAGCATGACGAGGGTTAATACATATTATAAGTTCTATAAATATAGAATGAAATCGAGCAATGCATTATATTATATATTATATAATGCATTATATTATTTTTCTGAGGTCAAAGGTAGGTCAAAGGTCAAGGTCACTGGGTTAAGGTCAAGGTCATGTAAAGTGGTCCACATATGGAAGCAATCCATTGAAGAATAAGAGAGTAAATACAATTTAACCATTTCAGACGCAATTTAACCATTCTGGACGCCCCTTTGACCCCAGATTATGACCTTGACCTTTGAGATAGGAACCTGGGTCTTTTTCGCACAATTCGTCTGAAGGTGGTGAACATTTGTATGAAAGAAATTTGTACCTGCGTGCATGATTATATAGAAGTTACAGAGCAGACATGACAAAAAGTGCCGATTTTTTACCTTTGACCCCAGATTGTGACCTTGACCTTTGAGAAAGGAACCTGGGTCTTTTTTGCGACACGTTGTCTGAAGGTGGTGCCCATTTGTATGAAAGAAACTTGTACCTGTGTGCATGATTATAGAAGTTACAGAGTGGACATGACAAAAAGTGCCGATTTTTTACCTTTGACCCCAGATTGTTACCTTGATCTTTGAGATAGGAACCTGGGTCTTTTTTCGCAACATGTCGTTTTATAGCAGTGAACATTTGTGCAAAGTTATATTGAAATCCACTATTGCATGTAGAAGTTACAGAGAGGACACGAAAGCGGGACGGACAGACAGACGAACAGTTCGATTACTATATGCCTCCCTTGCGGGGCATAAAAAACCTTACGGAAAGGAGAAATTTCTTGTTGCAAGAAATTTATTCATTAATCCCAATGCTTTCTACGGCATAATAGAGATCTTTTTAAACTATATCAACAAAAAGTTCTTGTTAGCAACTTCTTTGAATTTGGGCCAGTCCAAAATTTTGACATCTTATTTGGTTAATCTGTTCAATTAGGACTTGTCTTAGATTTTGTCATTTTGTCATGGTTTCAGAATTTTTACAAGCCCAATGCTTATTCATCATAATATTACTGTATTTTTTTCTTTCTTTATTGACTTACTTCTTACTTAAATGATGCCTCTGGAAGATAATTTCAAAGCATCCAATATCCTTTTATCAATGCTGCAATAAAAATCAAAGTAATTTTCAGGCATATCTATAGTGATAAAACTGTTGATTCATTTGCAAAGCATATCCTTCACGAATTTTCATTGCCAAAAGTATTCTTTTAGAGAAAAACACTACAAGGCAAGGACTGTTGCATTTTCTTCTTTCAAGAAATGTTTTCTCTATCCTAAAGACATTGCATTTTTCAGTTAAAACTCGCTCTCTATCATAAGTTGTAACTTCTTTCAAATCTTGACATCAAACAGAGGATATTTAACCCATTCCCACACAATGACACTTTTTGACGCCCCTAAAGAAAAAAAGTATTGGAAAATATTGTAACAAGCAATTTCTTCATTTTCCACAATGTTTTCTATGGGGAAAGTTGAAAAAATCTTGAATTTCATTAACTTTAACCCTTTCAAGTTTTTCAAAATTTTAGACATGTCCAAATTCAAAGGTTTTGCAGCCGTCAATTAAGAGTCAATTTTATTTGAAAAACAATCATTCAGTGGGGTAGAA
Source organism: Fragum fragum (assembly GCA_946902895.1). Lineage (NCBI taxonomy): Eukaryota > Metazoa > Mollusca > Bivalvia > Cardiida > Cardiidae > Fragum > Fragum fragum. Next base: position 41,613,377 of record OX336372.1, read on the forward strand.
AATATTGTGGAAAAAGACGAAATTGCTTGTTACAAGCAATTTCTTCTTTTTCCACAATATTTTCCTAAGTATAAAACCACAGGGACGTAAAAACCAGGGATTGAACAGGAAAGGGTTAAATTGTCCTGTGCAACTTCTTTCAATTTGGACTAGTCTAAAAAATTACCGTCTGGTAATGGATTAAAGAAGCCAACTATATAAAGATTAAAACCTGGCTTAGTAGATTTCTTTATAAAACAAAATGCTATTTCATGGACTCAAATTTGTATTCTATAATCATCTTGTGATGGGTTGACACAGTTAAACAAGTTACAACAGAAATACCAGGAAATAAGCCAGGCTAAGAAAAGTATTATGTAACTTGAAAGCTAGCTTACAGAAGTCATTAAATCAGGGTTTGCCATGGAATCAAGACTCACTATTTAGGATTACCAAAAGATTAGATGGCATTGACTTATTACCCTGAATGAAACTGGTTTTCTGGCATTTGCTAGGAGTGTAAATTGGAACCATTATGCTAAAATTGTTGTACACCTTTTTTTTAGCTAGAAAAAGTCATGCTTTGATAGCTAACAGAAAATTTTTTGAGGTCTTCTCAAAGCGTTATCTTCCGATAGGTGGCATTTTTCAAATACTGACCTATCTAATTTGAGCATTCTGGCCCGGTATTGTCATTCGTGACAACTTGGCGGATTCCATCTACCTACATTCAAAATGTCAGCGCCTATGAAAGGCACACTTCTAATTTTTTATGCCTCTTCTTGGAGCACATGTAAGACGTGAATGCTTTAGCAATTTAAAATAATCATTTTTCTAATTAATTTTGGGCGACAGTTAAGTTTGATTTCTCCACAATTGTAGGTTTTGTTGCAATTATCCACTTGCTACTTTTTGGCGATATAATATGGAGTTATGCTTACAACTTAGTAATAAATATCCCAATCTGGATAAGTGATACGGTCCCGAAGACAGGTCAATCTTCGCAGAATATGACATGCCCAGACAACGTTTCTCAAAGTTCAAAACTGCCACTAAATCCATTGAATGTATATGCCATGAAAATAGTTCTTGTGTATTTAAGGAATATTGCAAACTCTAATCAATTGTAGAGAACTCTTTCAAAAGCATGCTATTTAACCCGTTCCCACTTATTCCGCTTTTTAAGCATCTCAAGAAAAAAACTTTGGAAAACATTGTGGACAATGAAGAAATTGCTTGTAACAAGCAATTTCTTCATTGTCCACAATGTTTTCTACCCAATAATGGAAAGATTTTCTGAATTCAACCAACTTGAAATCGTTGTCTATGACTTCTTTCAATTTGAACTAGTCTAAGGTTGTGTCATGTTGTTATGGGCTAAGTCATGGGGTTACTTTAATCATGATAACCTTTGGCAAAGAAGATTACTTAACAAAACTATGCTTTGCTAGCTTACAGTACTTTCAGTACTTCGATTTTGATATACACGGGTTCATTGATTGAATGGGGTTTAACTTCACTTTTAACAGTATTTAAGTCATATTGTGGTGGCTGCAGCACCTTACCACAGTTTCAGGGAAATTCTCAAACATCCTTTCCGAGCCTCAAGCTACTCTCCCATTGGTGGGAGACAAAATTAATGTCCTAACCCATTCCCACACAGTCCCTCCTTTTTACCTCCTCAAGAAAAAGCTTTGGAAAAAATTGTGGAAAATGAAGACATTGATTGTTACAAACATTTTCTTCATTTTCTTCAATGTTTCTATCCGAAATGACAAAAAAATTGAAAATCATTCGAATTAAAATTGTCGTCTGCAGCTTCTTTCAATTTGGACCAGTTTAAAATCTTATTGTGTGGGAATGCAGGGTTAAAGGATATTTGTAGCATCCAATAGGTTAATTTGTTCCAGAAGTCGACACAATTCATTTGAAACACTCCAACAACTGGCCTTAACCAATGTCATGCTGAACCTGGAATATTCCTGTTTTGGCAAAAGGTACAGACAAAAATCAGCCTACACATAAGTGCAGTCTGATCTTCATCTAAATCCCTGTTTTTTCCTTCAAGGCATAATTATTCATAAAATTAATTTTAAAATAAATTTTCACTAACATAGAGTGCTTCTGTTGCTTTCAGGCCTTTGATTTAAATGCAACTTCAGTAAGGATTAAATTCAATTTAGGTGGGAAAAACAGCAAAGAAAATTAACTCAAGTCAAGCAAGCCAAAGTTATACTTCTTCACTTATCCTCAATGAAGTTTCAAGTTGATGGCTGCTGCAGCTCAAAACAAAATTCGGCGTGGAACGACGGAAGGTATTTCTATACCCAAATTCTTTTTTTGGGGGATGGGGGGGGGGGGAGGGGGAGGAGATAAAAAAAAGAAACTAGAAATCTGTCACAGACATGGAAGTTCCTGTTTATTTAAGTGCTAGCCGCCGTCATAGCGCAGTCGGTAGCGCGTCCGACTCCTAATCTTCAATCATGGGTGTCATGGGTTCGATCCCCGGCGGCGGCGGCAAATATTCTTTCCGACAATTGTCTCTCACCAATGGGTTGATAATCGTAAACCTAAGTGGGATAGCAGCTGGAGGCTAGGAAAGGATGTAGTGGTAGTACTGGTGTGAGATATACCAGGAATCCATTGTTAGGTGCTCCAGCCGCCGCGATATGACTGAAATACTGTTAAAAGCGGCGTTAAACCCCATTCAATCAATCAATTATTTAAGTGCTGTGTCCTTGAACTTTTAAGTATCCAGCATGACACTGGTTCTCATTAAGGGAAACAATTTACTGTGCCAAATTGTTTAGAAATCCATAAACGTAGAAGATATGCTGTGGACAAAAAATGGACACGCATACACTAACCCCCTTCTCCCATCCCCCCCCCACCAGTACAACCACAAGGACAGGGTTAACTCTATAAGCATGTCACCATTACATGGGGGTTATCATTACTGTTGACAGGTTTGTGGCTGATAGGTATAGAAACAGACAGCAGAAGATGCATCATTGTTGTCTGTCACACTTCCATACAAGCTGCATTATCAATACCCTGCACCATTTCAACATTATATCTGATTAACCAGACTCATTCAAGCAAAGTTTACATTACCCCTTGCCATGCTGAATAAAATTCCTACACAAAATTGCTTCAAAATCAAAGGACTGATAGCTCTGGAAGGTCATAATGAGGGTCAATATTTCTTTTGAAATTTGATTATTTAAACAACTTTAGCTTGAAAGGGACAAACGGGAGGTGTAGACAAAGATCAGACTGCACTTATGTGCATGCTGATCTTTGCTGCTCTTATGTGCAGGCTGATCTTTGTCAATACCTCCTGCCAAAACAAGAATAATCCAGATTCAGCATGACAAGGGTTAACATATTTGATGGACTGTTGCTGTTATTTTGAATTTGACTGACCAATCAGATAGTTCATTTTTATCAGGATGTGAGTGTGCAAAGTAGACCTCAGACTGATATGATTTTTGAAGGCAATAAAATTGATGATGCTTGGAAAACTAAGTAGGTACAGTTAGAATAGCCTTGCTCTTTTATAGCTTTATTTCTTCAAAACATGATTCAAAAGATAGAGCTCTAAGAATTACAGAATATGTGAGAACACCTTGTTAAAACGACAGCTTTTAAACTCCACTGTGACAAGCAATTTCTTCATTTTCCACAATCTTTCCCAAAGCTTTTTTTCTTGGGGATGTCTAAAAGCGTCATTGAATGGGAATAGGTTAATCATCATGTGCAACTTCTTTCACTTTAGACCAGTCTAAAATTTAGCCATCTGGTTAAAGGTCAAATCATTTTAATTCAGGTAATGGTTAGAATGGTCCTTAATTCACATTTTAAGCCATTACCAGGTGGCAAAATTTTAGACTTTTCAATTGTTGAAATTTAGGAAATATTTCTAGGTTATAAAACATTTTTTTATTTTCCACATTTTTTTCTAAAGCTTTGTTCTTCAGGGGTTATGAGGGAATGGGTTAAAAGCTAACTTATGCCAGCTTAAGCCTTTCCTGGTTTTTGAAATTTTAGACTGGTCCAAATTGGAAAAGGATGCAGATGACAATGAAAATTGGATGCAATTCCAAATAAAACATCCTATGTGGTAGAAAACACTGTGGGAAAAGGAGAAATTGCTTATTTTTTGCAATTTCTCATTTTTCACAGTTTTCTCAAGTATAAAATCACAGTGATATAAAATCCCGGATTTATCCAGGAAAGGGTTAAATAGCAATATATCCTCTCTGACACATACATTGCCATCAACGTTCCAGTTTATACCAGCAATAATCAACCCATACCAAAATAATCCACTCTTTTTTCCACCCTGAAGAAAAAGGCTTTAAAAAAAGTTGTTAAGAGATGAAGAGAATTTTTTTTGTTTTCATGGAGGTATGAACCGAAAAAACTAATCACACTGTATGAATACGCTCCATGAAAACAAAAAAAATTCTCTTCATTTCTTATAATTTAATAGTATCGAGAGAAAAAAGCAAAACCCCTACATCTTTTGATACCTTTTTGTATGGGACTATTTTGCGCGGAAGCATACAAAATGGCTGAGTGCTCAAAATTTTGTTGGAGGTATGAATTAAATTTTTCGACCAATCAGAACGCTCGTTTTTGAAAGATGAAACTAAAAATTAAATTATTTGAAAATGAAGAAATTGCTAGTTATAAGCACTTTCTTAAACCTCCACAATGATTTCTCAAAGTCAGACAAAGACTTTTGACATTTCATCATCTGGAAATTCTTGTCTGCAGCTCCTTCCAATTTGGACCAGTCTAAAATTTTGCTTATCATTAATTGGTCAAGTATCTATGCAAGAGGGATATAGTTTCAATTAATTTGAATTTAAAATTCCCATTTCGTTGGCCTTTTATTGAGTGGAATAAACTGGGGAGATAGCAAGAGAACGTGAAATACAATACTAATTGAAAAGTTGGTCTAAACCTCTGGGAAATGAAAACAAATCACTTAAAACAATTCAAAAATGAATACTTAAACTTCCCCAAAGAGAACATAGACCTATTACCTGACGACAAAATTTTAGACTGGTCCAAACTCAAAGGAGTTGCAGACAGTTATTACAGGCCAATGATATTTAGGATTTTTCTAGCTTCCTGGGTAGAAAACTTTGCAAAAATGAGTTATTACTTGGTTCAAGCAGTCTCTTCACATTACACAATGTTTTCCCAAATGTTTTTCAAGTCTTGAGAGGTGTCAAAAGGTGCCTGATTGTGATGAAATGGGTTAAAACAATTCAAAAATGAATATTAAATCTTCCCAAAAGAAAACATTAAGAAACTTGTACAATATTATTGCAGGTTTAGCAACCTTATTGCTTTATTCAAGCTGTTGTTAAGACATTTTGATCGCCAAATGACATTTTTGGCTAGGCCTTAATTCAGACTGACAATTCACAAGGGCAGATAATTCAAGATAACTCAAGAATGACTGGAGTGATTTGAATTTCAAAGGTCTTATGCACAACTAGACATCATAGGGAGTAATTGTTCAAAGTTTCAGCTCATTCCCATTGATAGTTTAGGAGGAGTTGCACACACAATAAACAGTGATTTTCATTCAATTCAAGGGCAGATAATTCAAGAATGACTATAGCAATTTGAATTTCGAAAGTCTTATGCAGAACTAGACATCATGGGGAATAATAGCGCCAAGTTTAAGCTCATTCCCATTGATAGTTTAGGAGGAGTTGCGCACACAATAAACAGTGATTTTTGTTCAATTCAAGGGCAGATAGCTCAAGATAACTCAAAGTGACTGGAGCAATTTGAATTTCAAAGGTCTTATGCACAACTAGACATCATGGGAGTAATTGTGCCAAGTTCCAGCTCATTCCCATTGATAGTTTAGGAGGAGTTGCACACAAAAAATAGCTAATGGACGGACAGACAGACAGACAGACGGACAGACAGACAGACAGACAGACAACCGAGGCCATAACATAATATGACCCTTCGGGCTTATAATAAGGAAGGAATTGCTTGTCACTAGCAATTTCTTCATTTTCCACAATGTTTTCCAAAGCTTTCATTTTAGAGGGGCGTAAAAAAATTCATTGTGTAGGAATGGATTAAGAAATGTGAATTAGTTTTTAACCAATAGGTGAATCATTTAGACTATATGTTATATATAACAAGAGGACCATGATGGTCCTAAATCGCTCACCTGAGGCATCTCCAAATTACAGTACTTTTTAGTATAAAAAAGACACAACTTGAGCAAAATTAATAAAAGATATATAAGATTTTGGGCTTTGTACAAAACAATTCAGTAATGCTTTACAATAATAATGAATGCCTTTGGCTTTATAGTTTAATCCATTACCAAACTATCCCAGAATTTGTCACCTTCAGGGAAAACAGGTTTGAAAAATACATAGTGAGAAAGGGAGTGACAAGCAATTTATCCATTTCTCACAGTGTTTTCTACCTGAAATTCTTTGTATTTAGATTTCAATCAAACACTTATTACTGTCTGCAACTTCAATGGGTGTAATTTTAGCAACCATGGTAGAGAACAATCTGGATGTACTATAAATCAAAAGATGAATGCATTACAACTTATACATGAGGAGTGGAAAATATTTGTATGTTTTTCATATCCTTGGATGCCTTGGGAAGGGCCATGTTTAAATATTTAAAAAAAACTTGGTTGAGAACAATATGATTGAGCTCTATATAAAGTATAAATGCCTTTGGCCTTGTAGTCAGTTAAAAAAAAAGACAACAAAGATTTTCTAAAATTTCCATTTTCATATGCCGCAGTTACAAGAGTTCACGGAATTAAATTCTTTTAACAACTTTTGAAGAGCTTCACCTAAAAAACATCCCTGCAAAGTTTTAGATTGATTGGCCCAATGGTTGAGGAGGAGAAAATTTTTAAAGATTTTTACAGATTTACTAAAGATTCCCATTTTCACATGCCACGGCAACCAAAGTTTTTGACGGAATTAAATTCTTTTAACAACTTTTGTAGAACTTCACCCGAGGAACATCCCCGCTAAGTTTCAGCTTGATTGGCCTACTTGTTTAGGAGGAGAAAATTTTTAAAGATTTTTACAGAATTACTTAAGATTCCCATTTTCACATGCCGCGGCAACCAAAGTTTTTGACGGAATTAAATTCTTTTAACAACTTTTGTAGAACTTCACCCAAGGAACATCTCTGCAAAAGTTCAGCTTGATTGGCCTACTGGTTTAGGAGGAGAAGATTTTTAAAGATTTTTACAGATTTACTAAAGATTCCCATTTTCACATGCCGTGGCAACCAGAGTTTTTGACGGAATTAAATTCTTTTAACAACTTTTGTAGAACTTCACCCAAGGATCATCCCTGCAAAGTTTCAGCTTGATTGGCCTACTGGTTTAGGAGGAGAAGATTTTTAAAGATTTTTACAGATTTATTCAAGATTCCCATTTTCACATGCCACGGCAACCAAAGTTTTTGACAGAATTTAATTCTTTTAACAACTTTTGTAGAACTTCACCCAAAGAACATCTCTGCAAAGTTTCAGCTTGATTGGCCTACTGGTTTAGGAGGAGAAGATTTTTAAAGATTTTTACAGATTTACTAAAGATTCCCATTTTCACATGCCGCGGCAACCAGAGTTTTTGACAGAATTAAATTCTTTTAACAACTTTTGTAGAACTTCACTCAAGGAACATCCCTGCAAAGTTTCAGCATGATTGGCCTACTGGTTTAGGAGGAGAAGATTTTTAAAGAAATTGTGGACGGACGGACAGACGGACAGACGGACAGACGGACAGACGGACGGACGGACGACGGACAACGACCGATCACAATAGCTCACCTCGCACTTTGTGCTCAGGTGAGCTAAAAAGGGATAAACCTATTGAGTACACACAAATTTTTGTCATAGACAAACACTCTATTCTCTTTGATAAACATGTTCACCTTTATTTTATTCACCCCTAAAAGAAATTTATGATTAATCCATTCCCACACAATCCCATTTTTGTGCCCTTCATCAAGAAGCTTTGAAAAATATAGTGAAAATCCCAGAATATTCTGGTGTTGACAGGAGGTATAGACAAAGATCAGCCTGCACATAAGTGCAGTCTGATCTTTATCTACAGTTCCTGTTTGTCTTTTTCATGCCAGAGTTGGTTATGAAATTAAATTTCATCAGAATAATTGATGATTGAACAAGTACTAACAGTGCTTTCATCCCTTTGATTTCATCAATATCAATGCCATTCCCAGATGGATTTGTTCAGCATGACAAGGGTTAATCTACCATATTTACTATACACAAAGATTTTCGGAATTTCATCAGCTTGAAATCATTGTCTGCATCTCCTTTGAAATTGGACCAGTCTGGTTATGGGTTAACAGTGTAGGAAACAAGCAAGTTACTTGTAACAAGCAATATCTCCTTCTCTCACAATGTTTTCTTTTATAAAGCAACTTCTTTACACTTTTAAGCCATTTTAATCTTTGTCATGCTGAACTCGGAATATTCCTGCTTTAGCAAAAGATATAGACTAAGATTAGCCTGCATACATGTGCAGTCTAATATTTGTCTAAACCACGTGTTCAGCATTTTAATTTAGGATTTGTAAATGGAATTATTTACCAAAAAAATAATGATCCACAATATCAGGCATTCCAGTGCTTTCAGCCCTTTGATTTTAATGCAATTCTGAGTAAGGATTTTATTTAGCATGGCAAGGGTTTAAATATGTTGTCTGCATCTTATTTGAGAGTTAAAGAATTTGTTGTCTGGTTAGGGCTTAACACATTACCAAATGGACAAAAAAATCAGACTAGTTCAAATTAAGACTTGTCCAAATTCAAAGAAGTTTCAGATGACTATTTTCAAAAAATAGTGAAAAAAAAATTGTCTTTTGGAGAAGAAAACATTGAGGATACTGGAGAAATTGCTTGTATCAAGCAATTTTTCATTTTCCACGATATTTTCCAAACATTTCTTCTTTGTGGGTATCCAAAAATGGGATTGTGTGGGAATTGGTTAAGAAACAGGGAAAAACGATGTTGTTTCTTTTCAGAATTCAAATAAAACCCAGTTTTAAAATGTTCTATAGAATGTTGTCTGTGATCTTGAGGTCGAACTGCCATTCAAAAAGACTTAGCAAACATGTTAGTCTGTCAGGCAAGTCTTTATTTGACATTGCCACAGAAATAATATTTGAGAAACTCTTACTCCTAGGTGGTTTTCAATAGGGAACACTTTCAATGGAAATGAACACAATTGGTTTTATAACCCAATCAAAACAATGACCTTCATTAGGTCTAGCCAATTATTGATGTCTGCACTACAATTGATCAGTAATTTCCTCTCTCAGATACTCAGCTTATTGTTAGTTCAAGCTGTAGTTATGAGGTTATGGCCTCCAACTGATGCTATGTCAAACAGGAAAATGGTACCTGAGAGACGAGGCATATCAGCACAAAAAGAGGATCCTGATTGCCTATATTGCTCACCTGAATTTTCATTCAAAAGCCTAGTGACTATCCTTATTATTAAATGTTCCAGTTAGAACAATTGTGTTATCATATTTTCCAGTTTGAACAATTGTGTTACCAAATGTTCCAGTTAAAAAAATTAGACATTGACACTCATTATCTTGATTTTGCAGCCGTGACAAAAGGCTCCAGATAACCAAAGTGAGAGGTATAAAAAAGGGGTGCTGTTTTGAGTTTTTCTGGTAAACAGGGTTTGGGTAGAAGCTGTTTTGAGTTTTTCTGGTAAACAGGGTTCGGGTTAAACACTGCAAACATTGCCAGTTTCATAGCATTTTTCATCATCCACAGTTTTTTCTTTATTTGTTGTCTACCAAAAACAACAATATTTTTAAAATTTCAATTACAAGAATTGCCATCTATAACTTATTTAAATTTGAAATATTGTAGCGTGGTAAAGGGGTGGTTAATTTGCATGAATATGGTAATGATGATATAATAAAGCTCCATTGCAAAAAACCTTGAGCTTCCTCAGAAAACAGTCCTCAGCTAAGAAGCGGTATTAGTCATATTTGAAGCAAAGGTACATATGCTTTTTTTTTTCTAATATTCTTTACTGGAGAAGAGAAATAACAAGAAGGTGTTACAAAGGAAGCAAATAAACAACAATAACACTTGTTAACCCTTTCCTGTACAATCACTGTTTTTTACGTCCTTGTGATTTTATACTTGAGAAAACATTGTGGGAAAAGAAGAAATTGCTTGTAGCAAGCAATTTCTTCTTTTTCCACAATATTTTCTACCCTACTGGATGGTTATTTTTCAAATTAAATCCACTATAAATTTTGTCTGCAAAACCTTTGAATTTGGACAGGTCTAAAAATATTTAAAACAGGAAAGGGTTAATACAGTAGTTATGATTGCTTTGCAAAGAAAAAAATATTATAATAATTAAGATAAAGAATAATTATCCAAATTAAAGAGAGACAATGAGCATTAAGACTAACAATTAACTCTGAGTTACCTTGACTGCATCCGAACAATTGATTCAGTGTAGCAAATTCATGTTGTGTCTACAGGAGTTTTGCCATTCCTATTTATCCAAAAATGTATAGGATTTGTTTCAGACAAAGATTTGACTTTCAGTTGTATCTTTGACCTTTGACCTACCTTAAAAAAGATTCTTAAAGAGACTATGAACTTATGATACAGTTGGTTGGTTGATCGGGGTTTAACGCCACTTTTAACAGTATTTCAGTCATATCACAGCTGTTGGAGCACCTAACAATGGATTCCTAATATTTCTCACACCAGTACATCCTTTCCTAGCCCCCAGCTGCTATCCCACTTAGGTTTTCGATTATCCACCCACTTATGATACAGACCAATAAAATTATCCTAATTCAGATTGAAATTTATGTATAAACATATCTGCAGTTATGATTCAACCCAAACTTTGACCTTCAAAAGTTACCTTGACCTTGAATCTACCTTGAAACTTTGCTTCAAACAGCTCATCTACACATGATGAAAAACATGATTATGTCAATTTACATTGAAATCTATCTACAGTTGTTAGACAGATGTACAAATACATAAACTAATATATCATTGCGTTAATTACATCTCAATAACGTAAGAGGGCTCAACAAAATTAATTAACCCTTGTCATACTGAACCCAGAACATTACGGTTTTGGCAGGAGGTTGGACAAAAGTCTGAGCCTGCACCATGAATGCAGTCTGATCTAAGTCTACGCCTCCTGTCTGTAATAAATTTTCAAAAGAAGTGTTGACGATCGAACAAGTGCTACAAGTACTTTCAGCACTTTGATTTAATGCACTTCTGATTTTATTCAGCATGACAAGGGTATAATTCCTAGGATATTGCTCCTTGTGTTAATTTTGCAATAAGCAACTGAAATACCAATTCAAATGGGCATGAAAGCTTCAGTTGTTAGATCGTTTGTCGAGCCAAATGAACTCTGATATAGCAGATCAACAGTTACTGAGGTTATAAACAAAATTTATATGGTAAAATATGTTGTCTGGGACACAAAATAAAATTCAGATCATTGCATGGTAACCTAAACATGATAACTACAGATTGAATCATTCATTTTGCATATATCTGTTCCTTTTTCCTGACTTAAATGAAGTGCTTGTTGAGTAATATGCCATAAAATACAGATTGGTAATTCAATAAATAATACAAGAAAATGAAATTTGTACAAAAAATGAAATTTATTTCCCACTCAAGCAGATCTCACGAATTATCTTCTTATTTTTCTGAAATAAAACATTTTCTTCCTTGAGGGCTAATTAATGCTAATTACATTTACAGCGAATTTTTCTTTTGATATCTGTGGCTGACTCCAAGTTAACAGTTTTCCCTGGAAATATTTCTCTGCAAATGAAGTCACATTACACACCCTTCATGCAAATTACATTTAAAGTCTCAGTGAATGCAATGCATTCTGAGAACATCAAAATCACTTTTTAAACAACCATATGAAACTACTAGTTTCATGGGATGTCATGGGTTTGATCCCCGGCAGTGGCACATATTCCTTCCGACATTTGTCTCTCACCAATGGGTGGATAATCGTAACCCTAAGTGGGATAGCAGCTGGATGCTAGAAAAGGATGAAGTGATAGAACTGGTGTGAGAAGTACCAAGAATCCATTGTTGGGTGCTCCAACATATGACTGAAATACTGTTAAAAGCGGTGTTAAACCCCAATCAATCAATCTCTTTTCTTCAGAGAAAACTATGAAGTCATAAAAGCTAATAAAATAAGGGAAATGTTAGTTTGCTGCTGTCAATCAAATAATCCATGACCAATCAAATTATCCATTTTGACTTAACCCATTCCCACAAAGTGACGCTTTTGGACGCCCCTCAAGAGAGACAATTTGGAAAACATTGTGTAAAATGAAGAAATTGCTTGTAACAAGCAAATTCTTCATTTTGCACAATGTTTTCTATCCAGAAAGCTGAAAAAATCTAAAATTTCATAACCTATAAATTGTTGCCAGCAACTTTTTTTCAATTTGGACCAGTCTAAAATTTTGTCATCTGGAAATGGGTTAAAACATTTATGTTAAGCATTCTGAGGATTTGGCAATGTTGGAGGTTAGTTGCTCCTGATAGTGATCTGTTAACCATTTCCTGTTTTATGAAATTTTAGACTGGTCCAATTTGAAAGAGGTTGCAGACGACAATGAAAAATGCATGCAATTTGAAATCTGACCATCCTATGTGGTAGAAAATATTGTGGGAAAATGAGAAATTGCTTGTTACAAGCAATTTCTCCTTTTTCCTCAATGTTTTCTCAAGTATAAAATCACAGTGACGTAAAATCCCGGGTTTGTCTAGGAAAGTGTTAACCTATTCCTAAATCACAAAAATTTAGACAGATCCAAATTTAAAGAAGTTGCAGATGACAATTTGTAGTAAATGAAATTTAAAAACTCTTGGGTAGAAAACATAGTTGATAATGAAGAAATTGCTTGTTACAAGAAATTTCTTCATTTTTCACTGTTTTCCTATGATGCTTTTTTTTTGAGGTGCAGAAAAAAGTGGAATTGTGTGGTTATGGTTTAATCAATGCTTAAAAGCCTATAATTGGTGTTCAAGGACAAATTGTGTAGAGCCAACCATATTGCCCTTCAAGGCTGACCTTGAACCTCAGACCTAAATATTTCAAGATCACTTAAACTCATGTTAACACAGTTAATGGAACTAGATATTTTCTAGAATCAGAATGGAAAATTTTGTATTGTTGGGATGACCTTAAGAGCTTGACCTCTATCATACCTGCATGATTGAATTTTTTAACCCATAACCCATTTCTTTTTCTCACAATGTTTTGTAGCTAAATTTTGTACTTATTCTTCACTTGGAAATAATTTTGAAATATCATCTACAATGTTTTCTCCTTTTGAAAAGCCTAAAGTGTCATGTTGTAATGGGTTGAAAAACTTTTTTGACACCTCTCAGGAAAAGCAATTGGGAATTAAGGAATTTCTTGTAACAAAGCACAATACATATATTCTATTAAGAAAGTTGAAAAATCTACAATTTCTTCTGCAACTACTCTTAATTTGGACTTCTGCAACTTCTTTCAATTTGGACCAGTCTAAAATATGGAAGCTGGTAAAAGGTTAACAAGTAATATCTGTTAAAGGGTTAACCCATTCCCACACAGTGACGCTTTTGAACGCCCAAGGAAAAAAACATTAAGAAAACATTGTGTAAAATGAAGAAATTGCTTGTTACAAACAATTTCTTCATTTTACACATTGTTTTCTATCCAGAAAATTGGAAAGATCTAGAATTTCATAAACTTTAAATTGTCGTCTGCAACTTCTTTCAATTTGGACCAGTCTAAAATTTTTCTGTGTTGGAATGGGTTAACAAGTAATATTTCTGCCAACCCTGAACTATCTCACAAGTCTAGTAATAAAGGAGCAAAGGGCTGATATTTCAAATAGCATCGGAAGTGATGAAAAGTTTCTATTTAAAGGTGAAAGTAACATATTACTGCCATTATTATTTCCTAGATTGATTTTTTCCTTCCAATTTTCTTGTTCTTTACAAATCAATATGGTAAAGTATTGACCCGCACTTTCCCTTATTAGTCTGCTCTGCATTCAAATTGTGTTTCATCCTACAATCTGATATATTAACCTATTACCAGATAACAAAATTTTAGACTGGTCAAAATTGAAAGGAGTTGCAGACGACAGTTTAAAGTCTACGAAATTTTAGATTTTTTCAACTTCCTGGTTGGAAAACATAGTATAAAATGAAAAAATGTTTTCTCAATTGTTTTTCGGGGGGGGGGGGGGGGGGGTTTGAAATTTGAGATTGGTTCATTTTGGGAAGACATTGCAGGTGACATTCGATAATGAGTACAATCTGAAGAGAGACCATGCTGTGTGGTAGAAAATAGTATGAAATAAGAAGAAATTGCCAGTTACAAGCAATTCTTTCTTTTTCCAAAATATTTTCTGAAGTTTAAAATCAGATGGACATAGGAAACATGAACTGTGACTGTACAGGAAAGGGTTAAGAAATGTTTTATGCTTTTTACTTCAATCTTATACTCTTTAAGTGAAGAAAAAGAGATCATTTTAACCCATTACCACACTAGCTCTCAAAAGTTTGGTGAGAAGATTGGGTATTCAGGCTGATTAATTAACCCTTGTCATGCTGTATAAATTACCCTACTGAATTGCTGTAAAATCAAAGGACTGAAAGCATTGATACAACTTGTTCTTCAAAAATCAATATTTTCATTTAGAAATCAATTACATTAACAACTCTGGTAGGAAAAGTACAAGCAGGAGGTGTAGACCAAGATTAGACTGCACTTTTGTGCAGGCTGATCTTGGTCTACACCTCCTGCCAAAACCGGCATATTGCGGGTTCAGCATGACAAGGGTTAATATAGGGTTACTTCTTGCCCATATGTCTCCTAGGAAATCACTATACATGTAATACCTTTCAAAGTCTAAAAGCCTGTTTTGTTCACCTGGATTATTGGATTGCAAACATAATTTAAGAGTATTTAAAGGGTTACCAAAGTTCATATGGAACATCAAGCCTGAACCCAGGATATTTCTTAAGATCTTTGTACAAGGGATTAAAGATTTTACCCTAAGGGAGACACAAGATCACTTAAAACCCTTTTATCCTAACTATTTCTTGTGTCATTACAGGTTTTCAGTGCCCTTTATCAAATAATTCTGGGAAAATGAAAAACTGGCTTTGACTTATAATCTGGTGAAGACTTAACCCATTCCAACACAGTGATGCTTTTGGACGCCCCTCAAGAAAAATAATTGGGAAAACATTGTGTAAGAAGAAGAAATTGCTTGTAACAAGCATTTTTTCATTTTACACAATGTTTTCTATCCAGAAAATTTAACAAATCCAAGATTTCATGTACTTTGAATTGTCATCTGCATCTTCTTCAATTTGGACCAGTCTAAACTTTTGCTGTCAGGTTAACTTATCAGACAAAATATCTAAAGACTGACCATCATGCAGAGTTCTAAAATCATATTTAATTGTTTATGCAAAGGTGTAGATTTTTATAGATATAGCAATTATGGAAAAAGAGAATTAATTAATTCCCAAACGATCCCACTTTTAATGCCACCATGAAAAAAGCTGGAAAACATGGTGACAAGTGTAGAAGTTGCTTGTTATAAGCAATTTCTTCATTATCAAAGACGTTTTCTACAACAGATAAAGACAAATAAGTTTCAAAATTCATCTACTAAATTCTTTCAAATTGGACTTATATAAAATTTTGTCTAGTAATGGATAAGCTCTTGACATGCTGAACCCAGAATATTCCTATTTTGGTAGGCGGTATAGTCAAAGATCAGCCAGCACTGATCTTATAATCTACACAACCTATGTCCCTTTTAAGCCATCCTTACAGGAGAAGATTTTAGACCAGTCCAAATTCAAAGAAGTTGCAGATAACAATTTAAAGTTGATGAAATCTTTAAAATCTTTGTCTTTTGGGGTAAGAAAACATTGTGGATAATGAAGAAATTGCTTGTAACAAGCAATTTCTTCATTTTCCTCAATTGTTTTCCAAAGCTTTCATATTGAGGGGCGTTTAAAAGCGTCACTGTGGGTTAGCCAGAGTGGTTCACAAAAAGCATAAAAATTTAGGTGCATGCTGGAAATTCCCCTCACGGAAGTATGAAACGAAAATCCAAATGCTTGCATCTTGTTAGACAAAACTAAAATTAAAGTATATTGTTGTATTTCTTTAACCTATTCCCACTCAACAATGCTTTAAACGCCCTCAAGTAAGTTAGCTTTGGAAAAAATTGTGTAAAATGAAGAAATTGCTTGTCAGAAATCTAAACTTTCATAAGCTTTAAATGGTCATCTGCAACTCCTTTCAATTTGGACCAGTCTAAAATTTTGCCATCTGGTAATGGATTAAAGTGGATTATTTCTTATCAATTTTTCAATATTATTTTATCTCTTTTTGGTATTCAAAGTGGATGGAGTTGTTCTTTAGCAACAACCCCCCCCCCTACTTTGTCAAAGTTGGGGCACATAATATTAATGGTGATTTTCTACCAAAGTATAAAATCCTCTGAAGTCTCTTTTTCTAACGTTTGTTTTTAGTTCAGGAAATCAAAGAAAGTGAAATCTGTCTGGACTCTGGATCAATGTCTATTTCACACATCAATGAAGTCACACAACATACTCCTCTTCCATTTCCAGTAAGAACTTCCTGCTTGTGTCTGTTGCTAGGGAACCATTTAGCATCCAATCATACTTCCGGAATTTCATACTGAATTCATAAGGACATTTTGGATTTTATATTGGAACACCTGTTGAGTCACTTAGTTAATTACTGACATACAAGTAGTAAATTAACCCTTTCCAGTAAAAATCCGGGATTTAACAATGCCGAAGCAAACTTTTGAGAAAATATGGTGGAAAAAGGAGAAGTTGCTTGAAAAAAGCAATTTCTCCTTTTCTGACAATATTTTCTACCACATAGGATTGTTTCATTTCAAATTGCATCCAATTTTCATTGTCGTCTGCAAACCTCTTTTAATTTGGACCAGTCTAAAATTTAAAAAAAGATAGTAAAGGCTTAAATATCATCATATTCTCACTTATATGATGGCTTTGTCTTGAGTTAACCTGATCTAAACTGAGTCTAGGATAGAAAAGCAATGAATTGACTGACAGCTTCTATTTCTCACATAAACCTACTTTTCAATCCCTCTAATATTAACTCTTGTAATGCAAGGACCAATAGGAAATGGAGGCAATCAAGAAATCATACTGTTTATATTTAACACCATATATGGTATGTTATTTCCGTCTCTTAACCCATTCCCACACATTTATGCCTTGGTCGCCCCTCAAGATAAACAATTTGGAAAACATTGTGTAAATGAAGAAATTGCTTGTTACAAGCAATTTCTTCATTTTAAACAATGTTTTTATATTCAGAAAGATGAACATATATATAATTTCATAGACTTGAAATTGTCCTCTGCAACTCTTTTCCATTTTTTCCAGTCTTAAATTTTGTCGTAATAGGTTAACTCGTGCACAATACTCATGCTATTACTTCCATCCCTGCTATAGAATGTGACAACTGAAGAATAAATGCCTATCTGTTAACCCATTACCAAACGGGAAAATTTTAGACTGGCCAAAATTGGAAGATGTTGCAGACGACAATTTAAAGCTTATGAAATTTTCGGATTTTTTCAACTTTCTTGGTTGAAAACATTGTTGAAAATGAAGAAATTGCTTGTAACAAGCAATTTCTTCAGTATCCACAATGTTTTCCAACCAAAACTTTTTTCCTTGGGGGCATCTAAAAGCATCACTGAGTGGGAATGGGTTAATAAAGGATCAACTGATTCATTTAGACAGGAAGTGAACTTTGAACTTGAGCAATGACGTTAAGGTCACCATCAAACCATTTTACTTTTTGGTTACGTGTTACTGATGATAAATTTCACAAAATAATGCTACATAATAATGAAGTGGAACTTCCTGTTGGATTTTGTTTGTTTGAATATGGTTTTACACCGCTTTCAACTCTCTTTCAGTTATATCGCGGCGGCTGGAGCACCTAACAATGGAATCCTGGTATTTCTCACACCAGTACTACCATTACATCCTTTCCTAGCCTCCAGCTGCTAACCAACATAGGTCTGCGATTATCGACCCATTGGTGAGAGACAAATAGTCGGAAAGGATGAGTGCCGCCGTCGGGGATCGAACCTTCCTGTTGGAGCTCAGCAGGCAATCCGTCAATTATTGTGACAGAGTAGCATGCAGCAGATAAGGGAATGAAATAAAATAGTATTGCATTATACACTGGTAAAAGAGTCAAGAGGAAACTGTCGGGCCAGATGAAAAGGCAAACAGGAGAAAATGCAGGGAATGCATTGTGAGAAATAATGTAATAGAATAACAACGAGACACTGTCTGAGATTAACGTCACATGCTGGGTGTATAGTTTCCCAGATATTGGTGAACATTCCTGGAGGCACATTTTGTATTGTGATTGAAATGAAAATTTGTCATATATCACAGTAAATTTGGTTCCTATCTGAAAATTCATCAAATACATTGAAAAAAATCAAGAAGAAATTTTAAATTCACAGTGCAAAATACACAAAATGTAGATAAACATGACATGAAGTCTCCTTTTAGTATAACATAGATTTAATTGACTGAAGTTCTAGAACATTCAAAAACTTTTTTGTGGAGGTTAAGCATTGACATGCTATCATGTTTTTTCAGAAATGAATGAAAATCATAGGGCTAAAACGGGAAGCACCTAAGTTGTGGGTCAATATTCAAATTGGAACTTGATCTCATTAACCCATTCCCACACAATGATGCTTTTAAACGCCCGTTAATATAAAAGCTCTGAAAAACATTGTAGATAATAAAGAAATTGCTTGTGACAAGCAATTTCTTTACTATCTACAATGTTTTCTACCCCAAAAGACACAGATTTTAAAAATTGCATCCACTTAAAATTGTCGTCTGCAACTTCTTTGAATATGGACCACTCTAAAACTTTGTTGTTTGGGAATAGGTTAACAGCTCTGATTAGAAAGTGACAATCAGATTGTGCAAATGAAATTCATACTGCACATTTTTGCTAGCTGATCATTGTCTATACCTACTGCACAAACAGATATATTCCCAGTCCAGCATGAGTTTTGACATTAGGGTTGATTAATTTTGTGATCTCTCAAGCTTGTAATATTCATAACCATTTCTTGAAACCGAGCATAAAATCTAGTGTTATATGGCTATGTAAATACTCCAATGAAAATCTCATTTATCATGAGAAATCAAAACAATCAATGCAATGATAGATGGGCTGATCTTTGATGGTCTATTAAATACATACATCTATATCATCAGCCGTAGATGATTCTAAGAGAGAAGAACATAAACAAAATATCATGTTCAAAGTCATTATACAGCCAAATACAGTGGCATCCTGTTAACCCATTCCCTCACAATCCTGCTTTTAGACACCCCTCAAGAAAAGATGTAAGGAAAACAATGTTGAAAATGAAGATACTGCTTGTAACAAGCAATTTCTTCATTTTCAAGCTTGTTTTTTGCAAAGAAAAGGACAAGTATATTCAAAATTCTCTCAGCTTGAATTTGTCGTCAACATCTTCATTTAATTTAGACCAATCTAAAATTTTGCAGTGTGGTAATGGGTTCAACTGCTACTCCAATTTGTCAGCATTTTTTATGAATAACCAGAAGTTGCAATTAAAAGGAGCTGATTTGTTCTATAAATCAAATTTAAAGCAAATTTCAATTAAATAGTAAAGGGCTGAATTTAACCCATTCCCACACAGTGACACTCTTGGATACCCATCAAGATAAATGATTCAGAAAGTGGAAAAAATCCAAAATTTCCTAAACTTTGAATTGTCGTTTGCAACTTCTCTCAAATAATTCTAAAAATCAGTTACTTCAATTTTGACCAGTTGTAAATTTTGTTGACTGGTAATGAGTTAATGATCAAACTGTTCAGGCTTAACTCATTTTCACACATAATGCTTTTAATCATCTCTCAATATAAAAGTTTTGGGAAAAATTGTTATTAGTAATTTCTTCATTATCAATAATGTTTTCTATCCCAAATAAAATTGATTTTAAGATTTTATCAAGTTACAATTGTATGCAATGTCTTTGAAATTTGACTGGTTTAACATTTGATTGTGTGGTAATCAGTTTAAAACCCCTGGTTCATAACCTTGATATACGATGTTTGTAAGAAAACTTCTTTGGGGAAGTTGAAATTGCATAAGCTTGATATCATATACATCAGTATATAGGGTATTCAATCACTAAGGCCTCAGATGTTTGGAAATCTATTAGAATTATTGAAGCAGGCAGAGAAACAAGATCTGAAACAGCAGGTAGAGTCTGATTAATTTCCAAGATAAATCACTTTTCCCTATCAATTATGATGCATAACTCATCAAAGATGTATATATATAATGTGTTTAACCCATTCCTATACAATGACATTTTTGGACACCCTTCAAAAAAAGCAATTTGGAAAACAATGTGTACATATGCCTCTAGTTTGAAGTTATATTAGTGTAATAGTATTGATTATGATAAGTTATTCCCCTTTTTCAATTTATTGCCATTTGTATTGTGTAATCTTGTACATATATCAGCTGAATATTTAATCATAAATAGTGTATCAGGCCTATCATTTTGGCCTCAAGTTATATAGTGATTGATAGATTGTATGAGGTTAACATCACTTTCATCTGTACTGATATGGCTGATGTTTGTGCACAAGCTAAAACTTGGCTTCCTGTCATTGCTCACTCAAGTACAATCATACCATTCACTCTGAGCCACAAGCTGCTTAAACCAAGGAACTCAGCTTAACATTACAAACCCCTGGCCTCGCCCACTTACTCCATTGGCCACGCCACTGGCTCAAACAGGAAGTTCCTTTTACACATTAAAAGGAACTTTGCTTGCAAAATTTATGGCCAGTATTGTGTTACAAAAAAAAGTAATATGATTTGTTGGCAACATAAACCGCATAACTACAGCTTGAATAAGATGTCGTAACCCACATAACCCTGAAATAAACCCTTAGCATGCCTTACCACATTACACTCACCATGCTCAATGCAAAGCTGTTGAAAAAGCTCTAGTTAATTACAAGATGGAAATAATTTGGACTGGTCCAAATTCAAGGAAGTTGCGGTCAACAATATCAAGATAATTGAATTCCAAAGTTTTTGTCTACAGTATAAAATAAAGAAATGGAATTTCTCCATATTACACACAGTGTTCCAAAACTTTATTCTTAACCCTTGTCATGCTGAGCCCGGAATATTCCAGTTTGGGCTGGAGGTTTAGACAAGATCAGCCTGCACATAAGTGCAGTCTGATCTTAGTCTACACCTCCTGCTTTTTATTTCAAACCAGAGTCGTTCATGAAATTAATTTTCAAAAGGTGTATTGACCATTGAACAAGTACTACCAGTGCTCTCAGCCCTTTGACTTTAATGAAATTCTAAAAGATTTTATTCAGCATGACAAGGGTTAAGTTAAGGTGATAAATAAGCAGGAATGGATGGAAATACATCAATCAATGTCATTATAATATTGTCTAATTGTCTAAATCAATATTACAATCGAATACCAATTTGTTTCAAATGAAACAGAAACACCTGTCAGCTACAAATTGATATACCATATTTCTTCTAACCCATTACCACACTACAAAATTTTAGACTGGTCCAAATTCAAAGAACTTGAAGACCGTACTTAAAAGAGAATTTAGAATATCTCTGTTCTTCTGGTAGGAAAAATTATGGAAACTGAAGAAATTGCTTGTTACATTAGCAATTTCTTCCTTTTCCACATTGTCTTCCCAAAATTGTTTCTTGAGGGTTCTCAAAAAGCCGGATGGCCTGGTAATAGGCTAATGAATACTTGTGGATGCAATTCAAAACACTGACCAGGATCTCTAACTTGGTAAATATATATATATTCCTTTTTTTTTTTAATCAACATTTATTTGTAAAATTTTCCTTTAATTTGTTGGCTTTTAATTTTCATGATTTAAGCAGAAATACTTTAGATCAGCTGTGCTAATACATGATTTATACTTAAGCAACTGTACTAGTTTTGGCAGGCTGCTATTATTAGGAAAAATATTATAGATTAGCTGTACTGATTCATGATTTATATTTAGGTAGAGTGCTCTTATAAGGAGAAATACTTCAGATCAGCTGTACTGATTTAGGCAGAGAGCTTTATAAGGAGAAATACTGTGGGCTTTATAAGGAGAAATACTGTGGATCAGCTGTACTGATTTAGGCAGAGTGCTCTTATTTGAGAAATAATTTTTATCAGCTGTACTAATTCATCTAAGGAGAAATACTGTGTATCAACAGTACCAGAATTGCTTATAAAGTGGATTAACAAAATAAATACTAATTTTCCAGTGCTTACAGCCTTGTTATTCAACAAGGATTTTATTCAGTCTAAAAGAGAGAATGTAAGGTCACAAAGTTGGTCTTGAGGTTCATATAGCCCCGTCTCTCTGTAAATTAAATGCTGACTAAAATTTTATTACTGTAAAAATATAGAAATCAAAATTCACTCAGCCTAATAAATATTGAAAGTACGTTGGTCTTTTCTCTAGGAAGTAAAATAACGAATTATAGTTGTAAAATGCAAGAGCATGTTTCCAAAACAATGTTTCAGTGAACATCAAGAACTTGTAAATGAAAGCCATATAATTAGTTTTCAGTTAAATGTAAGTTACATAAGATTATTTCACTCTTTCCTGTTTTTCAAAATACTGGTCCAAGTTGAAAGAGGTTGCAGACAAAAATGAAAATTGGAATCAATTTGAAATGAAACCATCGTATATATTGGAAAATATTGTTGAAAAAGTCGAAATTGCTTGTGCATGTACCAAGAATTTTTTTTCTTTTTGCACAATGTTTTCTCAAGTTTAAATTCATAGCAACATAAAATCCTGGGTTTGTACAGGAAAGGGTTAAGGAGCAGTTATGAGTTTTATAATTGAACTTTTGACACATAATGCCCAAGATATACAAGTATTATTAACAATAAGAATATCCAGGCAGTCTACCATTGCATAAATGTTCACCACTCTGTATGTAGTTTGCAAGCATTTCATCTGTAACAGTACATTTGGAAAATAATGCAATGCATTATGCAATAGTGTTATTGAGGATGTACAAGTAAAATAAATATTTTGAAATTGAATACCTTAACCCATTACCAAAAGATAGATTTTTAGACTTGTCCAAATTGATAGAAGATGCAGAAGTCAATTCTAAGTTGATGGAATTGTTAAAGCTTTTGTCCTTTAGGGTAGAAAAAAATCATGGACAAAGAAGAAAAGCATTGTCAGAAGCAATTCTTTTATCATCCAAATTGTTTTTCAAAATTTTTGTCTTGATAGGCATAAAAAATTGTGACTGTGTGGGAATATGTCAATTAAGATAATAACAGCAAAGAATTATTTTGGACCCTCTCACCTCACGGATATATCATCGCTGCCATTCTAAAACTTCATAACTACAGCTTGATTCAAGCTGTAGTTACGAGGTTTAAGAACGACAATGGCAATATATTCTTGACAAGCCAAAATTCTTTTCCCAACAAGTGAAACCCACAAGTCTGTGGGCTCAGTGGTCTGCTGAGCCTGGTGAACTTAGTGGCTAGTGTGTTGTATTCTCAACCCTAGGGTTCCAAGTTCAAATCCAAGCTTGGAAAACAAAAAGAATAATCTTTCAGACATTTAAAAAAAGTAATTGCATCATGCATCTTTTTCTCTCACAAATGGGTGCATGACAAGTACATGTAGTTAGAGTAAGCCATTCCCATACAATCCCTCCTTTTTACGCCCCACCAGAAAAAAGCTGTGGAAAAAATTTGTATCAAGCAATTTCTTCATTATCCACAATGTTTTCTATAAAAAAAGATGAAAAAAAAATAAAATTCAATCAACTTGAAATTGTCATCTGCAGCCTCGTTTAATTTGGACCAGTCTAAAATTTTGTTGTGTGAGAATGGGTTAACTGGGATAAATGGCTCACCACAAATGTTGAGGTTGTACTGGTGTGAGAAAAGAGAGTAAGCCATGGTTACTCACATAAGTCATGATACAACTTAAATACTGTTGAAAGTTGCTTTGACCCAATCCCACTCAATGACGCTTTTAGACGCCCCTATCATAAAATCTTTGGAAAACATTGTGGAAAATGAAGAATTTGCTGAAGAATTTGGAACAGTCTACAATTTTGTTGTCTGCAAAAGAGTTAAAACAAGTTTTTACTTCAATAGGAGAAAGTTCAATCTATCCCTCGCTTGTTTACAGAATAACATAAAAAATCATGCAATATGACTAGACTGTATTCCAACAAATGACCACAGACCGTCAGATTGCTTCAGGGATTCCAAGTCATCTCTTTTATAGATAAAAGAGGGTATTTCCATATTCAATACTGCATGGGATTGGACATTTCTGTCTAACAGTGACACTTCTGCAACATATATGAGTTTATATTGAGTGACATTTCTTCAATGGGAGACAGTTTATTGATACCCTGTGGCTTCTTTACAGAATCACATTGTCATGGTAAAATATGTCTATAATATTCTTAGGATAGGCACTGACTGACTGTTACCTTAACCAATTCCCAATCAATCCTGCATTTTCATGTCCTTCAAGAAAAAGAAACATCAGAAAAATATTGAAGCAAATGAAGTAATTGTTTTCAAAAAGCATTTATTGGTCGCCGTGATATTTTGTACTCTACTGACAATAACTTATCATAAATTTCATTCACTTGTTTAAGTCTTAAATTTGGCGTTTGGTAACTAGTTAAGGGGATCTGAGCTAGATTCTTATATAAGAGTAGGTAGAATTTTGTTCTAGGGTTTGCATTTCTGAAGAAAACCCAATTGCTTGAGAGAATTTTCTTAACACCATATGCTATAGCTTTAACCTTCTTGTTAACATTTGGAGCTTTCTGAAAGAAGTTTTTTAAGAGTACCTCTATGTTGATTGATTGATTGAATGGGGTTTAACGCCGCTTTTAACAGTATTTCAGTCATATCGCGGCGGCTGGAGCACCTAACAGTGGATTCCTGGTATTTCTCACCCCAGTACTACCACTACATCCTTTCCTAGCCTCCAGCTGCTATCCCACTTAGGTTTACGATTATCCACCCATTGGTGAGAGACAGTTGTCGGAAAGAATATTTGCCGCCGCCGGGGATCGAACCCATGACACCCATGATTGAAGATTAGGAGTCTGGCTCGCTACCGACTGCGCTATGGCAGCGGCTGTACCTCTATGTACCTGCCATAGGTTCTAAAGGGCTCACCTGAGTCATGACTGCAGAAGTAAAGTAGCACGGAACCCTATTTTTGTCCAAAGCAACAGTAAAAGTCTTGTTCAAGATATTCGTATCCTGCTTCAAGATATTTGTGCCTGAAGTGCCTGAGTCTACACAGCAAGGAACGTTTTTCTCAGATTTGACCAAGTGACCTAGCTTTTGATGCCAATTTTTAAGTGACCGGATATTGAACTGAACTGAAATATCATGCAGACAAGCATTCCTACCAAATATCAATGAGATATAACCTAGGTACCTAGTTTTAGACACCATGAGGCCAAGTTTCGAAGTTGTCAGAGGTTTTATAAAGATAAACACTCTGACCAAGTTTCAAGGCATATGAGCCAAAAATGTGGACTCTTAGAGTGCACACAAGATTTTGACAAGTGACTGACAACTCAGGTCACACAACAGACATCTCTAGATCACAAAAGCTCACTTTAAGCACATTGTGCACAGGTGAGCTTAAACTAGGGCTTTTGAAATATCTCAAGTTGAAATCTATTAGTTTTCAACTTTTTTTTTCTCTCTCCTAAATTTACATTATGCTGATAAGTGAATATTCTAGGAGAAATGAACTTAAAGAGAACTATTACATAAATGCATCATTCAAAATAATTATTTTTGAAAGTTTCTCTTCCATTTTGAAGAATCAATCAAATATAATGTGGAATAAATCATAATCAGTGCTTTTCTCTTTGTCAGAATTTGCTCCTTAAACTAATATTGAAGCAAATAGTTAACATATTTAAAGACCCCATTAGTGAAAAAAGTTTGACGTTCCCATTACATTAAGTTCATTGATTTACTTTTTCTCTTGAAAATCTGAATACATCTTTAGAAAAAGTGCTCTTGACAAATAGAACAGCTCCAGGGTTGCCATTTGGATAAAACCTTAGGAGCATTATTTAATCAACTTTCAAGGAAGTTGATGCCACATGTATATTATATTTTGTTTGAATGGGGTTTTACGCTGCTTTCAACAATCTTTGCTGGAGCACCTAACAATGGAATCCTGGTATATCTCACACCAGTACTACCATTACATCCCTTCCTAGCCTCCAGCTGCTATCCCACATAGGCCTACAATTATCGACCCATTGGTGAGAGACAAATAGTCGGAAAAGATGAGTGCCGCCATCGCGGATCGAACCTGGGACCTCTAGATTGACAGTCCGACGCGCTACCAACTGCGCTATGATGGTGGCTATGTATAGTAAATGAAATCCTTTAGCTTTATGGTTTGTCAGGAGAAGAATAATGAAGATTTTCTTCATGGTTCTTTGCAAAATAAGGTAAGACCCAAGAGGACAGCGCTGGGAAAATCTAGCTAATTTTAGTAGAGAACAACTGAGATGCCTGGGGTCCACAATGTTTTCCAAAGCTTTCATATTGAGGGGCATTTAAAGACGGCATAGTGTTAGATTGGGTTAAAATTTGTTCTTTTTCAATGCAGACCAGTCTGTTATTTTGTCTTTGGGTAACGGTTAAAGTACAGTATAAAACCGTGAAGAAGTAAGAACATTACACATGTATCACAGAATACTGACTCTCTTTTTGTATTCACAAAAGAAAAGACATACAGAAGTGATATTGTCAGCTGCTCTGATTTGTCAAATTGTATTTTTTGAGATCTTATATGCTTATCCAAAACCTTTTGGCTAGACGCACCAAGTGATAAATCAGGCAAATTGATGTAGATTAGACTGGAATGCTTAAAAAATGATATGTATGCCTGCATCAGAACAGTCATTGAATTTGACTTGACTTATTCTTTCACCGGAAAACCAAATAAAATTTTTTTGCAAGTATTTTTTTAATTCCTTTTAAAATTAATGACAAGACAACAAATTTTAGGCTAGTCCAAATTAAAAGAAGTTATAGACAACAATTCAATTGATTGATTGAATCTGGCGGCTGGAGCACCTAACAATAGGTGCCTGGTATTTCTCACACCAGTACTACCACTACATCTTTTCCTAGCCTCTAGCTACTATCCCACTTAGCTTAGGATTATCCAACCATTGGTGAGAGACAAATGACAAAGAAATTTCTTCATTTTACACAATTCTTTCAACCCAAAATGTTGAAAAAAATCTAAATTTCATAGACTTGAAATTGTCATCTGCAACTCCTTTCAATTTGGATTAGTCTAATTTTTTCTGTCTGGTAATGGGTTAAACATAAGTGACAATTAATTATCTTTTGATTGTAGAAGTACAAGTCTGTAGGTCCTCTTTTCCCTTGTCATTCAACGAAGCTGAAGCCAGTTTTGGCTAGAAGTGTAGACAATGATTAGCCTGCACCTATATGCAATCTGATCTCAGTCTACACCACCTATCTGTTCCTTTTAAACCAGAGTTTGTTCAGAGGATAAATATTCACCCACAACAAGAACTTGCACTGTTTTCACCCCTTTGATTATAATGCGATTTTATATAGTACAACAAGGGGTAAAACCAGATTTACTCCTTGTAATATTCCTTGTTTGTTTTAATAGAACAATTCAAATTTTCAATCAAATAATATGTGGACCAATGAAATCATTCGTTTAGACCTTAAGCGAGTTTCGAACTCCAACTCTATTTTTGTATAGTCTTTTGTTGGTTTAGCAATTCAAAGACGTAACTACAGCTTGAATGACGCTTAGGTCACAAACCAACCATTCTTTTTTTATACAAGCTACATGCCATAATTTTTTCCAAATAACGCTGTTAATTATTGAAGTGGAATCAATAGGTGGAGCAAACGGAGTAAGTGGACGGAGCCAGTTATTGGTCAGTCCTGCAACAGTCATAAAAGAAGACATTGTTCTTTAAAACTCAGAGTTTATTGCAGCACAAGAGAACAAAAGGGTATAGAATGGAATTCATCATACTTTAGATATATATACCCAATGTGTATTCTTCTTTCACTATCTGTGCCAGAGGGTAAATAATTCCTCACAGATTTTTTTTCTTGGAACATTTTTGTAACAGATGCTTCCTGCACACATCATGTAAGTGTGAAATGATAACTGTTTACCCTTACATTCATTGCACACATGATTTAATCGACTACCAGAAAATTTGTTTAAGACTGGTCCAAATTGAAAGGAGTTACAGACGATAATTTCATGTTGGTGAATTTCAAAAATCTTTGTCTTTGAGGGTAGAAAACATTGTGGAAAATGAAGAAAGTGCTTAACATTAGCAATTTCTTCATTTTTCACAATGTTTTCCTGAGCTATTTTCTTCAGGGAAAATGCTCCTCAAAAAAAATTTTGGAAACACAATGCCCCTGCAACAGGACTTAACTACAAAAAGTGTTGTTGACTTGTACATAAGTTTTAATAGAGTATTTTAGTGAAAGTGATAAGGAAATTTTTTGGCGTTTGACATTGACCTTATCATATGACTTTGACTTTGACTGAAGAGATGCGTATCATGGAGATGAATCATCATGCCAAATATCAGCATTGTATCTTGAATAGGCTGGCAATCTTAAGATTTTTGGTTAAGTTTTGCAGACAGACAGAAAGACTGAATGAAGGACAGACAGATGTACAATGGTAAAACAATATGCCTCCCATCTTTCAATGCAGGGGCATAAAAATTGTTGAAATTTGAGAAATGTGTTAGAGTTTTTTCAGATCGATAAGTCCAAAAAATTCTTAGATTACATCTGAGATATTTTAGAATTATGGGCTATCTAAGATTTTGTCTGGGAATGGGTTAAATAAGTCAGGGATAAGATTTTCTTCCTTTCTTTCAATGAAGACAGAGGTTGAACCTGGGCAAAAATCTGATTTCAGGATTTGTTTGAAGGTCAAGATTAGGGGAGAAACAAGAGAAAGAGAGAGTTAATTCATAAAGGAATCTAGGTAATTATTTTTGCTGCATGCCAGCAATTTATTATCAAAGACCACAGGGCTCCTATCAATTCTAGATAACTATAGACTGTGTTAGAAGAACAATGGTAGCAAAAAGAATGCCTTATCATGTAGGAAATTTTCTGTATCCAGACTTAGTTAAGTTTCCACACGGTTTCCTACCCAGAAAGTAGAAAAAATCTCAAATTTCATACACTTTTAATTGTCATCTGCGACTCCTTCTAATTTGGACCAGTCTAAAACTTTCCAGTGTGGTAATGGGTATACTTTTGTCATGCTAGATAAAATCCTCTACAGAATGCTAATAGCACTGGATGCACAAATTGCAGGTTAATAATTCTTTTGAAAAATTATCTTGATAAATAACTCCAGTTCAAAAATGACAAGCAGGAGATAAAGACTAAGATCAGACTGCACTTTGTCTATACATCTTGACCAAAAAGGATATTTCAGGTTTATCATGACAAGGATCAAATTAATGCAGCCTTGTTAGTATCCAACCTTAAGGTTGTAGTAATAAACTTTGCAACAAAAACATCATGACACCATAGAAGCAAGAACTCAGGGGAGAAGGGCATGTTGCTTGTAATACTCCAGTTAAAAAGATAATAACCAGAGTACAAAACAGTAATAATATTTCCTATCATCCAAGGAATGAGACAATTAGCCACAGAACCTATTTCAAAGACTAATACATGTGAGATATAGGTTCTTACAGAATCTTCAAGATCTAGATAATTTGAAGTGATAACATTCTTAATCTCTTATTTCTCATTCAAAACCTATGTTGTGGGTACTCATTTGAATTGTCTCATTGAGACGATTCAAATGAGTACCCACAACATAGGTTTTGAAGTACAATTAGAAATATTTGAAGTTCTAAAATCTGATTCACTCCATGTATCTACATCTGTAGAATCATAATCAAAGGACATTAACCAGGACCCCATACCCTGTTCACCTGTTGTGTTTGATGGTTTTATGTAGACCAACAGAAACAATACAAATTCACGTCACAGCATCATTCCTAGAGCACCTGTTTTCAATTAAGCTAGTGTTCTACTAAATTCTTTCCTAACTCTTGCTACAACAATCTTTTCTTCTTTGGTACCTGCTTGAAAGTTAAAAGAGAGCGGCTGACTGAAAAATATGATTTTTAAGTGCCAACTAACTTTAACATATATCAATTTAGTGCTTGAGCTCTGAACAAGTTAAAATAAAAGCAACAGTAGCTGTAGTTGAAATAATATTGTACATTTTGTGTAACTCAGTATGGATTACAAACTTGAAAAAGGTCTACCAGAAACTTAAAAAATCTAAGGCTGTCTGCCTGCCCTAAAGTAAGAATCTTCAGTATGTTTACACTATTAACCCTAGTCAAGCTGAACAAACTTCCAATTTTAAAAACTGTATTGAAATCAAAGGACTGAAAGCACTGTAAGACACAACTGAAGGTCAATATTTCTATTGAAAATCAATCTCGTCAAAAACTCTGGCTTATCAGAGATAAACGGTAGGTAAAGACTAAGATCAGGCTGCAGATATGTGAAGGCTGATTTTTGTCCACACTTCAAGCAAGAACAAAAATATTCCGGGTTCAGCACGACAAGAGTTAATTTTATTACACCCAAATCGAAGCCTCTACAAGATTTTTATAGACTGGATATTACCAATATTTAACAAATAGTTCAAGCCTTGAGAATTTACCATGTGCCTGACATCTGGTTATCTAAATCCTTTAATACAAGGACAGTTTATCACACAATATTAGTTTAGCAAAATCATAACAATGAAGGAATGACATATTTACTTTATCTTTCACATAACTGTGTAGTCTTCATCCCTGGGTTACAAAAATAACTGCTCTGTCTCCACGACCAAATTCATTTTTATGCCCCCTCCCCTGCTGATATACATGTACTGGGTCGTATATAGCTTTGGTCTGTCTGTCTGTCTGTCTTTCTGCAAAACTTGACAAATTTCACAAGTGAATTGCTTATGACAAGACTTTTAAAATGGTACAAACTTTGAAACTATCATTCAGTCATTTATAGAGGTCATATAATATAACATTGGTCATACGTTTAGAATGGTCAGGTTTTAGAGCTTTCATATTTGCATGAGTATTGTTCATACATACCAATTTAACCCTTGCCATGCTGTATAAATTGCCTTACTGAATTAATGTCAAATCAAAGGGCTGAAAGTACTGATAGATCTTTTTGTTCAAAAATCAATATTTCTTTTAGAAATCAACCTCCTAAACAACTGGGGAAGGAAAAGTATAAGCAGGAGGCATAGACTAAGATCAGCCTGCACAAACGTGCAGTCTGATCTTAGTCTATACCTCCTGCTAAAACCGGAATATTCCGGGTTCAGCATGACAAGGGTTAAAAGACATATGCCAAGCTAGCTTTTCAAGGTTCTGTTTGTCCATATTGAAAATTTTAACATCAGATATAACTTTTGAATTGAAAGAGATTGTGTTTATATTTAATTGAAAACTTCTGGTGAACAGGGTTTTTGGTGAGTACCACTTACAAGTTATTTCAGAAGGTCAAAAGTCAAGGTCAGTTTCAGGAAAAATCAAAGTTGCGAGTTAATCCATTCCTATAATATCCTGCCTTTTAATGCCCCTCAAGAAAAAGTTCCTGAAAACAATGCATTTCCACATTGTTATCACAAATATTTTACATTCTATCAATTTGACATTGTTGACTGCAACTTCTTTGATTTTGGACCAGTCCAAATTTTCTTTGTCATCTGGTAAAGGATTAACACATAGTGTTTGATCATATAAAGTAAATCTAAATATTCAGGGGTTGTGAGCAGAGAGGTTAGTTACAGTTTAAATTTAAAGTACAACAAAATTGGCAAAGTTTTCATAATTTTGACCTTAACCCATTCCCACACAGCAAAATCTTAGACTGGTCCAAATTGAAAGAAGTTGCAGACGACAATTTAAAGTTTATGAAATTTTAGATTATTTCAACTTTCTGGTTAGAAAACATCATGTTAAATAAAGAAATTGCTTGTTACAAGCAATTTCTTCATTATACACAATGTT
The DNA here is from genome assembly GCA_946902895.1 of Fragum fragum. Lineage (NCBI taxonomy): Eukaryota > Metazoa > Mollusca > Bivalvia > Cardiida > Cardiidae > Fragum > Fragum fragum. The sequence goes on from OX336372.1 coordinate 41,645,754, forward strand.
TTCCCAACTCTCTTTTTTGAGGGGGCTACAAAAGCGTAACCGTGTGGGAATGAGTTAATAGATACCTTGACCTTATCAGATAACCTTCTCCTTGGTGCAAGTTGATGCATATCAATATACCTCTTATTTTTCTTATAAATTCAAATTGAATTAAGAAAATAATCAGCTTTGGATTCTGTTCAACACATTGCCAAACCGTTTCACACTTTTATGCCCAAAAGAGAAATAGAAAGAGCAATTTCTTTTTTTCGCACAATCTTTTCTACCTCATACAGCCCCTGTATGCAGTTAAAAACAATATTGTTTTATCATCTGCAACCATTCTAAAGTTGTTTTGTTTGGGAATGGAATAAGGCTGAGCAAAAACAGAGTAAATCTGAGTAACTGTGAGAGAAACTGTGTTGGTCGAACATGACATTAATGGCGTTACCTTACTGTCTAGGAGAAAATTCTTCACAATTGTGTCAGTCTTGGCACGGGTTATACTACTGCTCTGTATGTTTGCAGTGCCTGGGTACTTATTTACAACAGTAAATTCAGTTCTTGTATTGAAGTGCCAAAAACAGTAGAGTTACCCTTGTCCTTTTCACTGAAAAGATTGAATAACTTAACCCTTGACATGATGAACCTGGAATATATATATATTTAAACATGAAAATCTTGACCAAGTGCTCATAGTGTTTTCAGTACTTTGATTATAATGTGATTCAGAATAGGATTTTATTCAGCATGAACCCTTGTCATATTAAGTAAAATCCTCAACAAAATAGCATTGAAATCAAAAGACTGAAAGCACTGGAAGCACAGGTTTTAGGTGATTTTTTTTTTGAAAATCAACTTTATAATTTATTCTGGCTTGACAGGGATAAACAGGAGGTGTAGACTTAGATCAGACTGCACATATGTGCAGGCCGATCTTTGTCTGTACATCCTGCCAAGACAGGAATATTCTGGGTTCAGTATAACAAGGGTTAAGCCTCTGGTCCTCTTCACTGTCCCTCATTACTGGACGCCAAAAGTCTTAACAAGTTCAAGTGGAATGGGGTTGCAGACAACTAGCTGACGGTTGGCTGGATGGCTACTATTGACCTCAAAAATTGCATTTGATGGTGGTATCTCTTAACATCGGTGGTATCTCTCAACATCATAATATGAATTAACTGTCAATGACATACAACAAAAGGCCTATTTATACAAAAACAAAATAACAGTCACCATCCTTTGAGCATTGTTAGATTTCTTTTGACAGATAACATACCATTCATTACCGCGAAACAAAATTTTGGTTCGAATTGTAAGACGTTGCAGACAACTTTCCAAATTTCTTTGAAATTGAAATCTAATGGTCACATTGGGCAGAAGACAGTGATAGAATGAAAAATTGTTTGTTTTAAGCAATCTTTCTCATTTTCTCACCATGGTTCTGTGGAAAAAGAGGAAATTGCTTGTAACAAGCAATTTTTCCTGCTTGTGACAAGGAATTTCTCCTTTCCTGATAATATTTTCAACCAAATTAGATACTTTAGTTTCAAATTGCATCCAATTTTCATTGTCGTCTGCAACTTTTTTTCAACTTGGACCTGTCTAAAATTTTAAAAAAAACATAAAGGATTAATACTAACAGGATATCAAAATTTTTGCACTCAGACAATTTCTTAACAACAAAAATGAAGAATCCATGCTACAAAAATACCTGATGTCTTCTAGAAAAACAGCAGGCTCAAATTGACATAGTCATCCTGAAGAGAAGAGTTGCTCCTTGACCACAGATCAATGCTACAGGTCTTCAGGGACAGGTTGATTCCATATATGGAATATGGACATTCTACCTGGATAATTGAACAGGTGAGGAAGAGTGCTTGTATTTCCATTTATCTATTGAGGTTTCTGCAGCACTTGCCGATATGAGCGACGCCCCAGAAGATAATTAGTTCTTACAGGAAATAGTGCAAGGATACAGGACAAAACTCCTTAGAGTCCCACCTGATTCTTTACAGTGCAAGATGCTAAGCATTATCACAAGGGCCCTAAGTTTAACATCTGATCCCAAAGACAATTAGTTTGTTAGTATGGTCAGCCGAGGGCTCGAACCCATGATCTTGAGGTTTGAGGTCAAGTGTTCTTCCCACTAAGCTTACCGGCTGACTAGTGTGATGAATTTTGTTGCCAGGTAATAGCTTTAGCTTCTTTGTCGGATTGCTGGCAATCCATTTACTGAGCTCAAAACAGGAGGATTGTATAGATAATGAACAGTGGTTTCTTTTTTTCAAAATTCATGGTCATTAACATGTAACAAACAAATAGAACTGTTGGTTTGTGACCAAAGCATCATAACAACTTGAATAAGATGTAGATGATGAAGTTGCCAAACCAACAATAAAGCTTCATATTAATGTCAAAAGAAAATTTCAGGCATAAATGTTTGATTCGATTGGTCTACCGATTTTTTGATTGACAGCATTGTTACAAGCCATTTCTCCTTTTCCCGTTATGTTTTCTACCATATTCAGTCATTATTTTTCAAATAATACACACTTTGAAATGTCGTGTGAAACTTCTTTAAATATGGACCAGTCCAACAAGTTTCATTGTCTTCTTGTTGACTCACATAATTACGGAATTGATCTTCACGCCAAATCTCCCACAGTAAAAGGTAATATAATCTGTAAGTGTTTCCAAACATGATGGTATGTTTAATATTTTATGTTTATTGCACCTTTAGCAAGAAATTACAACAGCTTTTCCTGTTCTTCCATGTACACGGCCCTTCCCAATATAGGGCTTTTATGGATATCTCACGCCATTAGCAGTTCTGTTTCTTGGATCATTTACTCCTTATCAGATGACAAACTTTTAGACTGGTCCAAATTGAGAAGTTGCCAACAACTTTTGAGAGACAAAAAATGTCTTATTTCCCTAGGTTTTGTAGGATATGAACAATATTATACTTATACATTATTCATAAAAAAATTTTGGTTAAAATCTCAATTTTCACTTCAAGAATAAAAAGAAATGTACACTTAGTTCTCATAATAATCTATAACCTTTATATTAAATTGAACCATTAAACCTCTTGGCACAGAGGATGGAAGAACCCAAGGTGACTTGGTAAGTAGATCCTGCTGTTTAATGGAAAATTGAAAAGGCAGATAACCCACTACTGTTTTCATTCAGTCTTGTGTTTGCAGTGAAAAACAAAGAGGGCAATTATGGCCCTAAATTGCTTAAATGAGTTCACGGTCAAGAGAAAAAATCTGATGCAATTAACCCATTTCAGTACCAACTCAGGATTTTATGTTGCTGTGATGTTATACTTGAGAAAACATTGTGGAAAAAGAAAAGAAGAAATTGCTTGTAACAAGTAATTTCTCCTTTTCTCACAATATTTTCTACTACATAGGTTGGTTTCATTTTAAGTTCCACCCAATTAACAGGAAAGGGTTTTAAATACTCTATCCAATGATCTAGTTTTCGATGGTGGTTTACCAAATTTCCAAATTGATTATGCTTTTATCTGCACAGTTATTATACAGCAAAAAAAAGCCTAACTAAATTTCTGCTTTATTGCTCTCTTCATTGTAAAAAAAAGGCAGTCTTTACAGTGACCAATAATTCTCTTATATTTGACCTAGTGACCTAGTTTTAGAGTGTAAGTGATCAAACTGGTAAAGGCTTTGTAAAACAAGCTAGCTTTAGTACCAATTGCAGGTTTAGAGGCCTCTAACATGCCAACAAGGTTTTCTAAGATTTGACTCTAAGTCCTAGAGTTTGACCCGAATTAACCTAATTTCAAAGTTATTAATTAATTTTCTTTCAAATAAACAATTTCTAATCAAAGTTCGGGTTGACTGAATGAAAAATGCAGCCGTCAGACTGCTCATAAAATTTTGTACTATGATTTGACCTCTGTAAGTGACCTAGTTTTTTACGCAATATGCCCAAATTTGATTCTTGTAAAAACTTTATCATGAAAAAAATGAGAAAAACAGTGGCAGTCTAGGGTCCTCTCACATTTGATTTTTCTTAATATTTGAGTGTCCTAATTTTAAACAAAATGAGCCAATTTTAAATCTGTAAAACACTCATTCTGATCCATTTTTAGGTAAAATGAGTATATGATGTTCTGTTTCCAAATCCAAAAGTTTTTTTCAAGATTTGATCTAATGATCTGCTTTATACCAAAAGCCACCTAATTTGAAACATCTTTCAAACTTTCAGGCAAATTTTCACTTTGAACATAAAATGTGGAATTTAAAGGAAACACAGGTTTTTTAATCCTTTCACCCAAATTTTCGAATTAAATGACCCCTTCCAGCCTGTCCAAGATAATTTCCAGTCAAACATTCTGACAATTTTTCTGGTTGATTTTCAAGTGATTTGTGGCCTCTACAGTGATTAATAGGAAATGTTGATGTTGGACATCACAAGACCACAAAAGCTCAACTTGAGCACATTGTGCACAGATGAGCCATTAACCCACTACCACACAATGACACTTTTCGATGCCCTCTAGTAATAGTATCATAGAAAACATTTTGGTAAAGGAGAAATTGCTTGTAACAAGCAATTTCTCCTTTCTCACAATGTTTTCTACCTTCAATGGCAGTTATTTCCCAATTTTAGCCCACTTTTCAACATCATCGTCAAATTCTTTCAATTAGGACCAGTCTAATATTTGTTGTCTGGTAATGGGTTAACTGCTAGACAGGGTGCTGGTAAAATTTTCAAAACATAAAAGTTGAAACATACATATTGAAAAGAATAAAGGTATTTTGGACCAATTTTCTTTCTTATTTGAAGTCAACAAGGGGACAGGAAATAGAAGGTTTAACTCTTTGTAAAACTCACCCTATCCCTAAACAAAACATGATTATACTCCTACCAGTAAACTGTCAAAAACATTTTTTCTGTTTAAAATTGAGAGGATTCCACTGTTTAACCCATTCCAACACAGCAAAATTTTAGACTGGTCCAAATTGAAAGAAGCTGCAGACGATAATTTCACGTTGATGGAATTTTGAATTTTTTCAATTTTTTGGATAGAAAACATTGTGGATAATGAAGAAATTGCTTGATACAAGCAATTTCTTCATTTTCCACAATGTTTTCCAAAGCTTTTGTCTCTAGGGGCGTAAAAAGGAGGGATGAAGTTGGAATGGGTTAAGCAGGGTAGTGGAAATTTTGTTTTTTCTCCACTTGCGTTTCGACAATTAAGAGATGATTTTCTACTTGTCCTGAATCAAAATGAACTTGGCTGCAAAAAAGTGAATAGATAAATTTTGAGAAAACATTGTTGTTAATGAAGAAAATCCTGGAACCATCAAAATTGCAAAAACATACACAACTTAATACTCAGAAATATTGTGCATATATATGTATTGCTTGTAACAACAATTTAGCACAAATTAAAAGGGGAACAACTCAGCAACAAATTATGGCAGAGGTATGAAAATCATACACGATTATATTAGCTTTCAAGGCATGGATTTTCAACAATTTTGACTATAAATAAAGAGTTAAACCTTCATGTAAACTATGATGTAGGACAGGATGATATCAATCATAAAAACTTTCTGAATTTTAGATGCTTTATTAATAGCTTTTTCCTCAATAACAGAGCATTCTACGATTTTACAAAAACAATAAACATTACCAGAGGACAAGGTTTTAGACTGGTCAAAATAGAAAGAGGTTGTAGACAACCACCAAAACTGCTTATAAACTGAAAATAAAGATAATTTTGAATAAAAAACACTGCGAGAAAAAGAGAAATTGTAACAAGCTATTTCCCCTTTTTTCATTGTTTTCCTGAATTATATTCTTCAAGATCAAAAAAAGTTGGGATATTATGGGTAATGGGTTATAATATGACCTATAATACAAACCGGTACCATCTGACAGTTTTAACAAATTAACAAACCATGCATTATAAAAATAAAAAATCCGGATTTACCAATAAGTAGCTGGAAGATCGCTGGCCCCGCCCTCAAACTCCAACAGGAAGTTTGACTACATCAAACATGGATATTTTGCAAAGTTTTTGGTTAACCCATTTCCACTCAGTGACGCTTTTAAACGACCCCAAGGAAAAAAAGCTTTGGAAAACATAGTGGAAAATGAAGAAATTGCTTGTCACATGTTTTCCAAAGCTTTTTAACCCATTCCCTCACAATGACGCTGTTAAACGCCCCTCAAGATAAAAGCTTTAGAAACATTGTGGACAATAATGAAATTGCTTGTTACAAGCAATTTCTTCATTATCCACAATGTTTTCTATCCCAAAAGTCAAAGATACATAAAGTTTCATCAATTTTAAATTGTTGTCTGCAATTTCTTTGAATTTGGAATGGTCTAAAATTTCATTGTGTCGAAATTGGTTAATTGAGGGGCCTTTAAAAGGGTCATTGTGTGGGAATGTGTTAAAGTGCCTTTTCCTATGAGGCAGCCTAGAATGGTAAAAATCTGGTAATATGCACAAGATAAGGTGACTAGGAACATTCTGTAATAATTTACACAAACCTTTTCTGAAATGGAGGAGGAGTTGCATTAAGCCCCTTTTTCTGTGATGCAGTCTAAAATTGCAAATCCAGACAATATGTGCAAGGTCAGGTGACCAGGAACATTTTGTGAAAATCTCATTGAAATTTGTCCATAAATTTCGTAGGAGAAGTGTTATACCATTACCACACCAGAAAATTTTAGTCTGGTCCAAATTGAAAGAAGTTGCAGACGACAATTCAAACTTTATCAAATTTTAGATTTTTTCATTTTTTTGGGAATGAAAACATTGCGTAAAAGGAAGAAATTGCTTGAGACAAGCAATTTCTACATTTTACACAATGTTTTCCCATGTGTTTTTCTTGAGAGGCGTCCAAAAGCGTCACTGTGTGGGAATGTGTTAATGAGATGTAGACATACAGATTGATGAGCGGACGTTTGGACTGATAGACTGACAGGTTGAGGAGATGATATTTATAAACGTCCACCTTCAGCAGCGTATACATATAAAATAGCTGGTTTGCAACCAAAACGCATTAAAGCTTAGGTTACGACAAAACCAACAATTGCGCTTGAGCACCTGTATTGCTACACAGGCCTGAATGTACTGATTAAACAAAGGGTGTTTTGGGGAACTCAGTATAAATTGAATCATCTATGCCGTATTTGGCAAGTAAATCTGGTCACTGAAATCTTTGAAATGGTTCTAAAGAAGCATTTTCACAGTTTCAGAGTGTTCACTATTTTACAACAGTAAATGTGGATTATGTAAAATTCATTCATTAAGTCAGATTGAAAGGTCTTTACAAAATTTTCACTGCACATGTATACCACATATGAACACCAGCCATGACCATAAAAGTTATGTTTTTCAACCAATCAAAATTATATAGAGTAATCTGACAAAGGGTCATTTTAGGACCATTTCTTTGGCCTTTGGTTGAAATCCATTTACAGGAGATTTTCCAAGGTTTCAGAGTATATTCCATATATGAAAATAAGCTCCCAACCCCTCACAAGCTATGTTTTTGAAATTTAGTTGAAATCAATGTACTGGTTTCTGAGAAAAATATTTTCAAAGTTTTCTACATATACTATATATGGAAATAAGCCACTTCTATTTCAGACATGTTTTCCATCCAAGCAAAGTTCTTTATAAGAATCTTTATAAGAATCTGATAAAGGGTCACTTAAGGATCATTCCTCTAAAATTTGGTTAAAATCCATCGACATGGACAAGATTTTACCATATTTGGAAATAAGCCCTGTCCATTAAGGCCATGTTTTTCATCCGATTTCTTCAAAGGAACATGATATAGGGTTATTCAAGGATAATTCTGTGAAATTTGGTTGAATTCTGTTCAGCACCTTCTGAGGGGAAAATTTTTAAAGAAAAACTTTACTGACCGACAGACCCACACAACACAGACACCACACCATAACAATAGCCTCATGGATTTCAGCCAGTGGAGCTAAAAATGCTTTACATAAACATTGATAAATGTTAGAATTCAAAGTTCACTTCCAGTCTACATATGATTGGTCCATCCATTTTGTAATTGACAGTCGTGAAATGTTAAGTAATGATCAAGCACAAACTTCTTCTTTCTAGAATTTTGTCTCATACTTTGTGATGATTCGAGAAAACATTTCACTAAGTACAAAATTATTGAGCCCCTGAAGCTGTCTGGGACATCTATGATTGATCAAAGCTAGAAGTGGTGCAACTCTAATAAAGTTGTGCATATATTACCGGTAGGCTGCCAACTTCTTGCTGCGTAAAATAAACTTTATTTTCGTTCATTTTTGTTATTACATGAATGCAACATAATTATAAGAAAGGCTTACAAATTTCAGACAATTACTTCACTTAACCCATTATCAGACAAAAAAACTTCAGACTGGTCCAAATTCAAAGAGGTTACAGAACACAATTTTTAGTTGAAGGAATTTTAACCCATTCAATTAACCTTTCTGAAGCTACAAGAAAAAAAATGTTTGGAAAAGCAATTATTTCATTATCAACAATGTTTTCCACTCCAAAAGATAGAGACTTTTCAATAACAAAATTTTGACATCTGCAACTTCTTTGAATTTGAACCTGTCTAAAATTTTGTTGTCTGGTAATGAATTAGAAATCTTTGTCGGTTGACATAGAAAATATTGTAGATCATAATGAGAAATTGCTTGTAACAAAGCCTTTTCTTGAGTGGCATAAGGAAGTGATATTGTGTTGGAATGGGCACCTGTCTCTTCTCAATGCCAATCATTTCTGGTTATCAAAAACTCAAGTGACAAATCTAATTGTTCATTAAATTTTCAGAATGGAAGAACAGTGTAACAATTGACATTTTTTGTTTGTTTGTTTGTTAGAAAAAAGATTTTCAAAGTTGAAACTGATTAAACTTATAACTCCCCCCCCCCCCCCTCTTGAGCATAGCCATTTCTTTATAGTCCTAAACACCAAATGTGAATCCAATCCAACTGCCTGTTCATGACAAGAAGATTTTTAGCGATGTACCCTTTTTTTGCCCCTTAAATGGTCCCCAGGGGAGACAATGGACAAAACACGATTGCAATAGGTCACCATGACCTTCCATCAGGTGACCTAAAAAGGTTTATTCAAGATGTAGTTACAAAATTTAAGTTTCTGACCACCAATTAATAGGTTGCTGGTCCTGCACATTGACTCCTCTGGCTCCAACAAGTTCCATTTCAATATTAACCCTTTCCTGTTTCTTGAAATTTTAGACTGCTCCAAATTGAAATGTTTTTCAGATGACAATTTAAAGTCCCACTTATTTGAAATATAATCATTCAGTAGGGTAGAAAATATTGTGGAAAAAAAGGAATTGCTTGTCACAAGCAATTTCTTCTTTTTCCACAATGTTTTCTCAAGTATAAAATCACAGTAACATAAAATCCCGGGTTTGTACGGGAAACGGTTAAATGGCTTTATTTTGCAAAATTTATGGCTATCATATAACAAAAAGGGTAAAATGGTTAATTGGCACACTATATATTGTAACTACAGCTTCAATAAACAGTAGTTAAAAGTTCACTGATTTGATTTTACAATCCATTCTTTGATTACGATCGGTCAATTACTTGCTTATTTCATGCCCCAGACAAAATATTTAGCAATCTAATGTAGTTTATGTCTCAGTCGAAATGCAGAGGGCGTTGCAGCAATCCATCAATTGACGGATTTTTGGCCCCACCCACTACCCTCTGACAAGGCAGTATCATGATTAAGGTTAAAATCAACAATATATTGAAAATATATCGTCAGGGACAAATAATAAAAAGCAATTGACTTAGTTGTAATTATCCATAGATGAATAAGTTGGAGACAAAAATCAGAGTTCACATTCACACTTCTGGTCTAGTGCATGACTAGATTGACCAAGTGGTTTTTCAGTTGACAGTGGGCATGTCTGTATTCTAAGTTACAAGTAATTATCCTCAAAAATAACAAACATGCTAACCCATTCCAACACCATGATGACTTTTGATGCCACTCAAGAAAAAAAATGGGAAAATGAAGAAATTGCTTGCTACATCTCTGCAGTATCCCTGAACCTAAAGAGTTTTTAAAGAGTTACCTTCCCCTTCAGTAGGAGTTCTGTGTACTAACATCTGAAAAAGATCTTCACTAGAAAAATTACAAAAGGTTATACATGTACATGTAACAATCATGTCAGGGCAATATATATTAACTCTTGTCATGCTGAACCCGGAATATTCTGGTTTTGGAAGGAGGCGTAGGCCAAGATCAGCCTGTACATAAGTGCAGTCTGATCTTGGTCTGCACCTTATGTCTGTACTTTTCTTGCCAAAGCTCTTTATGAATTTTGTTTCTAAAAGAAATATTGATTTTTGAACAACAAGTTCTATCAGTGCTTTCAGCCCTTTGATTTTACAGCAATTCAGTAAGGTAACTTATACAGCATGACAAGGGTTAAGTTTTTCATCATAATAGCATTCAGGTCTTGTCACAACTGCAAACCTTTGAATAGGTCTAAATTGAAAGCAAATCCCAAATAAGAAATGTAAGAGGTTTCTGAAATAGCCCTGTTCTTCACAATCCCTCATTATGATGCACTGAGGAATATAAATGAGTCCAACATTGTTGCAAAAGGATAAAACTGCTTTTGGTTAACCCATAACCAGATGGCAAAATTTTAGATGAATTTGATTAAAAACTTTCAGAAAACAATATTTTGTTTACATAATTTTAAAAATCTTTGTCCTTTTTTATAAAGCAATTCCTAATTTTTCCACAAATTCAATGTTTCAAATGTGTTTTTTTATTTCATTTTTGGGCTTCAAAAAGCAGGATTGAGTGCTAATGGGTTAATTCAATCATGTTACCATTGGACCAGCATTGAAGTATTTTGTATAAAAACCTTTTCCTACACCTTTCTTACACAATCAGCCTAAAGAAAAATCTTTGGAAAAGATTGTAGTTAAAGCATTATTACACCATCCCACTTTTGTAAAAACCTTTGGAAAACATTCTGGACAATTAAGGAATTGCTTCTTTGCCCACAATGTTTTTTATCCTTAAAGACAGAGAATTTTAAAATTCCATCAACTTAAACTTGGCGTCTGTAACTTTTTCCAATCTGGGCCAGCCTAATTTTTTTCCTTTTGATAATGGGTTAATGAGGAAATTGCTTGATGCATTATCATATCCAAAAAGTCTTTTAAAATTTCATCAAATTACAATTATCACCAACTTATTTGATTTTGGACTTGTCTAGCATTTAGTTTAATATGGTAATGGAGTCATGGCTAGAGCTCAAAACAATCGGAAATTTTGAATACTACAGTCCACAAGTAATCATATGGTAATTGTGTTGTCTTGTCTATTTTCACACAGTGTCATCACCCAGCACTATGTACAGTCAAAACAGTTCAGTGTGTTGGCTCACAGCGGTACATCCCACTCTATCTCAATATTCAACACCCTGGGTCAAGCGATGAAGGTTAAATTGTTTAGGGGGATTATACTGTTTTCTACACAACAACAAAATGTTTTACCTGTTCTCCCACTTTTTAAAATCCACTTGAAATCAGAATAGAATGTCCGGTTTTGGAAAACAATTTATTTCCACTTGATATCACATTGAAGTTTCAATTATATTATCACTTTTTTCCTTCAGAATAGCACAATTTGATATGAGAGAAGCAAGCCTCCAATCACTTTTGATAGCACTCCTGTTTGGACACAACCTTTTGGTTTGCAAGGTTTCGTGAGCATGCATTTGAGATGATACCATTTCTGCACAAGGTCTCTTCTATGATGGCTCTTTTATATGTTGTTTTTTTTTATAGCATTTGGATTCTTTAGGTCTTCAAGTTGCAGCTCGACACTTTTATTCCTCGCAGACTAGTTAAGGAAATGGAAGGTGTATACTAGGACTGGGAGTGAGACAGGGACGAAATTAATACAACAGGAATGGGTGTTTCTGACTGTATATTGGGAATAATAATAGGGAACTTTCTCTAGGGGCAGGGCTCTTGGGAATGGGTTGTGGGGTTGTGGGGTTGTGGGAAAAGGGATTTGATCCCAGAAATAAGGACAATGAATAGGAAGCATTTCAAGAGGTTAGCAATAGGTACAAAAATGCTGTACAATTGAGGCTTTCTTGCCCAGTACAACAGCTTTGCGCTAACCCCTTAAGTAAGAGATAATACATATACACATAAGAGGACAATAAGTGACTATACATGGAAAGGGTGAACATTCTAGGAAGCAACAGTATCATGTGAAAAGGGTTTCTTCAAATAAATCACCTACAGTTTGGGACATTATTAGATTAATATTGGAAGTACATGTAGTATAATAAGAATATGGTACATGAAATTGTAAGTTAATCCATATTTTAGACTGGTTCAAATCCAAAACCTGACAGACTGCATTTTTTAGTTGATAGAATGTTACTTTTTTTATCTTTCGAGGTTAATAACATTTTAGCTAATGAAGAAATTCATTGTAACAAGCAATTTCTAATTTCTTCATTGTGAGAATGGGTTACATACAACTTTCACAAACTGAAAGAAAATTATTTGCATCTAAAAGACCATCAAAGTTCTAAGAAAAGAAGCATAAACACTGGTTTTTAGGTTTGAAAATGAAGTATTATTCAAAACCCTTTTCACATGGTAACATTTTAACCATATAAATTTGGGATAGAACAGATCAACTCTATATGTGTTGAAACTTCAACCGGATATTTAAACCATTGATTAACAAAAACAGATTTCAAAAACAAAATTGAGAATTTTTTTAAAACATTGCATAAGATGAAAATTGATGTCTATAAAATTCAAGTACATGTATTATCAACAATGATTACTTGAGAGAAGGCTTTACACAGACAGTCATGCATGTCTGTGCAGGCTGATCCTAGTCTATACATCTGCCAAAACTATTTTCAAAGCAGGAATATTCAAGGATCAGCATGAAAAGGGTTAACACACATAATCCCATTTTCTTACACCCCTCAAGAGAAAAATACATCAGAAAATATGGTGGATAATGAAAATATTGCTTGTAACAAGCAATTTCACCTGTAATAAGCAATTTCCTTGTTATCCTCAACTTTGTCTACCCTTTAAAACAAAGACAGTTAAGATTTCATCACCAAAAAATTGTCATCTACAGCTTCTTTGACTTTGGACCAGTCTGACAATTTGGCATCTGATAATAGGTTTCATCAAAAGTTCTAATAGCCCTCACATTCCAGCTAAGTCAAAATATCCTATCAAACAGCCTTTTCCAAATGCTTTTGAAAGAACCTCTAAAGAACTGTTAATTAATGCTTATAATGCCTGTTAGCCTATAAGATAGACTGGTCCAAACTGACAAAGGTTGCAGACGACATTTCAAATCAAACTGAAGCTGGAATTTAGGTGCCAAATAAGTTAGAACCCATTGTGAGAAAAGGAGGAATTGTTTGTAAAAAGCATTCCTTTTCCAACAAAGTTTTTCATGATCACATTTCCACAAAGGCCGAATTGTGTGGTGATTCTCTAATATGTTGAGTTATTTTAGCTGTATTCATCTTCTATGTTTGCATGAATGAATAACTTTCATTTGCCTTTAAAAAACCTGAACCGATTACCACTGGTTAAAATTTTAGAACAGCCCAAATTGAAAGGAGTTGCAGACAACAATTTAGAGTTAATGAAATTTCAGATTTTTATCTTTCTGGGTAGAAAATATTGTGGAAAATTAAGCGATTGCTTGCTACAAGCAATTTCTTCATTTTACAAAATGTTTTCCAAAGTGTTTTTCTTGAGGGGCATTTAAAAGAGTCACTGTGCCTGAAAAGGTTAAGTCTATGATTAACTAAAAGCTCTTAACAGAATTAACATAATCCACGATCTATTGAATAATTCAAATTCCTCTACATGATGTTCCTGCTTTTTAATCATATGGTTCAAGCTCAAATGTTTGTTTGTTTGAATGGGGATTTATGTCGCTTTCAACAATCTTTCAGTTATATCGCGGCGGCTGGAGCACCTAACAATGGAATCATGGTATTTCTCACACCTGAGTACTACCATTACATCCTTTCCTAGCCTCCAGCTGCTATCCCACATAGGTCTACGATTATCGACCCATTGGTGAGAAACAAATAGTTGGAAAGGATGAGTGCCTCTGTCAGGGATCAAACCCAGGACCTCTAGATTGACAGTCCGACGCTTTACCAACTGCGCGATGACGGTGGCTCCAGCTCAAATGCAAATACCAACAACATGCAAATTGTGTGAAACACAAATGCCCATTCCTGTAAAACTTTTATAGCTTGAATGGGCTTTCAAAATGCTTTCAACAATCTTTCATTGAAGTCCTTCCTGAATATCACTAAAGCCTGCTTTGGGCTATGAGGATCTTGACATAAAAGGTTTGCATATTGATGGACTAAACCTGAGGAACAAAACTTCTATTATTTATTGTTGCAAAGCTTTAATGATGAATGAACAGATTTACCAGACAACAAAATTTTAGACTTATCCAAATTGGATGAAGTTGCAGAAGACATTTTTGTTGTTGGAATTTAAAAAATCACTGTCTTTTGCAGTAGAAAAACAATGTGATTAAGGAAGAAATTGCTTGTAGCAAGCAATTTCTTCCTTTACCACGATGTTTTCCAATTATTTTTTTTCTTGGAGGCATCCAAAAGTGTCATTGTGTGGAAATGTGTTAAGGAGATGGACTACAGCAGAACAATGTTTTTGAGCTCAAAGTTGTTCAATATATAAAATAATCATATTTTATAACAGGTCAAATTATATTCCCAGAGATTGTCCATGATAATGATCAATTCTCAGCAAGCTTAGCTTTGTTATCAAGATATCATAATTTCAAAACCAAGAGCCAATAAAACTTATTTTTCTCTTTTATCAAAGGCAATTTCAAAGTTAGGTTGAAACAGTTGGACCAAACTTTATATCTACATCTACAAAGATACAGCGCCTGATCTATTAGCCTTTGTTCTACCATCCCACATTTTTGCATCCTGGAGAATTAACCTGATCCCACAGAATACCACTTTTTATGCCCCTCAAGAAAAAACTTTGGAAAACATTGTGGTAAATGAATAATCCCACAATGTTTTCTTCCCAGAAAGACAAAGAGCCTTAAAATGTGATCATTTTGAAATTGTTGTCTGCAACATCTTTCAATTTTGACCCCCCCTAAAATGTGTTGTTGGGTAAAGGGTTAAAGCTTTGAAAACAAAGCAACCCTTCCAATTCTCTCAATATTTTTTACCCTACATGACTTTCCATACAAATAAACCGATCTTGGAACTTTCATCTTAGAAATTTGAACCAGTCTAAAAATGTGTCAACTCTTTTTATTAATATTTTATTAACAATTTGAGGGAAAGCATAAAACTTTTTAAGTGCCAGACACTTACAATATTTTTGTGATCCACCACCTCAGATTTCTAATACATACCCAAAATGAAATTGAAAGTTTATCAAAATAGAAATGAAGGGTGTATTCAGGATTACACATTTGCTCAATTATTTGATAACCACTAGCCTGTTACCCTTCCAAAGATAAGGCCAGTGTAAAGTTTGCCCATCAATATTAATAAATTTTGAGACATTATAAAAAACTCTATAGTATTACTGTTGCTTATAGAATCTCAAATCAAAAAGCACTGTAAGAAATGTGCAGTTTTTGAGCACAGGGTCGACAAGATAACCTTTCAGACAGGCAAGGTCACTGTGATACCCTTGATATCAGTTTTCTCTCCTTTTGTTTCAGATCAAATCCGACAAGTTCACAATAAAAGACATCTACAGAATTGTTAAAAAACTTTTAACTTCACTGATAAGACATTACCACACCCTAATGCCTCTGGTTTCTACCATCTATTCAGAAAATTAATCATAGATTGAACTCATTCCCAGAAGACAAAATTTTAAACTGCTCCAAATTGAAAGAAGTTGCAGAAGACAATGCCGAGTATTTGAAGTTTATGAAAATCTTCATCCCTGTAGGAAGAAAATATTGTGGGAAATGAAAAGAAGAAATTGCTATATAATGTTATAAGCATTATGCAATTTCTTCAATTTTCCACAATATTTTCCCAAGCTGTTTTCATGGGGGCTTAAAAAAGTGGATCCTGTGAGAATGTGTTCTATATTTGAGCAATAGAGCCCTAAACAATGTGCTGTGGGTATTCATGAGAACCAATTGTGGCCCCTCTAATGCTCCTTCTTGAAAGCAGAACAGGCATATCATCCAAATGTTATGGAGAATTTCCTATCAAAGTATACTATTTAATTGATTACCAATATAACAAAATTTTAGACTAATCAAAACTGAAAGAATTTCGCCAAAAATTTTAAGTTGTAAGAATTTTAAATTTATTTATTTATTTTTTTTTTTTTTGGGGGGGGGGGGTTACAAAACATTGTGGATAATGGAGAAATTGTTTATAACAAGCAATTTCTTCATTTTCCACATTTTTTCAAAACTATTTTGAAAGACAGAGAAAAGAGGGATCATTTGGGAATGGGTTAACAATAATTTCATTCAGCAAGACAACTTATGTTTGATTTTATTTCTTACTTATTTCACTGAAACACTGTCTTAACCCATTCCAACACAGAAAATTTTTAGACTGGTCCAAATTGAAAGAAGCTGCAGACGACAATTTCAAGTTGATGGAATTTTGAATTTTTTCGTCTTTTTGGATAGAAAACATTGTGGATAATGAAGCAATTTCTCATTTTCCACAATGTTTTCCACAGCTTTTTTCTTGAGGGGCGTAAAAAGGAGGGATTGAGTTGGAATGGTTTAAGTGCCCTAAATAATGTAAAGTGCTGACAATATCAAAACTCTATTGCAAACTCCCTAGCAAGTTTTCCTTATATACTTAGCATCTATTAAAATGTATCTTTTTAAAGTTTCTTCACCCATTACCAGTTGATAATTTCTTAGACTGGTCCATATTCAAAGAAGTTGCAGATGACAATTAAAAGTTATAAAATTTCTTACTTTTTCAAGAAAAATATTGTGTAGAATGAAGAAATTGCTTGTGACAAGCAATTTCCAAAATTTCTTTGCAATGTTTTTTCTTGGGGGGCATCAAAAAGCATTATTGTGTGGGAATGGCTTTATTACAGTATCATTAAGATCTAGAGAAAAATTGCAATTTTCTTTTTTTCTTATTTTTTTTTTTTTTTTTTTTTCTATTTCACCTGATTCGAAGAGGATTGGAAAGAAATGTAGACCCAATTCAGACTGACTGTTTATATGTATATACTTATAATGAATAAATATATAACAACCAATGGATAAAAAACCTTGATGGATCTTGGGCGATTGTTTAAACCCATTCCCACACAATGTTTTTGGCACCCCTCAAGAAAAACAATTTGGAAAACATAATAATAATAAATGTGTAAAATGAAGAAATTGCTAACAACAATTCCTTCATTTTCCATAATGTTTTCTACCCAGAAAATAGACAAAATCTAATTGTAATTTGAAAAATAATAAACTTTCATAAACTTAAAATTGTCATCTGCAACTCCTTTCAATTTGGACCATTCTAAAATTTTGCTGTCTGGTAATGGGTTACCTGGTTAAGTACTTTGTTTTCACAGTCTTAAAGTTTGGGGCTTTTTATCTCCAGAACTTTTGTCTTCAACATCATTATTACAACACATTGTGAGTACAAATTAGTACAGGATAAATGAGCTGATAATAATATGTACTTTTTTCTGTTTATTTATATCATTTCAAAATGTTGGGATTGGGAAAAGGATCATATAAGTAGAATAAATTATACATGTATTGAATTGGTGTTTTTTTTTTTAATCAAGACTGAATAAAAAATTTAAATGTCACAAATTTCATGTCTTTCCTTTTATATAATGTACAGACACGATGCTCAATCTTGCAACTCAATCTTGCTCTAACTTATGAGTAATCATATTACCAGACAAAAAGTTTAACTGGTTTAAATTCAAAGAGCTCGCAGATGACATTCAAAAATGAGCTAAACTTGAAAAAAGCTTATCATATAGGGTAGAAGTCATATAGGGTAGAAATCACTCTGAGAAAAAGATTCTTGTATCTGCAAACATTTCAATTTTAAACTTTCTTTTCAGTTTTACATGAAGGGGTTCAAAAGATAAAATTGTTTACTTAAGATGCAATAATATATATATATATACATATATATATGTAAAAAGCTCAGTAAGCTGGATGTATTTCCTTATGTTTTGTTGTTAGGTCTGAAGTTTATAAAATTGTCATGAAAGAGGATTTATCCTTTCAATCAGATAAATATAAATCTACTGGTTGCAAGTTTTAATTTGGAAAAAACATTTTTAATCATTTTATTCAACATAATAATTTATGTTCATTTTGTTAAAAAACAAATATCACCAGCTGTTCTAGGTTACTAAATATCCCATCTTTTTTGTATATAAATCTGTTTTCTCATTTGGTGTTTCAACTTGCGATCAAATACATGTATAGATTATTCAAAGCATCTAGAAATGCTTCCTACAAAGGTTAATGTTTGGTGTAGCATTTACAAAAAAAGAAGAAACACAATCGATCGCACAAGAAAATACCTAATTGGCAATTAACGCGCACGTGCGCTAATTACAGTATTTAATGCAAATACGCCCGACAAAGTAGGACGATTAATGTCCGATTTTTGTAAGGATCGTCTTCTTACACACAACAGGCTCTATTGTCATTCAGAGAATTTTTCCGGGAAAGCAAACGTGTATACGCTACACCATAAGGTAACACATATTAAACCGAAAACACGGCGATAGGGAAAATTATAAGAGTCTGGGGGAATAAAATAAAAAGATAGTAAATAGACAAGACAGTGACAAGCTACAATGGAAAAGTGAATAACATACCTGGGAACCTAGCAAGGGATCTGGATAAAAGAACAGGCAGGTATCACATACACAAAGTGACAGCCAAAAGGAAAATAATTAATCTAAACGTGCTAGCGAGGATAGCGAGAACCATGTCAATGAAGATGCCGGTTTACTTTGGAAATTTTACTCCGCGGAATAAGTAGTTCCATGGGGTACTGAAAAATGTTTATAAATCTTGACTGAAATATAGTGACACGTTTCAATAGCTTGAAAATTCAAACTTTGATAACATATTATGCTCCTGTTGATTAAAAATGGTTTATTTTCTCGAACGGAACAATATGTTATATATGCATAGCGCAAGTAGAATATGTAAATAAACCGTTTGGTCAAAGGTCACACGTGCTAATAGAAATCACGTGACAGTCAAAATGTCGGCTCCCATGGAAAACAAGCTGTACAAATCTGCGATGAGTTTAATTGATGCTACAACACTGCAAAGAGAATTTCCATCTGTAAAAGGTATACCACCCGAATTTCGTCTTTTTGGCATTTAGTTTCTGATTATCTATATAGTAATCAACTGGCTATTATTTACCACAAACGTCGAAAATTTTTGCAGAAATCTGACAGATCTGTCTTAACTTATTTCTTTCTATCCTATTTTGACATCTTTTCAATCTGTCACAATAGTTCTCTGAGGGTCTATATTAAGCAATTATGTTGAATTTTGTGGATAAAAAAGTATTTTTCAGTGGTCTCATGTAAGAAATATGGACATTTAATGTGTTTTTTTCCTTGTTAAAGTATTTCGTTATGTAACCACAGGCCATCACTGTTTTCATATTTTCATTAATGTGATCTGGGTCAAATATACGAAAAGGAAGCTCAATACACATACTCTTATAGGTCCCTGCTTATATTAAGGGTTTCTGGATACAGACAAAATTAAAAATGTGACTTGTCACACAAAAAGGGATCTTTTTGGAATGGATGGATTATTACTGACAGTGAAAAAGATAAATTACCAGATGAATTATAGATGAAACTTGGTTTCTATCTCTCATGTTAAGCATTTATGTTAATTTGGCAGCTTCATAATAAAATAATTAAGTCGTTTAGGTCTCCAAAACCAGATTCTACTTTTGTTTGTGTGTTGCTGACCATATATTTTGCAAAATAACAAAATTTCATATCTAAATGGATCTTCCTGTCAGAGCTCAGTGGGCTTCATCCATTACCTCAGGTTCCCAAGTACCTGCAAAGGTACTGGTACCCTTCAACAAAATTTCTGTATTTCTCAGCTCTAGTTAAGATACTAGTGACAATCCTACTTACAAAGGATTTCTTATGAAATACTTGTGTAATGGCCTTTGTCTGGGTATTTCCTTCAATTGGTGAAAAAAGTGAAGTTGAACAGAATATAAAAAAGATCACTATACAAAGGACCCATATGTGTATTCAGCAATGGACAGCTGACTGTATATAATATATGTCAATTGGATAAGCTATTATTATTACATATAAGTCACCAAACCAAAAAAATGGTCAACATATTTATGTTGTAGATCAAAGTTCATTTCCGATCTAAATGATTGATTTGATTGGTCTATTGACTCATCTGGTAGTTGTTTACATCAATTATCTTTCATTAAGCAAATAATAACAAAATTAAATATTAGGTGATCTTGCAGATACATTGTACAAAAAAACAACCGTTTTATTCCTTTGATGTAAAAAAAAACCCTCTAAACATTAAAGTACAAAGAACAATCTAAATAGCAAGAAAAGTATCTTATGGATGTACACAAGGAAGAAAATTTGATTACACCATCAGTAGTATGTCATTTTGAATTGTATGAGGTCATATGCAGCTTTGGTCCTGCATGATTAATCTTTTCCTCCAAAAAAGGCAACAAAATTTCAGACTGGTCCAAATTGTAAGAAATTGCAGACAACAATATGAAGTTTGAAGAATTTCAAAAAAAATTTGTCTATTGGGGTAGAAAATATTGTGGATAATAAAGAAAATGCTAGTAACAATGAAGTTCCTACTGATGTTGTTATTTGTTTACACTCAACTCCAAAAGAAATAGGTGTCCTTATTTTGGCAAATAAATCCAATCAGTTTTAGCAATATTTCACTGGTGTCAAATGTTATAATTGATTTTTTTTGTGGGACAGTCGATACAAAATGCAAGAAGTATACTGTATATGCTGTGCTATCAATATTATATTGAAATGTAACTGAAAATTGACTCACACAATGACGCTTTTTGACGCCCCACAAGAAAAGCAATCCCGAAAAACATTTTGGAAAATGAAGAAATTGCTTGTCATTTTCCACTATGTTTTCTACCCAGAAAATTGAAAAAATCTTAAATTTCATAAACTTTAAACTTCGTTCAATTTGGACCAGCCTAAGATTTTGTCGTGTGGGAATGGGTTAAATGATATTTTCTGAGCCTTACTTTGAACTGAAATATCTGATTTAAAAGACTGTTATGTTACAGGATGATCTACTGTGTATTGTCAAACGAATGTATGGATTGCTTGCTAGTTGGTATCTCTTTGTAGCTAATCAACATGATTGTACAATAATCATAGGAAGAATGCCCATCCCAACTACCTAGAACCACCTAACACCATAAAGAAGAGTAAGACTACCCATATCATATGTCAGTCAAAGCTCATTGCATTTAAACCCAGATTCTGTAATTTCATTGTGAGACCACACAGTAAAACTCTGATGCATTAGGGATACCAAAATTCCTACCCATTGTGTACCTTTGAACTTTAGTTTAGATGCATGTATTGTTCCATGAATTGGTTCTTTTAGGTTACAGTCATAAATAATCCTGTTAATTCTCATCAAGTGCACTTGGATAAATAGCCAATCTACCAAAAGGACTAGAGGAATTCTAATAATGAAAAAAAAAGTAAAATTTTGATTAATATTTAGAGCATATTTCTTTTGATGTTAAGTGAAAAAGTGTGCAGTTCAAAGTATTGAGAATTGCTCTATCATTTAACCCATTCCCACCCAGTCCTGGCTTTTGACAACCCTCAAGACAAAAACTTTGGAAAGCATTGTAGAAAACGAAGAAATTGCTTTTAACAAGCAAATTTTCTACTCCTGACAGGTTTTTAAATTTCATCAAATAAAATTTGTTGGCTTTAACTTCTTCGAATTTGGGCCGGCCTTAAGTGTTGTAATCTTTTACAGAAATAATTGGCTTTAACCTTTTCTCTAATTGTACAAGTACAGAGTAATTTCTTTATTTCACACAATGTTTTATATCCCAAAAGAAAGGGATATTCAAATTTTTGTCAACTAGATTATGTAAAAATAATGTCTGTAACTTCTTTGAATTTTGACCAGCATAAAATGTGATCACCTGGTACAAAAATAATTGGTATAAACATTTCCCCTGATTGTACATGTACCAATTTCAACAGGAATGCTGTCCATTTTATTATGTAGATGGTGTGAGAGGCACCCACTAAAATGTAAAGATCAATTATCCCCAGTTCTATTGGCTGCCATAAACAGTCATAAATCTGCAATAACTGTTCCTCTCTGGGAACATCAAAGTGAATGGTGCCAATCTATTGAATCTGATAGGTAATGTTTTCTACAGTATTTGAACCCTGTAAACATAAACTCTACATTTTGTTAACTTTGAGACAAAACATCTATGCATGCAATGTTTGAAAAGAATTGTTTGGCAGAAATGCAAAAAATGGAAACTTGAATGCCCTTTCAGTCTACCAGATGACAATTTTTAGACTAGCTCAGACTGAAAGAGGTTTCAGACAACAATTCAAGGCATATGTCATCATCAATATGTTACCCATTTTCAGTCAATCTAGCTTTTCCCCCCCCCTCCCCCAAGATAAAAAGTTTTGAAGAATGTTGAGGAAAATGTAGAAGTTGCAAGCAATTTCTTCATTCCCAACATGTTTTAACAAATTTCTAAAAAATTCACCAACTTAACCCTTTCCTGTTCAATCCCTGTTTATACATCCTTGTGTTTTTAGATGTGATAAAACCTTGGGGGGAAATAAGAAATTGCTTGTAATAAGTTGTTTCTTCTTTTTCCATTATATTTTCTACCCTACCTAATAACTTTTTTGAATAAAATCAACTTTATATTTTTGTGTACAAATCTTTTGAATATAGACCGGTCTTTTTTGCAAAATATTAAAGGGTAGAAATTGTTGTCTGCAACGTTTTTGAATTTTGACTAGTCTAAATTTTGTGTGTTTGGTCTTTGGTTAAGTTAAAATGCTTGTCCTTTGATTTCTGGCAATGTTTTCTGCTGTTATTAACCCTTTCCCGTTTTTGGAAATTTAAGACTTGTCCAAATTGAAACACAATGCAAAAATCAATGCAATTTGAAATTAACCATCCTATGTGGTAGAAAATATGGTGGGAAAGAAGAAATTGCTTGTTAGCAATGTTTTCTCAAGTATAAAATCACAGCAACGTAAAATCCCAGGTTTGTACAGGAAAGGGTTAAATAAAGTCTTCTTTCTTTCAAAATGTGGAACTGTGTGGGTTACCTCATTGGTATTGCACAAACCAGTCTTGACATAAGTTGGCCACTTTTCCTTTGAATTTGGACAATTCTAAAATTATGTCATCTATAGAAATTTAATGGAACCACAAAGTGAAGGGTTGAACTAAGAGATTAATTAACAAATTAGATTGGAAAGTGATGACACATGGCTGTGGGGTTCCATTTCATTAAGTTGTGATTTTATCATTTCTAATTTCTCTCAGGGATGACATGCTGATAGATTGATTTTCAATATCACTGTAACAGACATACATGTACTTAAATTATACTCAGCTCTTAATTTATAGATGTCATTCAAAGAACCATTTGACCAATCAAATAGTTCATTTAACCCATTCCCACTTTTAGATGCCCTAAGGAAAACAGCTTTAGAAAACATTGGAGAAAATGAAGAAATTGCTTGTTACAAGCAATTTCTTCATTTTCTCCAATGTTTTCTACTCTGAAAGTTAAAAAATAAAAGTTTTCATAAACTTTAAATTGTTGTCTGCAACTTCTTTCAATTAGGGCCAATCTGAAAATTAAGCCGTCTGGTAATGGGTTAAAACAGAAGTGAACATTGAATGTCAGCCCGATTAGCTCAGTTGGTAGAGCACTTGACTTCAAACCTCAAGATCATGGATTCGAGCCCTGGGCTGACCATATCAACTTATAAACTAATTGTCTTTCGGATGAGACGTTAAACCGAGGCCCCATGTGACGATGCTATCCATTGAGCACGTTAAAGAACCAGGCAGGGCTCTCAGCAGTTTCGTCCTGTATCCATGCACTATCCCTCGTAACAACTAATCGTCTTCTGGGGGCGTCGCTCATATGGGCATGTGCTACGGTAACGACGATAAATAAACGGAAATACACACACAATGTTGAACTCTGACGTAAGCTGACAATTATATAAAGTATTTTTGTTGGTTTGGTAGCTTTACCTCGCCCTTTAAATAACCCATTCCAATACAGTGACGCTTCTAAACACCCCGCAATATGAAGGCTTTTGAAAACCTTGTGGAAATGAAGAAATCGCTTGTCACAAGAAATTTCTTCATTTACCACAATGTTTTCTGTACCAAAAGACAATGATTTTAAAGATTTCACCAACTTAGAATTGTCGTCTGCAACTTCTTTGAATTTGGACCAGTCCAAAATTTTATTGTCTCGTAATGGGTTAACATTGTAACTATTCAAGCTGTCAATAGGCACAAAATTTTAAGTTTGTTAATGTCAATTTAGTTTGATTTCCTTAGCTAACAGAATTTTTTTGTAAATCACCAGTATAATCAGCAAATTGAAATTAATTATCAATATAAAGTTTGTCCAAAATGATGCAGCTTCAAACAGAAAGAGGGGTCAGGGGTTCGATCTCCTACTGTGGCAAATGTCCTTTCCGGAATTTGTATCCTACCAATGGATGGATAATCATAAGCCTTAGTGGGATGAGCAGCTGGAAGCTCAGAAAGGATGTAGTGGTAATACTGGTTTGTGAAATACCAGGAACCAATGGTTAGGAGCTCCAGTTGCCACAATTTGAGTAAAATACTGTTAAAAGTGGCATTAATCCCCATTCAATCAATAAAACAACAGAAAGAGGCTGGAGTCATTTTGATGGCTGGTCAATAATTGACAAATCACAACAGTTAATCAAATATAACATATGATTGGTCAAATTATTCATTTAGACCAGAAGTGAACTTAACTTTACCAGACAATCAGACGGCAATTTAAAGTGTATGAAATTTTAGTGTTTTTTTTTTTAATTTTGGGGTAGAATGCATTGTGTAAAATGAAGAAATTGCTTGCAACTAGCAACTTCATTATTTCACACTATGTTTTCCTATTTGCTTTTCTTTAGGGGCGTCAGAAGGTGTCATTGTGTGGGAATGGGTTAAATCCACCATGTATGTTAACGCATTACCACATAATGATGTTTTAAGATAAGCGAATTGGAAAATATTGTGTAGAATGAAGAAAATGCTTGTAACAAGCAATTTGTTCAATTGACACAATAATTTCTATTAAGTAAGTAGAAAAAATGTAGAATTTCATAAACTTAAAACTGTCGTCTGCAACTCCTTTCAATTTGATTCAGTTTAAAACTAAGCCCTCTAGTAATGGGACAAGCATTTATGTTGAGTTGATAACTTACGCTGTTCTTATGGTAACTATGATGTTGGAGGTAAGTTGGCAAGGCTAGCATAGGTAATAGTTCTGTTATGAAGAGAACATCAAAGTACTGAAAGTACTGTAAGCTAGCAAAGCATTGTTTTGTTAAGTAATCTTCTTTGCCTTTTCTAGGGTAGAAAATATTGTGGACAATGAAGAAACAAGCAATTTCTTCATTGTCCACAATGTTTTCCCAAAGCCTTTTTTGAGATTCTTAAAAAGCGTGATTGAATGGGAATGGGTTGTATAGTACTTTTTTTGGAGTAGACATTCGGTGGATTTATTGGTTAAGCCTCCAGTGGCAGTTTTCGCTCAATGACCTCTGTGAAGACCTCAAAATTTTGTCAGACAGTCCGTTAACTTAAGCTGAAAGATTGTTGAAAGCGGCGTAAAACCCCATTCAAACAAACAAACAAACTGATAACTTAAGCTATCAAAGCTGAGGCTTTGATAGCTAAAAAGACTCATGCTGTAAAAGTTTTCTCAGAGTGGCTGAGCTCAGTATGCTCATTTAACCCATTCCCACACTTTTTGATGCTGTCAAGAAAAAGAGCTTTGGAAAACATTGTGGACAATGATGAAATTGCTTGTCACAAGCTCTCAATCCAGGGATCATGTGTTTGAACAAGTAACAAGACACCATTGGGACATTTGACTTTTACCATTTGATATGTAGTGTGCCCAAGAAGCTGGTGGTTTTGCTTGAATGTTGGGTTTAGAAAGGACAAAAAGACATGGTTAGGTCCACCAGCCATATGATTTAACTGATATACAAGGTGATTTTGTAACATATGCAAATATACAAATCTGTGGGAGTGACCCTGCTTAAAAGTTTTAATGGTTGCCTGTAAAGTGAATTTTCAAAATGTTTGACCCAGTACCAAATGACAGAATTTTTGACTGATACTAATTGAAATAAATACATGTTCCAAGTTTTTTTCTTCAGGGTCGTTAATGGGCAGGACTGTTAGACCGTGTTAACCCTTGTCATGTAGAACCTGGAATACTCCTGTTTTGACAACAGGTACAACCAAAGATCAGACTGTACTTATGTTCAGTCTGATCTTTGTCTTCACTACCTGTTTGTCCCTATATGCTAGGGTTGTTAACCCTTGTCATGCTGAATAAAATCCCTTATGGAATTGCATTAAAATCAAAGCGATGAAAGCACTGAAAATACTTGTTGTTCAATAATCAATAATTCCTTTGAAAATCAATTTCATAACTTCTCTGGCAGGAAAAGTACAAGCAGGAGGTTATGTGCAGTCTGATCTTTGTCTATACCTTCTGCCCAAACCGGCATGACAAGGGTTAATAAAATTAATTTCCAAAAATAATACTGACTAACAGCTAGTGCCTTAAAGGAAAGAAACCTTTGTAAAACATTGTGGAAATTGAAGAAATTGCTTTTTTTTCTACCCCAAAAGACAAACTCTGTAAGAATTCATGAGCAAAAAATTGATGTCTTCAAATTTATTGAATTTGGACCAGTCTGGACTTTTTGTCATCTGGGAATGGGTTATGCCACCCAGAATATTCAAACTTCTTTACAGTCAGCTGTTCTAAATACCACGAAACCCAATAAGATAAAACAGCAGAATATATAGCTTGCTGCCAGTATTAAATATTCAGGATGGGAAATCGATGATTGAAAGGCCTTCAAATTCAATCAGATAACATGGTGTTTACGAGTGCTTAGAAGTTAGTCTGGGTACAGTGAAACTAATTAACCATTTGCTACATTATATGTGATTTCCATAAGTCTAGAAACAATAAAACAAAATGGACACAGCTATGTACATGTACTAATATCTAAGCCTGGACTTTAAAGCGGTTCTTGAATATATATTCATGAAAATTCGATAGGAAATTTATCTGCTTTTCCATTAGTTATTGATGTCATTTTCATGATAAATGTTCTTTCTTCCCATTAAATATACTCAGCTCACTGTAGATTTAATTCAATATGATATATTCACTATGCCCTACTTTGAAACATCAGAATTTTTTCTATGAGGTTTTAGTCTTTGGGTAATGTGATAATGACTGAATTGCGAGCGGAAGCTAATGATGTAAAACATGCGTCATGGAAACCACAAATAAGGTAAATTTAGGTGGAATCAACAGATAATGTATTTACCCAATGAATTCCTTTTCCATTTCGGTTGTACTTTGTTGACTTTGGAATCTCAAAACCAGTGCAATAGCACCAGTGCAATAGCACCAGTGCAAAACCCCATTCAATCAATCATTGGTAAAACTTTGATTGAATGAAAGACGTAGCTTGTATTGGTGGAGCTAAATTCCATGTATGGTATACCGTCAAAACTTTGAAACTACTTCTCAGAAACCAAAAGATGAATTTCAACTTAATTTCACAGGAATCATCCTTTGTTGATCCTTTGTCAGATTCCCTCAAAGAATTCTGTTCAGTTAATTATTAAGCATGGCTTTTATGGACAGGGCCTATTTCTGTAAGCCATAATTAGTGAAAACTTGAGAATTGTCTGAGAAACTAGAGGATGAGTTTCAACTAAATTTCACAGGAATAATAATTTGGAATTTTAATAGGTTAACCCATTACAAGACAGAAAATTTATTCTGGTCCAAATAAAATGAAAGAAGTTGCAGACAAATTTAGAGTTTATGAAATTTTAGATTTTTTCAACTTTCTTGGTAGAGAACATTGTTATGAGCAATTTCTCAATTCAAAACAATGTTTTCTCATTTTTTTTCCTTGAGCTAGGGGCGTCCAAAAGCGTCACAGTATGGGAATGGGTTAAATAACATTTCTTTGGAGGATTGGCCAAATTTCAGGTAGAGTTCACATAATGATGCAAGGGAATTAACTGATACTGCTTGACTGAGGACATTTCTTACATTTAAGAAAGTTGACTCCCTTAACCCATTGACAGATCGCAAAATTTTAGACTTGTCCAAATTGAAAGAAGTTGCAGACGACAATTTAAAGTTTATGAAATTTTGGATTTTTTCAACTTTCTGGATAGAAAACATTGTGGAAAATGAAGAAATTGCTTGTAACAAGCTATTTCTTCATTTCCAACAGTTTTTTCTAAAGCAATTTTCTTGAGGGGCTTTCAAAAGCGTCACTTTGTGTAAATGGCTTAAAGTTAATTTTCATAAAAATATTTCTTCCTCTATGGAATCGTCTTTATTGTTAAGCCATTCCCACACAGCGATGCTTTTTTGACGCCCCTCAAGAAAAACTACTGGGTAAACATTTCGTAAATTGAAAAATTGCTTGTAACAAGAAATTTCTTCATTTTTCCACAATGTTTTCCACTATTTTTCATTTAGTTTGTTTATATTTGTTACATTTGTTTCATAGGTAGTTGATGCCAATATCTATATATTGAAGGTCATATGTTCAAGGTCAAGATCAAAATAAAGGTCATTTCTGAGAAAATTACTTATTACATAAGCAGTTGGGTTTCACAAAACACATCTTGTTCAGCCAGACCCGTTTAGTGTGAAGGGCCACAAAATGTATGTATCCATCAAGTATAATGTTCATTTTAGAAAGGATAAAGATTTGGAAGATGATGCTCAATAACTTTACAATGGCTTAATTTAAAATTATGAGAGAAATGTCGTTAAAATTCTCAGGAAAAGTGAATTTTATTTGAGTATTAATATGAGTTATAACCCACGCAAATGCAAACAACTGCAATTAGTAACAGTTGCGCAAGAATCCTTTACCATTACAACAAAAAAAATATGATATATATTCTCCCTGTGGTACTAATCTTTTTCCAAACCTTTTCAGGCTTATTCCTCAAAGAAAGAAAAGGCTTATGAAAGTGTTGAGGGAAAGGAATACCCAGCATTTTCATCCGTTTTTCCTTAACCTGTTCCTGTTTTTCAAAATATTTGTTTATACTAATTCATTTTAGTTTAATTGCAATGAAAGCTTTATGCTTATAGAGTGGCTCTCAAACACACAAACCAGATATTTTCATGGCCCTGAAAGAGAGGCAGTAGCCTAACCTCTCTGCTACCCACTTCTACATCTGGGTGGACTCGGGCTGGCTATTAACCCTTTCCCGTCAATCACTGGTTTTTACGTCTCTGTGTTTTTATACTTGGGAAAACATTGTGGAAAAAGAAGAAATTGCTTGTTACAAGCAATTTCTTTTTTTTTAGCTCACCTGAGCACAAAGTGCGAGGTGAGCTATTGTGATCGGTCGTTGTCCGTCGTCCGTCCGTCCGTCTGTCCGTCTGTCCGTCTGTCCGTCCGTCCACAATTTCTTTAGAAATCTTCTCCTTCTAAACCATTGGGCCAATCAAGCTGAAACTTTGCAGGGATGTTCCTTGGGTGAAGTTCTTCAAAAGTTGTTAAAAGAATTTAATTCCGTCAAAAACTCTGGTTGCCGCGGCATTTGAAAATGGGAAACTTAAGTAATTCTTTAAATATCTTTAAAAATCTTCTCCTCCTTAACCAGAAGGCCAATCAAGCTGAAACTTTGCAGGGATGTACATTGGGTGAAGCTCTTCAAAAGTTGTTAAAAGAATTTAATTTCGTCAAAAACTCTGGTTGCCACGGCATATGAAAATGGGAATCTTTAGTAATTCTTTAAATATCTTTAAAAATCTTCTCCTCCTAAACCAGTAGGCCAATCAAGCTGAAACTTTGCAGGGATGTTCATTGGGTGAAGCTCTTCAAAAGTTGTTAAAAGAATTTAATTCCGTCAAAAACTCAGGTTGCCGCGGCATTTGAAAATGGGAATGTTTAGTAATTCTTCAAATATCTTTAAAAATCTTCTCCTAAACCAGTAGGCCAATCAAACTGAAACTTTGCAGGGATGTTCATTGGGTGAAGCTCTTCAAAAGTTGTTAAAAGAATTTAATTCAGTGAAAAAATGTTGTAACCGCAGCATATGAAAATTGGAAATTTTAGTAAATCTTTGATGTTGTTTTTTTCATAGACTACAAGGGCAAAGGCCTTTATATTTTGTATAGAGCTTAATCATATGGTTCTCTACCAAGTTTTTAAATATTTAATCTCTTGGGTCAAAAATGGCCCCGCCCCTGAGGTCCGAAGTTTGGAAAAATTCTTAATAAGAGCGATTTCAAAAGGCTTCTCCTCTTAAACCATAAGGTCTAGGATATTCATATTTGGTATGTAGCATAACTAGATAGTTTTGTACTATATCACTTAAAGTTGTCCTCCCAGGGTCAAAAACGGTCCTGCACTAGAGGTCCAAAAATTGGGAAAAAGTAAAATTTGAGTATGTTAAAAAAAATCTTCATTTTAAGGTGGAGGGCATTTATATTTTGAGTGTAGCATAGCCTGGCTGTTATCTATCAATTTTGATTAAAATTATGCCTGTAGGTTACCCTTGCCTTGGGTGTCCAAAGTTCGTAAAAATGCTCAATTATACCATGTTCAACAGTCTTCTCCTCCCAATCTACAAAGTCTTAGGCATTCATATTTGGTATATAGCATGAACAGATGGTTTTTTACCATGTTAGCTAAAATCTTAGCCCTGGGACAAACATTGCACTGCCCCAGAGGTCCAAATTTTTAGGAAAACACCCAAATAGAGCAACTTTGAAAGACTTCTTCTTCTGAAATATATGGTGAAGGGCATTCATATTTGGTATGTAGCATGACTAAATAATTTTGTATGTTATAGGAAAAAATGCTCTTAGGATAAAAAACGTCTCTGCTCCTAGGGTAAAAAATTGCGTAAATCGCATTAAAAGAATTCTTTAATAGAAATGGAGAAATAGCTTGTCACTCCCTTTCTCACAATGCTTTATCAAAGCTTTTTTTCCTGAGGGTGACAAATTGTGGGATAGTTTGGTAATGGATTAAACAATAAAGCCAAAGGCATTGATTTTTTTGGAAAGCATTACTGGATTGTTTGTACAAAGCCCGAAATCTTATATGTGTTTTATTTATTTTGATCAAGTTAAGTCTTTTTTATACAAAAAAGGACTGTAATTTGCGGATGCCTCAGGTGAGCGATTTAGGACCATCATGGTCCTCTTGTTTCCACAATATTTTCTACCCTACTGAATGATTATTTATAAAATAAATTCAACTTTGAATTGTTGTCTGCAAAACCTTTGAATTTGGCCCAGTCTAAAATTTCAAAAAACAGGAAAGGATTAAGCGTCTTGCCCATGAACACATCTTGGTAATGTAGGCGCTTGAACCTGTGACCTTCAGATCACAGGTCAAGCACCTATACCAGTAGGCTATCGATGCTGACAAAATATTAGACATGTTGAATTACAGGTGACAATTAAAATTGGGTGGGATTTGAAGATTAACCAATTTCCAGGTTAGAAAATACAAGCAAGTTCTTCTTTTCCCACCATGTTTCTCAAACATGAAATGACTTGGATGTAAAAACCTGGGATTTTGCAGGAACAGATTAAATGGAATAGAATGCAAAATTTAAGAGCTGCTCAGAGCTGAAAGAAGTTGCATATGAGATTTCAAAAGGGGTAAAAATGTAAAAATGATATCTTATAGAAAGCAGTGTGAGATAAGAATTAGTTGCTTGTATCAAGCAACTTGTCTCTTTTTCACTGTTTTCTCACTACATTTGTCAGCAGTTAAAAAGGGGTTTGTGTTGAAAAGAGCTAAATGTTATAAGTTTGGCCATGCCCAATTGTGTCGTCATGCATCTGTGCAGGTGTCCATCTGTCAGTAACCTTTTTTTCGAGCAAAACAAAATTGATCAGATAACAAACATGCCTTTTGGGGGGGGGGGTGTAGCTTTTTTTCATAATGTGGAATGTAGTTAAATCACAAAAAGTTGTGTCCTTAGACTGTACCAAATTATCTCTTGCATTTACATGTATATCCATGTCAGAATTTTAAAAAAGATTTTGACCAGTTGAAAATTTTGCGCCTAATATTGGAAGGCTCACATTAAAGGGAAGCAATAAATTCAGCTGATTTGGTTGACTATGTTGCTTATCAGTTACTTCCCTTGTACCCATATTGCATGTGAGTTCTTCATTTGTTTCCGTCATTTCTCTGTTTTGGTCCAAACTGAAAGAAAAGGCATTTGACATTACCACACAATGCTGCTTTCTGACACCCAAGAGAGATATGTTTATGGAATACTTTGATTGAATAGGAGAACTTGCTTAAGAAAAAGACTATTGAAAATACTGTGGAAAAAGAAGAAATTGCTTTTTTCAAGTAATTTCTGTATTATCCACAATGTTTTCTGCCTCAAAAGACATAATTATATCTTTGAATTTTTATCAACTCCAAATTGTCATCTGCTACATCTTTGAATTTTGACCTATCTTAAGTTTTATCATCTGGTAATGGGTTAAGCTGTGGCCCTTTGTCAAAAGCCTTATCTATGTGACAACAGAGACTTTCTATATTATGTTTTAATGAAATTCTATACTTCCAAGGGAGCATTAGCCATCTTAGAAATATTTCAAGTTGGTGATACATAGTTAGGAATTCTTAGATTGTCTTAGGGGGTATCTGTGAATCAGTGTAAGTATGTGTTGTTTGTTTTCCATTCTAACAATATTATAAGAGGGTTCCAACCCACCAACAACAGAAAACAATATCAATTTAGTGAAAAACTTATAAATTTTCATCTTTCAGTGCTTATTACAAGCAATATCTTCATTAAGTGTCTGCTATTAAGCTCTGAAATAAGTGAGATTAATTAAAATGGATTAAAAATGTAAATCAGCTATGTTTTTGAGACTTTAAAAAAAAAACTTTTCATCGTAAATTTATCATAATAGCCATTCCAGAAGTCCACAAATATTTCTAATCTCATGCATACCAGAGATGGCAATTTAAGGGTTAATTGTGTTACTGTTCTAAATGTCTATACATTGTATAGACACTTTGAACAGTATCGCAATTAACTATCGGTATGGTTTCATTCAAATACAACTGAACAGAATGCGAGTAGTATCATATTTTGGCAGAAAAACTCACTGATAATACATTCAACTTCTTGCCGTGTCTGGCACAAGTTGAGTAAGGAATACTCGCAGACTCTTCTACGATTTCTGATAACCGTACACTTTTCTTGAAGATTTCTTTTAACACATTCCTACACAATGATGCTTTTTGAGGCCCCTCAAGAAAAAAAAACAATTGGGAAAATATTTTTTCAAAATGAAGAAATTGCTTGCAACAAGCAATCTTAATTTCACACAATTTTTCTACCTAGAAAGCTGAAGAAACTAAAATTTCAGGAACTTTCATTTGTTGTCTGTAACTCCTTCCAATTTGGACCAGTCTTAATTTTTTTTTCTGGAAATGGGTTAACCCTTTCCTGTTTATTCACTCAGGTTTTACGCGCCCGTGTTCTTATACTTGGGAAAACAATGTGGAAAAAGAAGAAATTGCTTGTGGCAAGCAATTTCTTCTTTTTCCACAATATTTTCTACTCTACTAAACGATTATTTTCAAAATAGTTTCAACTTTGTATTGTCGTCTGCAAAACCTTTGAATTTGGACCAGTCTAAGATTTCAAAAAACAGGAAAGGGTTTAGAAAGTGCTAGTTACATTTTCTTGGCCAAATATCTTTCAGTGATGTCATTTTGTTAGTATTATTTTTAGATTTATTTTTCATGAAAGATTAAGATACTTTACCAAGTCCCAGATGACAGAATTTGCAGATAACAATTTTTGGTTAGTGGAATTTTAAAAACCTTTGTCTTTTGGGATTAAAAATTTGGATGATAAAAAAACTGCTTGTGACAATGTTGTCCAAAGCTTTTTTTTCTTTGGGGCGTCAAAAAGCATCACAATTTTTGTACGGGTTAACACATTAAAGCACAATGATGCTTTCTGAAACCCTGAAGAAATATGATCATGGAAATCTTTGTAGGAAAAAAGGAGTATTGCTTCTAACAAGCAATTTCTCCTTTTCTCACAATGTATTCTACCCTGAAATGTCGCCTTCAACTTCTTTCAATTTGGACAAGTCTAATTTTAATGTCTGGTAATTGGTAGACCCATTCCCACACATACAATCCTATTTTTTGCTCATTACAAGCAATCTTTTCATTTCTTTTCTTACAATATTTTGTACCCTGAAAATTTCATCAACATAAATTGGCATCTGCAGTTTCTCAGAAACAATTTAATTGATGGATTTCAACGAAATTTTACAGGAATGATCATTGGGTGAGGCCTTTATCAGATTCCTTCAAATAATTTTGATCAGATGAAAAACATGGCTTTAATGGTCAGGGATTATTTCCTTATATGGTGAAACCTTTAAAAATATTCTTCTCAGAAACCAACAAATGGATTTCAACCAAATTTTACAGAAATGATCATTAGGTGACTCTTTATCAGAATCTTTCAAAGAATTTTGATCGGATGAAAAACAAGGCTTTAATGGTCAGGGCTTATTTCCTTATATGGTTAAACCTTTAGAAATATTCTTCTCAGAAACCAGTCAATGGATTTCAACCTAATTTTACAAGAATGATCATTGGGTGACCCTATATCAGATTCCAACAAAGAAATGTGGTTAGATTATAAACATGGCTGATATGGATGGGGCTTATTTTCATATATGCTGAAAGCTTAAAAAATCTTTTTCTCAGAAACCAGTTTATGGATTTCAACCAAATTTTACAGAAATGATCATTAGGTGACTCTTTATCAGATTCTTTCAAAGAATTCTGATCGGATGAAAAACAAGGCTTTAATGGTCAGGGCTTATTTCCTTATATGGTTAAACCTTTAAAAATATTCTTCTCAGTAACCAGTCGATGGATTTCAACCTAATTTTACAGGGATGATCATTGGGTAACCCTATATCAGATTCCAACAAAGAAATGTGGTTAGATTATAAACATGGCTGATATGGATGGGGCTTATTTTCATATATGCTGAAAGCTTAAAAAAATCTTTTTCTCAGAAACCAGTTTATGGATTTCAACCAAATTTCACAGAAATGATTCTTGGATGACCCTTAATTAGATTTATCCAAAGAACTTTGATCGGATGAAATAAATTACTTTAATGGGCGGGTTAATTTGTATATATGATGAAAACTTTGAAAAGACCATTTATTTAATCAGTACAATCAGGCCTGTGGAGCGATACAGGTGCTCAAGTGCCTCTAGTTCTCAAGGGGCATCAAATTGCATCACTGGTTGGGAATGGGTTAAGAGAGACTGTGACCTCAAAAAATTTTTGATGAGAAAAGAACATGATGGACGCTGATTATTTTAGGTACATTATAGGGCAAAGCTATTAAATTTTTGTTTTGTTTGAGGAAATCAGTCCATCTTATCATCAGGAAAAGTGATCTAAGTGAAGCCATAATGAGAAACCCAATGGTCTTGAGAAAATGGGATTCTAACTAAAAATTAACTGAATCTGGGGAAGTTACGCACTTGATTTTTTTAAATCCAGACTCACAATTGATCACTGCCCAAACCAATGACTCTCCGGCCCTGCCAACTAATTCCGACAGTTACAAGTGCGAATTCAATATCAACATTTATGGCCAGTAACACAAAAGTAAAATAGTTGGCTGGCGATCTAAATGTTGTAACTATAGCTTGAATAAGCACAATAATCCATTGTGTTTTCTATCTCAATTTACAGAGATTTTTAAGATTTCATCAACTTAAAATTTAAACTTTTGAAAAGTGTTTTGGGCTGGCAATGGGTTCAATGATAGTGCTAGTACCTATTTAAAAGTCTTAACCCATTACCTGATGTAAACATTTCAGACAGGAGAAGATGCATACAGCAAATGAAAGTTTATGAAACTTAAGACTTTTTCAACTTTCTAGAAAGAAAACATTGTGGAAAATCAAGAAATTGCTTGTTGCAAGTAATTTCTTCATTTCCCACAATGGTTTCTAATTGCTTTTCTGTAGGGTCGTATTAAAGTGTTATCAATGTTGCAAGTAATTTCTTCATTTTCACAATGATTTCCTAATTGCTTTTCTTTAGGGCTTCAAAAAGTGTTATCATGTGGGAATGGGTTAATTACTAATGAGTGATAAATAATTCTGCAAGAATACTCATAACATTTAATGTTTTGGAAGCTCAAGAGGTATGTTCTAGTTTCCATATCATCAGGGAAAGTGTACATTTTGATGAAGCCATAATGAGAATTCCTGTCCTAGACTTGTTCTCATCCAATTATTGTAAAGGAATGGCAATCAGTACAAAAAACACATAACCATCCAATCATGTATGGTCAATGAATTGGAGAGAAATGGCCGAATTCCAATAATTGAATCCTTGGTCAGGGAATGATGGCATAAATCTGCTACAATGATCAGACCCTTGTTATTAGACTGGTAACTATCCCTGTAATAGAGGTCAGTCTTGTAAAAAAAAAAAAGATTAATATATAATGTTTGATTAATTACCAGACGACAGAATTTTAAACTCGTCCAATATCAAAGAATTTGAAGACAACATTTTTTAGAGGATGAAATTTTAAAAACCTTTTTCTTCAATTTCAACAATTTCATAGCAAACCTTTTTTCTTGAGGGACAAAAATAAAGGGATTGTATGGGAATGGTATAATATCTGGAAGTGGTGGTTTTATTCTAACTTCTACTGGCTCTATAGTTATAACCCATTCCCACCCCACAAGAAGAAAAAATAAGCAATTTCTTAATTTTCAACAATGTTTTCTACATGGAGAGCCAAAGAAAATCCCGGTTTTGTACAGGGAAGGGTCAACCCATTACCAGACAACAAAAAATTAGACTGGTCCAAATTAAAAAAGTTGCAGATGAGAATTTGCAGTTGAAGGAATTTTTAAAATCTTTAACCCTTTCCCGTTCAAATACGGGCTGTGATTTTATACTTTAGAAAACATTGTGGAAAAAGAAGAAATTGCTTGTAACAAGCAATTTCTCCTTTTTCCACAATATTTTCTACCACATAGGATGGGTTCATTTCAAATAGCATCCAGTTGTCATTGTCGTCTGCAACCTCTTTCAATTTGGACTAGTCTAAAATTTCCAAAAACAGGAAAGGGTTAAATCTAAAAGTCTTTTGGGGAAGAAATCATGAAGAAATTGTCTGAAACAATAAATTTCTTTATTTTTCACAATGCTTACCAAACATTTTTTTCATGAAGGGTGAAAAAAAGCGAGATTGTATGGGAGTGGGTTAACCCTATCCTGTACAAACCCGGGATTTTATTTTGCTGTGATTTTTATACTTGAGAAAACATTGTGGAAAAAGGAGAAATTGCTTGTAACCAGCAATTTCTCTTTGTCCCACAATCTTTTCTACAACATAGGATGGTTTCATTTCAAGCTGCATCCATTTTTCATTGTCGTCAGCAACCTCTTACAATTTTGACCAGTCTAAAACTTTAAGAAACAGAAAAGGATTAAGACAAATATACATTAAGATGGTATTTCATTCCAATTTCAGATATTGTATACGTTGACCATGCCGCTACAACCCTGGTGTCTAAGACCCAGATAGATCGGTACAGGGACGATGTACTACACAGTCTCTATGGGAATCCACACAGTCGCAGTCCAAGTAGCCAACTTACAACAGATACGGTCGATCAAGTCAGATACAGGTAGGATGACTTGGCTTTTCTAGAATTGATATTAAAAGCTTGTAACTATAGCTTGAATAAAAGGTTAAGAAGTAAGTGAAAACTTACCTTACAACAATTACATTCTTCTGATTCAACCCAATACTGGATGACAAAATTCCAGACTGCTTCAGATTGAAAGGAATTTTGAATTGTGTCAAAAATAGAAAATAAAGGTAGGAATCTTTGTGAAAAAGGGAGAAATAGCTTGTTACAAGCAATTTCTCCTTTTCCTACATTTTTTCTGTAAACCTATTTCTTCAGGATATAGAGGATTGAGTTGAAATGGATTAACTGTTTAAGATTGATCAATATAGAGATGATTTACAGCGAATCCTGTGCTGGATTCCACACATACAGCCTCAGTCCACCTAGTTAGTTTATAATTGACCAATTACTGGCCCTGCCCCCTGCCCACTGACTCCCTAGGCCCACCCATGAACTCCGACAGGAAGTTCCGGATCGATTTTTAACGGCGTTCTTTTTCAACATTCATGGCCAGTTGCATGTAACTAGGAACTTGTTGGTTGGTGACTTAAACATCGTAACTAACTGCCTCAATGGCCGTTGGTATATGTGCTTGACTTGTGATCTGAAGGTCATGGGTTTAAGCCCCACCATCACGGGTGTGTTCATGGGCAAGACACTTAATAGCCACCCCCAAGTTAACCCAGCTGTAGGATTGGGTAGCGGTGGATTAGCCGACGTGAAAACATCTAGATTTCGGGAACGACTTTATATTCTTAAAGCTTTCATCGCAATTGAACTAAAAGCAATTAGCATAAACTCAAACTACAGCTTGAATGAGAAAAAGGTTAACAAAAAATGGCGGCCAGTGTCAGAAATGAAAGCTGAGGCCTGGGCTGTATTAATGATTTGATTGGCTGGTTAATTCAGTGACTGACAGTCTCGATTGGTCATTTGATGGATGTCTAGCTCAACCCAATGAGCCTCAACAAAAAGTTCCACCGAGATTTTAAACATGTAACAAAAGAGTGAAATGGTTGGTCCGCAACCTTAACGTTTTTCTATAGATTGAATCTGTAGTGATGACATTTAAGTCGACAAACCAACAGAAACGCTTCATGTAAATGTCAAAGTTCTAAATTCACTTCCTGTCTAAATGAGTGATTTTATTGGTCGATAGAATCTTTGATTGACAATCACGATCCATCAGTTGTTAGCGAGTATCATGCAACTGCATTTGAGCAAAGCACCTGCATGTATTCCTCTTATTAATTGTCGCTATTTACATTTTGATTTTTTATTTGTGCCAGTGCAGGTCTGCAGGTCATTTTCGACAATTTCACAAAAAGCAGATACTGAACAGCCTGGGCAGCTGTACAGTCAATTTTGAACATTCAGCGATACTCTGGAGTCAGTAGATATCTACAGAGAACATATGAATGACTATGCTCAGACTGATCACAGTCTTTACTCGGCATATTAATTATGTGATATCACACACAATCTTATTGATCTTGTGTTTTATCAAAGTGCTCATGTGAGCTAATTTAATCACCCTATATTCAACGTCTGGAACCTTTGTCTGAGGTGAGTGCGCCAGGACCAATGGCCCTCTTATTTGGTGTCTTTTTATCATGTTCAACCATAACACACACCTCTTTGAAAGAATGATTATTTCATCAGCTTACATGAAAACAGACTTTGAATAAAGTTAACTTATGATGAGAAAAAGGCTTCTCTCACTGCAGATTTTGTCCTTTTCAAGGACTTCCTAAAAACAATCTTCGATTTTGTGTAAATTAAGTCAATGCTCAGAGGACATTTTTAATCTGTCTTGCAGACTATAAATTCATGATCATTCAAATTAATCCACAAGCTATCCAATGGTTAATTGGCCTGAAAAATACAAGAAATTCTTCCCACAGCGAGACTGTATTGATAATGCATGAAACAGGCATGAAGGTGTTAAATTAACCCATTCCCACACAATGACACTTTTTGACGCCCCTCAAGAAAAACAATTGGGAAAAAATTGTGGAACATGAAGAAATTAAGAAATTGATTTGTTAAAGCAATTTCTTCATTTTCCACAATTTTTTCTTACCAGAAAGTTGATAAAATCTAAAACTTCATAAACTCTAAAATGTCCTCTGAAACCCTTTCAATTGAGATGAGTCTAAAATTTTGCAATCTTGTAATAGATTAAACCATTCCCACATGATCCCACCATTTTTACCTTTCAATGAAAAGTTTGTGAAAAAATGTGGAAAAATGAAGAAATTTTTCTTACAAGTAATTTCTCTTTTATCCATAATGGTTTCTATCCCAAAAAGCCAGAGATTTTTCAAATATCATCAACTAGAAATTCTTCCCACAGTGAGACAATATGGATGCTGCATTAAAGCATCAAGCTGTTAAATCAAACCATCTACATAATCCCACCTTTTTATGCCCCTCAAGAAAAAGGTTTGTGAAAAAATTAAGGAAAATTAAGAAATTGCTGGTTACAAGTAATTTCTTTATTATCCACAATGTTATCTACTCCAAAAGACAGAGATACATGAATTTAGAATTTCTTCAACTAGAAACTGAATTTGCAACTTCTTTGAATTTTGAACAGTCTAAAATTTTATTGTTTGTTAATGGGTTAACCAAGTTGCTAAAGGAATTTGAATGACAGACTGCTAAAATTAAAATCAGAGGTGAATGATATCATATTTATGTTCATCACCATGTTTTTCCAAACATTTTATTAATGTTTCACAGACTTCTATTACAGACATTCGTGTCAAATTTGGTTGCTGCAAGATATTACCAGATTAGAAATAATTGTTTATTTTGAGTACAAAAATGTGGAAGATGGAAGAATTGTTTGTTTCCACACCTTTTTCTTAACCAAATACTAGATGGCAAAACTTTGAACTGGCCAAAATTGAAAGGATTTGCAGACAACAAATAAAAGCTTTTGAAATTTTGGATTTTTTTACTTCTGGCATAGAAAACACTGTGGATAATGTATAAATTGCTTGTGACAAGCAATTTTCTTCATTTTCGACAATGTTTTACAAAAAAATTTCTGATGGGGGAGTCGAAAAGGGTCATTGAGTGGAAATGGGATAAGGGTTGGAAGACTGGTGACGGGAAGACAGATATGAAATTTAGTTGTCCTATATTGATTTTAATTCATTTGTCTTTGAGGAAGACAGCTTATCCAAACATGTTTTTATTTTTTTCAGAATTCTTGAATTCTTCAACACCACACTCCAAGAATATACTGTTATATTTACTGCTGGATGCACTGCCTCCCTCAAACTGTTGGCCGAGTCCTTTGATTTCCATGGTAACAACAATCAGGAAATAAAGACATGTCAAAGTTTAAGTATAGAAAATAGCCTTGCTCTAAAACAGAAATCTAGTCAGAATGAGAAACAATCAAATTCTGAAACAAAAAACCAACTTAACATTGTTACAAATGATAGATCATGTTCTAACTTCGAATCTGCTGAAGGACGACCCAGGGATGTTAGTCAAGATTCTAGTGAAGAATCATTACCTGACATTTACTCAGAAAAAAAGAGTTATGGAAGTACTTCTAGTGGAAATAACCTTGTTCCCTCATCAAGGTTACCAAGTAAACAAGGTAGTTTTACTTATCTCCTTGACAACCACACCTCAGTCCAAGGTATGAGAGAGCTAGCTCTACAAAGTGCAGGCAAAGTGCAATGTATAGACTGTGATAATGACTTTAATTTTGTGCCATCATCTTTAGGTATTCTGAAACAAGCAACATGCTACAATGGAGAAGGGAACCATCTTTTTACATATCCAGGCCAGTCCAATTTCAATGGAACTAAATATCCTTTAGAGTGGATCACCAAGGTCAAGGATGTATGCTACCAATGGCAACAGGCAAATGCATCTACCATGGAAGGTGTGCACCAGATC
The DNA here is from genome assembly GCA_946902895.1 of Fragum fragum. NCBI lineage: Eukaryota > Metazoa > Mollusca > Bivalvia > Cardiida > Cardiidae > Fragum > Fragum fragum. Next base: position 41,687,862 of record OX336372.1, read on the forward strand.
AATGGACAGGAGGCCAGTTCATGGTTTGTTTGTTTGGATGCTGCCAGTCTAGTCAGTACATCTGCTCTTGACCTTAGCAAGGTCAAACCAGACTTTGTGACCTTGTCCTTCTACAAGATGTTTGGTTTCCCAACTGGATTAGGTAATAGATATATAATCTAGATGTACTTATTACTAGAGACGGAAATAGGGTCGAAATTATTGTTTTCAGTTCACCAAAGAAGGCAATGATCAAGGTGAGTTATTGTGATCAATCATTATCCGTCATCTGACGGTCTGTCTGCCCATCAATTCATCTTATGAAAATTTTCTCTTACATGACTGAGCCAATTAGGCTAGACCTTGGCAGGAATGTACCTTGAATTAAGCAGTACTGATATTGTTTAAACCATTACCAGACAGAAATATTTTTAGACTGGTCCAAATAGATAGAAGTTGTAGATGACAATTAAAAGTTAAATGAAATCTTAGATTTGTTCAACTTTCTGGGTAGAAAGCATTGAGATCCCATCTAGGGACTCCTATCAGCACCTTGTTTTGTACCTTAGAAAAAAATGGAAATCTTTAAAAAAAAGTTCTCCTGACAAACAATAAAATCTAAAGGTTTATATTTTGCTTGTAGCATCACCTACTGTCCATCTATAGGAGTCATTAGAATAATGTCCCTAGTATCTCACCATAGTTTTATGACTTCATCTGTGCAGATACATTGCACTATCTTTCGTAGAAGCAAAGAAGCACAAGTTTGAAACCCTTCTCTTGACAAATTGTATGACAGGGAAGTTTCATACCTTGTATGTGATATCAACTGATGGCCCTCTACCAAAATCTTAAGATAATTCTCCTGTTAAATTTTAGCTCGACCCACTATATTTTACAAAGAAACAACTTGACAGTAATCCTAAAAATGAATCTTCAGACAAACCATTAGGTTTTGAATTATGCATGTTTCAACAATATCGAAAAAAAAAGGAATATTTGAATAATATTACTTTGGTCCACCAGGGCTCCTCCTAGGCACAATCTAGACTTATAGATTCCTTTACTTTTTTTTTATTTTTTTTTTTTCAAAATTTTAGACCTGTCCAAATTCAAAGGTTTGCAAACGAAATTTAAAAGTGTAATTCTTATGAAAAATTATTATTCAGTAGGGCAGAAAGTATTGAAGAAAAAGAAGAAAATGCTTGTTAGAAGCAATTTCTTCTTATTCCAGAATTTTTTTTTCAAGTATAAAATCACAGGGACTGTGAACCAGAGACTGAACAGGAAAGGGATAGGCAACTGTGTCAGTTTTTGAGATAGTTACTCAGGTGAGAGACTTAGGGTTGTCCACCAGACAATAAATTCTCAGAGTATTCCAAATTGAAAGAAGTTGCAGATGACATTGAAAATTTGGTTCAACTTGAAATGAAACCATCCAATGTGGTAGAAAATATTGTGGGAAAAAAAGAAATTACTTCTTTTCCACAATGTTTTCTCAAGTATAAAAATACAGCAACATAAAATCCTGTGTTTGTACAGGAAAGGATTAACACATTACCAGATGACAAAATTTCACATGTTCAAAATTCTAAGGAGTTGCATACATCAATATAAAGTTAATGAAATTTTAGATTTTCAACTCTCTGGGTAAAGAATATTGAAGAAAATGAAGGGTTCAGGTGTTGCAAGCATTTTGTTCATTAGCTAGCAAAGTGTCAGCTTTGATAGCTTAAGTCAACAGACAAAATTTTGAGTTCGTCTTAAAGTTCAATGAGTGCAAACTGCCACTGGAGGCTTAACCACTAAATCCATTGAATGCCTAAGTCATAAAAGTAGTGCTTATGTATTTTAGGAATATTGTAAACTTTGCATGCAAGTTCATCTCCTAGGTGTTTTCAGCTCACTTGAGCACATCATGGCTTAAAATGACTCTGATCAGAGTCTTCAAAGAAGTTACAAATGACAATTTCAAATTGTAGAAAATTTTAAATAATTTATATCTTTAGGTAGAAAACAATGTGGAAAATGAAGAAATTCCTTGTTATTTATTTATCTCTTAAGGTTGAAAGCACTGTGGAAAATGAAGAAATTGCTTTTACAAGCAATTTCTTCATTTTTCACATTGTTTACCACAACTATTTTATCCATGGGCATAAAAAAGAGGGATTGTGTGGGAATGGCCAACTCCTTGGTTACTGTAACTTCATTTCTTTATCATGATAACGTTTGACAAAGAAGATTACCGAACAAAACAATGCTTTGCTAGCTTACAGTACTTTTCAGTACTTTGATTTTACACAATGTGTTCCCAATTGGTTTTCTTGAGGGGTGTCAAAAAGGGTCAATTTTTTTTTACACAATGTTTTCTCAAGTATAAAAACACAAAGACGTAAAAACCAGGGTTTGAACAGGAAAGGGTTAATACAATGTTTTCAACCCAAAATTTTTTGATACGCATAACTGCTCTAGTTGTTTTCTTCCAGTAAAAAGTCCAGTTTATTTTTAGGAATTTAAGGGATAATACGATTTTCCCAGGAATGTCTCAATTAATTCCAGTTTATGTTTAAAAGAATATGAAGCTCAATGAAATAACAGATATAAGTTCTCATAAAAATGGATGAAAAAGTTTCTGTTAATTCTGTTTTATTACAGAATATGCTCTTCTTTACGTAACATCACCCTTTATCTACTTTGCTTATAAAATGGTTTTATAACGTCTCATTTTTAACCCTTTACCACATGAAAAAATATAGACTGGTGACCTTGAAAAAAGTTGATGAAATTTTGAAATTTTTTGTCTCTGAGGAGTAGAAAAACATTGGTTTTCATATCTCTTTTCTTTAGGAGTGTAAAAAGTGGGACTGTATGGGAAAAGGTTAATCCCAATACTAGACAACCAAAATTAAGACTGGTCTATAATGAAATAAGTTGAAGATGACATTTTCATCGAAATAAGTGTTGAATAAGGTAGAAAAAAAGTGTGAAAAGGAGAAATGATTTGTTATATACAACATATTCTTTTCTCACACACACACAAAAAAATCATGAGTATATTTCATTAGGGCCTCAAACTGTAGGGTTGTGTGGTATTGAGATGTAATTAAGAGTTATGCCCCTTGTTATTTCTGTTCATAAAGCAATATTATGTAAACCCTTCTGTGAATGTATGTTTTTTTGTTTATTGAAAAGTTAACCTAAAACTTAAGAAACTAATTATTTAAATGTACGTTTGTATTTCTAATTAACCCATTCCCTAGTGACAAAATCTTAGACTGTTCCAAATTCAAAGAGCTTGCATACCACAAAGTTAGTTTGGTTTGACTTGAAAAATTAGGGCTAAACAAGGTAGAAAAGATTGTGACACAAGAAGAAATTCCTTGTAATAGGCCATATATTTTCTCACAATGTTTTCAATAGCTATATTACTTTGACGCCTAGAAATAGGGATTGTGTGATAATGGGTCGATAATTTAAAGGCGGTACCAATATTTGGTGTGTATCAACAAACATAAACAGATGTCAAAATGTGATTTTTTGAAAATTGTAGGTGCCTTAATAGTGAAGAAATCTGCAGTTGAAGTTTTAAAGAAGACATACTTTGGAGGTGGAACAGTATCAGTCAGTTTGCCATCTAAACCTTACCATGTGTCAAGGTCATCATTATCAGAAAGGTCAGTTATTGGACAGTTGGTCAAGGGTTATTTTTTTGTGTGGGGTATACTGGAATCAGCCTGTCAGTCAGTCTGACAGTCATGCAGTTGGTCTGCAAGATCTTGTCGAGTCAACTCCTTCTAGAGTTTTTGTCCAATTCACTTGATACTTGGAAGAAGCGTTCATTAGGTTCTGTTGATGTGCAAGACACATTTATTTTGTAAAATAAATTGGCACAATTATTCTCCATCATGAGTAGATGTGCCATTTGAAAGAATTTTTTGGATAGCTTCAAGTTCAAGGTCAAAGCTCAAGGTTAAACACTAAAATTGATGGTCAAGGTCAAGTTCATGGTCATAACTTTGCGGGCTCAACGGCAGTGGTCCTGGGACTACCATCTAGTTTGAAACATCTATCAAGAATTAGTGAGTTATTTCTCCTAGTTTGATTTAAAAATTAGTTAGCAAGAAGGATTTCAGAATTTTGACACTGATTCTAATGCGTTTTTGTTATACCTCCAGGGTTATACAGGAATTTGCCTGTCTGCCCGTATATGTGTCTGTCCATCCGTCTATATACTAGTAATTTTGTGTCACAAACTCCTCCTACAATCTTGCTTCAAAAGTGACCAAACATTATACATGCATTCATCGCATGTTAAAATTTTGCAACATGATTTTTTGAAGTCTCTACTCCCCCTGGCAGAAGGATGATCTCCCCTTGAACTTAGACACTTCATATTTTATATAAGAATTCAAGTAATTTAGTGTAATTAACCCCCTACAATTTTGCTTAAAAAGCTTTAACTCTTGTCAGGCTGAACCCGGAATATTCCACTTTTGGCAGAAGATATAGACAAAGATCAGTCTGCACATATGTGCAGCCTGATCTTTATCTATATATCCTGTTTGTCCAGTTCAAGCAAGAATTGTTTAACCCTTTCCTGGTTAATCCCTGGATTTTACGTCCCCGTGTTTTTATACTTGAGAAAATATTGTGGGTTAAGAAGAAATTGCTTGTAACAATAGGTTGGTTACTTTTCAAATTGCACTCACTTTTAATTGCTGTCTGCAACTTCTTTTAAATTGGACAAGTCTAAAATTTTGAGAAACAGGAAAGGGTTAAGAAATCACTTTGAAACACTTACAGAAATGCTGACAAATTACTAGTGCTTCCAGCGCTTTTAACCCTTTGATTTAAACGCAATTCTGATTAAGGATTTAATTCAGCATGACAAGGGTTTACATTTATCACATTTCGAAGGTTTACATTATGCATTTTGATGTCCCCAATCCCCCCCCCTGCTAAAGAATTATCTCCCATTAAACTTGGACACTTTTTTATATTTGAAATAAAAATTCAAGTAATTCTGTGTTACGAAGTCTACCTACAACTGACCAATTGCTGGTCCTGCCCATTTACTCTGTTAACAACGCCCATCAACTCCAAAAGGAAATCCTGATTTGACTTCAACCCATTACCAGATGGTAAAGTTTTAGACTGGTCCAAATTGAAAGGGGTTACAGAGGACAATTAAAAGTTTATAAAGTTTTAGACTTTTTCAACTTTCTGGAAAGAAAACATTGTTTAAAATAAAGAAATTGCTTGTTACAAGCAATTTTTTCATTTTATACAATGTTTTCCCATATGTTTTTCTTTAAGGGCGTCCAAAACTGTCACTGCGTGGGAATGGGTTAGATGCACTATTATGCAAAATTTATGACCAGTAGCATGCAACAAAAAATGAAAATAGTTATTTGGCAACATAAACATCTTCACTATAGCAATTACTTTGTTATCCATAATGTTTTCCACCAATAAAAGCTAATGAACTTAATTTTTCATTAACTAAAAATAATGTCTGCAACATCATTGAATTTGGATCAGTCTAAAATTTTGTTGTTTGGTAATGGGTTAATGGAGTTCAAAGTATAGCTGAGGCCTAACATTCAAAAATGGTTTCAATTCTATAATGACTATAGGACTATAATGTAACAAAATACCATATGATAAATTCTAAGACTGATACATATTAAAAAAGTTCCAGGCTGGAATTTATGATTAATGAAAGTTTAACCCTTTCCCATTTTTGGACATTTTAGACTAATCCAAATTGAAAGAGGTTGTAGAGGACAATGAAAACTGGATGCCATTTGAAAAGAAACCATCCTATGTGGAAGAAAATATTGTGAAAAAAGGAGAAATTGCTTGTTACAAGCAATTTCTTCTTTTTCCACAATGTTTTCTTGAGTATAAAATCACAGGAACGTAAAGTCCCGTATTAGAATGGGAAAGGGTTAAAGTCTTTGGACGAAACCTTGTCATGCTGAACCCTGGATATTCCTGTTTTGGCAGTAGATATAGACAAAGATTAGAGGAAAATTAAATGTACATGCATTTACCTTTTGGATAGAAAACATTGTGAATAATGAATAAATTGATTTTGACATGCTATTTGCATCCACTATGAATCGTTTTCTTAAATGTTGACCAGTCCAAATCTTGTCATCTGTTTATGAGTCAAAGTTATTTTACTAAAGCCATTTGAAATACATTTAACTTTTTCAAGCTGACTTTGACTAAAAATTCTGTTTTCAATAATTTTGTAGGTTTGAGGATGGAACTTTACCTTTCCTAGACATCATTGCGCTTTCACATGGTTTTGATGTTTTGACATCCTTAGCAGGTACTTTTGCTTATCCTTTTTTTATGCTCCCTCAATATAATTATAAAAGGGCCATGTCCATGTGTGAGTGTGTGCAATCATTCCTGTCTGGATTGTATCTTCTACATTTATGAATTGATTTCAGTTAAAGGTATTTGTGGGGCAATATATGTCTTTCACATATTTCTAACCAATTATATATGTTTGAATATACCTCCAGGTGAGCTCATGATGATGTTGTTTTAAGGTGTGAGGGAGTAATCAAACTCTTTTCAAACTGGAAGCACCAATCTGTAAATACTAAATTACATGTATCTATTATCAATACAGATACTTAGTTCAATTTTTGACTAAGAAATGATGAAGAGTTACCTTTGTAATAGTTTCTAGAAAGAAATCTTTTAGCAATATTGAAAGTAGAAGGAAATAGTTGTAAACAAGAATTCCTGACAGAACTAACATCATTACCAAGATCCTTTTTCAATTTTAGGTGGCATCACTAGGATATCCTGTCATACCTTTGATCTTGCCCAGTTGTTCTATAAACAACTGTCCTCATGTTGCCATGGTAACGGTGCTCCTCTAGCTGTGATATATTGTACAGGGAATTACTCCAACACCTATACTCAAGGAGGCATTGTTAACTTTAACTTGTTGCGATCTAATGGTGATTTTGTTGGATTTGCAGAGGTATCTAACTACATGTACATGTATCTATTAATTGTTGTGATTTGAAGAAACTGGAAGTCCTAGAGCTTTGAAAAAATCATAAGAGATATGAAGTAAAACTTAGCTGTCTCATACAACGCGACAGAAAAAGAATCAATATTCGGCGTGTAGCAAAAAATACCGTTAAACACGGACTACTATTTTGTGTATATACGTTCCGGGTTTTTCGGAAAGTTGGTTATTTCTTAACTATATAAGAGAATTTTCTTTATGTCATATCATGAAGATATATAATAAAAGGAATATTACAACAGTGTGTTTTTCTATTTGTTGTTATCGTGTTCTCGAATCGTGTGTAGGTATTTTTATTGGATTCGACCTTCGGTCTCATCCAATAAGAAATACCTACACATGTTTCTCGAACACAATAACAACAAATACAAAAGTACACTGTTGTAATATTCCCTATTTATTCCCTAATGTTGTGCCAATAGACCAATTGCAGCTGTCAATCAAAGAAAACAAAATGGTCAATCAAATCATTCATCATTGTCAACATTTTTGTTAAGTGATTTGGTCACTTAAACATTCAAACTACAGCTTACTCAAGCTGTAGTTATGATGTTTAGTTCCCCAACCAACCAGTCATCTTTTTGTAACATGCTATTGGTCATAATGTTTTCACCGTTTAACCTGTACAATTCCTGGTTTTCACATACCTAGGATATTATAAAGGGGAAATCATTGTAGAAAAAGAAGAAATTACTTATAACAAGCAATTTCTTCCTTTTCACAATATTTTCTACCTTACTGAATGGTTATTTTCCAAATTAAATCCTCTACAAATTTTCGTCTTTGAATTTGGAAAGTTCTAAAATTTTGAAAAAACAGGAAAGGGTTATAATTGACTACTATACTGTTAAGACAGGTAACTGTTAAATATTTGACAGATATAATTTTTATATTCATATCTACTTTTAAAACTTAACCCATAAAATTATAATCCCACATTTTGATGGAAGAAATTTAATTGTAGGAGACATTGTAGGAAAAGGATATATTGCTTATGATTAGCACTTTCTCCTTATCTCACATTGTTTTCTACAGTATATGGCTTTTATTTTTCAAGTAAAACTCTTTCTTAACCCATTCCCACTCAGTGACGCTTTTGGACGACCCTAAAAGGAAACAATTGGGAAAACATTGTGTAAAATGAAGAAATTGTAACAAGCAATTTCTTCATTTCACACAATTTTTCTTTCCAGAAAGTTGAAATGATCTAAAATTTCCTAAACTCTAAATTGTCGTCTGCAACTCCTTTCAATTTGAACTTGTGTAAAATTTTGTCGTCTGGTAATGGGTTATTGTCTTATTCTACAACCTCTTTTAATTTGAATGTATAAATTTTGTAGTATGGTTTAACTTTAAACTCACTTATTTTAATTTCTTACAGGTAGATAAACTAGCTCATCTATTTAACATTCATTTACGGACAGGATGTTTCTGCAATATTGGTGCTTGTCAGAAATATCTAAACCTAACTGATGAACAAATTAAGAATAACTTTGAGGTAAGAATAGTATTTACTAGACTAGGACATAAAATAGAATATTCAACCCTTTCCAGTTTGTCGAAATGTTAGACTGGTCCAAATAGAAAGAGATTGCAGACGACAATGAAAATTGGATGTAATTTGAAATGAAACCATCCTATATGGTAGAAAATATTGTGGGAAAAGGAGAAATTGCTTGTTACGAGCGATTTCTGCTTTTCTGCAATGTTTTCTGTAGTAAGAAATCACAGTGTCGTTAAATCCTGGGTTTGTGCAGGAAAGTGTTAAGAGCATGTACTTTTCTTTTTATAGTGATATGAAACTAAAACGCTAAACACACTATGTGAAGCTACAAAGTTGATTCATACAGAAATCTGACTAAGTTTTTGTTCTATAGCTCATTTAATCCTTGTCATGCTGAATTAAAAATCCTATACAGATTTGCTTTAAAATTAAGGGACTCACAGCACTGGAAAGTCTTACTGAGGGTCAATATTTTCTTTAAAATTCGATTCTTTAAAAAATTCTAGATTAAAGGGGACAAATAGGGGGTGTAGACCAAGATCAGGCTGCACTTATGTGCAGGCTGATCTTTGTCTATACCTCCTTCTGAAACAAGAATATTCTGAATTTAGCATGACAAGGGTAAATACACTCTACATTTCTTATAGTTTAACCTTTGTCATGTTGAGCCTGGAAGTCCCATACTCTTTCTTTATAGAGATATGAAACACATTATTCAACTAATCAAAATTCACCATTCTTGATAGACAGGAAAAAATGAATTATTTCACCTTGAAATGAATGATCTTTAGCTGAGTCATTAACCAATGAATTTTATTTGGACATTGATAGGAAAAAAATTAGAATCACCTAACCTATCCGGAAGCATTAGAATAAATCTTTTTGTATTCAAGCTATGAGTTTCAAATATTGTACCAGAATCAAACCATTAATCCATTACAAGACAAAATTCTAGACTGGTAGTGAAAGAAATTGTACATGACGATTCAAAGTCAATGAAATCTATAATATTAAATAGAATTTGCAGGGACGAAAAAAATGATTACAAATGAAGAAATTACTTCTACAAGCAACTTTTTTCTTTTGTCACAATATTTGCAAAATATTTATTTGGGAGGATTGTAAAAAAAAAGAGGTTAACGGTTTTAAGTGATTCATGATAATTCAAAGAATGTTTTTCTTTCAATTTTAGTCAGGCCACGTTTGTGGGGACAATAAGGATCTGGTTAATGGACAGCCAACTGGATCCATCCGTATTTCATTTGGCTACATGTCGACAGTGGAAGATGTTCAAAAGTGCCTTCAGTTTATTGTAGATTGCTTTCTAGAAAGTACCCAGAAACCAGTATTTTGGAGAGCAAACAAAGAGAACCAGACTCCACTAGAGGAAAGTGTTGACAACAATAAATCATCTAGTACCATAACTTCATGCACTCCCTTGATACAAAATATAACCTTAAATTCGGATATACAGTCTAAAAATATGACAGTCAAGACCAGTTTGTTAAACTACCAGAGTATTTCTGAGAATTCTGAATTCTATGTATGCCATCATAAACAGCTGAAAGAGATATGTTTATATCCTGTCAAGTCCTGTGGGGCTTTCAAGGTAAGATAATTTTCTGAAATAATTTCTGCATGGAATTCCCTATGCATTGTTTTAATACCATCTTAATATGACAAATATCATTAGCTTTTCCAGTATAAAAATATATCCTTAGACCCTTCTTAAAACCAATCTGTGAATTTGTTTAACAAGCAAATGAAATTTTTCCAACAATGGTTTTTCTCAATATCATAATCATAATGAAACCTGGAAATATATATCATATATAAAAGAAACTGTTATCAAAAAAGGAAAATTGCTAGAAGCAGACACATCTTTATTTCCAAATAAGTTGTCTACTTTGTATAATCCTTGCTTTTCTATTTCAATTGATTAATCGCTGGCCCCACCCACTGACTCCATTGATCCCACCCATTAACCCGACAGGAAGTTACACTTCGATTTTTGGCCAGTAGTGTGTTACAAATGAGTAGAATGGTTTGTTGGCGATCTTAACACCATAACTACAGCTAGAACCACTCCAAAATGCAGGCCAATTTCAGAGTTTAAACTGAACTTACAGTCTAAATGAATGATTTCGTTGGTTGACTAATTATTTGATTGACAGCCTTGACTGGTCAATTGAGGTTCACATATCCTTTCCAACATTTGTCTCTCACAAATGGAAGGATAATCGTAAACCAAAGCGGGATAGCGACCGGAGGTTAGGAAAGGATGTAATGGTGGTACTGGTGCAATATATACCAAATATCCATTATTAGGTGCTCCAGCCGCTGTCATATGACTGAAAAATTGTTAAAGGGGTGTTAAACACCATTCAAAAAAACTAAATTTTGTCTACATTATTTTGGTTGAAACTGTTTTCAGATTTTGTCACTATCTTTTTGCCTACAACCAATTTTACAAATGTTGACAGAGGTTGAATACAGTATTTCATCACACATTAACATTAAAAAATGGTGCTAGAAATGTTGACATGAGTTGACATGGGGAATTGGTCACAAGAAAATCCTCCTTCTCCAATCCTGCTCTTCATTCTGTATGACTAAATGTGGGATCTTTTATTAGCAGCGAGATAACAGATAATATGAGAATAATATGAGAATTAGTATTTTTACAGGTAAAGGAATGGCAGCTTGGTCATCGTGGTTTGATATTTGATCGTGAGTGGATGATCGTCACTGAGAGTGGTATAGCAATGAGTCAAAAAAGGGAGAAAAATTTGTGTCTCATCAGGCCCACAATAGATCTGGATCGGCAGATACTAACCCTGAATTATCCAGGTGAGGAGCTACCTTTATTGTCCAGACTTTTTTTTTTAACCCTTTCCTGTTAAATCCCTGGTTTTTACAACCCTTTGGTTTTATACTTGATAAAAATTGTAGAAAAAGAAGAAACTGCTTGTAATAAGCAATTTCTTCTTTTTCTACTATGTTTTCAACCCTTCTGAACGATTATTTTTCAAATAAATTTTACTATAAATTGTTGTCTGCAAAACCTTTGAATTTGGACCAGTGTACAATTTCAAAAACCGAAAAGGGTTCATCTGTTATCAGATGACAACAATTTATACTGATCCAAATTGACAGAAGTTGCAGACAACATTTCATAAAGTGCTAAAATTGGAAAATAAGTGTCAAATAAAGTAGGAAACAGTGTGAGAAAAGGAGAAATTGATTCTAACAAGCAATTTCTCCTTTTCCAGCAAAGTTTCCATAGCTATGTTTCTCATGAAAGATCTGATGAATTTTAGACCAATTCAAATAATCTGAAGAAGACAATTTCAAGTTTGTAGAATTTTGAAATCTTTCTCTTTCAGAGTAGAAAACATTTTGAATGATAAATAAATTGCTGGTTTCAAGCAATTTCTTGTTTCAACACTGTTTTCCAAAGCTTTTTTTCCTTATATCATTGAAAAATGGGAGTATATGGTTATGGGTTACAAATATTTAGCCCCTTTGAAAGCCTACAGCTTCTTTGGGTTATCTGTTTTCGTTCTTGTCAATTGATATATACATTTATGTTATTTGTCAGTGAAATTCAATAGGGAGGGGGCTGCTCCTGCATTTGTTTGGTCAATTCTTTAACCCATTCCAACACAGTGGAATTTTAGACCGGTCCAAATTGAAAGGAGCTGCAGACAACAATTTCCAGTTGATGGAATTTTAATTTTTTTCGTCTTTTCGGATAGAAAACATTGTGGATAATGAAGAAATTGCTTGATCCAAGCAATTTCTTCATTTTCCACAATGTTTTCCAAAGCTTTTTCGTTGAGGGGCATAAAAAGGAGGGATTGAGTGGGAATGGGTTAAGACAATCATTCCTGTAGATTTAAAAAGACTGCAACTTTTTTATGACAGGTCATATTTACAAAAGAAATATAGTTAATAGTTGTAAAAATCACATTTTTTAGTTCTCACCAATTTCAATGCCCAAATGTCTCATTGAAGTGTCACCACTTCACCCTAAAGATTTGTAAATGTATTCAAATATGGCATAGTTAACTTTCAGGGAAGGAAAATGAAAATGTATCTTGCAAGTGTTTGCAATCTGTAGGAGTTTAATGGCAATCTGTTACCCATTCCGACACAATCTGGCCATTTCAAGAAGATAGTTCAGGAAAACAATGTGGAAAATGATTAAATTGCTTGGTATCAGTAATTTCTTCATTTTTCATGTTTTCTACCTAAAATGGACAAAGATTTTTTTATTTCTACAAGTTTGAAATTATCGTCTGCAAATTCTTTCAATTTAGGCCAGTCTAAATATTTTTCATGTGGAAATTGGTTAAGAGATTGCCACAGATGTGGAATTGGGATACAATACATGTAATATTTGCAATAGTTTTATTTTAAAGCATTATAAAAACAAATGAACCTGCTTTGATAGATTAAGTTAACAGACAAAATTTTGAGGTTGTCTCAAAGTTCATTGAGTGCAAACTGCCACTGGAGGCCTCACCACTAATTCTGTTATATGCCAACACCATAAAATGTTTTTCAGGAATTTTGCAAATCTGCATGCAAGTTCATCTCCTGGGTATTTTGGATCACTTGAGCACATGGTGTTCAGAGTCTTCAAAGAAGCAGCAGACGACAATTTCAAATTGTTGAAAATTCTAAAATATTTATCTCTTTAGGTATAAAACAATGTGGAAAATAAAGAAATTGCTTGTAACAAGCAATTTCTTCATTTTCCACATTGTTTTCCACAACTTTTTTCCTTCGAGCTTAAAAAGGAGGGATTATGTGGGAATGGGTTAATTCCTTCTTTACTTTAACCTCATTTCTTTATCATGATAACGTTTGACAAAGAACAAAACAATGATTTGCTAGCTTACAGTACTTTCAGCACTTTGATTTCTACAGGAATGGATTCAATCAGTGTCAGTATGTCCTACAACATGAAAACCAACATCAGTAGTTCCCTGTGTAATAGTAAAGTCTGTGGTGACAGGTTTGTAAAATTCAGCTTATATTCTGTTTGAATCGACTCTCAAATTTTATTGCAAATGAAGGGAATACTGGTAAGCAATAACTATGTTTAACTCATTACAGTACAATCCCACATTTGATGCCCTGCATAAATAAAGTGGAAAAATGTAAAACTTTGAGCGAAAAGGCTTGCTTTAGTCGTTCTTTTCTCAGCTACTATGAATCACAGCAACTTGAAACTTGATATGGAGCATCAGGTAGGGGTCTTACATTTCCCATACTGATTTCAGGTCCGCCCATTTTCTGTTTGCTGTAAAAGTGTAAAGTAGCAATTATTTTTCAAATTTTCTCAGCAAATATGAATCACAGACACTTCGAACATGGTTTGACCCATTTCTAAAAACCAAATTTTAGACTATTCCAAATTGGAAGAAGTTGCAGACGAAAAATTTCTAAGTTAATGTAATTTTTAAATCTTATAGAATAGAAACCATTGTGGACACTGAAGAAAATGCTTGTTACAAGCATTTTCTTAGTTACCCACAATCTTTTCCTGAGCCTTTTTCTGGAGGGGGGGGGGGATTAAAAAAGCAAGATTGTGTGGGAATGGGATAGTGCATCATTTAATTGTCCAATAGAATTTTAGGTCTAAGGGAAGTAAATCATTTTCCCGTCATCTGTCAGGTAAGTATAGGGAAACACTGGTTCATGTCAACACAAGATCAAGGTGGCCTCTGATTGGACAATATTATTGAAATTCAAAATCAATGATTTTTTCCAGACCTCTTATGTTCCGTTGAAAAAATATGACGTGAAAATTGGCGTCTTTGAATCATTTTGGCAATTAACTTTTGGGTTTTAAAACTGGGTTCGTTTTTTTGTCATAGAGAAAAGGGATCATGCCATACTGAAATTTATCTTTTTGGGTGTATGAATAGATGTTCTTTAATTTAAAGTAGGTCTGATCATTCTCACAAACTCTTGAACTGAGCTATAAACAAATGTTATAATGGTTGTCTATGGAAAATGATTTACTTCCCTTAGACCTTAAGGTCCGATCATTGTCTAATATCTGTTTTAGGACTTCTCTCATTTTCATACATAGTAGGGTAAGGTATCGATTTTTTTATCACATGTTTCTCAGCAACTATGAATCCAGCGGCAATCTGTTAATTTTAGGGTTCAGAGTATGGACTGTGGACAGGAAGTAGCAGACTGGTTAAGTGAAGCTTTACAAAGACCAGGATGTAGACTTCTACGTCAAAAACAAGATGATGTTAGGGTGTCCAAACTTGCAGTAAAAGGAGGTATTGTAAATACATATGGAAAATGCATTATGATTTAAACCATTACCAATAGCCTAAATTTAGATTGTTCCAAATGGAAAGGAGTTGCATAAAACAATTGAAAGTTTATGAAATTTTAGATTTTTTCACTTTTTTGGGTAGAAAACATTGTGTAAAATGAAGCAATTTCTTGTAACAAGAAATTGCTTCATTTTACACAATGTTTTCCCAATAGTTTTCCATGAGGAGGTGTCCAAAGGCTTCATTGCGTTGGAATGGGTAAACCCATAATTACTTTATCCCTCAAATAGATGAGCTGAAGAAAAGTGCTGTTGAAAAACATTTGAAAAGGAGAAATTGATTTAGACAAGCCATTTTCATTTTCTCTCTCTCTATTTTCTACTTAATGAGACACTCCTTTTGCTCAAATGAGCACAAAGTGCGTAAAGGGAATTATTGTACTGTCATGTCTGTCATTCAGTGCACTATTGCGATAAAGCCTTCCTAAACTAACCATCAGCTTTCAATCAAGCTACCAACATGATCTGCAGGACATGATCTTTCAAAATTATTAACCCATTCCCACACATTGACGCTTTCTGATGCCCCCTAGAAAAAAGGTTGGAAAGTAATGGATAATGAAGAAATGCTTGTCATAAGCACAGTCTTCATTATCCAATGTTTTCTACCAAACAGAGATTATTTGAATTTCACCCATTTAAAATTGTCATCTGCAACTTTTGAATTTCGACCAGTCTAAATTTTCTTTATTTTTTTCTAGATACAGTGCTACCAACAGAATCATCTCAACTATCTCTGGCCAATGAAGGTCAATATTTACTGATAAGCCAGGACAGTGTGATAGAGCTGCAGAAGAAAATTGTTGAACAGTTTGATGAAAAATTGGGTAAGTACAGTCAAGTATGGTTTAGGCAGCTTCTATACTAGCCTTTCCAAAGTTTTGGGCTGATGCAAACTGAAAGATATTTCAGACTAAAAATTAACCCATTCCCAAATCATCCAGCCTATTGAAGCCCCTTCAGAAAAAATCTCAGGAAAATGAAGAAATTGCTTGCAACAAGCCATTTATCCACAAAGTAATATATCCCCCCCCCCGAAGAAAAAAATAGAATTTCACCAATGTGAAATTAACGTCTGCAACTTATTTCAATATGGACAAGTCTACATTTAGTTGTCTTTTAATGGTTGAAAAGAATGCAATTCAAATTCGAGATTCAAATGGCTGTTTGCTAATCATGCCCACTGACCTCCCTAGAATTTTAGCTCGACTCAAGTACCAACCATTAGTTTGCATAACATAATCATCTTAACCCTTTCCTGGACAAACCCGGGATTTTACGTCACTGTGATTTTAAACTTGAGAAAAAAATGTGGGAAAAGGAGAAATTGCTTGTAACAAGCAATTTCTCCTTTTCCCACAATGTTTTCTACCACATAGGATGGTCAGATTTCAAATTGCATGCAATTTTCATTGTCATCTGCAACCTTATTCAAATTGGACCAGTCCAAAATTTCATAAAACAGGAAAGGATTAAACCCTGTCATACTGGAATAAAAACCTTGCTCCTAATTACATCAAAATCAATGGGCTGAAAGCACCTAAAGGGCCCTAATTGTGGGTCAGTTTCTTGATTTTTTTCTCTGGCTTAACCCATTCCACCACAACAAAGTTTTAGACTGGTCGAAATTGAAAGAAGTTCCAGACGACATTTTCAAGTTAATGGAATTTTAATTTTTTTGTCTTTTGGGGTAGAAAACAATGTGGAAAATGAAGAAATTGCTTGATACAAGCAATTTCTTCATTTTTCACAATGTTTTACAAAGCTTTTTAATTGAGGGGCCTTTAAAGGAGGGATTGAGTGGGAATGGGTTAAAACATCAAACAGGTGGTGTAGACTAAGATCAGACTGCACACATGTGCAGGCTGATCTTGGTCTTTACCTCCTGCCAAAACAGGAATATTCCAGGTTCAGTATGACAAGAGATAACTACGGTTTCAATAATGATGGCTTTTATAGTACTAATTTCCACATAATGAATGAAAAGTGAAAAAAAATTATCCAAAAAAAAGTGTTTGATGAATTTTAACCCTACTGTATATGGACAATACTTGGATGACTCCTGATTCTATCAAGAAATTTTGATTATACGAAAAGCTTTGACTAAGGATTAACCTTTGGGCCAATTTCCCTCTTGTTTCAAAATACCTGTAGGTATATTGTATGAAATGAAACTAATGGATAGTTCTTCTCTGAAACAACTGGTTAAGTACTGAGGGGATTTTAACAACGCTGGTTCATTGTCTCCTGTATTGTCTGGTTTTTAATCTTCATTATCCACATTGTTTTCTACCCAAGATGACAAAGATTTTAAAGATTTAATTAACTTAATATTGTTGTCTGCAACTTTGAGCTTGAGACTTTGATATCCTTTTTTTGCCCCCTCATTGATAGATCGGGGGCATATTGTTTTACCTGTGTCCGTCTGTCCGTCCGTCCGTCCGTCTGTCTGCAAAACTTGCTCATATTTATTGAATGCAATGACCCATGAAGTTCAAATAAGTAAGTTCATCAATTTAAAGTTATCATCTTCAACTTTTGTCAATTTGGACTGGTCTAAAACTTTCTCATCTGTTAATGGGTTCATAATTCATTTTTTATTCAGATTTGGAAAACTTACAGGACAGATTTAGAGCCAATCTTCTTGTTAGTGGCTGTGATCCATTTGAGGAAGACAGTTGGAGTGAAGTGCAAATAGGTGTAGTTAAATTTAAAGTAAGCATTGTGGATAAACTTGTATCTTCATTATAGCCCCTTAAAACAAATGTTTTCAGGTATACTGGAATCAGCCTGTCTGTCCATCTATGGGTCTGTATGTATAAAAATGCAAGTAATTTGTATAGCCAACTCCTACAATTTTACTTCAAAAGTAATTAATACTTTATACATATATTAATCAGATGTTGAAGTTTTGGAACACACTTTTTTGAGGTCTCGGTTTCACCTGGCAGGAGAATCTTTTCCCCTTGATCTTAGACACTTTTTTCATACTTTACGTGTTCACTTAGCAAGGTACTTGCTGGGAGTATAATAAACTATTTAGTCAACTCCTGTGACAAGATTATTATCTGCCCTACCAGTTGCCAATGTTAGAGACACCCCAGAAGATGGTTAGTTGTTGAACATGATAGTGTAAATCAAAGGGTTAAAAGTATGCTTGGAGATTATTAATCCATTCCCACACAAACACACTTTTTGATGTCCCTAAAAAAAGAAAAGATTTAGAAAATATTGTGGAAAATGAAGACACAAGGTGGTAAAGGAGCATTTAATCATTGTTAATCAACGTTAATCATTGTATTTTTCCTTAGTTTTCTACCTTTTGAAATACTTTTTTATTCCATTCCCCTACTATCCCACTTTCCCACTTTTTGAACTCGCTCCCAATAAAAAAGCTTTGGAAAACAATATGGCAAATAAAGTAAGTGCTTGTTTTTGGGTGGGGCTCATCTCCACATAGGTTAATTAAGGAAAATTTTGAAATCTTCTTTCGGAAATGTTTTAAACATAATTTAGCTGGAATGATCTTTTGGTGATCTTGTGTCAGAATTCTTTTAAAGAAACTTGAAAAAGTTTGATAATATAGCTTAGGATGCCTGGCTAGATTTCAGGTTGAGGTCACATAATGGTGCAAGGGAAATCATTTTTACTGCCTGACTGAGAATATTTGTTGCATAAGAAAGTTGCTGCCGTTAATCCTTTCCTATTTTGCAGAATTTTAGACCTGTCCAAATTCAAAGGTTTTACAGACGAAAAAGTGGATTTAACTTGAAAAATAACCATTTAGTAGGTTAGAAAATATTGTGGAAAAAGAAGAAATTGCTTGTAACATTGTGTCCTATGTTAAAATAAACTGAAATTCCCTTCTGATAAGTAAATTCAGGTTGGTGGAGAAAATCAGGCACTCGAGCGCCTCTAATACGATGGTTCAGCGCGAAACAGTTGTAACTGCCTAAATGTTAATATGTAGTTACAACTGTTTCATGCTGAACCATCAAATAGCAACTTTGACCAGTCTAAAATTTTGTTATCTGGCAATGGGTTGAATATCAACTTTATCAACTCTTTCCTGTGCAATAACCTGTATTCAAGACTTAAATTAATACTGAAGAAACTGTTACCGTAAAAAAATGCACTTTGTCACAAGTAATGCAAATTCTTCAAAATATCTTTGAACCTATAAGATGCTTGTTTTTCAAATTACTTTCTTAATGCACTACACCACAACAAATCTAAGACTGGCCCAAATAGCTGTAGATGACAATTTCAAGTTGATGGAATTTTATTTCATTTATTTTTTTGTCTTTAGGAAAGAAACAATTGTGGATAATAAAGAAATTGCTTGATGCAAGTATTTTCTTCATTTTTATACGCTCGTCGAAGACGGGACATATTATGGGATCACCCGTGGTGTCCGGGCATCCGGCCGTCCGGCGGTGTCCACTTCTTTGTCCTGAGCATAACTCTGTCACCGTAAGTCCGATTGACTTTAAACTTGGCAGTTATATTCTTCTCATCAATACGGAGTGCAGTGCTCAATAACCATAACTCTACCTGGCCTATGTTTTGAGTTATTGCCCTTTGTTGTTTTTCATACTTGAATCTTGTCCGGAGTATATCTCTAAAAGTATAATAGCTTGGATCATGAAACTTCATGGGTGTATAGATCTCACTAAGGGGGAGTGCAGTGCACAAGAGCTATAACTCTACCTTTCCTATTTTTTGAGTTATTGCCCTTTGTTGTTTTTCATACTTGAATCTTGTCCGGAGTATATCTCTAAAAGTATAATAGCTTGGATCATGAAACTTCATGGGTGTATAGATCTCACCAAGGGGGAGTGCAGTGCCTAAGAGCTATAACTCTACCTGGCCTATTTTTTGAGTTATTGCCCTTTGTTGTTTATCATACTCGAATCTTGTCCGGAGTATATCTCTAAAAGTATAATAGCTAGAATCATGAAATTTCATGGATGGATAGAGCTCACCTAGTAGGAGTGCAGTGTACTAGAACCATAACTCTACCTGGCCTATTTTTTGAGTTATTGCCCTTTGTTGTTTTTCATACTTGAATATTGTCAAGAGTATATCTCTAAAAGTATTATAGCTAGGATCATGAAACTTCATTGGTGTATAGATCTCGCCAAGGGGGAATGCAGTGCACAAGAAAGATAACTCTACCTGGCCTATTTTTTGAGTTGTTGCCCTTTGTTGTTTTTCATACTTGAATCATGTACGGAGTATATCTCTAAAAGTATAATAGCTAGAATCATGAAATTTCATGGATTGATAGAGCTCACCAAGTGGGAGTGCAGTATACAAGAACCATAACTCTACCTAGCCTATTATTTGAGTTGTTGCTCTTTGTTGTTTTTCATACTTGAATCTTGTCCGGAGTATATCTCTAAAAGTATAATAGCTAGAATCATGAAATTTCATGGATGGATAGAGCTCACCTAGTAGGAGTGCAGTGTACAATAACCATAACTCTACCTGGCCTATTTTTTGAGTTGTTGCCCTTTGTTGTTTTTCATACTTGAATCTTGTCTGGAGTATATCTCTAAAAGTATTATAGCTAGGATCATGAAACTTCATGGGTGTATAGATCTCGCAAAGTGGGAGTGCAGTGCACAAGAACGATAACTCTACCTGTCCTATTTTTTGAGTTGTTGCCCTTTGTTGTTTTTCATACTTGAATCATGTCCGGAGTATATCTTTAAAAGTATAATAGCTAAAATCATGAAATTTCATGGATGGATAGAGCTCACCAAGTGGGAGTGCAGTGTACAAGAACCATAACTCTACCTAGCCTATTTTTTGAGTTATTGCCCTTTGTTGTTTTTCATACTTGAATCTTGTCCTGAGCAATCTCTAAAAGTATTATAGCAAGGATCATGAAACATCATGGGTGTATAGATCTTGCCAAGGGGGGTGCAGTTCACAAGAACCATAACTCTACCTAGCCTATTATTTGAGTTATTGCCCTTTGTTGTTTTTCATACTTGAATCATGTCCGGAGTATATCTCTAAAAGTATAATAGCTAGAATCATGAAATTTCATGGATGGATAGAGCTCTTCAAGTGGGAGTGCAGTGTACAAGAACCATAACTCTACCTAGCCTATTTTTTGAGTTATTGCCCTTTGTTGTTTTTCATACTTGAATCTTGTCTGGAGTATATCTCTAAAAGTATAATAGCTAGAATCATGAAATTTCATGGATGGACAGAGCTCACCAAGAGGGAGTGCAGTGTACAAGAACCATAACTATACCTTGCCTATTTTTTGAGTTATTGCCCTTTGTTTTTTTCACACTTGAATCTTGTCCGGAGTATATCTCTAAAAGTATTATAGCTAGGATCATGAAACTTCATGGATGAGTAGAGCTCACCAAGTGGGAGTGCAGTGTACAAGAACCATAACTCTACCTAGCCTATTTTTTGAGTTATTGCCCTTTGTTGTTTTTCATACTTTGTTTGACAAAAAATATTCATTCAAAATAACCTCAGTTCTATTCAAACCCCCAGTTAATATTTAGCAGTGTGACGGGCGTATCTTGTGACAATTTGGCACCTTGTTCATGATATTTTCCAAAGCTTTTTTTCGTGAGGGGCATAAAAAGGGGAGATTGTGTGGGAATTATTTTAATGATCACATGCAACATCAATGAATCTTGAAGGTTCTAATGTTTTGTAATCAAATGGGTCACTAAAATAAAATTGGAAATGCATATAAAATATTATAGGCACATAAAAAGTATTTAATTTCAGAGTCAGGGTGCATGTACACGATGTCAAATGGTGTGTTTAGACCAACAGACTGGGGAGAGGAACAAGTCTCCATTACAAGTGCTTACTACGTGGCCGAATAGAAAAGCAAGTATAATCCTACACACTTGGTTACCTTTTGGAAATTTTTAGGAAATATGATTATTCAAAGATAGGTTTATACCTTACTATTACTTATGATGATTGTCAGGATACCAAAGAATATACATCATTATATCTGAATATGGTTGTAATTCATGACTTTTTTTTTTAGAAAATAATACTTTGGGACCATAGGGATTCAACTTGGTAGTAAGTGGTTTATTGTGTTAAGAAATATTGTTATAAGAGGTTATAAGGGTTACTGTTACTATAAATGGTTACCAGTATATTAGCTAGAAGAAACGTTTTTTAAATGACTATCATAACTATAAATGGCTACTGGTATATTAGCCTGAACTTGAAAAAAGGTATTAGTCATTATATATTGACCCATTCCCACACAATCCCTCCTTTTTACGCCCCTCAAGAAAAAAGCTGTGGAAAACAGCGGAAAATGAAGAAAGTGCATATATCAAGCAATTTCTTAATATTCCGCAATGTTTCCTATCCAAATAGATGAAAAAAGTTAAAATTCCAACAACTTGAAATTGTCCTTTGCAGCTTCTTTCAATTTGGACCAGTCTAAAATTTTGTTGTCTGGGAATGGGTTAATAGTTTGTCTTTGTATGCAATGAGTGAACAAATATTATTAAGCTTTGCTTGAAAGTTATGATGCTTCTTGTATACTTTTTCTGAGGAATGGATTCTCATTTGTTAATAATTTTAACTTGTTACCACATAGCCTGCATTTTGACACACTGAATGAAATTTAAAAAAAAAACAACTTTGTAAAATATTGTTAGAAAGGAAAATTGCTCTAAA
The DNA here is from genome assembly GCA_946902895.1 of Fragum fragum. Lineage (NCBI taxonomy): Eukaryota > Metazoa > Mollusca > Bivalvia > Cardiida > Cardiidae > Fragum > Fragum fragum. The sequence continues at coordinate 41,710,458 of OX336372.1, forward strand.
CCAGCAATTTCTCCTTTTCTACCATAGTTTACCCTATTTGGCACTTAATTCTCAATTTTGAATTGTCATCTGCAACTTCTTTGAACTTGGACCAGTTTAAAATTTTGCCATCTGTAAATATTAACTGATTCCCTCAAAGTCCAGCTTTTTGACGCCGCTCAAGAATAAAGCATTATGGAAAACATTATCAAATTGATTTGATACAAGCAATTACTTTATCTTCCACAATGTTTATTACCAGAAAAGACAAGATTTTTCAAATTCCATCAACTAAAAATTGCCTCTGCAATTTTTTTCAATTTTGACCAGTTCAACATTTTGCCATCTATTAAGGGGTTAAATAAACAGTACATAATTGGCAGATCACCATCCAAGCCGGATGAGCTTCTGTTAGAAGCTCCATTTTGAAATAAAATGGTAATATATGAAAAAACATATGGCTAGTTATTTGTAACAAGAAAGTAAAATGGTTGGCTGCCAGACGAACAAAAATGCTTCACATAAAAATCGGCTATTGTCTGAGGTCAAAGTTCACTTCTGGTCTAAATGAAAGATTTGATTAGTGGATGGATTCTTTGATTCACAGCCACGATCTATCAATTGGCACTATTTTTCTTTTCAGACTTCATTTGGCGTTCTTCTGTGTTCTGATGTCACACAAGACACTGATATGAAAATGAAAACAATTAGAGTGGGAGATCCCGTGTTTGTGTAAAACTACCTATATATCTACATATGTTTACTTGGATGATAATAATATATCTCTTCTTAAAGTGCTATAGTTACAATATACACCGTTGTTTTACATTAAGCCCCCTTTTTCTGTGACTGATTTAAATGGCAAAACCCAGACAGTAAAGTATATATGCAATGTCAGATGAATAGGAACATTCTGTGAAAATTTCAATCAAATTGTCCATTAATTTAAGAGGAGATGTGTTAAGCCTTTCCTGTTTTCCGAAATTTTAGACCTGTCCAAATTGAAAGGTTTTTCAGATGAAAATATTAAGTGGATTTAATTTGAAAAATAATCATTCAATTGGATAGAAAATATTGTGGAAAATGAAGAAATTGCTTGTTACAAGCAATTCTTTCTTTTTCTACAATGTTTTCTCAAGTATAAAATCATGGGGATGTTAAAACCAGAGATTGAACTGGAAAGGGTCAACAATAAATCAGACGGACATTTACCATCTGGTAATGGTTTAATACAGTATATTTCTGATAAAGGGGTCTTTATGTTGGAGGATTCATTGGTTGTCACAATATTCAAATAGAAGAGTTTTTTTGTAACAACATGAGTTTCATTATAACCAGAGTTAACTGTATTTACTCACCATATATAGGTAATTCAGTGTGATCAATTTAAACCCAACCCAACACTTTTACTCCTATATGAAAATTGGCTGTAGAAAAAAAAAAGAGAAAAAGATAAATTGCTTATAACAATCCCATGTGATCCTTAATTTTCAGTTTGAATACTCTACCAAATGGTGTCTACAATCTCTCTCAATTTGAACCAGTCTAAAAATTGACTGGTCCAAATGGAAAGAAGATGCAGATAACATTTTAACAGCATTTAAATCAATAAATGAGTGTTATATTGGGTAGACAATATTGTTAGAACAGGAGAAATTCCTTATAACAAGTAATGGGTCAAACCAACACTTTTTCAACAATCCTAGGATTTTTTGTCTAGACAATATCTATCTTGTATACTCCAATTTGGTCAGATCATGAATGCAGGTGAAGGACTTGGAAGAAATTGTGGTCCTCATATTTGAACTTTAAGAAATCATTGATGGTAAAGGAGAAATTTGTTGTTGATCATTGTATTATTCCATAGTTTACTACCATTTGAAATACTTTTAACCCAATGCCTACAATCCCACTTTTGGAATCCCTCCCCAAGAAAAGAGCCTTGGAAAATGTTGTGGAAAATGTAGAAATTGCTTGCCACAAGCAAATTCTTCATTAACTACAATGTTTCCTTGCCAAAAAGATAAAGATTTTTAAAGTCTCACCATCTTAAATATGTTTTCTTCAACTTCTTTGCATTTGGACCAGTCTAAATTTTGTCGTCTGGGTTAATCCATTCCACATGGCCCTTTTGGACGCCCCTCAAGAAAAATGCTTTAGAAAACATTGTGGAAATTAAGAAACTGCTTGTTACAAGCAATTTCTTCATTTTCCACAATGTTTTCTACTCAGAGAGATGAAAAAATCTAAAATTTCATCAACTTTAAATTGTCGTCTGCAACTACTTTGAATTTGGACCAGTCTGAAATTCTGTCATGTGGGAATGGGTTAAAGAAGCATTGTCTTTAGTATCATCTTCAATTTTATGATAGGCTAGAATCCTGTCTCAGTTCTTTCTGATTTTACAATATATATGATGTTAATTGTTGAAAAAAATGCTCAGAAATCTTGTTTTATTATATATTGTTAAGACTCAAATTGAATCAAATGATTTGTTAAGTTCATATCTATTATGTTATTTATATTCATTAAACTCCAGAGCTTTCAAACTTAATTTAAGGCATTGCCTCATGGGCTTCTGTCATTATTGCATCATTTTTTGGCTCAAAATTGACCCTATGTCTTTGAATTCCTGTCTAATCTTTTCCCACCCAATGGCGCTTTTTTTAATGCCAGTCAAGAAAGATTATTGGAAAACATTGTGGAAAAAGAAGAAATGCTTGTAACAAGTAAATTCTTCATTTCCCACAATGTTTTCTACCACTAAAGTTGAAAATTAATGAAATTCTATCAACTTAAAATTGTTGTCTTCTACTTCTTTAAATTGAACCAGGCTAAATCTTTGTCATCCGTAATTGGGTTGAAAGTGAAGATAACAAGGGGAATCTTAAGGCTGTAAGAATTGTATACTTAGGTGAGCTATGAGGTCCATTTGTATCTTATTTATGGATAACACGATAATTTTACGACGCATCAATAGCGGTGGTCATTTAGGGCACAAGAAATTTAAGGATAGTAAAACATTCAACATAGAGAACAATACAGACAACCACTAGATATAAAATGATAGATTAGGAATGAAACAAAAAATGATAAATGAAGACCCTTTAGTCACCTCTTACGACATGCCAGTTGCCACATTTGTTCTGCCAGTTGAAATGGTAGATGTGACAGGGGTAGGCCTGCAGTGGTCTATTCTTATACCCTGTTTAACCACATGGGGTCTGACACACAGGCCAGTGCTTTTAACTCCAAAGCTTATTCCCATTGAGATAAAAAATATAAGCTTTGGAATAAAAACCACCAACCTACTGCAAACC